>JAREIK010001435.1:0-627468 GCA_029783825.1 Sapria himalayana
ATATATATTATATATATATATGAATTTATGAATATATGAATAATTGAATATATGACTATAAACCTATATGCTTATATGCCTATATGATTATATAACTATATGACTTTATGACTATATGACTATATGACTATATGACGATGACTATATGAATATCTGACTAAATGAATATAATTCTATATGAATATCTGACTATATGACTAATTGCGTATATCACTATTTGACTATATAACTTTATGACTATAAAACTATATCACTAACACTATTTGATAATATGCCAATATGTCAAAATGACTATATAACTATATTACTATATAAATTAATGACTATATTACTATATGCCTCTATGAATATTTGACTATATGACCATATGATTATATGCCTATAACTATATAACTATATAACTATATGAATATATGATTATATGACTATCTGCATATATGCCCATCTGACTATATACTATATGACTATATGACTATAAGCCTATATGACTATGTGACTATATGACTATATGACTATATGACTATATGACTATATGATTATATAACTATATGACTATATGCCTATATTCATATATGGCTATATGATAATATGCCTATATGACTATATGACTATATACCTATATGACTATATGACTATATGCCTAAATAAATATATGATTATATTACTATATGATTATATGACTATATGATTATATGACTATATGATTATATGACTATATGACTATATAACTATATGACTATATAACTATATGACTATAATACTATATGACTATATCACTATTTGACTATATGACAATATGACTGAATGTCTATATGACTATATGAATATTTCACTATATGCCTGTATGTCAAAATGATTATATGAATATATTACTATATAACATAATGACTATATGAATATATGACTATATGCCATTATGACTATATGACTATATGACTATAAGCCTATATGACTTTATGCTTATATGCCTAATTGACTATATGACAATATGACTACATGACTATAAGACTATATTTATATATTCCTATCTGACTATATGCCTATATGCTTATATGACTACATGACTATATGCTTATATGACTATATGACTATATACATATATGACAATATGACTATATGACATTATGACTATATTACTATCTGCAATATGACTATATGCCTATGCATGTATGACTATATGACTATATGCCTATATGCTTATATGATTATATGACTATATGACTATATGACTATGTGTCTATATAAATTTATGACTATATTACTATATGACTATGTGACTATATGGCTATATGACTATGACTATATGCCTACATGACTAAATGACTAGAATATATGACTATATGACTAAATGACTCTCTAACTATATGACACTATGACTATATGACAATGACTCTATGACTATATGACTATGACTCTATGACTATATGACTATATGACTATATGATTATATGATTATATGACTATATGATTGTATGACTATATGACTATATGACTATATGATTATATGATTATATGACTATATGATTATATGAATATATCACTATTGGACTATGTGACTATATGACTATATGACTATATGGCTTTGACTGTATGACTATATTACAATATGACTATATGACTATAAGATTGTATGACTATATGACTATATGACTATGGCATTATGACTATATGACTATATCACTATATCACTATATGACTATATGACTATATGACTATCTGACTATTTAAATATATGAATATATGATTCTATCATTATCTGACTATATGACATTATGACTATATGTATCTATTACTATATGATTGTATTACTGTATGACTATATGACTATATGACTATATGCCTATATGACTCACTATATTACTATAAGCATATATGACTATATGACTATATGACTATATGACTATATGTCAATATGATTATATGTCTATACGATTATATGACTATATGAATATATGCCTATATGACTATATGACTATATGACTATATGATTATATGACTATATGACTATCTGACTATATGACTGTATTACTATATGAATGTATGACTATATGACTATATGACTATATGACTATATAACTATATAACTATATGACTTTTTGTTTGATAAATAAATATTCACCATTAAAAATTCTTTACAATCTAACACATGCTCAACCTATTACACTCTTTATAGAAAATAATTTAAATGTCCGTTTAAATCTTCATGACTAAAAAATCTTCGTTCAAGCCTTTTCCTTCATGCACTCTTCAATTTCTTTCCCGCCATATGTGGTACACCACAGCCCCGAAAGCTACTTTCTAGAGATTATTTCCGAGATATTCAGCCTTGTACGGTTTCTTTATAGCTTTAAAACCTTCTGAGATAGTGGTTATTTCTCCCGTAAATTCAGCCAATGCTTGGACTTCTTCCATGATATACCTAGAATACCAGCAATCAAAGAAAATATGTCTGAAGGATTCCGTGTGACTATAGTATTCACAATTACTGTTGCTTAGCTTTGAGAAAGATTAATAGCATTCCTTGGTCCAAAATTTCTCTTGCTTCGCTATCCAAAGATTAATAGCATACTTAGCGATATTGTTTTTCATCCAAATGTATTTTGCCTATTTGAATATATGCCTATATGAGTATATGCCTATATGATTATATTTCTATATCATTAAATAACTATATGAATATATGAATATATGAATATATTACTATATGCAAATATGTCTATATGCAAATATGACTATATGACTATATGAATATATGCCTATATGACTATATGCCTATATATTTATATGCCTATATGACTATATGCCTATCTATTTATATGCCTATGTGACTATATGCCTATATATTTATATGCCTATATGATTATATGCCTATATGACTCTATGACTATATGACTCTATGCCTATCTGCATATATGAGGACTTGAGAAATATTTGCATTGTGCGATTTCTTCTTGCTTATCCCTAATATTTTTTTTTTTGTTTTATTATATTAAAATGAGTCCAAACTACAGAAGTCTTAATTTTTTGTTTTTTAGATGTTTAGGTTGAGACGACTAGATAAACCAAAGTTTTAGAATCCTCAGATCTCTGTTTAAGATTTTCATTTTCTAAATTTAAGTATGTTTTATTAGTATTAGTCTTTTTTTGGATTTCTGTTAAACGGGAGGTAGAGCCTAGATTTTAGATTTTATGATGAGAGAGAGAGACAAGAGAGAGAGAGAGAGAGAGAGAGAAAGTAAACAAAAAAAAATTAAAATAACTAGTAAAGCAGTGATGTAGATCATGTGCACGGTGCACCACAGTCTAGTTCAAACTTCCAAACTCTAGTTGAGAGTACCGAAAAGCCGAGTCGAATAATGAAGGTGATATTTAAAAATAAATGTTTATGAAAAACATAAATGTTATAGAGAGGTGGGGGGGGGTTTTATATATTAAATAATAAAATTTTTTTAAACAAAAATGATATTTTATGTTTTTTTTTATTTTTTATTGAATTTTAGGGGGCATAATCATGAGGACTGTTAGATTTTTCCCCGTGGCGGATGGAGGCGAAATAAAATGGCTGGTATTCAATTTTTTTTTATTTTTAACCTTTGGGGGGGGGGGGGGGTGGGGACTGTTTATCATGTCAGATTGGAATAGGACCCCTGCCCGAGCATTTTCCATATCCGAACCAAATGGCACTGGTGATGGAGGCATGAGGTGGGCGTGGGGACGTGGGGTGTGAAAAAATGAGGACATGTCCTGTATCGGCGGGCCGTGCCACGAGCCACCGAATCGTTCCGAGTCAAACAAGGCACTAAGCCCAGTTGATCTCGGCACGACACGACATGAATGGTGCCGTTGCAGGGCATGGCACGATCGGTGCCATTACATGGCACGACATGGGCCGAGCACGAAAAATCACGTGGCGGGCCGGCCCAAGCACATCCGAATCGTGCCGTTCTACGTGCCGGTCTGGCCCGGCCCGGCCTAGTTGACACCTTTACATATGGTCATATAGTCATATATGCATATAGTAATATAGGCATAAAGTCATATAGTCTAATAAGCATATAATCATATAGGCATATTGGTATATAAGGATATAGGCCTATAGGAATATAGGCATATAGGCCTATAAGCATATATGCATATAGACATATAGGCATATAGTCATTTAAGCATATAGGCATATAGTCATATAGGTATATAGGCATATAGGCATGTAGGCATGTAGGCATATATTCACATAGTCAAATAGGCATATAGTCATAAAGTCATATAGGCATATAGTCATATACTCATATAGTCTTATAGTAATATAGTCATATAGGCATATATGCAAATAGGCATATAGTCATATCCTCATATAGTCTTATAGTAATATAGTCATATAGGCATATAGTCATATAGGCATATAGTCATATAGTCATATAGACGTATATGTATATAGTCAAATAGTGATATAGGCATATAGTCATATAGTCATAAAGTCACATAGTCATATAGTCACAGAGTCATAAGGTCATAGAGTAATAGTCATATAAAAAAAAGTCATACAGTCACATAATCATATAGTAAGTCATATAGTCATATAAGTATATATGCATATATTCATATGATCTTATAATCATATAGTAATATAGGCATATAATAATATAGTAATATAGTCATAAAGTCATATAGTCAGGTAGTCAGATAGTCATATAGTCATATAGTCATATAGTCATATAATTATATAGTCAGATAGTCATATAGTCATATATTCATATAGTCATATACGCATATAGTCATATAATCATATAGTCATATAGTTATATAGTCAAATAGACATATAGTCATATAGAAATATAGTCATATAGACATATAGTCATATAATCATATAGTCATATAATCATATAATCATATAATCATATAGTCATATAATCATATAATCATATAGTCATAATCATATAGTCATATATATTCCTATAGTAATGTATTGAGTAGGTGACTATGATGAGACCATAATTAGGAAGAGCTCAATTGTGATAACCACCTTGTATTCTATTAGGTCAAGGAGTTATTGCACAATATCATAATCTTCATTATCAATCCAACATAATATATATCAGGTGACTTAATAGTATCACATAGATTGAATGAATAAATTATACAACTAAGATTATCTAATAATCTGAGTATCAATTTTTACAAAAAATGGATTGTTTTATTGTTGAATAACCAAACTAGCAATACAATTCCCATGGGATTGATATTTGGATTAAATTAATTATACTACTTGCATGACCCATTTACTTGTGGATCTTAGTTGATGAGAAACTCACGTTAATGAGATTTTGGGATATTTCCCAACCAATAAAATTATGTGATTTTTCAAAGTCTCAATAAGCTTTTGGAACCATTACTTGAGATTTTTTAATTTGGTTAGTCAACATGTGTTGATGAATATATTCTTATAAACAGATAATTTCTATTTAGTAGTTTAGATGGTATTAAGTTTAATAAATATTTTTAGATATAATAGTTAAATCTTGTAAACTTGTTTGTCACATGGATAGTTGTCTTTTGGATTTGCTCACATTTTTTCTTCTTTGCTTTTTTTTTCAGCCAACCATATATAAAATTAGAATGTATGGCCAATCTTGCCAACACTTCCTAACAAATTTTAAAAAGCTATGAGAGGGTAATGAAGCTTGCGAAAGGTATTTTGGGAAAATCAAACAAGTGGGTGAGAATATACTAAACTATAATTATAATGAGACTGATCATGCTCAAGAAAGTGATTTTATTGTGAATCTTATGATAACTATTATCAACCCTATTATTAGTAGAAATACAGTTATGGAGATTTGAGATATGAAATCCATGAAGAGATGACATATTATGGATCTTAACCATCTTAAGGATCTTAACTATCTTAAGGATTTTATTAGACAACTAAAATTGATAAATTACTAAGAGAATTGAAAAGTGTCAAATCTCATGAAGAAGAACGAATGAGATGACAGAGAGAGGGAACTCAAAAATTGGTTTAAGTCTAAAGAAAATATTTTATTAGAAATCCATGTAACAAAGATAGAAATTTTTATGGTTGAAACTTTAGAAGAAGATAGCAAAAGTGAAACTATAGCTTCATTTATATGAAGAGTAGAGGAAGAACCATAAAATAAAACTTATGTGACCAATAAAGAGCTAATTGTGCTAAAAAAACTTGTAAATGAACTTGAAGATATTACCTAAATTTTTCAAGAAGAGGAAGCTAAAGCAAATAATGAAATCTTAATGGATAGTATAAAGATAATTGTGATAGAAAATTTTAAAGAGAAAATCTAATATATGGTATCAAGTATCCAAAAAAATAATGAAATGAAAGATGGAATCTCCATAGCTAGTATACAAAATATTGTAGTCAAAAATTTTGATTAGAAACTCTAAAATATAGTCTCAACTATTCAAGAAGAAGAAATTAAGGAGGATTAAAAAGCTTTGATGGTTGAATTGGAGAAAATTCATGAGTTATGTGTGCGTGAAATTGAACTAGCCGAAACTTTTCATAATGTTAAGGCTAGAGAAAAAATAAAGATGGAGTGCATTCAAAAAATTAAATTCATGGATGACAAAATAGAGACAATCATTCTTTCATCATCCATAATTGATACCAATGTATGACAAAAAAAGAAGTAGGATGATAACTGCAAAGTTAGCATATATAACATATATTTCTAATGGATTACAAAAAGTTTTGAAAGTATACCTATGGATATTAAATGTAGCCTGCTTGGGAGACAACCCAAGATTTTTTGTATTTCTTGTTTAATAAATCATGAATGTTGTGAAAATAAAAAATTTTATTCACATATTTATGCTTATACTCCCCTCCTCTAACATACAAAGGAATAGCATATTCAAACCAATAGATATTCATACTTTTTTTCCTAAAACCATGATAGTTTTTTAGAGTTGAAAATTTGGTGTTATAGAAAGAAAAAATCATCAAAAACTACATAATAATACTATGATAGTTTTTTAGAGCCATGGGTTTGGTGTTATAGAAGAAAAAAATATCAATGAAGATTAATGAAAATACCATGACTTTTGTTTTATATAAGGGAGAGTGTTATAGAGGCTTTATGAAAAAGCCATGAATTTGATGCAATGTCGGGCCTTTGAAGGTACTACTTGCCATAAATCCAAGGCTTTTTATTTATAAAAAAAATAAACATGTAGAATTGTGACATTCAATTACCAAGTAGTGACTATAAATACATAGCTCTTGAATTCCCTCCACAAAAGGCCTAATTTTTTACTAACACCATGGTGATCCCCCCTAAAGTATATATATATATATATTTGATGAGAAGATAACTCACAGAGGTGAGTAAAGTATGATTGTAAGTCACATGCTATTTTTTTTTAATCTTCATATTTTTATGATTATTATGGTGAGAGCAATATTATTATATGCCATTCTAGTTGGGTAGCCCTTAAATGTGATAAAGATTTTAGAGAAATCAATTCATGGAATCCTTGAGGGTGAATTTTCTGGCCAACTATTTTATCATTTTCCTACTACATTTTGTTGTTTAGCCAAGTTAGTTCCCAAGATAAACAAATCAATGCAATGTGTCTGATAATGTCCCCCATAACATTGTCAGGTGCAAAGAGAGAAATTGAAGGAAATAGAAAAGAAAAAATAAACTAATGCTTGAAGGGGAAGAACTAGCTAATTCCCCCCACATTAATTTCGGAAGGCATTTCAGAAGGCATTATAGTTTTAGATATGAAAAAAATCAATATGTACCATTAATTTTGGATCATCTATTTTTTTCCATGGGATAAGCCTTCATAGATGTCAAAAAGTGGGAGTTTACTCTCCACGCTAGTGATAAAAATAAGTATAGTTCAATCTTTATAATAGTTTATGAGATCTAAATGACTATGAAATGGGGTGCTGGAGGATTGATAATCTATTCCATACTGCCAAGCAACAAAAGTAGATTTATAGTAGAAGAAATCTATATAAGATCATTGACTGGATGAAGATGAAATATTTGGACTATACGAAGAAATTGAGTCGTGAAAGTAACTAAGTCTATAGAATGGAGGTAGAAATTTCAAATAGCATGGGCGATGTTATGTATAAGATAGAGCCTTATGGAGGTCATGACATTATATTTGAGTTGTATAATTGAGAAAATATAGGATGATGACTACTATGAGGTCATGACATTCTTCAAAATCATAACCTCTATGGAGCCTTATGATAATGACTCTAAGGAAAAAAAGATAAGGCTGAGACAGAGTTTATGGAATGGAAATAAAAAGTCAAAGTCGTGGCTATACACATCATCAATATAACATTGGAGTTATAGAATGAAAATGGTTAAAAACATAGAAGATAAAACTATGATTGTGCCCAGTGCCATGACTTTAGCGCTAAAAAATAAAAATAACCAAGGAGAGCTTAAAAACAATGTGACAGTTGTTAAAGAAAATCCAAAGAATTACTCAGTTACATGACTTTGAGTATTCAAAAGGAAAAGCAAGAATGAATCGGAGAAGTATTGACACTAAAAAAAATTACTCAGTTGCAAATTTTATTAAAGCTATAGTATCAACTGAGGAGACAACATTAGAAATGGGTATAGCAAAATAATGTTTGAATGAATAAACTAAAAAGAATGAAGTAAAATAATGCACTAAAAAGATTACTTTAACTATAAAGATTTTAGATAGATGATAAATATTTAACAATCTATAGATATTAAACAAGCACTACTTGGGTGGCGACCTAAGAACTTTTTTTTCTATATGTGTGATATAATAAATATGCATATCTACCACAAATAAGTTCATATATCCAATATATCACAAGTATTGACACTGAACTCAAACTTAGTCATGACTATAGACAAGTCTATTTGAAATTGCTCCACTAATATTAGATTCTATAACATGCAAACCTAGTCATAAAAATTTATTGTTATTTTATTTATTTATTTTTCTAGTGGTGAAAATTATTACACCGGGATGAGAAAATATTTTACTATGAAAGTTTGTTTGGTATTTAATTTATCAAATATTTTGGTATGTTTTTTTTTGTGGTTGAGAATGGCGTGTATGTGTGGAAATTGGGCATATATGTATTAATTTCATAATATTTGGTATTTTGGAGAATTTTGATGAATAATAATAAAATCGATGATTTTTTGAAGGTATTCAGTAGAGGAGTAGAATTTATAAGTTCTTGGTAGTTTTGGCATTTATTTTTTAGTCAAAACTCTATCTAAATGGTCATGGAAAAATCTTATATGCCTTAACCCTACCCAAACGTTAGCCGAATCTTTTCACTATGTGACATTTTCTTAATGGCTGTGAAATTATAATGGAGTCAAAGTTATACCGGGCTCATGAATTTTAATGGTTATGATATTAATTTTCAATCATAGTAATCAAATACCTAACTGATGCTCAAGGATGTGGCTAATTTCATAAGGCTATGAATTTATCTTTACATGGCTAGATAGTACAGGTGTTAAATGAGTCAGGTGGCTCGAAGCCTAGCACAATTCAGCTATGCCTGCCCCAGTACGACATGCTATAGTATCTTTCCCATGCCCATGTCAGGTAGACCCTCGCCACAAACCGTGTCGTGTCGTGCCATGCCGTGCCGAGGGTTTTCGACCCATATGTCATGCCAGGCATGGCATAGATGCCTGGCACGTCGGCACGACATGGCACCTTGCATCAAGTGATGCCTGATGGGGGAATGATGTGGCAATGCCTGATGGGCGATGTCTCTACATGCCTGAAAGGCGAGGGCGGCGTGGTGGCATGCCACTTGAAACCCTAATTTTTTTAAAAAACACTCGATCCGACCCAAAGTGCTCCAACTGACATGGCCCGAACTGGCCTAAACCCAGGGGGATTCCGGGCCATGGGCCATGCTAGGTCGGCCTTCCAAAAAAATGGTTTCATTCTAAGCACAACACGGTTTTGTAGCATGACGTGCTTGGCATGGCACTCCAGCTCTGCTCGACTCTGCCCGACTTATTTGACACCTCTATTAGATAGTCTCAAGTTAAAGCCACGACTTTTCTATAAAGTTTTGACTTTTGAACTATATAAAAATAAAGAATCATAAATACTTGGGCCAAAGTTGATATAGTTTTTTACTACTATCACTTTTAGGTCACTAAATATTATAGAGGATATTACTAGATTATTCTCAATTATAAGGTTGTGACTCTTATCCTCAGAAAAAAAAGCATAGCCATGATAACTACAAATATTAGGGATAAATTTTGTACTCCATAGGGACTTCACAAGCAAGAAAGAGATATACGAGTAATGCCAATCCACAAGAGTAGGGGGTGACTCTTAAACTCTCTTCCTCTAGGGATAAATCTGGTAATTTGTATTTAATTTATTTGTTTTAAAGTTTGTGGTATTAGATTATGTGATGCAATGGTTTGAAATGATTGATACAATATTGATTTGCTAATATTTTATGTTTATGAATGTTGATGGATATTGATAAAATAAATCTTAAATTTAGGGTTTAGACTAATAGTAGGTTTGTAGGAGGTTGTCATGATGGATAATGATAACTATGTCATGAGACTCACTTGTGCATATGATAAGAATGTGATGACATCCCTTCTAATTATGATACACTAGATGAACAAATACATCAAAACTTAAAGTTTGAGTATATTAATTATGATGAGTATGATACTTATGAAACCGAAAGTATGAATATTTGTATATATCAATTCATTATACACATATTAGAGGAAAATAGTTCTTGATTAGGATGAATGTTGTATAGAACATTTTTTCTAAGGATTCACCTTTACTGTGAAAGTAACTTTTTCATCAAGGTGGATGATGATAGGTAATCTATAGGTAATGCATGTGTGACTTGCAAGCTAGTGACATCCTTTGTGAGTTCATCGTACTTATTTGGTTCCCATGGGTGAAATTTGAATGAAACGTACATTAATTATGCCAATATGGTGCTTACAAATATGAAAGTATAAATACTTAGAAAGCATGTCAATAATTGGTCTTAAGACAATAGCATCCAATGAATAACAGTTACTACAAGAAACTAACAATATAGAATTGGAAAATAGAAATGGCAATTTCTATTTTTAACTTTAGAAATGGAATAGAAATCAAATAGAAACAAAAAATAAATATAAATACAAAATTTTGAAACAAGAGAAAGCTCCATTGCTAATTGTTGGCAATAGTAAATTACAAGAGAATAAAAATGAAATTTGCAATGAAATTAGAGAAAATTTAAATAGTCAAATGTTTTGATAAATTAGTAAATATAACTTAAAAAAGGATATAAATGGAATATTCTAAAACAAATACGTTTTTTTATTAATTTTCTTTATTAAAAATAAATGAAATTTTTATTTTTATAACATTTATTATTTTAAAAGAAAAATAGGCTGAAAAATGAATTTAATAAAAATATTAAAGTTTAATTTATATATTACAAAATGAATTATTAAAAAAATGATTTTTATTAAAAGCCTTCATCACACACACACACACACACACACACACACACACACACATGTTCATTTTAAGTGAATTATATTAAATTTTATTTGATATAAAAAATTAAAATTATTTGAGTATTTTGTTATAAAGTATAAATATTAAATTGTTGTGTAAAAATAGAAATGTACTTTTAAAATATCAAAACCTTCATCACACACACACACACACATCTAAAAATATTTATACTTTAATCTAATTTGTTGAAGTTTATATATAAACATCAATAAATTACATAGTATGATATAATGTTGGCCCTTTCTTAGTCTATATCTCGATACAAATTACATATTGTGATGCAAGGGAATTATATTATAATATAGTGTCATATCCCTGCCTTTAGTTTATATTGTGGTACAAGGGAATTGTATTGCTAGCCCTTTCTCTATCTCCCCCTCTAATAATTTTCTCTTCATCTTCAAAAGCTTAGTTGAAATCCCTATTTCATATTCAGAGTTTTTTTTTTTTGCTGCTTAGATGAATTTTTGGTTTGTGCAATATATTATTTGCATTTTGTTTGTGATAGGAAATATTGGAACTTTGAACTCACCCAAGATTTGTAATTTTTTTACTCGAAACTTGGTCAATTCATCCAAAAGACTTGGCCAATATACCCATGGTTTTCTTGGTTTGTTATTAATCATTAACTTGTAAAAAAAACCTAATCTAAATATGCTAGTCCTTCAATTTTTTTTTGCTTGCTATCACTAAAATTTTGCACCCTACTTCCCTAATTCTTTATTTTAATTTTTTAGACTTCTTCATGCAATATTCTTTTTAGTGTGTGTGGATATTTAATTTCAATGCTTCTAGATGCCGCATGACTTGTTACCTAATTTGTCCACTTTATTCTTGAATGAATTCATTTTTATTTACTATTTAAAAGGTTGATTGGGGCATGTTGGTGTTATTTCATAAGTCCATGTTTTCCCCCCTTATTGTCATTTATACCAGGTTACCTTGTGGAGACACACTAACCCTCCTAATTCATATATGCTTTTATTATAAAGGATGATACAATAATACTTATAGATATCAAAGTGCCTATTCTGAATGCTTTTCATCATCCTATATATGATATTGACTGACATTTTGCATATGAGGATCATGAACTCTTTTCTCTTTATTTTTAAATTTTGCAACCATATTTTATATTTGTATTAGTGAAAGGCTATAATGTTCCTCCATTGGATCTCAATTTTTTCAAATGATATTGTCTTTTGTGGAGTGGCGTCAAGGGTTGTTTGAGGGTTTTGACTTAAGCTTCATTTGGGGATGGTTTAGTTGATCAAGAGTACTGTTAGATAAAGATTATAAGGCATGGTGCAATTTTAGCATTTTAATTATGTGATGGAATAAAGTTTGGAAAGCTAATAGCCATTTCAAGTTTGTATCTCGCAGGTTTCAATTTGCAATTGTTAATTGATCAAGAGTACTTCCTTTTCTGAATCTTCTGCCTAGTTCCATCTCGTGATGCTCATTTCGACATTGTGAATATATGTTTCCATGTCACAACTCTAGAACCTAGCATGATAGCATACTTTCATGTAATGACTCCAAGTTTCTTGACACCATCTTTCTTGGTAGAGACACCATGCCATATCATGACACTTTGTTTCCATGTCACAACTCTAAACTTATAATGGACTTTTTCTCCATTGACATACACTATTGAATGCCTTGCTTGTTTTAATTTATGCCTTCATTCTTCTCAAAATTCAAGAACCCACAATTGGAAATCATGATGGTTGTTATGCACAACTTGTACTAGTTTCCACACCTTGTTCCTTGACTAATTATCATTGCTCATTACATCACCTTGAAAGCCTTGTCATCATAAGAAAATTTCATACCATCATCTATCATTATACTCATGGAGATTAGGTTTCTACTTAAACCTAGAAAGGTGCATCACCCTTTGAAGAAATTTGATTGACCTATTGTGCATCTTCATCTTCCATGGCTAATTATCTTCATCATTAAATCATTCAACATAGTCACATCTCTTCCATTGAATAACTCATACTAGTTACAATTTCAATGAGGAAACATATGATATGACATACCCATATTAATATGCCAAACGTCCTCATTAATATGAGCAACATAAGCTTTAGAAAAATGAACCTCATCACTAATGAATATCTCCTTATCTCCCAAACCACCACTTGCTCGGGTCGAGACACTATATTTCTTTATTTTGATTTGTTGGCTTCAATGAAAATTCCTTTTGAAATGCCCAACTAAACTATATTTCTAGCATTTGATCTTCGGCTTATCCACACTCGTTGATCCTTCTCTTTCCTTTGGTATGGTTTTAAATTATAAATCTCTTCTCCAATCCTCCCAATCATATACAAAGTATTTTTTGAGTATTTTTCCATACCATGCATCCTTATATCCTTGGAAAATAGCATTGAAATAACTATTTCATAGGATAGATCTATTATACTACTATGAATAATGATAATAAAATTATCTCATAAATTTGGTAGCAAATAGATGAGGGTAATAGATTTGTCATCCTCGCTGATCTCATAGTCAACAAAGGACAATTAGATGATTCGTGTATGAAATTCATCTAAATGTGAAGTGAAAGAATCATTGATTCAACTTCTTTCATGCACAATTTGTATAGCTTATTTCTCAAAAATAATTTATTCACTAATGACTTACTTTGATAAAGTAATTCCTATTTCTTTGAAAAATCCTTAATGATTATATCACTAGAAACATTCACCAGGACATTGTTTACTAGATATAATTAGATCAAGCCTCACATTCTCTCTTGTGACTTTGTTACAATGCTAGAACTTATTATTTATGATACCATCCCAAAAGCTTATGGGTGATACATCATCCAATGTGGATCCATAAACATATGAGTTATACTGATAGTAAAAAAAGACATAAGTCTAGATATTGATCACAAAAGGATTTTAAAGGTAGTTTGATCAACTAATTGTGAACTAACTAATATTCGAGTTGAGTAGATAAAATTGGGTTTCAGAAAGATGCTTAGACTCTAGAGTTGATTCACTTCCTTGTGTATGATCTGATTTTTTTAGTAATTGGATAATGTAATGCTTAATTGATAGATGAATAATATATTTATATGGAAATGTTTGAGGGTCTTCTTGCCATGCAATGTGGTTATCATTTTTGAACTATCATAAACAAGGATAGTCCTCTCATAGTTGTACCATTGGTATTTCAAACTAAAATCACTTTTATTCTATTCATGAGCCATTTACACTTCTTCTCCTTTTAGGTAGTATAACAACTTTTATTAATGACTACTTTGAGTTTACATTTCTATTCTCTGACATCTAAAAACATAAAGAAATAAAAAATATAATAATTATTATATTTGTGCTTTTAGCTTTGTAAATATAATACTCGAATTAATTAACTTACATCTTCTCATGAATCTCAGATGTGGAAATCATATTATAGAAAATAGTTCATTAGGTTATTACCACCATATGATACATTTGCTCTTATGTGTGTCCTATGAATTAGCTATCACTATCTTCAATGACCAACATATGACTCCTACATAGAGGTATCACGAGGGTCAAGAAGCCTAGGCACGACATGAGGTACAGCCCAATTTAGATGTGTCAGGTTGACACCCACCATGACTCGTGTGGTGCCAAGCATGGTCCACATGTATGGCATGTCAACTTGGCACATGGTACTATATATATAACTTGTTTTAATAATTTGTCTGTATAACCAAATATTTCTGTTTTAATATTTTCATGTAAGTACCGGAAATGAAATATTAAGAGGCCAGAGATGCAGCAGTAGCACAATTACAGAGATCCCACTGTCCGTTCAGCGGGCCGAAATTTTTGGAGCAGACCCACTCCGGTTAATTGAACTGAGAGTTTTTATTATAAATGTTTTGTATTTTTATTTTTCGGAATGCTGTTTTTCAGATCTGAAACTGTTCATTATCTTCTCTCTCTCTCTCTATGTGATTTATCATGATTGTCTCTATGTTGCACATACTGTATGACAATTTTGGTTTAATCTGTAATACATAAGTATTTTCTGGTGGATGTAGCTAGTCATACTGAGCAACTAGCGAACCACATTATTTCTAGTTTTATATTTTATTGTTTTTTTGATTCTGTCATGTTTGGATAGTGGATTGGTTATATATTGTTCTGTTGTGTTGTTGTTTTGTTGTCGTCTATATCTTAAAATCATAACTGTGAGAGCGCAATTGCCCAACACATGACGTGGATGATTTAAAAAAATCAATCATGGAAAAAATTGGCTTGCTCCATTAGCATATTATTTTTTAGTAATTCAGTCACCCTCTAGACTCGACAATAACAATGATAGGATAGCACTTGTCAATGTCATGTTGTGAAATATAAAAAAATCATTTAATATTTTATTTGATTGCATTTCATGGCTCATAGGTAGAAATTAAAGAGCTTTTAAAATTCAATCCTTTTTATATTATTTTTAAAATAATTTTTTTAATAAAAAAATTATAAATACTTAATTTATTTATTTATTTTTTTATAGTTACTCTATATCCTTTCATCCCTTCTTAATGCTCACTAACTAACATTGTAATTTTTGTGCACTATTTTTACAATGTTTTTAAATTATTTTTAATTTTAATTTTAATAGTCATCAAGAGCAACAACTTCTAAGGGCATGGTGAAAGTGCAACATCCAAAGTGTTTGCTGAATAGTAAACTAAGGTATACATTGCAATTTCATTTTAATTAATTTATTTTATTTAGAACCTTAGATTAATAAATAAATATGATAAATATTGAATTTAATGAAAATGAAATTGACTCAAATATAAATAATAATGATAACATGACCAAAAGGTTCGAAGCTAAAACTAAGTTCTTATTATGATTTTATTATGACACCCAATTTTATGGTTAAGTACAGCCCAAATATTCCACATATGGATCATACAAGGATTAAAGTGAATCTTAATTTATATATCAATCTCAACCAATATTATTCCATAAGTCCCCTCATAGTTATTCCTTTGGTACTTTACCACTGAGATAACACATCATTCTTACTTGGAGGTCATTCACATATCCTTACTTTTTAGGTGATTCATTAACTACCCTTAAGGTTTCTTTGAATATGCATTCTTATTCTCCTAGTGCATTTCTTGATGAGAGTTGATGTGATGATAAAAATATATGTACTCTTGACTTAATTTGTGTTATACTTGCAAAATAAATATGTGTTTTCCTTTGTTGTTCATTGTTAGTAGCCATATGACTGAATGTAACTCATGAGACTTCACCACTATACAAATAATATCTATCCATGTTTATCATGTGTCTTACCTATCACTACCCCTCACTATGACATATAACTCTCACACTAACATTGAAACCCTTGAGAATATTATATTTACCACAATATATTAATTGAGGGTCAGTTCCTCTAAGACATATATAATAGAGTACCATACTCACAATGATTTAAATTACCTCAATTTTAGGTTTTGGTATATGAGTTTGTATCGTGCATCATGGTCAAAAAGTCTATCACTTTCTTTCTACCATATATGTGAGTGTGTTTTGTGGCTTACCTATCATGTCAACCATGTCAATCACAAATAAATGCATCAATTCTCTTTAAATATGGCATTCACCATATTTATCAATTATTTTATTATCACTCTCATCTCAATTCTATTTTATTATCAATTATTCATAACCAAATAATATCATAACAAAGTATCAGATTAAATCAGTAAATATGGATTCACCAAATAAATGTATTATATCATTCCTAGATTCTTCTTTTAGCATGAAATTTTGGAGAATAACTTACAAGACAATAAGAAATTTATTTTATCTGAATCTAGGTGCGCAATTTCAGCATTCAATAGAATATAGGCTTTAAAAACCTAAATCCTTCAAAGATCACTTAAATTTATGTTGATTTGCTCCTAGGAGGGGGTCAAAATACATGAATGTTTCCTAGAATTTATGTTAGTTCATTGTATTGCCTTTGTTTCTAGTGAATCGCCTTGAAAATGGAGTTGTGGAGCCTTTTGAGTTGTCAACCTCATGCCTCTCATGGATCTGTCTTAGCTTAAATTTTTTCTAATGTACTAGAGTGTCTAATATAAATTTTTTTTGGAAGTCATAACATTTTTTTTGGAAGTCATAACATTGAATACAATTTGTGGCTTTAGTCTTTTGATTTGTAATACAAAGTCATTGTACTAGATATGAAACATGGACCTGGTCTCTTTCATCTACTTGATGTTTGTGATGCTGAGAAAAGTCAAGATGACTCATTTAGCTCAACAACATAAAGTTTCTACTTTGATGTGGTCATGGCTTATACTTTTAGTCTCTATAACTCATTATCATGGTGGTGAGTATGGCCCTATCTTATACATTTTGCTTTGTAATCCTTAATTATAGCATTAAAGAATGGCTAAATCTTTAGTTTTTATCTTGTTCCAAAAGTTGTGGAACTTGTGTTAGTTGTGGTTCAAGTTTAGCTCTCTATAATATTCTAAAGCCAAAATTCATTGTATCAAATTAGTATCATAACTTTGGCTTAAATATTATATGGTTTGGTGTAAATGAAAAATATGTGTCATCTAGAGGTTTTTGAAATATTTAGCACAAGTGGGATACTTGGTTGTGCTGGTGAGAAATTAATATCATAGCCATGAAGTTGTTTTGAGCTAGTTTGACTTTTACTCCAAGAAATCTTCATAGCCAAAATAATGTGTTGCATAGTGAAAGGATTATGTCAACAAGGTGGTAGAGTTATAACGTATAAGAATTTTTATGAATATGTGTGTGGAGTTTTAACCAAGAATAGCTACCAAAACTAATCTATAAGTACTCACAAAGGTGTAATCAAGGCATAACATATTAGATGCTATGACCTTTATGACTTTTTGTTCATCTTATAGTCACCCACTCTACCAAAATGAACATTTCACACTAAAAATTTTTAATTTCATAACTATTCATCAAAATCCTTCAAAACTAAGTTTTTGTAAACCCGTTACAAATAAATACATCTTTTAGGTAAAAGATATCATAAAAATCATACCAAATGATTAGTATTATTTAGTATTTGACATGTCGAATAAACTCACACACAAATCATTATTTATCCTCGAGTTATTCATCCCTCACTTACAAAATGATAACATATCAAATAGCTTCCACAATATTACAAAAACATCTAATTAATTTTATGTACTCAAAGAAAAAACAAAAAAATAGCACATATCCACATATTCAAGGTGGTCGTAGGTATGATTTGTCCTAAGGATGATACTCCTTAAAAACAAAATTTGATTTGGAGTACTTGAATTGTGGCAACGAAGTAGATGGTCTCTTCGAATCTCTTGTAGAACTTGATGCTCAATCCAAATCTCCACAATCATGTCATACAATACATCTTGTCTTATCCCCTAATTCTCTCAGTAGAACACATCATTTTCAAGCCCTTGGTCTCTATTAATCATTATTGTCTTTCTTTCCATTACAATGAACTTGTAGAGCCTCTAAAATGATTGTACACTATATATTACATGAGCCTCAACATGTTTCATTCCAAATTCTAAGAGATTAAAAAATCATTTCTTCAAACTTTTCTTGCATTACTACAAAGGATAACTCTTTCTTTTAGAGTTGTATTTCCCAAAGTGAATCTTATTTTTCTGCATCCAATACTATTATTATTAGAGACTATATATCTCTTCCAAAAGACACTCTATCTATAACTTCAAACTAAATATTCTCTAAAATACAAATAATATTGCTCATCATATCTCTTTGTACATATGGAGAATGCTCTCTATGTGTTTTCTCCCACTTCTTTTCGTTGCTCATATTTTAGCTTCAGTACCATTCTTTCCGAACATAAGTCAATTATTCCCCTTTGAGAATTGACTTTGTTTTATTTTCTATCTCTTTTAAGCCCTCGTATGGTGCCTAATAATGTCAGAGGGAACACCAGGACATAATTAATCTATGTTATCATCTATAGGGACTACTTCGACTCCAAATAGTAGGGTAATTAGTGAAGAGTGATTTATTTGGCTAAAAAAATGTATCCTTCTGATAATTAAGAATGAGATTCTTAATTTTTTTTCCACATTAAAAGTTTAACCAAATGAGAGAGAATAAAGCAAAATTACCCTTTTCTATATGATGGTCAGAATGGAGTGTAAGCTAGAAAAAGGATCACAGAAAATACCACACGTTCTTACTTATATGAGTTCTCCATGCTATCATTTACTTCTTGTAACTAAAGTAAAGTGATTAAAAATTAAACGATCAAAATGTATTTTACCTTCATGCAACATTTTTTTCTTCTATCTTTACATGCAAAATAAAATTAATCTTTCTTTTCTAAGATTTGCTAGGAAGGTGGTATAAATTCATTGAAACCATACTCTCTAATAAATCCTTTTTTGGTATGAATCAAATTCATCCATCTTCTACATATCTCTATGCAAAGAGTTGATTGTGCACTATGATTTTCGGTGACTCTCTAGTAGTATTGGATCTCTTTCACTTAGTTTTATCCTTGCTAGCTACTCAAATTTTCAATCTTGCTTTTTCCTTTTAGCTTAAAATATGAACTCTTCTCCATGGTTATAATGTTTCGGTACTATAATATCCATATATTTTGCTGGGATCTTAGATTCAATTTGAGAGGAAGTTAGGTTAGGATTTAAAAAAATTGTTTCCATGATATATACTCTACTAGCCGCAATGTAATAAATAAAGACTATAAAGGTAATCCCTAACTTAATAATTTTCCACCTAATGGGGATTCCGTCGGGTGGTCACCCAAGTCAGTTATCACAATGTTGGGCCAGTCACACGGATCATGCTTGCCCGACATGAGACATGGCTCATGCCGGCCCAACACAATATGAATCATGCCAAGGGGTAGCTCGACCTGAACCGAGGCTTGATTCTAGACCATGGTGTGTCAGGCTAGGCACTACTAAATCGGGTAGGGCCTTGAGCCACCCAACCCATTTGACACCTCTATTCAAGGATGAGCTTTCATAATCTTGCCTATAATAGATGAGGAGCAAGTTATAGTTGTTGAGGTAGATGACATGCCCATGTTTATAGTACTTGGAAATCTATTTTTTTTTGATACTAGTGCTTTTCATTCATTTATTTTCTGATTATTTGTAAATTATTTGGGTATGAATTCCGAAGAGTTTTTCTTTAGTCTATATGTTGCTTCTCAATTATATAGTTTGATTTCAATGAGTAATGAGTGTGAAAGTTGTAGTCTTCATTTTAGTGATCGTCTCTTTGTGTCAATCTTTTATTTTTGAAGATTTCCAAATATGATGCAAACCTTGAAATGGATTAACTATCAAAATTCTAGGTTATACTTGATTGTTATAAGGGACAAGTCATATTACAAGTTGGTAAAAAACTTACTCTATTTAAAAGTAAGTTTGTTTGACCACTATTTAGTGTCTAGTCATGTGGAAAAGTTAACTATAACTTTGTGTTATGCTCTTTTGAATAAGGCAAGAGAAAGGCCTGAAAATGAGACTCTTTTCTCTCAAGTTCTTTTTGTGGAAGAGTTGGTAACTTATTTTTTTGAGTAGCTACCAAAATTACTTCTTTCAAGAGAAATAAATTTTTGTAGAATTGATATAAGGAATTAATCCTATTTCTATTTTTCCATACGAAATGAAATGGGTAAGTTGAAAGGGTTAAAAAATTTACTTCAATATCTCTAGAGTTTGAGGTTTAACATTAGGTTTTTTTGAAAGTATCATCTCATAAGGGCATACATCATCTTTTAGACTTAATGTATAACTTATTTTAATTAATAAGATGACATATTTATTAATTTGATATTTATTATTTTTATGAATTGATATTTATCTTAAATCAATTAATGAAATCTATGATATATTATATAACATGAAGGAAATCATGATGTGATAATTAAATTCTTATCATGTATAGTTATGTTGTATCTAAATTATCCATAATCATAGGATCAAATAGAGTTATTGATTTGGATAAAGTAACACATGTACTAATTGATTTTATTAAGAAGTTAATCTAATGAACTATGATCATGGCGATGATTAAAGTATAAAAGTTAATGCTTACAAAGAATAGTCAAGTACATCGAAGACCTACTATGATACAATCATACCAATTATTTATTTAATGTAGATGACAATGTCATCATAGCAATATTGAAAGTATCCTTAGATTTGAAATAACCAAGTTTACTTTGGAAATTAATCCTTTTCTTTGACTTCATTCCTTGTTTCCTCTTGAAGTTCACTCATAGGTTGAAGACTGGGTAAAACTTGAAATATTTGAAGATAGTTCAGTAGTCAATAAAGGATTCATCACTCCTAATAGAGTGAGGTGTATTCTCATAGCCACTTGTTGAAATTATTACTCAAAAATCTATAGTCAAAGTGAAAATGTCATGACAAATATCTTGATTGGCATGAAGGATGATTAATGAGTCTCAAGACAATAATGATTTACACTTAGGCTAGATATGATATAACCAATATAATAGGAGTCATTGTTTATCCATACTTTGAACCAAGTGAGGTATAAAAAAGTGAAAAGATGATTTATACATAATGTTGTTTATGAAAGGGGTTGCAGTCATACCATTAACTTTCTAGTCAATTGTGTTTATGATATGTTGCTTGATACCACTCATAACTTAATTGATTCAAATATGTAACTAAGTGAGCAAAATAAGTGAAAGCAAAATGATTCACACACTTAGAAGTTTGAAGTGAAAATAAAGTAATTTAGATTTGATCCAAATTGAGGAATTTGCTTTAGATATGATCTGAACATATCTTCAGAGAACTTGGGATCACTATTGGGCTTAAGGTCCCTAAGAAGCAAGCCTCATGAGAATAAGATACATATAACTATCTCACCTAAAAGAGAAATGCATTTTGATCTTTTCTCACCCTAGTAGAATAAGGTGAGACTGTGTGTTAAAAAATAATAAAATAAGTGAGAATAAAATCAAGTCAAGATTAATTAAATTATGACTTAATTTGATTAGTTCTTTTATGTAGAAGGAATGTGAAAGACATGTGGAGCCCACTCTCCGTATAAAGAAAAACTAAAATTGGCAAGTTCCTTTTCAAATCACATAATCATATCTATAATCATTGATTCTAGATAATTGAAAAGAAAAATAAAGAATTGATCTTACACTTCCCATTACATATGATAAAAGAATTGAAAATTTTTATATGAATATAAGAGTTTTAAATAGAATAGAATAACTTCTTCTTATATATCATGCTCTTACAGTTCTTTAGTGGAAATAAGAAATTTTTTTCAAATTCAAGTGAAGAAGAAAATATGATTTTTATCTGTTCAATCTCTCTTGCTAGGATCTTAAGTTTGGATAAAACCAACTTGTCTCCAATATCACTTTCTTTATGTTTTTTGCTTTCAACTTCATGTGAATCACCATTGAACGTGTGCTTAGATTGAGATGCTATGATTACCTGCAAATCCTATACCATGGAGGTAGAGATTAAATATTATCTTGGGAGAATGTCACTAAACCCCCTTGTAAACCTGTGGCGTAGTTTTACTATATATAGGTAGTAATTGCCCATGCTAGAAACTAGTAAATCTCATGTGAGTTTTCAAATCATAAGAGTAGATGTAGATTAGTTTTTCTCTCTACATATCTCATTGTGGCCTGGTAGAGTTTTGATGTCCATAAATTATATATATTTGTGAAAATGGGATAGGGATAGAAAATGAATATTTTAAGAACTTTCACACACATAATGATTTCATGTATTTGTATAGCCATGTGTGTGTGTGTGTGTGTGTGTGTGTGTGGATATTTTAAAGCTTATTCTTAAACTCTTAAATTGAATATTAGAAAATATATGTAGCTATAAAAATCAAACATAGATGTTTCCATACTTTTTTTAATTTTTTCTATTGGGTATTAGTTGCTCGCCCCTATGTTCTAAAGGTAGAATAAATATTGATAGTCAAACTTGATTCTGAAGCTTGTAGATCTATTTGAGCATTTGGGTAGAGTATGTAGATGATTTTTTTTTTGAAACATTGTTATGTATTTGGCTAGAGGGCCATTTTATGTAAATGACTTCACTTTTTTATGTGAATATTTTAACTTGAAGGTTTATTCGTATTCATAATATTCTTTAGAATTGAATCCATTCTAAATGACTAAATGTGAGGGATCTTGACCTATTTTTTATGTGCTTCCACTAAATTTTTGAGGTTATGAGTATTTTAAAAAAATGAAATTAACATGAAAAATGAAAAGGACATAAGTTATTTTTGATTTGTCTATGATTATCTACAGACATGCGATCGACCACATGTAGTATTGTTTATGGTATCTATATTTTTTTCAATTTAATTTTTTTTTTATTTTGGATCAATATTTTTAATAAACAACCTTCCTTTTATCTTTATATGTACTTTATGAGTAATTTACTAAATTTATAAAAGCTCACCATTAAAAATATTAAAACCCTACCGATTAGATTTTGAAGTATTTTAAATCCTATTAAATTTAACCAATCAAACCAAATATGTCATGGCTCTTGAGTGTGATTACCCAAGGGTCGTGAGAGAAGTCATTGTGTTGAAGATTAGCTATGACTTTTTGTGTGAAATTAGCTTAGTAGTAGGTTTGAATCTACTAATCATAAAAGTAGAAGTGTTTTGTGGTGGATCATGTAAAAGTATGAAGTGTATATACAAAGAAACTTTACTTCCTCATACACTTTAAAAATAAACAACAAACACATAGTTTCTTAGGTTGCCTTTCAAGTAGCACTGTGTTTAACATCCATTACTAGACAATATCAACTCTTCTTTTCTGCCCTTTAATGTTTGTAGTCCATGCCAACTTCTCCATGTAATCATTCACTTCTTTTCTCCTTGTTTGTACAGTATCCACCAGTGTTTCAATGTAGAAATTACTCAAATTATATTCTTTCTAAAAAGTCATAAAAATGTGGGTCACACTTCTTTTTTTGGGCCATGATGTCAAGAAATGTCATAGATTTTTTAGCATCTTTGATTTTCTACTCTTTAACTATTGTGGATATAATCATCACTATAACTTATGAGGTGCGACTTTCTTCCTCACTAACCATTATATCCATACTAACCAATAAAACTTCCAAAATTGCATTTTCTTCTTTACTCATGGTTATATATATACATATCCATATTTACTAATGGAACTTTCAAGTATTCATTTTTCTATGTTGTACTCAAGTTAGTATCTCTACCCATCATGTGAAGTTATCATATCCATTCTTCTTCCCTTTCATTTGCTTTCCTGGTATCGAATAAAAGCTAGTTATCAATGTCTTCAAATGATGAGCTAGTTTTTGGATATGATCTATCAAGAAAGATCTCTTTAGGGCTCTCATATCTCAGATCTCCATAGCTTATATAATTTTGATAGTGGAAATGGTTTAGGTCACCATTAGGCATAAAATGTGACTTAAACCATACATGGTCTTGTCATCATAGGGGTAAGAATGTGCTCTATCATAATAAAAATTTGACTCATACATAATCCTCTCATTTCTATGGGTCCCAAGATATTAGCTCAGTCATAAAGTTTCACTCATAAAAGGGTGGTGGTTGAAAAAAAAAGAAAAGAAAGAAAAAAATGGAGATAAAATTATAATGATTACAAAATAAATATAAGACAAGCAATATAAATCTCAATAAATAAAATAAGATGATATTATCAAAACTACTACAAATAGAACTATCCTTTTTCAAGGATAGTTATGTCAAATAAAGTTGACCAATCAAACTAGAAAAAGTAATTCACAATAATGATGCCAAAAATATATTGTGATTTTATTACAAACTTCATTTTATCAAACTTCATTTTTCAAACATATAAGATATAGTAGTAACTAATTATACCTTTAATTTAGATATCGATCTCATAGAAATTCTATATGTATGTTATATTAGTCAACTATAATTAATAACTATTATAATAGGCATGATAAATAGAATTCAAGTATTAAATTTTAGATTCTAGGAATGATTCATATTTTTATTTGTAATATAATTTATATATAGTCTTATTGTGATTATGCTTAGTCATATAATCAAAGTTAGATAATAATGGAATCACCTCTTACCCTACCAACATACAAGGTGGTTATCAACTATTGACCCCTTTTTAATAATGATCTCCTCGTAGCTATTCCTTTGATACGTTATCATTGAGAGAACACATCATCTATGCTTCGAGGTCATTCGCAAGTCCTCACCTTTTAGGTAACTCATTAGCTACTCTAAATAGTTACTTAGAAATTTCATTCTTTTTTCCAACCTTTAGTATCTTTCTCGATGAGAATTGATGTGAAAATAAAAATATTTGTAATTTTAGCTTTGTTAGCAACATACTCACATAATTAAGTTATGTTTTACTTCATGTTTAACTAGTGGCATCTATATGATCAAATGTAACTCATAAAAATACTACCACCATACAAATTACACCCTAGTCTTACTTATATTTATTTATCAAACCATCCATAACCAAATAATATTATTAAAAAATATCACAATACAATATTAAATATAGTATCCATCATAAAAAACATATTACACTAACCTTATATTTTTCTTTGGTTTGAAATTGAGAAGAGTTGCAATTGAGAGAAGTGAAAATTCATCTCATATGAATCTGGGTGTCCAATTGTAGTCCTCTAACGAATCTAGGCTTCAAATCCATAATCCTTAAAAATACTCAATTTCATTACGATTTCTCCTTGGAGGGGGTTAGAATGCATGCTCACCCTCAAGGATTTATGTTTATTCCTTGTATTACCATTTTTTTTTCATGGATCATCATGAAAATGGAGTTGTAGAGACTTTAAGGTTAATTTTCTCATATCTCTCATGGATCTATCTCAATTTTTTAGGATCTTCCTTATATAACTGAGCATCTGGTATGAGTTTTTTTTAATTGGAAGTCACGGTGATGAATAAAAATCATAGTTCTGGTCTTTCAATTCTATAACACTAAGTCATCACATTGGTATGAATCGCATCTTTGATCTAGTTCACCTACTTGATGGTCATAATTTTGGGAAAAGTTGTGACAATCATTTAGCCTCTATAACACAAAGTTATGGTATTGGAATATGACTATGGAATGTGCATTTAGGTTTTATAACTTATTATCATGGCACTAAGTGTGGTCGTAGCTTGTTCATTTTGCTTATGTAATCCAAGTCATGGAGTTGAAGAATGTCCATGGCTTTGGTTTCTCTTTTGAGCCAAGAGTCATGACACTTGTGTTCATCATAGCTTGAGTTTGGTTCCCTATAAAATTTTGTCTCCAAAATTCATGATATCATATAAGCATTGTGGCTTTTACTTGAGTATTCTATGGTTTGATAACAAAAAATTCATGACATCTAGAGGATTTCATGGCTTTTAGCACTAGTAGTGTACATAATTTATAAGATATGAAATTAAAGTTGTAGCTATAAAGTTATTTTGAGCTTATTTAGCTATAACTCCAAGAAATATTTATAGACAAAAGAATACGGTACACTATGAAAGAATTATGTCAATAAGGTGGTAGTGTCATGAAATATAGAGATTTCTATGTCTATGTTATCAAATAAGGAGGCTTTAATTGTCAAAAATGGTGGTTGAAAATTAAAATCTACCTTCTATTTTTTTCTTCCTTGTTAGATAGCCTACCTTCCATTTTTTTATTAGGTAAATTTTAGCTATATCCTATTCATTTTTACTATAAACAGAGATGTTATCCAAAGGAATAATATCATCCTATAAACACATCTTTTGTATTCTTGTAATTCATGGTGAAGAAGGTAGAAAGAAAAGAGGGAAGGAAGAGAGGATAAGTGTGAGAGAAAATTGAGAGCAATTTTCTTAGAGTGTTGTAAACACTATATATTTTTCTTTTTATAGGGAAAGATCTACAACATCTTATAAAGTAAATAAGAAATTGTGTTATTTCCAAACAACTAGTATCATAAGAAGATAATTTTGTAGGGAGTATTGGCTTGTCAATTGAGGTGTTCTCATACATGATGTTTCACAAGAACTACAAAAAATAATTGCAATTTTTGGCATGTCAATTGGTATCAGAGGAAGCGATGGTCATAATTGATGAGAAGCTGAAATTGAGAAGTTTGATGGCATAAACTTCAACTTTTAGAAAATACAAATTGAAGATTATGTGTACCAGAAAAAACTATATCTACCTCTCTTAGGAAAGAAGCTAGATTATATGAAGGAAGATGAAAAGAATCTTCTTGACATATAAGCCCTTGGAGTTATCTGATTGATGTTATAACAATTATTTGCCTTCAATATAGTAAAGAAAAATATCATGGTATGTCATATGGTGCTCTCTCTAGTATGTATAAAAAGATATCGACCTTAAACAAAGTTCATTTAATAAGGTGGTTATTCAATTTATAGATAATAAAAGTAGAATTAGTGGTTCAACATTTGAATGAACTCAACACAATCACAACCCAGTTGAGTTCTATTGAAATTGAATTTGATAATAAAGTTCAAGATTTGATTCTCTTATCATCTTTACTAGACAGTAAAAATATTATAGTTATTGTAATCAAAAATTCATCAGAAAGTAGTAAATTGAAATTTGACAATGTTGAGGATCTAGTAATTTGTAAAGAAATTTGACAAATAGAGTTGGGCGAATCATCAACCTCTTTAATATTGCATATAGAAACATGAAGAAGGAATTCAACCAGTGGTAAATGCTTGAACATTTGAAAGAGCAGGTGGACCAAATCTAGGAATCCTATTAATTCTAAAAGCTCAAAGAATATCTAGTGTTGGAATTATGGGAAGATTGGGCACTACAAAAATTAGTGCAGAAGTACATCAAATGATCAAAAAGTGAAGGTAGAGACAAATGTTACTTCCACCTTAAAAGAATATGAAACTTTAATTTACTCTATAGAAAGCAAGAAATATTCTTGGATATTAGACTTTGCAGCATCATTCCATGCTACTTCACAGAAGGAACTATTTGAAAGGTATGTCCCTAGAAACTTAGAAAAATATACCTTAGTTATGATCAACCTTGTGCTATTATTTATAATGATATAGTAAAGGTTAAGTTGAAAGAGTTAGTATGGGGACTGAAGATTGTTAGGCATATTTTTGACTTGAGAAGGAACTCAATCTCAGCTAGGCAATTAGAAATGAAGGCTACACCATAGTATTCTAGGGTTAAGATTGGAAGATTTCAAAAGGCATAATGATGAATGCTTGAAGCAAGAAGTTAGAAGAGTGGTACTATTTACATGGAAGAAAATGCATGATGTTTGATTATTATTGTAGTAGACAATGAAACTCTCAAATTATGACATCAAAGATTAGGCCACATTACGGAGAAGAGGATGAAAATTATACACTCAAAAGGAAAAATTCCATGTCTATAGTCATTTGAGATAGACATGTGTGAAAATTGCATACTTGAAAAGTAAAAGAAGGTTAGCTTAAAGAAAAGTGACCTTGAAGAATGAATAGTTAGAGCTTATTCACTCTAACATTTGGAGGCCAATGACAAACTCATCTATTGGTAGGAAATACTACTTTATGACTTTTATTAATGATCACTCTCGAAAGGTATAAGTTTAATTCCTAAATTATAAATCCAAAGTATTTGAGGCTTTCAAGAGATGAAAAACTATGGTTGAAAATGAGATAGGTCTAAAAATCAAAAAACTTAAAACTAACAATAGCGTGGTAAATATGCATATATTAGACTCAAGAAGCTATGTTATGAGAATGTGATCATGATGGAAAGATTTATGTCTTGTATGCCTCAACATAATGGTGTAATAGACCATATGAAATGGACATTGACCGAAAGAGCCAAAAGTATTTGTATACAATCAGATTTACCAAAGTAATTCTAGGCAGAAGTAGACAACATAGCATCTTACTTGATCAACCAATACCCATCAGTATCATTGGAGCATAAATACCATAGGAGGTTTGGAGTGGTAAAGGGGTCTAACTTTCATACCTAAGAGTTTTTAGTTATGTAACTTATGTGCATATTAGTGATCAAGGCAATAATGAACTTGATCATAAACCAAATATATGCACTTTCATCAGTTATGGTGAAGATGAGTTCAGCTATCATTTTTGGGATGATAAAAACAAGGTGATCCACAAAAAATATGTCATTTTCAACAAAAAGGTGATGTGTACAAGGATAGACATATAACTAACACCAATGGCTTAGAGCAGAATGGACCAATATTTGCAGAAGAAAATGACATCACGAATGATTCTCCAACAAAACAAATAATAACAAGTCCTCAATAAGAGGAACAAAGTAGTGTGCAACAATCCGACACGCCACCTCCTACTCCAACTCATGCATTGAGAACGTACTCTCGACCTCGTGTGCCTAATTGGAGATAAATGAATTATTTATTATTGTTTAATAGAAGAGAACTTTAATGTCATGATGAGGCATGTCAGACCAAAGATGCTGGAAAGTGGGAGCTTTCCATGACATAGGAGATGAAGTTTCTAATCTCCAATCAAACATGAAAACTAGCTAAGTTACATGTAGGAAAAAATACACTTCACAAGAAATGGGCGCATTAGGTGAAAGAGTAGCATGATGGTTCCAAGAGATACAAACCTTGACTCATTGTTAAATGATTCTAGAAGAAAGAAGGAATTGACATTGACCACACATAAATTTTTGTTCTAGTTGTGAAACTCAATACTATTAGAACAATATTGATTATTGTTTCTAGGGAAGATCTCCATCTTGATCAATTAGATGTGAAGAGTGCATTCCTTCGAGGAGACTTGGATGAGGATTTATATATATGCATTACCTAGAAGATTTCTCATATATAGCGAATGAGAATATGGTATGCAAAATTAAGAAGAACTTGTATAGCTTGAAACAAGCCTCGGGGCAATGGTATAAGAAATCTGACCGCTTCATGCACATGAAAATTTTCCAAAAGTACAATGCTAACCACTATGGCTACTTTAAAAGATATTGTTTTAGTTATATCATTTCACTACTAAATGTTGATGATATGCTAGTAGTAAGTTCAGATATAGGTGATATTAGATAATTGTAGTATTGTCAATCACAAAAGATAAGTAAAAAATATTGAAGTTATATCAAATAGAGTACATCAATCATATTTTGTAGATATTCAACATGAGTAATGCCAAGTCAATCAGTACATCCTTGGCTAATCATTTTCATCTATCCCATGATTAGTCCCTTGAAATGAAAGAAGAGAAATAACTCATGGCTAAGTTTTTTTATGCCTCAGCCATTGGAATTTGATGTATGCAATGGTTTGTTTGAGAACATACATTGCCTCTACAATGAAAGTTTTATCATATTTATGTCAAAGCCAAAAAAAATTCATTAGAAAATGGTGAAATAGATTTGAGGTGTCTATGAGGCACCACAAAAAATGTTGGTACTTTGGAGAAGGAAAGCTAAGAGTAAAAGGATAGGTAGATGTAGACTTTGGAGATAAAGTTGATCATCAAAGAAGCACCACTAGTTATTTATTTGCCATTATAATATAGATATTAGTTGGAGTTGAGATTGTAGAGATTATCACTTTATCCATTATAAAGGACAAGTATGTGGCAATGACTAGAGCTAGTAAAATAGATGATATGGCTTCAAAGTTTGTTTAAGTTGGGATTCAAGCAAGGGAATAATGTTATGTATAGTGATAGTCAAAGAACAATTCACATGGCAAATAATTTAGCATTACATTCTATAACCAAGCATATTGGACTTCTTTATCACTTCATCAGATCTCTATTGAAGGATGAGGTTCTAAAGATATAAAAAATCCAAGGAAGTAAGAACTCATCTAAAATGTCAGCAAAGATGGTGACTATTGATAAATTGAAGTTGTGCTCAACTTTAGTTGGCATGTAAGAATAGCAAGGCTAGTAAGAGCTGTTGCATTGATTAAGGTGTGAAGACAGATTGAAATTAATCTATAAAGTGGAAGATTATTAAATATGGATGCTTTAATTGTCCAAAATAGGGGTTGATAATAAAAGTTTACCTTCTATTTTTTTCTTCCTTATTAGGTAGCTTACCTTTCATTATTTTCCTTGTTAGGTAGATTTTGGCTACATATTTTTACTAAAATTATAGATGTGCTGGAAAAAATATCATTCCACACATCTCTTGCATTCTTGTAATTTATAGTGAAGAAGTACGAAAGAAAGAAAAAGATGAAAATGAGGTGATGTGAGAAAAAATTAAGAGTAATTTTCTCAGTGTCAACATTATATTTTTCTTCTTATAGGGAAAGGTCTACATCATTTTGTGGAGTAGATAAGAAACTATGTTATTTCCAAACATATGTGTGTCAAGTTTTGTTGAAAATGGATTTTGAAACCAATCTATAAGTAATGAAAGGTGTAATCAAGGTGTAGCATGTTAGATGTTATGATTTATATGACTTTTCACTCTCTTACTAGTCACCAACCCTACCGAGCCAAACTAAAAATTCTCGATTTCACAACTATTTATCAGATTCCTTCAAAACTAAGTTTTTATGAAATTGTTACAAATAATACCAAATCATATACTTGCGGAGTGATATTGAATGAGAGATCCTCGCACAACTAGCTTTTGGGATGCACTTAACAACAAAATTAGGTATTATAATAAAGTCTCAACAATGATGACTCATGTTGTGACATAGAGGATATTATGCTAATACTTGTATTAGAATTAGACATGATGATCTGAACTATATTATTGACACAAACTAATCATGATTCATAGATATTAGACTCACTAACTTAGTCACTCATAGGATTGACATGCAATGTGTGTTTATTTTACTAATGTACTCTTTTTTTTTCCTTCACACTATTTAATTTATATTTTTTTATTATTTTTCACGTGATATCATAAAGTTAAAAAATGAAACAAATGTATATTTTTTAATTTATTTATGGTATTATGGAGTTTATTCATTTTAGTTTATATTTTGTAGTATAGTTAAATTTTGAAATTAATTTTTTTAAAATAAAATTTTACTTATAATATTAAAACTTAAAAGTTTAAACTTAAAAATTAAAGTTGCTCTGGCCAGTGCTGTAGTCAGCCACAAAGCCACTACCCACACCATGCCATGACTTAGGGTAAGGACAAAGGCACTTTTTAGTACAATTCCTTAGTGAGAAGGAGCATAACACTTGTCAGAAGGCCTTGGATTTGAACCCTTGGCAATTTTCTAGTGGCCAGTGTCATGGTCTATGGGTACTATGCCCTTGGACACTATCAAATATGGGTAGCACAAGAATGGACAAGGTACCTAGTCATTGGTAGTGTCATGGGAGTACTAACTAGATCTAGCTCAACCCAAAAAAAGCTAACATGAACTGACTAAGCCAATTCAAAAATTCATGCTTTTCGATCATTCTAGCACAACACAGTGGCCCAACTAGGCCATCATTTTTCTAGCCCTACTAGCATGACATGACATATTTGATATATTTATTCTCACTCTATGGTGAAACTCCTAACTTAGATATTTTACATAACTCAGACATCATTTGAATGATAGGTCTTCTAAATTAGGATAATTGACTATTTTTAAATATGCTAATATTTTTAGATTTGTGAGCATCATATTTGTAATAATTAAACCTACCGCAATCTTAGGTTTTTACACATAGATTTATCTCACATGATAAAACTAGAAGAGTTATCATTATTTTGTATTAAACTTTGTGAATGTTTCCCATGACTTACTTATCACCATATGCCATGACCAACTTATATAAACTTATGATAAAAACAAAAACTCTAAATTTCAATACTAAATATCATTTGCATCCAATAATATTCAAACAATAACATTATCACAAAAAGATTTTATATATTCACATCATCATAATATAAGAAGAATAAACCAGCCCTAGATCCAAATTAAGCTAAATATCAGAGAAGAATTTATGTGAGATATTTGAAGTAGCGCCTCTTTGAATCAATGGTTCCCAATGATAGACCTAGTAAGAATCTAAATCTCAAAACCCAATACCAATCAATTATGACTTGTATTCACCTTGGTTTTCCCCTAACAAGGGGTTGAAAGTCACACTACTTAGGGGTTTTCTGCTCTTGGCTTGAAATCTAATATCCTTCTCGTTTTTTTATAAAAGACTATTAGTCTTTTTTTTAATACTTAGTCTTCCTTATGAACCCCAAAGCTAAATGTTTTGGTAGTGGGTTGAGGTTGTGACTTTATCATCTATTTGAATACTTTCAGGAGTATAAAAGTTATGATGGCAAAGGAATGTCACGAATGAAGTAACTCCTAGGTGGAGCACAAATTTGTAGTTATTAGAATATCATTACTGAGATAAATATTTCTAGAATGAAATTTTATGGTGGTAAGAAAGGCTACGAATGATGTATTTAGCCTCTTGATCAAAAGTTAAGGTAAGAAAAATGTCATGGCTGATACATTTACTCTTTGGATCAAAAAGACATGACAACAAAAAAGACCATGACTGATATAGTTAGTCTCTCAAACACATAATCATAGTGACAAGAATGCTGAAATTAAGTCAAATATTTTTTGGAACACAAAAAAGATTGTATTGACTAAAAATTACTTACTATTATGTAATTTTGACAGTATTGATTAAGTAACAGTGTTAGAAAAAATTATGACTTATTTTATCAATGACATACTTGATGGCATGACATGAAAATAAAATCTTGACCATTATTGTATTTTAGAAGTTGTGTGGATGCAGCTCTAAGAAAAGGCTATGACCATAAAGATAATGTTGCACTTTGAAAAGATTATGACAAATTGGTAGTAAGGTTATGACATACTAAGATTTTTATAACTTATTATGTAGAGTCATGATAGAGAAAGGCTACCATGACTATATTTATTGAAATTCATTCAATAAAGCTCAAATCAAAACAAATATATCAATATTATAATGCCAATATTTGATAAGTAAAGTGTCAAAAAAATATACACAATAAAAGTATTGTCCATTCTCAAGAAAAGAATCTTTCTATGGAAATCTTTTAGGACATCAAACCACAAAGGAAGAAAGTCATTGATGGGTTTGAGTGTCATAGCTTTGTTTGACTTAAAATAAAGTAGTGGCTAGGTTTGAGTGCCACAACTTTATTTGCCAAGTGAGAAAGTCATGATTGGGTTTGAGTGTCATGCCTTCTTTTTGTGTGTCTATAATGTACATGTGTTTGAGTGTGGTATATGTAAAAAAAAATTATTTTACATCACACAACATAAAAATAAAATTCTGATGTTACCTCCCAACTAGGGCTTAATTTTACAACCTTAGCTAGACAATTTTTAGATCTCCAATTCCATCAATAATTCTAGTAGTCCAGACGAATTTTCTAGTATAATCTTTTTTCTCTACTTGTCTTTTTGAATTCTACTTTAGCTTCATCTCATCTATTAAAATCATATCTTTGGGATATTCTTTAAAAGATGTTATGACTTTGTAAAATATCATGACATCGTTGCATGTGATCACCTTCAATAAGGTCATGACTTATTGTGAAGTCAATGCATCAAGAATTACTCTCTAGATCTCTTTTGGCATAGATTGGAAATAAGCTATGGCTTCTTCTTTTAGTTCTTGATTCATTAATGTCAACTTCATTTCCTGCCACTACTTATATCATGGGTTCATCATATAAAGTCAAAATTTTTTAAAAGTTGACTTTTTACATTAAAACATCTTTCTCTTCATCTTCCATCTAATATTCATTGATTGTTGCCTCTAAATCATTTTTTTAGTAAATCAACAATTAGTAGTATACTTTCAATATCTTATACTTTTTGACATTTTTGATAATTCCCTCTATAAGTTTGTCATGTTTTGAATTAAGAATTTTATTATTTTAGTCTCTTCATGTGCATCTTTGGAGTAAGTTGAATTTAATTTTTTTTAAGTCATAACTTTGAAGAATATCACAACTTTATAATTACTTTTTTTCCTTAGATTCAATTGTATTGTTTTCTTCACTCCAAAATGCCTTTAATTTATTATCTTCTCCATTTTATTAAGGCTAATATTTTTTCATTAGGTAATTCCATCTAAAATCTACTTTTTATCATTTGTCAATATGCATGAGGATGTCAATTCTTTAGTAATCTACATTGTCATCACCTAGAATAAATAGCCTTTTGTATAAGTTGAATTTAATTTCTTCTTTGCCCATACAAAATATGAATTTATCACAATTGATATCTATTAATCTTTATTCAATAGTTAAAAATAGTCATCCCAAGATTAATAGAATATACTGATCTTTCTCCAATACTAAAACAACAAAATTAGGATGGAATATACATTTTTTAACCTTGACCAAAATATTTTCATTAATTCCTCTCAAAAACATTATTGATCGATCAGCTATGTATAAAAATAGAGAGGTTAGAGTAATCTCACTATGTTTCAATCTTCACATAATTGATAATGGCATGAAGTTCACACTTTATGTCAAGTCACATAGTGCCTTTTTTGAAAGTTTGCTCACCAATAATGCAATGTTTCATGAAACTCCATAGATCTTTAAGATTTCTTGAGAGTTTATATTGAGTAATTATACTATAGTTTTTGTTCATGTTCAACATTCCATATCTCCAATTTTCTATTGTTACTCATGATATTTTTTATAAACTTCATGTTGTGGACACATATGAGATAAAGCTTTAGTTAAAGGAAAGTTGATTTCAAACTTCCTAAAGAAATTGAGAAGCCTCTCAAATTTCTCAATTAGCTTTTTCTTTCTAAAATTATATGGAAGAAAAAGATTTAGCGGAAGAATTATATATCATTAGCTTCATCATTTTTGGAATATCATCCTTCTTTTAATTATTTTGAATAATCTATATTTCCTCTCCATTTTTCCACTTCTTCATGTGTCAGGGCTTAAAGTATCATTTTTGGCTTGCTCTTCAACTTTCTTCCCCTCTTACTTTTTACCACTTTTGAGTGTTATGAACACGTATCGCTTTAGATTTGTCTTAGTTTTACTTGATAATTATAAAGTCCAACATCAATCATGCACCTCATCATGCAGTTTAGCTAGTTGTATAAAGTTTAAGTTTGAAATTATAATTCAAAACCATATTATGGGCATAGAGGTGTCAAATAGGCTAAGTCGGTTAGGTGACCTGGTTTTTTTGGGCCCAACTGGGCTGGCGTGCCATACTTGGCACTACACGGTTCTATAGAGGTCAAGCCCAACATGGGCCCACATCCCGAAATTCACTCAGGTTCGGGTTGTTTGGGTCGGCCAAAACCCTAAATTTTTAAAAAATTTAGGGTTTCGGTAGCACGCCACCACACAGCTATCACCTTGTCGGGGATCACTAATTTTTGCTCATTGGTTGTCATTAGTCATCCCCCTCCTCCCATCGTGACCATGCTCAGTGCATGGTCACCTATGTCGTGCTCATGTGCCAGGTACTCGTGTTATGCCTGGTATGGCATGCAGGCCAAAATCATTAGTTCGACATGATACCGTAGCATGCCGTGCCGGCCCAAGCACGACTGAACTATGTTGGACTCGGGCTAGCCCGCCCATTCGATATTATATTACAAACTAGGTTAATATATTACAAACTAGAACTAGCTCAAGGCATTCTCTTTGAAATAAAATGAAAAAAGTATTAACCTTATCACATTCGAACTAACTCTATTTATCTTTATTATATCACATAACTTCAAGAAAATTACAACTTAGTTATTTGGATATTATAATAATTATCCATTTTTTCGATGTTATATTACCATGGAAATCAAACTAGGTTTCAATTCAAAATGGTTTAATTAAATGAGTTACATACTAATTCTAGAGTAACTATTCATTGATATTGGCTACCAATTGTCTCACATGGTATATGTTGAGACTTTGTTATACTGCTATATCGTATTGGTTAGATAGTGTCAATCAAACTTATCAGTGAGGATCTCTCATCAATAAAGATCTACCAATATATGGGTTGTATCAGTGATGAAAAGTACTTTTGTCTAGATATCAATCTCGTAGATATTGTATCCACAATTTGGTTAGCCAATAGTGAGACAATACTATTTTAGTAGATAAGATGATTTTGGATTTTGGCAAGAATATTAGATTCAAAGGTTTTTCTATTTTTATTTGTATGATGTATATTTAAATAGTTTTATTTGGGTTCAGTTTGAATACATAATGAAGATTGGATTATTGTCGGAATGCACATTTGCCTTAATAGTATATAAAGTTGTTATCAACATTGAGTCCATCTCAATGATGGTTACTTCATATTTATATTCTTATTCTTTGGCCCCTCATAGCTATCCACTTGTTATTTTACCATTGAGACATCAAATCGTCTATACTTGAGAATTATTCACAAGTCCATACCTTTTAGGAAACATATCAACTACCCTTAATAGTTACCTCATACCCACGCCCTTATTCTTCGACCTCAATTATCTAAAAGACTTTGAATTAATGTGGACTTAGAAATATTTTCACTTTCAGCTTCATAAGTTTAATACTGGTACAATAACCATAGCATTCCCTAAACCTTACTAGTGGGAACCATATGAGTAAAAACAACTTAAAAGGTTGTCACCATTTCATAAGTTACAACCACTTGTATATATCTCACAAACCACCTATCACCATCCTTTATATTGATGATGTCACTCTCATACTAAAGCTAAAACCCTTAAAAGAATATTCTATAAAATACTCACATCAATTGAGGGTTAGTTCTTCTAAGACAAGTAGAATTGATTGGAATATAAATTATATGTTATTTTAACTTCATGTCACACCCATAATGATTAATATACCTCAATGATAAATTTAGATGTATAAGTTTATCTCAGACATCATGGTTGGAAGGACTATAATTTCATTCCTACCATATGTGGCTTGAGTGTTTAATTGTCACAATCAATCACTACAACATGTATAAATTCATTGGTGTTCAAAACCTAAATTTAGTTCTATAAAATCACCAATTCCATCAACATTCATCCCATAACATAAATCAAATTTCCATTTTATACTCAAATATTCATACATCATAATAAATCAAAACAAACAAAACCTAAACCTCAAATCAAAAATTTAAGATTTAAAACCTAATTCTCTATGCTATTTCAATTGAGTTCTAAAAATCTATCTTAGAGATGGGGGTTTGAAAGATATGGCCCCAACTCTAAGGTATATCCTTGATATTTTATCCTATTCATGGTCATGGACCCCTTATTGAGTTCGAAAATTTTCTCTAAGGTTGTTGTTACTAGTTGGAGATGAGGAAGGAGAGAGCAGGTTTGCTAGTTTTCTAGTGTTTTGTTCCTCACTTTTGCCATGTCTTTTATACTTATATATTTTCCAAGTAAAAAGTCATAGATTTGGAATGATATCATGACTTTGGCCTTTAGTCTCTTGAGCTTGAGGGTGTGACAATTGGAAGTGGTCATGACTTTAGAATGTTTCTTAAATTTTTTATACTACAAATTCATGGCATTGAAAAGTGACCATGACTTTTATAATTGGCTCATATATCTAAGTTATGGTACTGGGACATGGCCATGGTTTTACCTTCTTGTGATGATAAAAAGTCATGGACTTGGAAATGGTCATGGCTCAAGTATCCCCTCTTTAACTCCCTATAGCTAAGAGTTGTGGTGCTATGAAATAACCATGTGTCACACCACCACCTATGGAAAACCCATGGAGCTTCTATAAGCATGGAAAAATCATTATTTACTAAGTAAAGTGTGGAAGGTTATAAAGAATTAAAGTATCTAAAACTTTCCAAAACTCTAAAGGATTGTAAAGTATCTAGAACCTTCCAAGATTTTAGACACTTCCATTGATATTGTATAAAAGAGAATGTGACTTCATTTTTAGACCACCAAGTTGTAATCTTCTTTCTCTTAGTTGTAATCTTTTTTTCTAATATTCCCTTGAGTTCTTTTGCTTCTAATTGTTGGTAGATGCTAGGTATAACTTGAAAAGCAAGTAAGAGGTTGACTTAGCAACATCCAAGGGGTGAGTTTTCTTTGTGCCACATGGAAGCACAACAAAAGTACTAAGTCTATGATAGTTGGTTTCAGAGCAAGGTTGCTTGTGTGGAGTAACTCAAAAGAAATAATGGTAAGCTCTCGATAATAGAAAAAATTTTAAATGAAGATCTAGGAAGGGGCAATGACCCTCTAGCTAAGGTTAAAAGAAAGAGGATAGGTTGTGTGATTCTCTCACAAGCTTGGATAGACAGGTGACTAGGCTAGATTTTGTTATGATAAACATCAAAGAGAGAAAGGACTTCATAAAGCAAATTATGGAGAAGGTCATGGAGGATCTCAAATTAAAGATCTAAGACCTTCAAGAAAGAATGTAAAACTCGATAGTCTTGATGTCGTCATATGAGGAGTTCATTAGGGTCTTAGGCATGTTAACTAGCTTGGAGTCAAGGGTGGAAGAATTGACTAAGCATGAAAAGGAATTAAGGTAAGTGGTGATGATTTATAAGACAATATTTTCAGCTTGGGTGATGGTCACCCATGAGGCACCAAGGATAGATGTATCAAAGCCACACACATTTAGGGGATAATGGGATGACAAGGAGCAAAAAAATTACTTATGGCAAATGGAAAAGTAATTTGAGGTAATTATACTAATTGATGAGACAAAAAAGATACACACTACTACTCTTTATCTCACTGATAATGTAATAGTACGGTGGTTTAAAAGATTTTTTTAAAAAAAATAGAGAGACATGCATAATAGATATTTGGGTTGATTTAAAAAAAATCAAAAAATAGTTTTACTCATAAGATGTGACATAAATAACACATAAAAAGATAAAACAACTCAAAAACATGAGATCAATTTGTGACTATGTCAAAAAATTCTTTTTTTTTGTTTTTTGAGGTTCCTGATATGAGGGAGGAAAAACTATTCTTCAACTTAATGGACAACCTGCAAGGTTGGGTAAAGTAAGAGATGAAGTGATAGGATATACAAGATTGAGCCTGCCATGGTCGTAGTAGAATCACTCATAGATTTTCAAAAGGGGACTCATCTCAAGCCAAGCCATCATTCAAGGGTAGTTATGCTAAAGGTAGGAAAAGAATGTGTTCAAGAATTATAATGCTAAAGAATGATCAACTGTGAGTAGTGACACCCTATCCCCCGAGGGGTCCCATTCATTCCATCACACAATGTGCAATAAAACAAAATTTTCTCAAATGTAACATACATTTTTTTCTATTTTATTTGCTCAGCGGAATAAAAAAACACACAACATATTATTTAAGCCACAACCAGCTTCCCTTCACATGTACGATCCATCATGTGGATTTGTTATCTACCCTGGACCTGTACCTGAAAGGGGTCCTGTAATAGAGTGAACATTGCTCAGTAGAGATAAACTCCTACAGGGCTACTCACTATCTAAGTGCACATAAAACATCATGCATATATATAAATATCTACTCAAGAATAATGTTTACATGAATGTAATTATGGATGAAATATTTATATGCCTCATATTCTTGAGTCTCATCGACTCCCTCACACATGCTGAAGCCAAGTGTAACATTATATATATAGATATGTGTGTGTGTGTGTATCTATAAAAATATTTATTTTTTTGGAATTATTTCGAAAAATATGGACCTCCTCCAAAAAATATATTGGATATTTCTTCAAATAAAATATATATTTCTTGGAATTACTCCAAGTGTAACATTATATATATAGATATGTGTGTGTGTGTGTATCTATAAAAATATTTATTTTTTTGGAATTATTTCGAAAAATATGGACTTCCTCCGAAAAATATATTAGATATTTCTCCGATGAAATATTTTTTTCCTTAGATATTTTTCATAAACTACCGCGTAACTCAGCCTAGACGTTGTCCCAATTTGAGTTTGCAAATTTATAACAGTCATGCTCTAGAAAAAAATACCACGTAATTCAATTTGGACATTGTCCCAATTCGAGTTTGCCAAATATAATTCATATACCATTATGTGTATGTATATATATATATATCATGCACCCACCCATATATATGGAATGTTCCCGTGCACATGAAATATAATTATGGCCTTTACAATTAAACGACGTTTCAGAAACAGCTAGAACAATCCAAACACAATTCACATGCACTAAATTTTACCAAACAAAACATATAAACTTTTTACCAATTAACCACTTCCAATGATATTTCTAACAATTCGAATTGAAATATAAAACACGATCATTTATAGCTTTTAAATAAAAAGAAATTCAGATAGGAGAAAACTACTACATTCCTGAAAATTTCACGAAAACTTTATAAATTTGATGTCAAACTGAAGATCTCGTCGCGTAGAGTAATTTTAGTTCTTAGATTATTCTATTCAAACTCTAGAATAATCTGTTATATATGATCAAAAGAAAATTAATGGATCGTTTATATTTTTTTTCATCTGCACAGTATATCTCTCTTCGCCAGCCAAAGTTTGTTTTAATTTTTTTCCCCGTCATCTCATTTTCCAAATTCATGTCGTTTTTTTTTAATTTTATTTTATTAAAAATTTTTATTATTATAATTTTATTTCTTTATTTTTTTATCAAATGTCTAGACCACGCATGTGCAACCACGTGCTGAGGTTGTGGCACAGTCTTTTTGATTATGTGTGTGTTTTTTTATTATAATAATTATTTAAATAAATTTTAAAAAAATAACAAAATCCTAACTTCCTCAGAATTTGACAAAATTTGTCACCGTGGTTATATTTTTCAAGATGAATTCAATAACGAAATCCATTTTATTATCAGGGTTCTAAAATTTTTAGTTTATTGTTCTTATTGCAAATTTACTATTTCACCTATTTTTTTCCAAAAACAAATCATATTATTTTATTTCTTCATTTTTTTTTTGTGATTTCACAGACCTCTACTAGCAAAGAGTGGAAGGATAAAGACAAACATAAAGATTTAAAGCTAATAATCTATTATTTTCTATGTGATGGATCATATTGGACTTGTGAATATTCTAATAGAAAGGCTCTCATTGTTATAATTGAGAAGAATACTAAATAAGAAGGTACTGATGCACACGTGATATCCATGTAGTTGTTGAATTCCCTCAAGATAAAGCTAGCCAAGGAACAGCTACAAAGTAGATCACTCATATACATGGAGGCTAAGCTAAGATAAATGGACTATTTACAAAAACCATGATTGAAGTACCACACATAATTTTGTCTCAAGTGAGAAGGTAAATAGACTCAAGCTCCAAATATCTAGGGTTATAGGTTGGCTCAAGACAATCAACTATATTGCCAAGCTATCATAAAAAATAATTAATGGAGTATAAATAAAGATTAGGCCATGGAAAGGTAAGATTGACTTCACAATAGCAATTATGGATGACTTTTAGATGATAAATGGGATGGATTTCTTATGCCAAGTAAATATTGTGCCTGAAATATTTCTATGCTGAATGACTATTTTAGAAAATGAGACACCATTTTTGATTCTCACCACCATCGAATGTAATTAAAGAGAGGGTTGAGAAATAATAAGATGACCTTCATGGCTGCTTTTAAAAAATACATAATTGATCATATGAAATAATTTATGTCAACGAAAGTCGAGAAGGTATAAGGTAAGTTCAAAGACATAATGACATTAGAGCTCCCCAAAAAGCTTCCACCAAAAAGTGACAAAGATCAAAAGATTGAGTTGAAGTATAGAACTAAACCTAATGTCATCATGCCCTATAGGATGACGCCCCATTAATTGAAGGAACTAAGAAGGAAACTAAAGTAGTTGTGGTTGTTGGGTTCAGTCAACCATCCTAGGTCCCATATAGTGTACTGGTCTTATTCTAGAAGAAGTATAATGGGTCTTTATGGATGTACATTGACTGTTATGCATTCAAGAAATTGATGATAAAGAATAAGTATCTCATTCCTCTTATTGCTAATATATTTGGACAATTTGGTAGAGCAATATATTCATGAAGTTAGACTTGTGATTGAGGTACTATCATGAAGATAACTAAAGAAAATGAATCAAAAACAATTTTCATGACAAGATATGATTCTTAATGATTCTTTTAGATCTTACTAATGTACCTACTATATTTTACAAGTTAGATAAATAACCATTGATGAATCTTCTCGAGAAGAGCAATGCATGGCCATGGGATGAGAAGTTTAAAGTCTTTGATGACTTGAAGAAGGTTGTAATGGAGCAGCTGATGTTGACACAATTTAACAACACTAGGGTATTAGAGGTACACATTGATGCCTTTGACTTTGTTATTGGAGGGGTTCATATATCAGAAAGACATCTCTTAGCTTTTAAAAGTCACAAGCTCAATGATATAAAAAAGTAATATATCGTCCAAGAGAAAGCAATGACAATAATCATCCATTGCTTGTGGACATGGAGACACTATCTATTAGGGACATATTTCATAATAAAGATAAACAACATTGCTACAAGTTACTTTCAGACCTAGAACAAGCTAAGCCCCAAACAAGCAAGATGACAAGACTTCCTACCTGAGTTTGACTATACATTGGATTACAAGCCAAGAATTTCCAATCATGTAGCCAATGCCTTGGTTTACAAAGCAGAGCCAGCATCCATAACTAGCTAACTTCAAAGAGATATGATAAATCTCATAAAGGAAGAGTTGCAACATGATTAGGTGGCAAATAATCTTACTTCCCTAGTTCATGATAGAAAAACAAAATGATTTTTGATGAAGGATGACCTATTGTACACAAAGTGAAAGTGACTTTACATACCTAAGTGTGAAAGTATCAGAAGGAATCTCATCAAGAAGTATCATGACTCTAAATGAGTTGGTTACCTAGGGCTACGATGCATGAGAATCTTACTTTAGTTTATCTACTTTTGGCTCAAATACGAGATGATGTTGAAACTCATGTGAATCCTTATCTTATTTTTTCAATAGGACAAGGAAGAATAATGTCATCCCAAGGAATTATTATAGTTGATACCTATAGCAGAATGTCCTTGGGAAAAGTATCACCATGTACTTCATCATTGGTATACCCAAATTCGAGAGATATGGATTGATCATAGTGGTGGTAGATTATTTCAAAGTATGCTACTTTTATAGTAGCATCTAAAGAATTGCACAATAGAAAATATAGCTAGACTATTCCTTAAGAACATGGCAAATTATTGGGGGCTACCAAAATTTAGTATAAGTAATCATAATCTATGCTTCACTTGGAAATTTACTTCACGACTATCTCGGGTAATTGCATTATTAAATCAATATCTAAGACATTTTGTGAGTGCTAATTAGACCAACTAGGCAAAACTATTGGATGTGACTCAGTTCTCTTACATCCTACAAGTGATTAAATCAACTAAGAAAAGTCTATTCGAGATAGTCATGGGACAAGAAATGATGTCTCCTCACACCCTTGCTGCAAGGTACATAGGGAAGAGTCCAGAAACCTACAAACTTACTAAGAGATAGCATGATAGACTGATATAGCATACTCTTTCTGGAAGAAGACTACTAGAAAAATGAAAAAATTGACTGACAAGAAGAGGAGGCATGCTAAATTCCAAGTTGGAGACTTAGTACTTATCAAGCTCATACCACAACAAGTCAAGTTCTTTCAAAAGGTGCATAAAGGACTTCTAAGAATATATGAAGTCCCTTTTCACATATTGGTATGGGTTAGTAAGGGTATCAAATAAGTTAGAACTATCACTAATATTAAAAATTCATTCATTTTTTCATATTAGCAACTTCAAGCCCAATAATGAAGATAAATAATACTTAGTGAAATAGAAATGATTACCATAAAGCAAAGCTAGTAGAGAGCTAACAACAACAATATGGTAGTTTCAAGAATAGGTCGAGTAGTTTCAAGTAAGATAATCAATGAGGATGTTTACATTATTAGTGAGGGAGAATGTCTCGCCACTACCTTTGGAGAGCTCAAGAAATTTTTAGAAACATATAGAAATCTTTTTTTTCTAAGTAGTGTGGAAGGTTCTATAGAATTAAATTGTCTAGAACCTTTCAAGGTTCTAGACACTTCCATTGACATGTATAAAAGAGGAGGTGACCTCATCTAGAAAATACCTAGTTGTAATCTTAATTCTCTTAGTTGTAATTCTTTTATAGTGTTCTTTTATGTTCTCTTCTTGCTTCTAACTATTGGTAGAATCCAAGTATAACTTGCAAGAAAAATAAGAGGCTGATTTAGCAACATTTGAGGGGTTAGCTGTCAAAGTATCACATGGAAGCTTAGTAAAAATACTAAGTCCATGACACATGGCTCTATATTTACAAATCTTAATCTTTGGTAAAGATATAATTGTCACGCTAGAGAATATCCAAGACTTTTAGTACATGTGGAGTAATTAGTTATTAAGACATAAAATTAATGGCATAAATAATTAAAAGTTATGAGATAAGCATGCTGCAATTCTAAGATAATATTACTACCTAAAAAAATGAGTTGCATACAAAAAAGATTGTGCTAAAAAGATAGTTGAGTTGTGGCATAAATGATTGTTATGACTTGCAGGGTTTTGGCAAATAATAAATGACAAAAATACGTACTTGATAATACCAACCATAACCAAGTTAATAATTATTTCAAAAAATATAATGATTTCACTACTATTCATCATAATCCATCTAAACTAAAATTTAATAAAATTGTTACCATTATCACATATTTCTATACTTGCACATCATCATAAAACTACCCAGATATAAAAAAAAATTTAGTATTTCACATATTGTGACTATGTCTAAAGGTGAATTAAGTATGTATAATGATTCATGTGACAAATATATTATATTTATTACATTACACCATACAAAAAAAAAAATCTTTGGGTTGCCTCCTAGACAGTACTATGTTTAACATCTATAGCTCGAACATGAATAATTTCTCACCACCAACGGTGATCTCTAAAGTCCACACTAACTTTTCAGTATGCATCTTTACTTTATATATATATATATTTTTTATACATCATACCATTAACCATTTAGATTTTCTTTTTTGGGACTTTTCTCTTTGGATGCCATGACTTTTATAAATACTACAGCTTCTCCTTTGATTCTAGCATGACCATTTTTTTCTGAACCCCAAATTCATGTAACCGAGCACAACCTTGGCTTTTTTATAAAGCTTTTTTGGCCATTTTATTTAAGTAACACCAAAGTTATGACATTGAGCACTACCACAGCTTTGTCATTGAGCTTTTGAGTATTAATTTTTTTTCTACAACAACAAAGTCTTTATGATGGGTACTACTATGACTTTTATTCGGCTTTCTTTCAACTTTATATATCTTCCTTTGAATCCTCTAGAATTTTTGTCTCCACTATGTCTTAATAATTTGTTCTCTCATCCACCAATTAGGATTCTACCACTATTTACTCTATATACTTAGTCTTCAAACTATAAACATCATTTTCTCCATATAATTGTATAGAGTGTTTATGCATTTTACTTGTTTTCTCTGCTTCCTTGAAATTGTCTTCATTAGATTCTTAATCAAGATTTTGAAGAATACCATGACTTCATAGTGGCCATCTTTTACATATTTTAGTTTATCACTTTCACAACTTCAAAGTAGCTCTTTTATATTATCTTTCTAATTTTCTATGTCATTACTTTCATAATTTTATAGTTTCTCTGCTATATCTCTTTCTCATCTTCATTAGGCTAGAAATCTTCTATAAAATATCTCAATTTAAAATCAATTTTTTGTTATATTGACATGTGTAAGAAATTATCTATTCTCTAATAACCCATCTAATCATCACATAGACTCTAAATGCCTTTGCATAGATTGAACTTTACTTACTCCTCGTTGACACACATAATGAACTCCTTCTTGAAATCAATAAGTAGTTGTCAAGTAGCCAAAAATAGTCATCCCAAAATCAATGGTGAATAAAATGATCTTCCTCCATACCCAACACAACAAAATTTTCTAGAAAAATAAAGATACCAAATTTAACCTAAATATTTTTGATTATACTATTTGAGTGCTTTATTGTTCGATTAGCCATTTAAAGTTAGATGTTAGATTAATTTTCTTGAGATTCAATCTTCCCAAAATTGACAAGTGCATCAAGTTGATACTTAATCCCAAGTCACATAATACTTTTCAAAATGTGTGATCATCTATAGTACAATATATGGTAAAACTTTTGAGATTCCTTGATTTTATCTGTAGTATTCTTTGAATAATTAAACTATATTTGTCAATCATATTCATGGTATCATATGTCTCCAACTTCCTCTTATTACTTATCACATCCTTCATAAAATATGAGATAATAATTTGGTAAACAATATATTTACTCTAGCTTCCAAAAAATATTGAGAAATTTCTTAAATTATTTATCCAATTTCCTTTTCCTAAAATATTATGAAAAAAGTGAACATCTAGTGTACAATGTATGGTAAAACTTTAGCTTTGTTCAGATTCACATTATTCTCTCCATAGCCTTTGGTGACTTTTATCAGCATATTTTTTCTTTACTTCCTTCATTAATAGTTTGGGGTGAGATTTGGGCATGTACCTCCATAAAAGTCATGACTTTTAAAGTTGCCCCAGTGCTAGAGTTTTCCTTTTTGGAGAAAGTCATAGTGTGAGTCACAGCTTCTACAAAAATAGTAGTGGGATTCATGACAATTAAGAAAGTTGTGACACTATCAATTCAATAACCTTTAGATTCTGCTTGCTATATTCATTGGCCCTCTAACTACTCTTCACTTTGAAGTAATAATACTAATCAATTCTTTGAGTTTGCTATGATGTAATATTGATATGTAGCGGAAGTCATAAATTCTAGTTCATCATTTATCACATTATAGTAGGACTATCACTTTCTTTTCACCATATATGTGAGTGAGTATCATAGTTTACATATCATCATCAACTACAATAACATGTAGAAACACACCAATAGTTAAACATTAATTTTAGTCCGATATAATTACCAATTTTATCAATATCTATTTCACAGCATAAATCAAATATCACATTAATAATCAAATATATTACATCACATAAATCAAAATATATAAATCCTAAGCCCCAAATCAAGAATCTAGGATTCAAATCATAATTCCCCAAGCTATTTCAATTGAATTCTTGAAATCTACCTTAGAGATGGAGGTTTGAAAGTCATACCCCCAACTATATGGTTTAGCCTTATTCTTAGATCCCTTACCCTTGGATCCTATATCGAGTATGAAAATCACTCCTAGGGTTGGTGTTGTGCCTTTTTGAAGGTGAAGAATAAGAGAGGAAGTTAGCTAGTTTTATAAGTTTTTGCTCATCACTTTTGTAGTGTCTTTTATACTTAGTTATTTTCTAAGTAGAAAGTCATAGCTTTAGAATGATAACATAATTTTGACCTTTGGTTTCTTAAGCTCAAGTTCCCAATGCTAGGAGGTGGCCATGGGATTCAAAAGCTTCTTAAACATTTTGTACCCAAAATATTATAGCATTGGGAAGTAACCATGAATTTTAAATTAGCCCATATATCAATGTTATAGTGCTCATACATGGACATTGTTTTGCCTTCTTGTGAGACCAAAAAGTCATGACCTTGTAAATGTTCGTGACTTGAGTAATACTTTCTTTCATTATCAAAAGACAAGATTCATAGTGCTAAGAAATAGTTGTGACTCTAGTCTTATGAATCTTAAACTTTGGTAAATATACAGTGGGAGCTAGAGAATGATCATGACTTTTAAAACTAATAGGGTACTTAGTTACTATAATATGAAATTAATATAGTAGCCAATTAAATATTATGAGATAAGTGTGGCTATGATTCTAAGATATTATCATAGCTAAAAAGAATGGATTATAAAATAAAAAAATTATGCTATCGAAATGGAAGTGTCATGGCATAAAAAGATTTTCATGATTAATTATATAGAGTTTTGACTAAAAATAGATGTTGAAGCTACTCGATAGGACCAACCATCACTAATTCTATAGATACCTCTAAAATACAATGATTTCACTATTATTCATCATTATCCATCTACATTTGAATTTCATGAAATCATTCGCATGTTTCCATACTTACACATCCCAAATACTCTAAAATATTCGATATTTTATATATCAAATAATATGGTGTAGTAGGAACTATTAGACAACTAGTACTGCACCACCTTAGTGATTTTCATTATTTTTATTTTATTCCTTATTTTTTCTTTCATCTCTATATCTAAAAATGTTTCTTATTATTCTCTCAATTTACCAATTTAGAAGTATTAATTCATACCAAAAACTTTGACTTATATGATGTGTACAACAAAACAAACAAATAAAAAGGAAAACAAGAAAAAAAATAAATACAACATAAAAAACAACATGAACACTAAGCAACATTATTATTAATCTTTTTGTTGAGATAGATACATCAAGTTAAATTAACTAATCAAACTAAATAATTTATTGTCTTACAAAAAGTTCATCAACAACTTTGTCATGGTGTCAAAACTTATCATTTACAACATTGTCTCAAAAGCTCATTGGATTATATATCATCCAAAATAAATTTGTAAGTATATAGATCTTACCAATAATAAAGAAAACATTGGTCTAGATATTGATCTTACATTGATTGCGTAGATAGTTTGATCAACCAATAATGAACTAATAACTACTCAAGTTGAGTAGATAGACTTGAGTTTTGGAAAAATACTTAAACTCTAGAGTTGGTTCACTTCCTTGTGAATGATGAGATTGATTTATTATTTGGATAATGTTATACTCAATTATTGGACAGATGATATATTTATGTGAAAATGCTCAACTACCCTTATGACATATAAGATGGTTTTCATCCTTGGACTAACACTACCAAGGATAGTCCTCTCATAGTTATGCATTCAATATTTTAACACCAAAACCACTCTTCTTACATTCACAAGTTATTCATATTTCTACTCCTTTTAGACAATACATCAACTTCTCTTAATGACTACTTCAAGTATACATTTCTATTCTCCAACCGATAATATATTTATACTTTCTACTTCGTAAGTCCCTTGCTCATGTTAATTAATATGTGTATTCATATGAATCACACATATTGAAATCATAAAATAAAAAATGGCTCACATTACTCTTACCACTATATGATATACCTCAATTTGAATGTATCTTATGATTTATCTATTAATATCTATCATGTCCAATATATGACTTTTACACTATGGTGAAACCCATAGATTAGATGTTCTATATAATCTTCATATCATTTGAAGATTAGTTCTTCTAGAATATGCATAAGATTGGTTTTAAATATATTTGTACTTTTAGCATATTATTGAGCATGATACTTACAATAATTAAATTTATCTTAATCTTAGGATTTTTATGTACAAATTTATTTTATGTAATAAGATTAAAATTATCACTTCCTTTGTATCATACCTTATGATTATATTCCATGACTTATTTTTTATTATCCATCATGACCAACACACATAGATTTATAATAAAGTAAAAATCCTAAATTTCAATTCTAAATAACATCAACATTCATCAACATTCAACCCATAATATTATCAAAAAAACATTATATATTCACATTATAATAATACAAGTACAACAAACTAATCATGGATTATGATTTAGCTTGATATTGGGAAAGAATTCATATGCAATATTTTGAGTGATATCTTACATAATTTTCAATTACCAATAATATATTTAGTAAGGATCTAAGTCTCAAAACCTAATTCCAATCAATTATCACTTACTTTCTCCTTTGATTTCTGCCTAATGAGAGGTTATAAGTCATGTTGCCTAAGGTTCACATGCTCTTGCTTGAAATCTGATTCACCTTTCTTTTTTTTTTGTGAAAAACTTTAAATCTTCATTATACACTTGGGGTTCCTTTCAAATCTTAAAGCTAGGAGATTGAGGTTTCAACTTTAACATATATTAAAATTCTTTTTGGTGTATAGAATTAATGATAATAGGAGCAATGTGTCTGAGATAAATCTTTTTAGAATGCAAAGTCATGGTGGCAAGAATGACCACTACCAGTCCTTTATCTTCTAGAGTACATAGTCATAACAGCAATAATGTTACAACTGATGCATTTACTCTCTGAAACACAAAGTCGTAATGACATGAATGATCACTATCAATGCATCTACTCCTAGAACATAAAATCATGGTGGCAAGAATGTAATGACTAAGAAAAATATTATCTAAAACACAAAGTCATGATGAAAAATATTACCACGACTAAAAATTACTTGAGTTATATAATTTTGAGCTCAATATTGATTTGTGTTGAAAAAATGTCATGATTTCTTATGCTAATGAGGTACTTTATTATCATGACATACAAATAATATTGTGATCATCATTGTGTTTTAAAAGTAGTGTGATCGTGACTCCAAGAAAATATCATGGCTATGAAAATAATCATGCATAGTAAAATAATTGTGAAAACTCAATGATAAAATTATGATATACAAAGGTTGTCATGACTTGTTATGTAGAGTTGTGGCCAAGAAAGGCTACCATGACTACTCAATATGTATGAGCATATTATAACTAAGTCATAATATAGTAAATATCTTAACTCTCCATATCCTTTCTGCTCTTCAAATCAACATTCACCAAATTCATATGAAATATATCTGATTTCACTACTATTTATCGAATTCCATCAAAATTAATATTTAGTAAAATCTATTCAATTCAAGCTTAAATTGGTACAAACACAAATATTATCATGCCAAACAACCCAAAATATTAAATATGTTGTATGCCAAACACTCTCTAATGCAACTTGTCATAATTGACTTTCTCCATAGAAGTCTTCTCTGATTTTTGATTACTTATCATTAATTTTGGTTCTTCAATTATATAATAGTAATCTCTATCAACAAGTAGGTCAGCCATCTTAAATTTCTACAATTCCAAGCTCTTCCTTGTAATTTACTTGATCTCAATTCTAGATATCACCAAACATATCATTCTCATGTCCACCTTTCCATAGATCTAGTAAACACTAGATCTGAGTGCCAAGAACTAGTTTTAATATCATAGTAATATCATGATAGTAGTACATAAGGAATATTGTGATGCATAAGGCACAACTAAGTGTACATAAGCCATATGATAATGTTTGGATTGATTAATACATCTTCTAAAGTTACTATTCATGCAATCGAGTCATGACCCATGCTATATTGATGTGACTAGATAAAAGCTACAACATATATCGAGGATTCACATCATGTTTTATGACTCCATGATTAGATTAAAGGTGAAACACGTACAAATTTGTAACCTCATATTTCATGGTACCATGATTAGACTAAAGCTAGAAAAGTACTAATGAGTTACAACTTGTTTTGTGATGTCGCAATTGAAGGCTATATTTTTGAGTCATTACTCAGCCTAAGATATAATAGCTATTATGATTAGAGGTATCAAGTGGACCGAGTGGTCCAAGCACATCATGAGGCATGACCTAAATTAGCTATGCTAGGCCTAGCATGACATGGTCGATAACCATGCCTAGACTTGGGTCATGTTGGCCCAAGGCCCAACTTGTGCCATGTTGGGCCGTGGGCATTCATGCCCCATGCAATACCTAGCCTGGTGACATGGTCCACTAGCAAGGTGACTTTTGACTGGACATAGGTCATGCCCCATCATGTATCTATGAGGTGGGGCTAGATTTTTGTAAAAAAATCTTTTTATTAAGCCAATTCTAGTTTACATAGCTAGTTATCCCGTTCAAGACTTCAAGGCCTGACCAAAGTCATCTGCCCATTATGTTTTCATGTAATAAGTGTCGATAATACTGGTAACAAGCATGTCCTATCACTGTACAACCTTAAAATAAAAAAAAACATATTTTTTTTAAAACATAGTCATTGACCAAACACAATTCGTCACAAAACTGGCATAGCCTAGCATGACCCGACACAAAACAGACACATTCCAGCATGACTCAACACAAAATCAGCACAGCCTAGCATGATCCGACACTACTATAGTTAAAATGGGTCATGTTGAGCCTAATGTTTGGCATTCATGTCATGCTTTGCATGGTAGGGTGGCATGGTTGGCCCACTTAGAAATGGGTCATGTCAACATGCAATGATCCATTTGATACCTTTAGCTATGGTAATGCAACTTGATTTGTGGTATCATAGCATCATTGCAATCAAGACCTGTTATAGAATATTTCCTCCTGTGATTTAAGGATTCAAGTTATGATTTATTTTATTAAGGTCGATACATGAATGAAACTATGACATGTTGAGTGTAGTCACAACTTAGGACTTAAGTATTATAGGTTTTTTTATTGTACTATATAAAAGCTTGTGCATTAAACACATTAAAATATGTGTGAAAACAAAAAAATGTAAATACTCTACTACAAAGTATGAATAAAGTAAAAGAGTTTTCCTATGTATTATGTGTGTTCTCTCTCTTATGCAAGGTTATACATATCCCTTCTTGAAATCTTAAATTAACATCGTTGATGCCTACATTGATTCCTAATTTGATTTTGGAAGCAGTTAAACTTGGGATCATATATTCCTCCTTTGTATCAGAGAAATTACTAAACATTGGTGTGATTCACCTTCTGAGATTCTTATTGTTTGGTATTAGAACCAAATGTTATTTCCACATGGATCCCCTTTATTTTGGGATCATACACTTGGTATAGGAATAAACATAATATTTTGCAACAAATAAGTTCACTTTGGTACTTGTAGTTCTAATATTCTATATCAATGAGATGGTACATAAGACAAATTTGTGTGATACATATGCATCATTGAATGTATATTATATGAAGGGGGCTTATATATGCTTCAATGACAATGTTGATACTTGGGGCTTAAGATTGTGACACATATTGCACACCAATGTGATACATAGGGTACAACTAATTGTATAGTATATGAAAGATAATATATGGGGCACAATGAGGCAATACACAAGGCACATATGTGTGATACATAAGACCCAATTCATTATACATTATGTGAATATTTTTCAAACATGCCTCAATGATGAAGATTATCATATGAGAAAGGGAAGATACAAAAGGTACCACTAATTATATATTATATGATAGGGCTGATACATGTCCCCATGATAAATGATAGAAGGCGCATGACAATGTGTTACATAAGACACACTAGTGTGATACTTGAGATATGACTACTCATATATTATATAGAAGCAACTCTTATATCCCTAAAAAACAAAGATGATACATGGGACACAATATATACATGGTAATACATGCCTCAATGGGGGTGGTACATGAGGCATGTCAAGGTGATACATAAGATTCAATGAGGTACATAAGGCATCATTGCTGTGCATTATATAGAGAAGATTTATGCAAGTATAAATGCCAAAGATGATACATGAAATACACACGATCAATTAATAAAGTACACATGAGATGAATATTAGACCCCGCATGGGGGATTTATATGAAGGATGGTCATACGTGTCTTAATGATAAGGTAGTTTATAATGCACACTCGAGTAGTACATATTTCACTACTAGTTGTACTTGTACATTATCATTGAATAGACACACATATGTACATTTTAGAAAATACATTCACACAGACAACACACACACACACACATGTGCATAATATATACACACATAAATAATAAATTGTATATTAAAAAATATTTTAAAAAATATGTTTGTAGGTTATACATGTATGTCTATGTATTTTATATTCTTTCAAGAACTTTGTATTGTATATTTACATTATTTTTACTTCAGTTATTTGGTTATTCGTGGTGAAATATATATATATATGAATTTAATGGATCGGATTGTCTTTGAGCATTAACGGTTTGCACTTAACTGAGTCCTTAAGTTGACCCCCGAGATACAGCATGGAAGGAGTAGAAGGGGGGAGGATAAAATTTTGCAAAAGATTCAACGATACCAAAGCTAGCGGGGAAGCCGATTACAAGACAAAAGCTGGCACAGCGTGGAGCCATGCCTATCTTAATCAAAAACCATGGCATCCACTTTCCTACCCTAACCAACGCCGCAAATGGGTTGCAGAGCAGATCCATGCAGAGCGACAGCGTCGCTCCGAAGAAGTTACACGCGAGGTTTATTGAGAATGAGAATGTCACTAATTCTATCCGTTGTCTCCCAGAACTGAAAATAATGTAAACTTCATTCTCATACTCATTGTACATGGTTTCTGCAGTATGCTCAGGAGCAGGAATTTTTTCGCCAGATTTCTCTTGTTTCCAAAAAGGAGAAGGGAAAGGTATGGTTAAAAGGATTTTTACGTTCCCGTGCATCTTGTGATAATTGAGATATCTGGAAGGCCTCAGGGGCACGCGGGGTATTTGCTATATTTTAAGAACGAAACCATCAACAAGTGGAAGCGGGGTAACAAATCAAAATCGGAAAACCAAACTTAGATTGGCATTAAGGCCAGAAGTGAATTGAGTTGAACTGAATGATTCGTAGTCGAATCCACTCGTACAATTACATATTTTTGCAGTCTGTAAACTGAAACAACCCTTTTTCGTTCAACAGAGCCGACTCAATGCTCCATGTAACTACCTCACAACAAGGTCCGATTGGATGAAATAGTTTAGAAGAGGCTGACTGAGAAGGCACATGATTTGGTCGAACACTGTTATAATGATTTAGATGTTAATTATCACAACCAAGTGTTGTAAACCTGGAGTCACCATCCATGTGGTGCAGGATGTGATAACATATAGTGATTTGGGCACAAAACAATGATTCAGACATAAAATATCAAACCCCAAACAGTGGCACTACATGTTAATAGGTTTGCAGAAACTATGTAATATTAGTATTACTCAGAAACAAATTTTTTGTTCTTTCGTTGAATGCCAATTATGAGTTAATCAATTAAGCACGAAGTCTATATTATCCTAAAATAAATATCATAAAATTTAGATGTCTATGGTCTATAATTTAAAATGATAACGTATTTAAAATATAAATTATAAAATTTTAGCTAGTCAGACGAAGCAAAGGGGGCCATCAGTTTCATATAACTTTAGCTAGTACTCAAGGTTGCCACCTAACATAGGATTTGAGTGATGTATATGTCTCGATAGACCTTACCCTCAATGAATCAGAGATGCCACATCTACATGTCTTGTGCTTGAGAATAGCACTTATGGAGCCGAAGATGTTACTATCACATGAAGACAATTTCTTTTATTTTTTGACTTAATTAATATTTGTCTTAAGTGATATTTTTGATTTAAGAGATTTAACATTCTAGTTATTTAATTATTTATATTTATTATTTAAAATATTAAACAAATGCAAGGTAAAATGTCTCAAAAAATAATAATAAATATGTACATGTCATGATGAATATGTGAGAAATTTCAGAAGTAAAAATTTAAAATAAAAGAACTACGCAATATCATTTGTTGGGATAAGCTGCATTATGCATGCCATTCAAAAAATGATAGTTTAAAATCTTTTAGATTGTTTTTTGGACTAAATTTCTAATATATTATTTTTAAATATTGTAGAATACTTTATAATGTTGAGTTTTTTATCTAATTTTTATATTTAAGAAGATTTTAGTGTAATTTTAAATCATTATTATTATTGTGTTTTGAATTAATTGATATAAAAAAAAAGAATTTATATGATATAATTTTTTTTGTTTTTTTTTGTAATTTTAATATTTTTATTATTGTTGAATGTATGTAAACAATTTATTTTTTTTGTAGTGAGCTGTATTATTATGTGTTTTAGTTTTTTGAATTTTCATCCTAATCATTGCTGGAGTTTTCAAATACTAAAGATTGTGTGCGTGCATGTGGTGTTGATATATAGGAAGTGTGAACAATGTGTGTGTAATATCTATTTGTAGTATTTTTGGTACAATGTGGGTGTTGATGCAATGGTGACATTTATGTGGTGCAATGATAGTGTGGCAATGGTGTGGATGTAGTCTCTTTATTGACATGATGTAATTGCAATGTAGTTGTGTAATAGTGTGTGCAATGTTGTGTAGTGTTGTGTTGATGTAGTGTTGACATTGACATGGTGTTAGTGTGTGTGGTAAAATGTGGGTAATGATGGGTACAATGAGCATGTATGTGTAACAGTGTGTGCAATGTGGTGTGCAATATTGTGAAGTGTGGTACAATGTGATATAATACACATATACATATCTGTACCTACAATGATTATTGGAGGAAATTAAAATTTTAGTAGATTATATCGTACTCAGTTATAGTTTTATATAAAATTTGAGTGGCTCAAATATTTTTTGGAATTACAATGACTTTTGATTATGTAAATATTTTATTGTCATAAAGGTGCTATGTTTTAAATATTCTTTTAGATATTGATCTTTGAATTATACTTTAGCAAATATATTTATTGAGCTAGGTACTAATTCTTTGTCTAATGTGAATTCTTTAGTTGATTCAATTAAATATAAGAGAATAATAATAAAGATTAATTATTTAATTATTATTAGACTAAACATATATTATATAATTAATATAATTAGTTATTTTTAAATTTTTTTATGATATGCTCATTTTGACTTAGCTATTTACATATGTTTATGTGCGAGAAAATCTTTACTATTTGGTATTTTATTGGATGATCTTGAATATCTTTTGTTAGTTGAAAAATTTTACTTTAGTTGGATGCCCATTTATGCATAGAAAAAATATATAATTTATTATTTTATTTTATTTTATTTTTGAGGTAATTTTACTCTTGAAAAAGTAAGGCTCATATAATAGTTTTTAGATCTAGTACAAATACAGAGTACAAAGTCATTATTATAATTACATATAATATTTTTTTGATTGTACTTCTAATTAAGATGATTGAATTTCTAATCGTTTTTTTTATTATTTTTAGTCAGATAATAAGATATATATTTTTATAAATAAATTATTTTCTTCTTAGAAAGAAAATTTATGATAAGTCCATATTTATAAATTATATTTCTATAATAGATTAGTTCGTTAACATATTCATAAAAATCTTGAGCTAATCATAATATTTTTTGATTTTTTTTTAAACTTGATATTTCATATATTTATGCTTAAATTTAAATGTGGTATTGTAGTTTATTTAATATTTATTTATTATTTTACTTTTCTGATGTGAAAATTTATAGGTTATCTCAGTTATTTCTTTTTTATTTATATGCTAAGGTTTGTTGTATGTATGTGTGGAAAATATTATTCGTTTGTAGTGAGTTTTATTATTATGGGTTATTGTTTATTAATTTCTACATGTATTATTAATTAATTTAAATTTTAACATATTATATAATTTAGTACAAACTAGAATTATGAGAATACATGTCAAATGAATGATGAGAGACAAATAAAATGAGAAAACCCAATAAAAAATGAAGATACTACTATTATTTATTTATTTTACAAATAAATTACTATGGATGACTCATATAAGTACATGTAGAATTTAAAATTGTTCATAATATGTTAAGAAAGAAATACAAGTTTTATGAGTACTAGAAAGCAAGAAGATAAAAGATATATAATGAGAAAAGAAATTGATAATAAAATAAATGATTGAATGTATTGAATACTTTTAATGGATGTACTCATCGGCAGAATAAACCAATTTAATAAATATTTTTTTTTCTTAATTTAGAAATAATAGCTCAAAATACATATAAAAAATAGTTAGAAATGGAATGTGTGTATATTATCAAATGATTGCATGACATTTTTATTTGATTTTTCAACAAATAATTTAGGAGATTGATATGGTTAGACCAGGATGGTATCATTTACTAGTTTAAAAAATAATTATTTTAGTAAACTTGTTATTTGATAAAATGTTAGAAAAATAAACATTTAATTATGAGTATCTGGAAAGAGAGAGAGTGAGCACTTTGATTAATCTTTTTTGTCAATTATTATAAAAAAATAATATTTAACTTATTAATTGAGATTTTTTTATGTTTAAGAAAAAAAAAATTATCATTTGATTTTTTTGACACATGAATAGAGAAATTTAATGAGAAAAATATTATTAAAGTCAGAATAGAAAATCAACAAGATCATGTGATGATAAAAATTAATTTTGTTTTTTTTATTTATTTTAAATTTTAAATGGTGTATTTTAGAATTTTATTTAAATTAATTTTGTATATTATCAAATGAGATTATTGTAAATAAAATATTCACATTTATATTTAATTTTGTCTTGCATATTATCTTTGACTTTAGAGGTCGTGCCTTAATGTGATTAGAAGTGCATTCGTTCAAGATTTGTGAAAACTACCTATTCATTAGAACTCAATTAGATTATTTACTTGATTCTTAAGTGGTGGATTAGTTAAAATTTTTGATATCAAAAATTCTTTAACTTTTATTCGTTAGATTAATTTTTTTCTTTGCAAAATGTGGATCAACTAAAATAGTTGCCTTGATTTCTTGATGACAATTAAATTTTTCCAAAAAAAAAAATACAACATAGTTTCCATAAAATAAAAAACTGATAAATAATTATGTAGTTGAATATTTTTTGATAAACTTTTTATAATTTTAGAGTGGTAGTTGTTATATTTTCTTTTTTTCTGATTCATAGATTATTTATGATTGATAGATACTATTTTAATAAATACCAATTATTGATTATGTAAAATTTTTTAATCAATAATGCTTTATATTTTTCAAATGTATTATATTTAATATTGTATTTTGCATGGGGCCATCTACTCAGGAAGTGACTGATTGGTTGACTTTGCCTTGATACTTTTTGTTTTTGGACATGATCTCTAGTTTGAGATTTTCTTAAAAAACACAATAATTCTTTTACGTGAAACATTAGATTTTTTGAAGTTATTAATAAAATATTTCAGAATATTCTAGAATATTTCATTATATTGAGTTTTTAAATCTATTTTTTATTTATTCAAGAAGATTATTTCTATTTTAAAATGATTATTTTTATTGTACATCAAATAGGTGATCCAAAAAATTACATAATTCAATTTTTTTTTCTAATTTTAACATTATAATTTTATTTATTTTTTATTGTAGTATATTGTATAATTTATTGTAAATATAAATTATGAGATTACAAGTTAATTAAATTGTGAGAGTCTATTAAAATGAGATAGCAAACATGAAAATGTATTCATTTATTCAATAAATTTTATGATACTTGTTTATATTTTACTATAAAATTACTAAAGAAGACACATAAGTACATAAAATTTTAAATGTTTATAATATGTGTGGAGGTAAATATTAGTTATATGATTACTAAAAAGCAAGAAGCATCAACACTTATAAAGGGAATACATTAATTCTTATTGTTTACATAATTTAGAAAAAATGGATAAAAGTACATATAAAATACATTGAGGAATGGAATATGTATATTTAATAGTAAATGGTTGCATGAGGTTGTCATTTTATATTTTCAACAAATGAATTATGAGTTTGACTTTGATATGGTTTGAGTAAGATGGGTTCATCTGCATGATGTAAGATATTATAATTTATAATTATTTAATTATTTTCTTCATTTTATGGATGATTGTTCAATATCTGTGATGTCCCACTCTAATATTATATTATTTATAGCTACATGTATATTCATTCATTTTTTGAGAGTATGTTGAGATATTTTTATTATGTTTTAGTAATTTATTTTTCCTACATAAAATTTAATAGTTTTAAAATAATTCTTCTTGCTATAATTTTTTTAAAAAAGATTATTGGATAAAATGATAAAAAAATAAATTTTTAATTACAATGTTAAGAGAAAACGTTTGTTGTTGTATTTTGTCAAGTATTCTAAATAAATGATATTTATTGATCAATTTATATTCTTTCATGATTAAGAATTATTAAGTTTTTATTTAATATTTTTTATTTTTAATTTATTTTTCATTGTTTAGGAACACATGACTTGTCGGTGCCACAAATTATATATATATATATAGCATTATGAGTATTCAAAAAATAATTTCTCATTTAAATCATATGTTTTTTTTTATTTTTAACTTTTTTCTACTTCTTTGTTGTGCCCCATAACAATGAAGTCATGGGTTAGATTTGAAAGAATTTAACATGATATCATAGAAAGGTTTCCAATGAGGTGGTACTGATTTTGGGCTATGCTGGTGATGACATACCTTTTTGTGGTGATGGTGACTATTATAGAATCCTTGCCTCTGTTTTTTGGATGGACTATTAAATCTATTTAGGCTTGTTCTTCTACAAACATATTTATTGGTTGTGTGATGCTCATGCTTTCTCTGAAGGAATATTCAATTTTTTCTTTGTATGCTATTGGTTTTGATGTGTCTATTTCCATTATATTGTTGGTTCAATACCTAATTCTATATTCTTAGGTCATAGAGTCATGAGCAATTACTCATATTAAAGGTTATAATTTTTTTTTATTTTTTTGATTTAGTCAAGAGTATCTGATGCTATGATGATCAATGACATTGTCATATTGTTAGTGGCTTGATAATATTAATGTTAATATTTATTTTGATATATATTTTGTATGTATCATTGTTTCATTATAATTTAATTTTTGTCAATTACTTTATAAAATAATAAGGTTGTAATGTTTTTTTTTCTTGTATTTTTTATAGGAATGTTAAACTTGATAGATAGTTTTTTTATGGATTGAGCACTATGGATTGTATCTATTCTTCTATACTCATATGAGTCATTCTAGATATCTACTATTAATCAACCAAAGATTATAAGAGTGATATTTATTGATTATAAGACTTGTTAATTAGAAAAATATATAAAATTTTTTTATCTAAAATGTTATGAGTGTATTAAGAGTGATATATTTTTTTTTGATTCACTTGAATATTTGAACCTCCTATAAGACAAACATATATGATGACTTAAGATATTTTATTATTTTTATTAATAATATATTTGATTTACATAATTGTTAGTTTAGATGTGCCATTAAAATGTTGAAAAGTAATAATATGCTAAAATATATTTTTTATTTATTTTTTTGTTTCTTTGACGAGCACAAGATGGTTCATTATATGTCAAGTATTAGTTTTCCTACATATAATGAGTTGTGAAGAAGAATCAATTTATGATTAAAATGATCAGGATACTTATTTTTTTTATAGGAGTTTAATTAGATATTTTTGGGGAGAAGTGATATTAACTATTAACTTAATAATCAATTGAATTTTTCTTTTATTTTTTTATGTCATATCTCATAACTTAATATTCTTTTATTAATCAAAGCTATTTGGGTGTATTTATATTATTTAGGATGTCTCTTTAGGTAGGAAGGAGTTGATTGCTCGTGTTATGAAATGCATCTTTATTGGGCAATCAAGTACTCAGAAGGAATATATGTGTTATTTATTAAAAACTAGGAGTATAATTACGAGTGCTAATGTTATATTTTTCAAAGATAAATTATTTTTAAAGAATTTGATCCACGAGGATGTATCTTTAGATATTATATTTTTTTTTTCTTTTCCTATTGTTATATCTCATGAAAGCATAACAGGTGACCATGCTCATATATCCATACTTGATATGACTATCGTGATTGATTTTGAGCAGAATAGTGATATCTCTCCTAGAATAGTGTGCCTAGCAGAGATACTTAGAGTGAGTGTTCCACTGGACACAAGATATAAGTATCTCCTAGAGTGGGATATGATGGTTATTAGACTTGATGTTCTCACATACTTTTTGGAAACATAGTGTAGAGCTAAGATGTTAATTACTCATGAGTTAAGTGAATTAAATATTTTTTGGAAGAGTTTTGTCTATTAGTTCAGAAACTGATGATACCTTAGTGTAACAACTAGGTAATTTGGAATATTGCTGTCAACTTGGTATTCTTTAAGCATGTAGTAGATTTGGTTAATTGTTATATCATTCAGGAAAAGACCAATGATAGTTCGATCACTACAATCTATGTACATATCAGAATTTAGTAAGCAAATTTTATGCTTCTTCATTAAGGTTTTAAAAGATTACATATTATTTTATTTACTTCTAAATTAGAGATATGTGACTTGTATTTCTCAACTTGAAGTGGTGTTAAGTTTTGATTTATTATTTTTTGTTTTTATTTATTTTTTATTATTTGAGAGCATTCGACTTATAGGCTACTCCAAGTTATATGTATAATATAATTGTATATTTTATAAATAAAATTTCTCAATTTAATCATATTTTCTTTTTTTACTTTCTCTTTCATCTCTTGTCTCGTTTTCATTACCGTGAAATTCTATGTTGGATTTGATGGAATTAAACTAGAATAAAAAAATAATATTTAAATTTTTTGATACATGAATATAAAAAATTGATGAGAATAAAATTATTGAAATCATAATAGAAAATCACTGTGATCATAATCAAAGTATATCTGATAAAAAATATAATGTAATTGGTTGTCATCATTATCATAATAGAAAATCGTAATAGAAAATCCAATCTCTATGATTTATTGGGAGGAAAGCATGTTAAGATTCGAGATTTATCTCTCTCAAATGATATTGCAAGAGAGCATTGTATACTAGGTATGATTTTTATTTATTTCTAAATTTATGTGCATTTTTTTTATTATATATTATTTTTATTTTTTTGATTAGGCTGATATTATTTGAATTTTTTAAAGACGTGATATTATTTAGGATAATGATGTGTTATAATAAATATGCTACTTGTTTTTTAATTAAGATCTAGAAATCAAATATAAATTCATAATTAATTTGGAGTGAGTTTTTTTTTTTTGAAAACTAGAATTAATGAGAATATAAACATAATATTTGTTTGCTTGCAAAGAATTACATTGAAACTTATTGGATATATTTTGTAGATAAGTTTTTGTAGTGATATTCTAAAATATTATTTTACTTTCTCTAGCTATTTGATATAGATATGCATATATATATATATATATATATATAATTTTAAAGGATATATGAAGTTTAAATGAGAAGATAAAAATGAAGTCTGATAAATTCTTTTGAAGCTCCTCCTAGATTTTCATGAACTAAGAATCTCAAATTTTGATTGTCAACTCTAAAACATTCATATATGATTAAAATAGTCTCTCATGACTTGATTTGGTAAATTTTTTACTAGTTTAATATAATTTGGATTTGATATGTATTTTATATTATTTGAGTTTCATAGGTGTGTGCTTTCTTAAATTCATGATTAGGGGATTCTTTTTCTAATAATATATATATTGATAATTTTATTTTTAAGATTAAATGAGTTATATATTAATTTGAAATAATGTTTGGAATTTATAGTTGTTATATAATATAGTCTTGACTTTACCCAAATACAAATTTTGTTCAAGATTGTATACTTCTACATATGAATAATTCTATTCTAATAAAAATATGAATTAAATATACATATAGAGTTTGGACTTTATAGTTGTATTATAATATAGTCTTAACTTTACCCAAATACAATTTTTTCTTGAGATACTTATATTTTTGATTGTATCAAATATTAAATGCATTATGATTATAAGTAATTTTATCTTTGGTTTTTCATGATACTTTTATATAAATATTATTTTATGCATAGTATTTAAGTATATAAACTTTAATATACCAGATCACTTAAGAATTCTGAAATTTAAAATACTTGGACTAGAAAAGTATTGAGATGGTTGATTATTAGAGAATGTTTGTGCTAGAGGTCCCTTGATGTGATGATAAATATTTTAATTAAATGATAATATATATTTATCTTTCTCATATAGTTTTTTTGATAATATATAGTTTTTTGATTAATCTTTCTCATATATTTTGATGATATATATTAGTTTGAGACTTATTATATATAGTTTTTTTGATTCGCAAGTATAACATTATTATGATATTAATTTTTCTCATATCTTGTACTAATCAAGAATATTTCAACTTGTTACAATCTCAATTATTTCATGTATGCTCTAATGTATGAAAAGAAACATTTCTTTGAGATATGCTTTAGATATCATGGCCATATAGGATTTAATAGTTTTGATATTATAAGTTGGAATTTTATATGCACAAATAAAGATTCTGATTTTTGTATTTTTATATTAGACAAGATTATTGCTCTTGGAAGAAAGAAGCATATTATTATAAATAATATGCTTAGATATTATTTTAAATTTGGTATTTCTAAAGTAAATAAAAAATATTGAAATATATTATCACTTTATTTTATTTTAAAAAAGATTAGGATTATTTAATTATTATAATATATATTTTAAAAGAGATTAAATTATAATTTTTTAATCAATATTAAGAATTATTTCAACGCCCTTTTCTTCAAAAATTAAAGAGGATGAATCTGGTGAGTCTTAAACTTAAAATTTGTCTTCAATGCATGAAGAGACTTAATATCACACCAAGTTATGATCTTAAATATATGCATATAACATAAGGACTTCCTAGGCTGCCTATTTTAGTATTATTCTTAATCACATATTTTTAATGTTGGAGTAATAATGAGATTTAATGTGTTAGTATTTATTTAATTTTATACTCAAATTAAATAGAAGAATATCTATAATATACAAGGATGCCTCAATACTTTTTTTTTCATTCTATATTCATGCTTTATTTTATTAGTGATGTTTAAATAAATTTATTTGTCATTTTTTGTGTTTTTATTTTATTTTATTAACATTAATTGTATGGATAATGCCATGGAATATGCCAGTCATATTTATGCTTTTTTATTTCTAAAAGTGCACATTACTTCTTTTGTGGATTTTCTATTGTTTAATGACAATAACCAAGCACAGATACTTTTTTTTTTTAGTTATTGCCGCAGATATTGTAGACAAGTGTTAGCATATGTTGAAAACATATAAGCATGCTCTATTGGTTTCATTTATTGTTTAGTAATATTTAACAGATTGAGATGATGAAAGCTGTTAGCTTCATGTATATTCGCCCGCCTGGTTATAATGCTGAAAGTGCCAAGGAAGCTGTGATTGCCAATGAGAAAAAAGGACATGAGCAAGATAAACAATCTTGTGACATGACTCAAGCCGGATCCTGCCCTTCGACGTAGTTATTTGTGTATTTTTTTTTTTATAATTTTCTGTTTCTATTTGTTGTAATCTAAATGGAATTTTTACAATAATGCCTTCTCGATGATATATATACGTTGTTTTTTCAGGCAACAAGGATCAATGTCTGTTACAAAGGATAAAGATGTAAGTGAAGAAAGAAAGAAAAATAGACCAAAAGATGCTTTTGGCCATCCTTTGCCAACTGAAGAACAATTTAACATTCTTAAAAATGCTCCAAGGTCTGTCTATTCAAAATACTTTATATTTTTTATTTTTCTGCTTTTCTTGCAGCATATTAATTGCCATGTTTTTGATTTTCATTGCCTGTAGCTCAAACTTTATTTCTCATAGAACATGATTATGTCATCAGTGTGCTTCTGGCTGTATAATGCATTTGTTGTTAGTGCCATCCTCCTTTGTTTGGGTTTTTTTTTTTAATATTCTTGCTGAGTAAGCAAATATTCTATTTTATTACCCTAAGATGTTTGCTCAGTCAACAAAGCTATTGTATAATTTCTAGTGCAAGTATGTTTTGAAAAGGAATGCAAGAGAGTAAGACTTAGAGAAATATCATGCAAGTTTTGTTCATGGAAAGTTAAATAAGAGTACAAAGAATATGTACAAAACTATCATGACTAGAACATCCTCTCAACAAACATGGGCACTTCTATTATAATGCATAAGATACATGCACACACTACTCGCTCACTCTCAAATCCTGCATATTTATATGATTTGATGAAATATTAAATTTTAATATGTTAAAGAAAAATGATTAGTTAATATTAAATAAATGAATGATATATAAATGATGTATGTGACAGAAAAAAGATAAAAAAAAATAGAACATTACTAGTAGACTGGGACACTTTAATTGTATAACTATTTAAATGATAATAAAATAATGAAATAAATTAAAAAAATTAATCTTAATACTTTAATTCTAGGTTGATTTATAAAAGTTCAATATGCCTAGTTTGAGAGTGACAATGTAAATCAAAGTTTCACTTTCAATTATCTTGTAAAGATATTTGTAAGTTGATCTCTTGTGTATTTTCTCTCGACTAAAGTAATAATTAATTTCTATATGTTTTATTTATCTATACAAACAAAATATTAAATTGAAAATTTTGTAAATCATTAACTTGCTATCACAACAGAGAAAAATAGTAATAACCGTATGTATCTTATATTTTTAGGAGACAAAAGTTTTCTAAACAAATTAAAATCTTATAAAAAGTCTTCTCCTTATCATAGATGATGCTTAACTTGAATTATAATTCCCTAAAAAATTAGAAATGATCATAATCTTTAAATAAAATAGCAAGCCTAAATGTTTTTTACCATATTTGAGTTTGAAAAGAGCAGTCTCTATATGTATGTGATTGTGACATGGAGAATTTAGAAAACTATGTAAACGGGCAACTTAAAAAATATTTGACATAATAATTATTAAATATTTAAATTTTCTTATATTTCTCTTATATTTCATGGAACCATTTGAAGAATTTGTTGAGATTGTGAGATCCACATCACTTTCAATTAGTAAATCAATATGTGACCATCCAAAGAGGGTAGACTTGATCAAAATTTCTAAATTATATATTTGCTGAATAGAATCATTCCTATACGAAAGTTATCAACCTCGATCCAAGAAATCATTTGAGTTTCTCTATCTTATTTGTGTGAAATAAAGTTTTGTAGAAATTCTTGAGTTAGATAATATTCATATCATCACTATTAATAATAATGTTATTTATGTACATGAGAAGTAGAATATAAATATTTAGACTCATTTGGTAAATTTTAGAGTAATACGAAACACATTTCTATAAAAAAAATAAATCATCACAAAAGAAAATCACTTAAATTAAATTCTTAGTGATTGTTTCAGTGCATATAGAGCTTTTTTGTAATATACAAACTAAGTCTGGTCTCTCATGCATGAGCATGAAAATTAGGTGGCTGCTCTATAAAAATATTCTTGTTAGAATTTTTATGAATGAATTCATTCTTCACATATTTATATCCAACTAGCATATCTTCTAATGGACAGTAACAATAAAAGATATATAATTTATGATAAATATTATTTTGGTCACATAAGAGAATATTAAAGTTATTTATTTAAAATATTTGTGAAAGTATTTGAGTAAGAGTAATTTTATATTGGTTAATTAATTGGGAAGTATTCGTATTACATTCATATGTTAGAGGTGCTGTCTTTATATGATGACACGTATTTTCATCTAAGTATAATAGATATTGGGTTTGAGACTTATTTTACTCAATTTCTCTGATTTTTGGAGAAATATTATTGATATATTAACTTATCATAGACCCCATGCTAAAATTTTTATATTTTATTTTGCTACAAGTTATGTTTTTAGTCTCATTTCCATTATTCCTTACCAATGTGTTTAGAAGGTGGTTTATTAACATGCTCAGGTCTCATCTTAAATGTAATACTATCTCATAGTGGGATTTGAGCATTATTTTAGTCTCAAAAAAAGATAAAAAATTAGAAAAATCTTAATATCACATGAATAAGAAAGTAGTTTAGACAAGAGGTGAACAATAAGTTCATTTACTTTTTTACGATGAGCATTCAGAAGAGCAAGGTTGGAGTAGGGGTCCAAAATGGGTTGGACAGCCCAACCCAACCCGCAACATGATTTCTACCGGAAGGCAACATGACATGATCCAAGGTGTCTGCTTGACTGGCCCAAATTTGCCAAAGTCTCAATTCTTATCTGGGTCTTGTTCAGGTCATGTCTCATGGCAGATTGGGTTTGTGACTTGAGTTTGGTTTGTGATACCCAAACACTGAATTTTTTTAGTAAGTCAGTGGATCATATTGGATGGTCATGTGGGAGATATATGTGAGAGCATATAGTGAAGATTAGACATAAATGAAAAGTTGATCTACTTAAAGACAAGCTGATAACAAGGATGAATATAAAAACTTATGACATGAATTATTAGTATATTTATCTCTAGTGATCGTTAATAGCACTATTGGCTTATTGTTCTTTATTACTTCTCATAGGTAGGTTATATAACATGAAATATCTTTTTTCATGCTGATATTGAGAATGAGATGTTTATATAATAATTATCATATTTTATTATTTTAGTAAGTGTGAGTATGATGTATAGATTATGGAAGATTTTTAGCTTGAAGCAATCTCATAGTATGTATAATTATTTTTTTTTGTACTTATTATTTTTGTCCTTATTGTAGAAACTCATATTGTATACATGTATTTGAGGTTACGACTTATAGTGATGATAAATATTTTTGTTCAAATATGATACTTTTGAGTTAAGACTCATCCGTCATAATTTTTTTGATTTTTTGAGGTAATATTATTTAGATATTAATTTTATATAAATATTGTGCTTAAGTAAAAATTTTGTATACTAGATATGATATGTTACTTTTAATTGTAGGGGATGTATATTAAATTATATATATTTTTTATTATTGTGAATCAAATGAGCAATATATAATATTAATGATATATATTAATGATATTTTATTATTAATGATCATGATAATTAATTTAATATAATGTAATTGAAATTGTTCTTTTTAATCAAGTTTGAAATGAAACATTTGAGGCATCTCAGATACTTACAAGGTATTGTAGTTATTTATTTAATAGGTATGATTTTTTTTTTCATAGAAAACATATATTTTTGATTTTCTGTCTGAGCTTGACATGATAAGATATATATTAATCTATTCAACACTTAATTAAAGTGTAGACATACCAATCAATATTGGCACTTAAATTAATTTTTTAAGATATATGAGAAATATAAAAAATATTAATTATCAAATAATTATTAGACTTAATATCATTAAAATAAATATAATTAGTTATTTCTTAGATTACTAAAAATAGATTAAAATAGATATATTTTTTTGGATTCTTATGATCAAAGAAAAAAAATCTTCTATTTGATTTTAATATTTTTGTTGGACATTGATTTTATAATAGTGAATAGTAAGTTGTTATTTTCAGATTGAATAAAAAGATATGGTATAGCGCTGCGAGATTATTTTTTTATGAGTTTCAATCAATTAATTATTTTTGGATGAGCTTGACTTATATGTTCATTGATTAGTGATATTTATTATGATGATTAGGCACATCAATACATTGTTACTAATATGATATTTTACTAGTAAATAAAATATTTTGAGATTGATTATTATTTGATATAAGAAAATATATATGATCATTTTATAATTATAATCCATGTGACTATCAATGATAATATTGTAGTTATCATCATCCTGAAGGAAATTAATTGATGATTTTCATCAAATCGTGTGTTTGAGATATGTATGTACTAATTTTAGTAGTTGTTTAAGATTTATTATTTTCTATTTTATTTGTTGTGTTATTTTTTTTTTGTTTTTTGTTTTTTTTTTGGACGGGAGCACTTGATATATATGTATTGCCTCAACTCAACCATAGCCACACGACTTTTTTTTTTAATGTTTGAAAGATGTTGAATGGATGAATGAGTTTATGCTCATCAACTTCAACACTTGTAGATTAGTATCATGGTAAAATGTTTTCACAAATATTCTTAATTATTGAATTTTAATTCTTTTTAAAAATTTTCTGTCTTCATTCGATTTTTTGCTTTTGTTTAGTCCTCTCTTATAAATATTATTATATAATTCATATAATTTTGGATATTTCGAAACATATGCCTCTAGGTTTGATACTTCTGAATATGTTTTGTTGGGTAAGTTCTCACAAATAGTTGATTAGATTTGAAAAAAATCAAAATGAAGTCTGTTCTTCAAAATAGACAAGTGTTTCTAATTTGCTATGTTTTTGAGGAATGGAATTCTTTGATGACTCGGTGCAGGCTGGAGACGGGTGTTCCTGCGAGGTCAAAGCCATTTGGGATCGAAGTACGGAATGTAAAATGTGTGAGATGTGAGCAATTTGGTCACCAAAGTGGTGACCGTGAGTGCCCATTGAAAGACATTATCATGCCAAACGATGAGAGCCGTTTGAAAAGAGAGGATCCTTTGACTGCCATGATGTCCCACATGGGCCCCAGCGAGGTTACTGTTATATTCGTCTGGCTGTTTCAAATTTCAAATGAAACTCTCAAGCTTATGCTGAAAATGGAGCTCATGTCACCTTTCACAGCCACTGACGTGGGAGCTCAAGCAAAAGCCAGGCATGACTCCTCCTCGAGGAGGTTTTGATCCAAATCATCCTAATCAGCAGATTGTCGAGGACATATTCGACGAATATGGCGGTGACCATCTTGCTGCAGCATTATTTTTTTTTTATCTTTTTTGGCATGTCCTTGAATTGTGGCTACAAAATAATACCTAAAGTAATTCTGGACTGGTACATTGCCCACAAATTTAAGGTGAGATTGGAATCGAAGATCCTATTGATAAACTATAATGTTGGAACCCACCTCTGCCATTTGAGCTAACCCGCGTGAGCTAAAATATCTCTTTATTAGTTTATCTTTTCATGGTTGTTGCCTGAATTTTTAAATATAATTTCATTTTTTCTTGTAATAAATCTCATCACTAGTTTGTGATGGGCAATTATCTATGAAGTTCATGTGTTAAATGCTTGTATTGGAGATAATATCTTGATACAATAGTAAATAATTTCATTAAAGGTGGTAGGTCTTTGGTTCGAGACTCGGTAGATATAATTTTTAGGATTTTTTGAGATAAGATTATTGGGCATTTATCTATTAAGAGTCTTATGTGATGAGTACGAACTCCATCACATTACTAGTTTGTATATAATTCACGCAAGATCGTCTTGTATTGTTATGGGTGAATTTGAATCTCGTTATCATGAAATTTCTCAACAAGAATTTTAATTTTTATTATTTTTATTGGTATGTAGTATAATGTATTATTACACCAATATTAATACATCAAATCATAATAGAATTTTGAAATTAAAAATATTTAGTTGAGAATAATATTGGGAAGTAATTATTTGGGATTTTATTGTGTTAAATGAATATTTTAGAGGGCATATTCTGGTGTGATGATTAGTTATTTCATCAAAGAGTGGTAGGTCTCAGGTTCAATACTTATAAAATGTAATCTCTATTATTTTTGGGGATAAGATTCTAAATATATTTTTCTTTCTAGGGCCTTGTGTTAAGCTACGTGATTTCTGTTCATACTCATGTTCTTTTAGGAAACAAAAATTTAAAAATAAAAAGCTCTGGAGGTATTGAAATTTAAAGTTATTATTTTGTTGATCATTAATTGAATGAATCATTTAGCATCTGGTTGGTTTTTTAGGGTTTCTTGGTGGTGGAGGTATTCCTGTGTTGCTGAGCAGCTTCTGTCCAAAGAACAATAAAAGAAAATCAAAGAGCAGGAAGCACGAGATGAATTTATCATCCATCAAGAAACATGGGGCGGGTCTTAATGAAAATGAATCTTCCCCTTCACGGGACAAGAAGAAATCATGGAAAGAAAAGAAAACAAAACGGCAGGAGAATCACAAGTGCAAGAATCATTCTGATTGTGGTTCAGGCTCTAGTGGTGGGCGCCAACACCACCACATAAGCAAGAACAAAGAATGGTGCTGGGGACATCATGCCTCCAACCCCAAGAGATCCTCATATCCACCAAATGATTCAGAGCCCGGGTGCCACCATGGGAACAAGCATCATCATCATCATTATCATCACCATCTTCATCATCATCATTTTTATTAATGGGGATTTCTGTTTCTTGTAAAGTGTAAGTTGAGTTGACTGAAATTAAGGCTCTCACACTATTTCCCAAGCATCTAAGAGTGTGATCATCCATTTGGCGATCATAAATTTGTAGTAGACAGCAGCTGATGGAAATGGATGCCTTTGCGCGTGTAATTTGGGGCTCACCAACATAATGAACTCACACTTTATTTAATATATGGTCATGCCTATTACGCAGTCTCTGCTTTAATTTGGGGTTTGAGATATTAATATTTTGACTAGCATTATCATCCTTGGATTATGTTATTTAATATATGGTCATGCCTTTGTGCTTGTTATAGTACCAATACTTGAGGCATTAAATAGATATATGTTAAATAATGATTTTGTAAGCGACTAGGTACACATGTATTATTTTTTTACTGGTGTAATTAATATTAAAGTTTTTATAAGATCAAATATATTAGTATGCGTTATTACATACTTAATGTTAATATAATCGGGTATTTATTAATATTTTAAATACATTATATTCTTAGTATAATTATTTGAGTAATAAATATCCCAAAAAGTAAAATTGTGGGTTGGTGGTGTAAATAATGAAAGTGATTTCATGAATATATAAGTATCAAATGGGCTATGTCATGTTGGCATGCTACGGTAAGCATGCATAATGCAGGGTTGTGGCAGATGGTGTCGGGTCTGGAGCGTGGCAAGCCTTGCTACTATGGCATCGTAGACCTACATAAAGGTGGCTCATGGCAGATTGTGCCGGGCTTGGAACAGGAAGTGCCGTGTTGATATGGCCTTGTTTGGGTCTTTTTGGGGCAGTAATTGGTTCGGGCAGCATAAGGGCAATGGCCCAAGGGGCAACGACCAATGGGGCCAATGGGCCAATGGTCGAATGGGCAAGGCATAACGTATGAGCCACAAGGTGGATTTTTATTGTCCTTATCCAAAATTGTAAATCTTAAGACCTAAGATTGCCTAAGACTAAGATCATTAATGATGTATGCAAAGATTATTTTTTTTAATTAAAAAGATGAATACGTAAATTAAATAAAAAAAATATTAAAATTTAAAGTGAGAAAAATGATAAAGGCCAAAGTGCTATTGAAACCAATTCAATATTCAATAAAATACTTGCTGGATATATCATACAATTTACAAAAGGCATAGATAGAGATATCACAACACTATATAAAAGTACATAAATTTAAAATAAAAAATAAAATGACAAGCATAAACAAGCAATAATGTTATACTGTTGTACGCTATGTATGACATGAATGATGAATTAACAATTATCAAGGAATTAGAGGTGTCAACCGGGTCGAGCCGGCCCGGTCCGACATGAGGCACGGCACTATTCGGCCGTGCCTGGGCTGACACAGCATGGGAATTTCTAGTGCTTGTGCCCCATGTCGTGCTGGTCCACGGCACCAACTGTGTCATGCCAGTCCACAGCACCAACTATGCCGTGCCGTGTTGAGGCCAACTGGGCCTCGTGGCGTGCCTGGCCCGGCACGGTACCATGACCAGTTGGTACGATACCTCGGCACGAGCCGAGAAATCTTAATTTTTTTAAAATTAGGGTTTCGGCGGGTGACACCGCGCACTAAAACCATACTTTTTTTTAAATTAGGGGTTTGGTTGGGCAGCGGCGCGACGGCGCACGTTGAAACCCTAATTTTTTTTTTAAATTAAGGGTTTTGCCAGACTGGGCCGAACTCGACGAATTCGTGCTATGGGCCCGTGCCATGCTGATCTCCACAGAATTGTACCATGTCTTGCCTGACCCGGCACGAAAGCACGGTTGGGCTAGCTAAAAATGGGCTAGCCCGGCCTGACACGTCCCATCTGACACATCTATAATGAATAATGATCAATCGATATCTATGATATTATACCGTGGTTGTAGATCATCGTCGTCGTCAACATGAATACATTTGAATATGTCACTAATGCTCTCAAAAAATGTGGTCCTTCCTCTCTCTCTTCTCTCCTCCACAAATCATTCCCGAAACTCTAGCATTCTTCCTCAAATTTCCAAAATCCAACCTTGAAAGCTTGGATATGTTTAGGGAATGATAGAACTAAGGTCCTGTAACTTAGCATTTCCTCGTGTTGTGTTTTTAACCACATAATATGGGATTTACGGGACTGCCCGATTTATCCCAAAGCCATAAAACCGAGCAAAACCTAAGTTACTTCGATAACTCTTCTGTGACTTTGTCGTGTCTCTTACTTCCATCGAAGCTGCTGGATGTCTCTAATGGCTAGAACCGTAAAAGAAGTATAAAATCTGTCATAAGGATGATTCAAACATTGTGTAGCTCATCATCAATGATGATATTACACAGAAAATCATATTCGGTAAGCTTTAGGTTATCTCGATGGAGGTTTTTCCTAATATATCTCAATTAAATTCATCTTCTGAAAATATCATGATTACACTAAATAACGTTAATGATAATGAGGTTTTAAGAAATATTATGAACATTCCGGATGAAGCCAAACAAAAACCCTCCTTACCAAATGCTATTGAAGGCGATGTGTGCCGTGAAGAAGGTATGTGTTCTCTTAATGGAAGTTGAAATGCTGATTTTAATAATTCCTCCTCCTCTGCCGATAATATGCTTGCAAAAGACATCGAATCAATGAACAAGTCGAGCGATTACAGTGGTCTCCCGAGCCATAGTCAAGTTGAATCATATGTTGGATATGTTTTTAACTTGTATAACTCGCACTCTTAATGCTAGTTCAAGTGATAATACTGGAACTCCAAATGAGAATAATACACTGGTCTTCTCTAATTCGATACCAAATAATGACTCCATTAATGAAACTGTAAATAGAAACATGGGCATGATGTTACATGTTGAACACACTGTCAATAAACCACTTGAATCTGTGCTAGATACAAGAAATGAATTATATGGCCGGTTGCCTAGGAATAGAGGTCTAAAGGTGTGGAGACCTATTATTTTGGAAACCTAATTTACATGTGAAAACTGACCCCATTGTAAACCAGGAAAATGACAACAGAAATGACCAACCTTCCCATCCCAGAACTTACGGGAAAAACAAAGCTCCTTGGAGTAGTTTGTTTGCTGGAAATATGAGTCTTGTAAACACGACTAAACTTTAATTCATTCATCCCAAACTACTAGGCAATGCCTATTTTGAAGAGGAGGACTTGTAACTTAGGGTAGAGCACTGGAAGTATAGCCCCGTAGGCTATTTTATCACTAAAAATCCTGGTCAAATACTACTAAAAAGGTTCATGGAAGAACAGTGGGGAATTACCCCTCAAATTATCCACCACCTTAGCGGCTGGATAGTATTTCAATTTAAAAATGCCAGCGAAATGGATGAAGTTTTTAAGGCTGATCCTTTTCTTATATTTGGTCGTCCCTTACATGTCAAGTCCCTCCTAGTCGGATTCCACTATGACCTTAAAGAAATGGCCAAGATTCTAGTATGGGTGAAACTTCCTAATTTCCCCATTCATCTTTGGAACTCTGTAGGGTTGAGCAAAGCAATAAGCTGTCTTGGCCAACCCCTACATATGGATAAGCTTATGTCAAATGCTATAAAAATTATATTTGCTAGATTGCTAGTGGAGAAAGATCTGAATGAAGAAATAATCAATGAAATTTCCTTAAATTTCCCGGATGGCTCGAGAATTGGCCAGCCGGTAATTTATGAAAATCTTTCTGTGTACTGTAAAAAATGCTCTATATTTGGTCACCAAGCGAAGGGCTGCCGTTCAAAGGAGGAGGCCCCAATAATCATGCCTGAAACCCATGCAAATGAAGGTGAAGAGGAGGGTTTCATGGTCGTCAAAGCTCGGAAGAAAAGAAGCGATTCAAGCAACCTGAGAGAGGGGCCATCTTTGAATCTCAGAAACAAGACCAAAACAAGAGAGGCAGCGGGGAAAGGTTATGTTCCATATGGGCCAGCATAGATTGCTTTCCGGGGAACTAAACTCCTCGAAAAATGAGTTTGTGTTTATAGTTTTTTTGTTTTGGTGGTTTTCTGTTGGAGTTTTGGAGGGTGGTATAGGGAGAGGATTATACACCTTTCCTATGAACAGTTGTTTTAGCTTTTAAGGGTTATTGGGGGAGAGGTGTGGGCACCTCTAGGTATGACATGGATGATGGCATGGGTTGGTCTGGATGATATAAATCATAACGGTAAAAATATGCAAATCTCAGTCTACCTAGATTTTAAAATGGGATATTTTATTGGATGTATGGAGAATCCCTGTGTGCCTAGGATCCACTTGACAGTATACAGGAGAATGATGTTAGAAAGGAATTTTACTGTGTGCTGTTGGAAATGTAAGGATAATGCCTTGATGTACAAGGGGAGTGAAATATGATATTCTTTTGAAACGTGCAAACTATATACTGGTTACTGCTAAGTAGAGAAACTAGACTCCCAGGGGCAAGCCATGAGGGATGCTGAGAAGATATGTTATAAAACTAATATTATAAAGGATCGATGATCTCAGTGGAATGGCTGGAAATATAATCAAAAAATGCATTCAAGATATCCTGTATGAAGGTGTGGGGTTAACCATGCATCGGGGGATATTATGAATGTGCATATCTTAGTTTAAAATAGTTGTGATGAGTCCTTTGGTGGATCGATTGGCGAGATTACTATCCCTTAAATATTCTAGATGGACTAATTACAAGGTTAAGAGCTAAGAAGATCAAGGAAGCAATGGCTAGGCTGGTGCAATCCGCTTGGGCTGAATATAGACACCATGTTAACAAAACTTCTACTTTAAAGATGGGCTTCAATAAGGAGGGAGTAACCCTAATCAATTCGCTTCAAGCAACCGAAGAGTTGGGTTAACTTGGAACATGGAGCTGGGCAATTTAATTGGGCTATATCATTTATTTGTTTTACCCAATTGCGGCTATTTTTCATGAAACTAAGCCCAAATTTGTATTTTTGTTGGGATGACCTATTTTGGGCTTGTTTTGGGCTAATTTCTTTGCCTGGTTAATTAGGGTTCTTCCAGGGGTCATATAAATAGGCCACTATGATATTAAAAGAACAACCTGGATGAATGATATTCTGAAATTTTCAGATTGAGTTAGTTGAGGATTCTCCTCTTATTCTTGAATGAACTTCTGAACTTATCGAAGAAAGATTTCTTTGTGGCGTTCACCCATCAAATCTAAGTTCTTAAAATGAATCTTCATTGGGTTCCTAGAGTAAAATTTCAGTGGGTCCTTTGGACAAGTTTCAATGGGTTTAGATTCTTCATACCCCTGAATCTTTCTTCCTTGATGATCATTGGGTCAATGTATTTATCAATTACTTGGTTCCTTTTCTTTTTTTCTTGAGGTTTGAAGACCATTTCAAAGTGTGGGTTCAAAGGGGGTTTACTTCGTGGGTTCACGTTAAGTTGTATGTATTGTAATGAAATGTAAAAGGAGTGCAAATTGTAAAGGCACTGATATGCATGTTTTAATTCTGTATGATGAGAATTTTGATGTGAAACTAGGAGTTGAGGCCTTGGGAGATGAAGGATACGAAATGTATTGTAAAGAGATCATGTGCATTTATAAAGGGGATGCATGCTATGCTAATTGCTATGTAATTTTAAAAATGAAGCACCCAAACATGAAGAAATTACACTAAACACCGTAATGGAGGTTTTCATAACTAAAAACTACATGCCTTTCTTGTCTGATTGTATGGGGGATTTCTGGTGTAGGGTGGCATAGATGGAATGGGTCTGTAAAGAGGGTGTGTGGATCTAGGTTTTCATGTACGTAAGAGTGGTGTATTTCATGTATTTCTGGAATTGTATTGAGATTTCAAATGCTGTAAACAATATGTATACAACTTGGAGAAGAAATGTAAAGCGGGAGATATCTTCTTGTGAGGGAAGAGGGAAGGGTAGGCCTAATAAATGGGATCTATTGTACACTTTCTATGGAGAATGCTCTCATATAATAATAAATATCATAAAAGCAGATCATGGAGAGGCACTTGCTCGATTAACTTATGAAGATTGTGTCATGGAATATAGGGGTTTTAATTGCCCCATTAAACATAAAGAGATCCTTAGGGCATTCGAAACCTACCGAATAGATATTTTTGCTTTAGTAGAAGCCAAACTGAATAAGGAAAAATTAGTCTTACTCATGAATACAAAGTTCAAGAGATTTAAGGCTCTTAACAACTTTGCTATGCATAGGAATGACATAATATTAGTCTTGTGGGATGACCAAACTGTGAGGGTAGAAACCCGGGCATGCTCCCCTCAACATGTCATCTTGCAAGTAAGAGATATTGAGAAAGCAATAGTCTTCAAGCTCTCGGTGGTATGTGGATTGCATTCTATTACGAGTCGAAGAGCTATTTGAGTCGATCTACTAGAGAATGGATCATCTCACTCTCATTCTTCTCCATGGGTCATAGTGAGAGATTTTAACTCCCCGCTCTCGGGATTGGACAAAATAGGAGGAATGATAGTAACAAATTATGAGTGTTATGATGCCTTAGAATGTATCTCTACTCTAAGCTTTGAGGATCTACTGTCATCCGGGGATTTCTTCACTTGGACCAATGGTAGAGTCGCAAGCAAATTAGATAAGGTCATGGAAAATGGGGAATGGGCAAACTTATGGTTGGATAGTCACGCAAAATTTTTGGCCCTGAGAATATTTTCTGATCACTCTCTTAATGCTATTGACTATTCAGCCGGATAATGAAGAAAGAAGGATTCCTTTCAAATTTTATAACATGTGGACTTCCAACAAGGAGTTCACTCCTTTCCTACCTGATTCTTGGAAGGGAATGGTCCAAGGATCTTTTATGTTTCAGCTTGTCAACAAGATGAAAATTTTAAATGGCCCCTTAAAGAAGCTAAATGAAAGGCATTATGCACATATTAGTTCAAGAGTGGTTCTTGCCAAGAAAACTCTAAAAGTGCTCTAATCTAAAATTCTCCAAAGTCCCAATCAAACTTTGAAGGAAGAGGAAATCGCTATTAAAATTGATCTAAAGAAACTAGAGTAGGCGGAGCTATCATTTCTTAGACAAAAGGCGAAAATTAATTATATCAAGCAAGATGATAGATGTACAAAGTTTTTTCATGCTTTAATGAGCTCAAAAATTCAGAAAAGTAAAATCACGACTGTAATGAAGGATGATGGTAGTCACACAACATTCAAAAAAGATATTGTGGAGACTTTTGTCTCATATTTTACGGAGTTTTTAGGCACATCTAGTAAGATTTAAGGAATAAATGGTCAATTTTTTAGAATGGGTAAAACTCTTCAAGATGAAGATCATAAGCATCTTTCATTATCTTTTTCATCGATAGAGATTAAGGATGCCCTCTTCTCAATGGGTAACTCCAAATCGACTGGCTCGGACGGATATATGGCTGAATTTTATAAAGCTGCATGGAATCATATTGGAGGGGATGTAATTAAAGCAATCAATAGTTTTTTCCAATCCGGTACAATATTAAGACAAGTTAACCATGCCTATATATCACTTATACCGAAGACCTCTCATGCGTCTATGATGAAAGATTATCCACCTATATCATGCTGTAATGTAATATACAAAGGTATCAGAAAGCTTATTGCATCTCATCTTAAACTGGTGATGGGTGGGATATTTGATCAGCTCAAGGAGCATATGTCAAAGAAAAATTAATATCCGATAATTTCTCACTCATAGAGGGACTAATCAAAAAATACTCAAGGAAGAGGATCTCTCTGAGATGCTTCCTTAAAATCGACATCCAAAAAGCTTTTGACTCGGTAGAATGAGAGTTCTGGAAGGAGGTACTATAAGGGCTGAATTTTCGAAACCATTTTATTAAAATTGTGTATGAATGTATAAGCACCACTTCGTACTCGATTGTCATTAATGGATAATTTCACGGATTCTTCAAAGACGAAAGAGGCCTTAGACAAGGTGATCCGATCCCCCCCTATCTCTTTGCATTAGGCATGGAATACTTGTCAAGGCAATTGACTATTGCAATGTTATCAGACTTATTCTCTTTTCTCTCGGGATGTGCCCCACCAATAATTTCTCATTTAATGTACGCAGATGTCCTAATTATTTTTACCAAAGGCAATCTTAACTCTGTAAAAATAATCTTCAACGCACTAAAGGATTTCTTGGCTGCATCGGGTTTGAAAGTCAGCTCCTCTAAATCGATAATCTTCTTTGGAGGGGTCGGGCAAAAGCTCAAAAAAGGCACTTTGGATTTCTCAGGATACAAAGCGGGCACTCTTCTAATTGTTTTTCTTAGAGTTCCTCTTTCCTCGAGCCGCTTATTGACCTCCGAATTCATAATTCTATTGAACAAGATAACCTCGGCCATTCACCAACGAGCGGGTATATTGCTCTCAATAGTGGGAAGATTGGAGCTCTTTCGCATTGTGATTAAAGGCATTGAAGGATAATGATTCTCGGTATTCTTTCTCCCGAAATACATTATTAACGTGATTGATGGTACGTGTAGAAGATTCCTATGGGGTGGACCCAAAACGGGTAGGTATAGGCCTAAAGTTTTTTGGGCTAATGTTTGCACGCCAACGCCCATTGGAGGACTTGGCATTCTAAACATTTGTACATTGAATAAAGTATTCTTTCTCAAGACACTTTGGAGGATAAGCAAGAAAGAGGACTCACTATGGATAAAGTGGGTCCATCATTCCTACTTGAGCACGGTAACATATGAGATTATTTGATTGCCAAGAGGGATCCCTCATTTAAAATCCCTTATCTCAACCAGAGATGCCTTAATTAAAAAGGCAGGATCTACATACCAGCAGAAAAATTACTGAAAATATGGGGTGAAAAGGGGAAGCTAATTTCAGAAGCTTATAATTATCTCACGGGAACATCTAATATTAAACCAAAATCTTGGAAAAAGGCCATAAGGATGTAATAGCATATTCCAAAGCATGTAGTTTATCTCTGGATAGCCAAATATAAAAGGTTGCAAACTAAAGACTAGATGTTTACAACCCCGGACAGCACTAACTACAAATTTTGCACTTGTGCAGAATCAATGGACCATATCCTTTTCAATTGTAGCTATACCATGAGCATCTAGGTGGAGCTCAGAAGATGGACCGCCATGGAAGGAAATGTCAAGTCATTAGCATCAGTATTCAAAGAAATGAAGGCTAGCCATATGAAGGACAATCCTAGGAGCACAATATGGAAGGTAACCTTTGCTGCAGCCGTGTATTATATCTAGAGGGAGCGGAATAGGAGAGCATATGAAGGCAAATCTCATGATGCCAGGAACTTAGGAAGATAAAAACTAAAATTAATATTGTTTTTGGCAAGGAATGTAATAGTTTAAATCTCTTGTAGATTGTACCGACATTTTTGATAGTCGAATTCATTACTTATCAAAAAAAAAACTAATGCTTTCAATATCTTTGATCTCCACTTCTCATGAATCATTATCTACCATCATTTCTTATGCATTCTCTTGAATGCCCAACCTTGAATCCTTCTAGTCCTTAATGCATGTAAATACCTCTATGATATTTGATCATCATCTTGATCTCCTATCTAAATGATATTGGTTGTCATTGAAAAGTAGACTCCAATGATATACTAGACACCATATGGGTTACTAGATCATGTTCCATCTTAGATATTATGAGATAGGTTGATTGGTATGGTTTCCACCATAGTATGATATCCAAGTTATTGTTATCATCATGTGTTAGGATATAAAATACACTAATGTTTATGTATATTGTTAATGTATATTGTTAATGTATACTGTTTATATATAGTTATGTATATTGTTGTAGATAGATCAAGTTGGCATACCTTATACTGTTTATGTATACTATTCATAAATATAGTTAATGTATATTGTTTATACTGTTTATGTATACTGTTCATAAATATAGTTAATGTATATTGTTTATACTGTTTATGTATACTGTTCATAAATATAGTTAATGTATATTGTTTATATTGTTTATATTGTTTATGTATACTGTTCATAAATATAGTTAATGTATATTGTTTATACTGTTTATATATAGTTATGTATATTAATGTTCATAAATACATTTATATATAGTAATATGTTGATATACATATTGTTTTATATATAATATATGTATGTATGTATGTATATTAAATATATGATGTTATATTTATATATAGTAATGTTATGTATACTATTTTTATAATTATAGATATAGTCAAATACACTTATATAAGAAATTCGAATTATATCACACATGCATATTGATGTATAATTATGTTTAAATACACTTATATAAAATATATTTATGTTTATGTATACTGTTTATATATAGTTATGTATATTGATGTAGATATCAAGTCGGCATATCTTATACTGTTTATGTATATTGTTTATATATAGTTATGTATATTAATTTAGATATATACAGTTATATATAGTAATATGTTGATATACATATTGTTAAATACATTTATATATAGTTATATATCTATACTTATATATATGTACATTAAATATACATTATTATATTTATATATAGTTATGTTAATGTATACTATTTTTATAGTAATAGATATAGTAAAATACACATATAAGAAATTCGAATTATATCACACGTGCATATTGATGTATAATTATGTTTAAATACACTTATATAAAATACACTTATATTTATGTATACTATTTATGCATATTATTTATATATAATTATGTATATTAATATAGATAAATACATTTATATATAGTAATATGTTTATATACATATTGTTATATATATATATATATTTATATAGTTATATATATATATATGCATGTATGTATGTATATGTATATTAAATATACGTTGTTATATTTATATATAATTATGTTTATGTATATGTATAAATACACTTATATAAGAAATTTGAATTATATCACACATGCATATTGATGTATAGTTATGTTTAAATACACTTATATAATATACACTTATGTTTATGTATATTGTTTATGTATACAGTTTATATATAGTTATGTATATTGATGTAGATATCAAGTCGGCATACCTTATATTGTTTATGAATACTGTTTATATATAGTTATGTATATTAATGTAGATAAATACATACATATATATATATATATATATATATATATATATATATATATATATATATATATATATATATATATATATATATATATATATTAATATGTTTATATACATATTGTTAAATATATTTATATATAGTTACACACACACACACACACACACACACACACACACACACACACACGTTATATTTATATATAATTATGTATATGCATGCTATTTTTTTTAGTTATATATATATAGTAAAATACACTTATATAAGAAATTCAAATTATAGTACACATGCATATTGATGTATAGTTATGTTTAAATGACCTTATTTAAAATACACGTATGTTTATGTATACTATTTTTGTATACTATTTATATATAGTTATGTCGGCATACCAAAGTGTGTATACTGTTTATATTGATGTATATATGTATACTAGTTATGTAGATATCAAGTCGGCATACCTAAGTAGGTATGCTAGTTATGTAGATATCAAGTCGGCATACCTAAGTATGTATACTAGTTATGTATAAAATACACATGCATATTGATGTATACTATTTTTGTAGATATAAAGTCGGCATACCTAAGTATGTATATTGTTTATATTGATGTATAAATGTATACTAGTTATGTAGATATCAAGTCAGCATACCTAAGTATGTATACTAGTTATGTATAAAATACACATGCATATTGATGTATACTATTTTTGTAGATATAAAGTTGACATACCTAAGTATATATACTATTTATATATTATTTTTGTATACTATCACCATCAAAATCCACACAATGACAATGTATTATACTATAGGTGCATGAAGTATGTATACGAATAAGTTTATATACGTAATCCAAGCATACCATGGTGATTAAAGAAGATTTTCAGAAACAAAAAAAAAGAATCAAAACACTTAATTTTCGATTACGTAATCCAAGATAATCGATGAAGAATAAATATATAAAACGTACCTCAAATCAATAACAATTTAAAAATTAAACCTCGATTAAATTTTGTTGCGTCGGCATCGAGAGATAGATGGAAAAATGCGGAGGACTTCGATTCACGTGTTAGAGATGCATCGGCATTGAGAGACAGGATGTATATATTAGGAAAATATTTATATTTTTAATTATTAAAACATTAAATAAACAATATATATATAAAATACAAAAATACTTATTAATTTTATTTACCATCATAATTTTTCAATAAAATTAATGTGCGTGTAGCAATGTAAAAATGAAAAACAAATACCTTACAATTTTTTATTATAATATTAATTAAATAATAAATATATAAACAATTAAAAATATATATGTTTAGCCTTATAAAAAAAATATCAAATAGGTACAAAAGTAACAAACTTCATATAATAAGACATAAATGAAAAGATGATTTGTCTTCTAGCCACTCGCCTAAGAGTTATAAAATATGCTTAATATTAAAAAATATATAAAAATTTATATTTTATAGTAATAAATTTTTAAGAATTCATATTAATTTTTATAAAGATAATATGAAATAATTTTAAATGCATAAAATTTCATATTATTTGATATCATTAATAATTTTTAAAATTCAAAATATTACTTAAAGTGAGAAGATAATTAAAAAAAGTTATATTTATTATTTTAATAAAAATTTTATTGTTAAAAGCTAATAGTAAAAATATTACTCAATTATTTAATTCTTATAAATTTTAGTAGGAGAAAACATCTATGTATTTATTTATAAATATTAATTTATTTTTTTTAACTTTAATTGAAAAAATGTATATTTTTATTATATTTCAAGATTTTTAAATTTTGTATTAATTATTATTTTAAAAGTTTCCTATAATCTTAAAATTTTTTTATACTTATAATAATATTAATATTTACTAGTTTATTCATCAATTCATATATTTTTGAAAATATTATCTTTTTTATCATACAATGAATTAAATTACATTTATATTAGTAGAAATTTTAATAAATGCTAATTTAATTTTTAAAATATCGAAAAAAATTATTATACTTATTGAATTAATTATTTAATATTACTCTGATACAAATTTAAAGTTTCTTAATTTATAATTTTAGAAAAACTTTTTGTATAATTTTTTTAAAAATTAATACATCATAAAGATAGTTATTTTAGCCCTTATTAATATTTTTTTTTGTATTTTTATATTTTAAAATTATTTATTTATAATATCTTTTTTTTTATGATTTTACAAGGAGAATGTATCTTTAAAGGATCGCTCATCTATAGATCATTAACATACATTTAATAAACAAAATTAAATAAAATTTTAAAACTAATAATAAATTAAAAATAATTAAATAATTAAAATATTGGCTAGAAAAATTTCATCGCTATGTTCGAGATTTAATTAGCTAGGGAAGTTCAGTCACTAAATCCATTACTATATTCTGGATTTAATTAGCTAGGGAAGTTCCGTCGCTAAATCCATCGATATATTCCGGATTTATTTACCTAGGGAAGTTTCATCATTAAAATCTATCACTATATTTAGATAGTAATTGGCTAGGGAAGTTTTGTCGTTAAAATTGATCGTTATATTCAGTATGTAATTAGCTAGGGAAATTCTGTTGCTATATTTTTCGTTATATTTCGGGATGTAATTAGTTAGAAAAATTACGTCACTAAAATCTGTCGCTAAGTTCGGATGTAATTAGCTAGGGAATTCCATTGCTAAAATTTGTCACTATATTCTGGATGTGATTAGCAAGAGGTTTTCTGTCGCTAAATCCGTCACTAAATTCGGAATTATATTAGCTATGGATATTCTGTCGCTAAATCTGTCGATATATTTAGGATTTTATTAGCTAGGGAAAATCTATCGCTAAATCCGTTGCAAAATTCTCCACTTTTCTTGAGCGGAATTTACGAAAATATTCAGTCGCTAATCCGTCACTAAATTCCCCCGTTTTTCTTAAGCGGAATTTACAAAAAAATCAATCGCTAATCCGTCGCTAAATTTCCCCACTTTTCTTGAGTATAATTTATGAAAATATTTCGTCGCTAATCCGTCGGTAATATGTTACTAAAGTCCCTCACTTTTATTGAGCAGAATTTACGAAAATTATCCGTCGCTGATCCGTTGCAAATTTTTATTTTAATGAAAAAACATAAATCCCTTGCTATTCCCTAGCTAATCCCTTACAATTTATCTAGGGATTGATCCATAGTTAAAATTCTCTAGCTAAATCAACATTTTCTTGTTGTGTTTATATAAGTGTATTTAAACATATCTATACATCAATATGCATGTGTGATATAATTCGAATTTCTTATATAGGTGTATTTTATTATATCTATAACTATAAAAATAGTATACATAAACTTTACTATATATAAATATAACAACGTATATTTAATACACACACACACACACAAAACTATATATAAATATATTTAACAATATGTATATCTACATATTACTATATATAAATGTATTTATCTACATTAATATACATACCTATATATAAACAGTATACATATACAGTATAAGGTATGCCAATATGATATCTACATCAACATACATAACTATATATAAATAGAATACATAAACATAAGTGTATTTTATATAATTGTATTTAAATATAACTATACATCAATATGCATGTGTGATATAATTAGAATTTCTTATATAAGTGTATTTTACTATATTCATAACTATAAAAATAGTATACATAAACATAACTATATATAAATATAATGATGTATATTTAATACACACACACACACACACACACACACACACCTTTATATAAATGTATTTAACAATATGTATATCAACATATTACTATATATAAATGTATTTATCTATATTAATATACATAACTATATATAAACAGTATACATAAACAATAAAAGGTATGCCGACTTAATATCTACATCAATATCCATAGTATGCATAAATAGTATACATAAACATAAGTGTATTTTATATAAGTGTATTTGAACATAACTATACATCAATATGCATGTGTGATATAAATTTGAATTTCTTATATAAGTGTATTTTACTATATCTATTAATATAAAAATAGTATACATAAACATAACTATATATAAATATAATAATGTATATTTAATATATATATATAACTATATATAAATGTATTTAACAATATGTATATAACATATTACTATACATAAATGTATTTATCTACATTAATATACATAACTATATATAAATAGTATATATAAACAGTATACATGAATAGTATAAGGTATGCCGACTTGATATCTACATCCACAGACACACACACACACACACACACATAAATAGTATACATAAACAAAAGTGTATTTTATATAAGTGTATTTAAACATAACTATACATCAATATGTATGTGTGATATAATTCGAATTTCTTATATAAATATATTTTACTATATCTATAATTATAAAAATAGTATACATAAACATAACTATATATAAATATAATGATATATATATATATTAATATACATATCTATATATAAACAGTATACATAAACATAAGTGTATTTTATATAAGTGTATTTAAACATATCTATATACATATCTATATATTTATATACATCAATATGCATGTATAATCAATTTGAATTTCTTATATAAGTGTATTTTATTATATCTATACTTATAAAAATAGTATGCATAAACATAACATATATAAATATAACAATGAATATTTAATATACATACATACATACATATACATATATATATATCTATATATAAATCTATTTAACAATATGTATATTAACATATATAAATATATTTAACTATATATAAATGTATTTATCTACATTAATATATATAACTATATATAAATAGTATACATAAACCGTATACATAAATAGTATAAGGTATGCCGACTTGATATCTACATCAATATACATAACTATATATAATTGGTATACATAAACATAACTGTATTTTATATAAGTGTATTTAAACAAATATATACATCAATATGCACGTGTGATATAATTTGAATAAAATAAAAAAATAATTACTTGTAGAAAAATTTAATCTTGTATTTATATGGTAATTTGTTTTGTTTTAACTTAATTAAAGAAATAATTGATTTTTTTATGAAACATTAAAGGCATGTATTTATATGCACTAGATTATATTTCTTTGAATTTTAAAGTTTCTAAAATTTTATTAATATATTATAAAAAATAGGTAGAAATTTATCATAGACATTAATATTTTAATAAAAAAATATATAAACAGACAAAAACAATATTATCTATTTATGAATTATATTTTCATTTTTAACATAATTGTAAAACCAAAATAAATTACAAATATGTTAACTTTATTTATTTATATAAGTATAATGATAGTTATTTTAATATAAATATTAAAAAAACAACTATTTTAATATAATATAAGATCATATATCTAATTCATAATTTCATTTTACGCATTAATATGCTTCACACACACACACACACACACACACTTGTTTTAAATATAAAAAATTTACAATATTTTATAAATTGTGTATAATAATTAATATTTTATTTTAATTAAATTTACAAAATCAAAAAATTTTAAATACATTTACACACACACACACACACACACTCACTCACTCACATTAAAGTTTCATGTGTAACATTAAAAATACATTATGTATATAGGTATATGTGTGTGTTTGTGTGGGTGTACAGTAATATATGCATGCATACAAGTTTATACACATTACTTTGAAAATGTAGACACATCTGAGAATATATACAAAAGTACAAAAATGTGTATGCTGATATATAATGTATAATAATGTACATCGATGTATAAGTGTGTGTGCGTGTAGGGCAGTGTATATGCACACATATATTTATGCATATATATGTAAATATCAACATTAATTTTGAGAAGAAAAATACTTGAGCACATAAATATTAACATGTTCCACAAATTCGTGAGAGAAAGAGCAAAAAGTAACATTATTGCAAGATACAACTAATCTCTCATCTATACCACTTTGCCTCAAAATGTGATCAGAGTAATAGTTGCAATGATAAAGGTTCATTCAATACTAAATACCATGATGTTACATTTTCATTCAATACTATAATTTGTTCAAATAAAAAAATCTATCTAATATCTTCTTCAATAACTCTTCTATCTTCTTTCTAGCCTTGATAAGCTTTTTTTAATTTTGATTAGATGTACATTTCTTATAATATTTCTAGTTCAAACTATTGTAATTTTAAAATCCATCAAATCAATCAAGGCATGACTCTTACTTTTCTATGAGATATTTGATTATAGAATATTTAGGATATACTATGACTTTGGTTCCCACTAAAAATGATATTAATTTTTCAAATAAAAAGATTGTTGATACAAGTTCTTTCTCTATAGTGGTGTAATTCAATTGGATATTTTAGAGTGTGTTGTTATTATAGTTGATGCGTGTGTGGGCGAGTGACTCCGAGCAAAAAATTTCAGGACTGCATGATTTCAAAATAAATGGGCATAACTTTCTCAATACATGTCGGATTGACCTGATTCCAAAAGCCACGGATCAAGGACTCGTAGATCTACAACTTTCTTGTTTTGAGTATCCACAAATAAGCTATGTGGAGAGATCGATTTTTGGAGGAAGTGGACGAGGCACTGTATTTGTGGGGATGTTTGTAACTTGAGGATATGGAAGGTTTATCATCTAAGCCTAATGGCACAAGCCACTAGTATGGGATAAAGGATCAATACAAATGTAGTTCACCACAAAGGTTTAAAGAAAATTCCACCAACCAAGGATAAAGAATTGTTTGATTCACCACCAACGACGTTGATAAAGAATCGAGATAATAATTCAACTCACAAAGAAGAACTTACATTCATTCAAAAAAAACCACTTTTTACAAATGAGAATATATCTCCTTGTACAGATATTAGACTCAGAATTGAAAAAAACATATGGAAACTAGGAGTCTTAACTCTTTAGTCTTCGAAATTCATCCACAATAATAACCAATAAATATCCACTTCCAAAGAATATTAAATCACTACTGAACTTATCCTGAATAATTCCTTTTTAATATAGCATCATTCAGCAATGAATTTTAATATTAGTATCATCATTCCTCAACCCATCAAAGCAAATTGTAATCAAATTTAGTCTTGACATGAATAAGTACCGATAGTGTTTGTTTTGCCGAAGGAATTTGCTAAGGACTTAAGGATTGATTAGTAGTCTCGAATGCTACTACATCAATAGTATATGATAACTATTTATAAATATTTGTATAACTATATATAACTCTTCATAATTATATTTAACTATATATGTAACTATGTAAACTTTTTTTTAACTATATTAATAACTATATATACCTATTTTTTTAACTATATAATATTTTATAACTATATGAGTAATTCTATATAACTATATTTTTAACAAAATATATCATATGTATAATAATATATAACTATATATAATTGTATTTTACTATATGTATAATTATAAAAATATTATATATATGTGTATAACTATATATAATTGTATTTTACTATATGTATAATTATAAAAATATTATATATATGTGTATAACTATATATCTTTAACTACATACATATTTATAACTATATATGTATAATTATTTATAAATATTTGTATAACCTATGTAATACTCTATATACTTAAATATAACTATATTTGTATCTATGTGTGTATATATATATATATATATATATGTATTCATATAATTAAATCTATATATTTATTTATAACTTTGTATATATTTATGTATAACTACTTATAACTATTTGTATGAATATATCTATATATAATTATAAGTTTAACTATATATAACTCTATTTTTAATTATATATATTATAGGTATAACAACATATAGAGGTTGACCTCCCTCTCTAGGGACCATCTCAGATCTCTTTACTACCATACGACAAAGAGATTGAGATTTAATGGAAGAAATGAGGTTTACGTTCACAAAGCTGTTCAGCATGCTGTTTGCCAACAAGGAGATTAGGATTTTGATGCTAGATCTTGATGATGGCGAAAATACAACAATTATGTATAAGTTGAAGCTTAGTAAATTTGTCACCACAATTCCTATTATTGTCTTCAATGTAGAGATTTTTAAATACAAAAACATCAATTTCACTGTGTTATATGTTGGGGGTCAAGATAAGATTCGTTCTTTCTGGAGGAATTACTTCCAGAATACCCAAGGTCTCATATTTGTGGTGGACAACAATGATAGAGATCGAGTAGTTGAAGCCAGAGATGAGTTGCACAGGATGCTAAACGAGAAAAAGCTTCAAGATGCAGTTTTGCTGGTGTTTGCCAATAAGCAAGATCTTCCCAATGCAATGAATGTAGCTAAAATGATTGACAAGCTAAAACTTCACTCTTCTCCAACGCCATTGGCACATTCAGAGCACCTGTGCTACCTCTGGTGAGGGCCTCTACGAGGGTCTTGATTGGCTTTCCAATTACATTGCCAGTAAATCATAAACAATTTTAGCAGGATGAGGCAAACTTTGTTGACATATCTGGATGTGGATCTAATCTTTGCCTATTTTGCCTGAGTTTTGTTCTGTTATGTGGGTGACATCATATGTTTTTAGGGGGATTCAAATTATATTTATATTTATATATTGTATGCCTGAAATACAAGACCACATTTACTTTGTTCTGATATGTTATAAGCCGAACTTGTTTGTTTTATGTTTTGTCTTTTTGCCATTGGATCTCAAAGGTATAAGAACATATAACTATAAATAATAATTTTTGACTATATGTATAACTATAAAATATTATACATAACTATATGTATAACTATAGATAACTATATGTATACATATATAAAATTATATAAAAATATATATATATATATATATATATGTCTACATGTATACATATAAGTATAACTATATGGGTAACTATAATGTATAATCACATGTAACTATATTTATAATTACATGTATAATAACATACAACATTATATTTAACTATATATGTACAACTATATATAAATATTTGTATAACTATATATGAATATTTGTATAACTATATAACACTCTATATAATTAAATATAACTATATTTGTAACTATGTATACATATATTATTTATAACTTTATATATTTATGCATAACTATTTGTATGAATATATTTATATATAACTATATGTTTAACTATATAAAAATATTTATAGCTATATATGCTATATGTATAATAACATATAACTATAAATGATTGTATCTTATTATATATATAACTATAAAAGGTTTATACATAACTATATTAAAATATATAATTTACATCTTATATTTAATATACATTTGTATATATTAGTATATAAAAATATAATTTACTATATCTATGCCTATACATAACTATATGTATAAATATATAAAATTATATGAATAAATATATATACCTATATGTATAAATATAAGTATAACTATATGTGTAACTATATGTATAACCTCATGTAACTATATTTATAATTACATGTATAAAAACATACAACATTATGTTTAATTATATGTGTATAACTACATATAAATATTTTTAAAACTAAATAAAACTTTATATAATTAAATATAACTATATTTTTAACTATATATATATATATATATATATATGTTGTTTATAACATTGTATATATTTATGTATAACTAAATATAATTACTCGTATGAATACACACACACACACACTCACTCACTCACTCACTCACACACACACATATATATATGTTTAATGATATATAAATTTTCATAACTATATATATTATATGTATAATAACATATAACTATAAATAATTCTATCTTACTATATGTATAACTATAAAAACATTATAGATAACTATATTTAAATATATAATTAACAACATATATTTAATTTACTTTTTTATATATCAGTATAAAAAAATATATTTTTGTATATCTATACCTATACATAACTATATGTATAAATATATCAAATAATATGAACAAATATATATACATACATGTATAAATATAAGTTTAACTATACGTGTAACTATATGTATACCCACATGTAACTATATTTATAATTATATGTATACAAACATACAACATAATGTTTAACTTTATGTGTAAAACTATATATAAATATTTGTATAACTATAAAAAACTCTATATGAATAAATATAAAATTATTTTTAATTATGTGTATATATATATATGTATACATATATGTAAATCTATATAATTATTTATAACTTTGTATACATTTATTTATATTTACTTATAACTACTTGTATGCATATATCTATATATAACTATATGTTTAACTATATGCAACTATTTATAACTACATTTACTATATGTATCCTAACATATAATTATATATGGGATAATATTAATTTGTTGTACTAATTTTAAATTAAATGGCAAAAGATATAATATCAATAATATATAAGCACATAGCATGAGAGTGTCCATTGATCATGCTCATATATGGTATAATAAAAATAAGGGTCATACTCTTACCTAATCCCTCCCTTGGGTCTCAGGCTCAAATATGAACTTATTTATAACAAAAGATGTAATATTTGATAGGTTTGTACAGAAGAAATTTTATTTTATTTTTAATATAATTCTTCATTCTAACACTGCACTCTCTATGTGTCTCTCTCTCCTTCTCTAATTCTTTCTATCATTCTCTTCCTCTTTTTCTTTGTGTGTCACACACACACACACACACACACACACTCTTTTGTTATTTTTTTTCGCTCTCCTTCCTTGCTTGCTCTCTCTCTCTCTCTCTCCCCTCTCTCTCTCCCTCCCTCTCTCTCTCCTCTCCCCTCTCTCTCTCCCTCCCTCTCTCTCACTCTCTCTCCCTCTCTCCCACTCTTCCTCCGTCTCTTTCTCTCTCCCTCTCTCCCTCTCTTCCTCCGTCTCTTTCTCTCTCCCCCTCTCCCCCTCTCCCCCTCTCCCCCTCTCTCCCGCTCTCTCTCTCTATCTCTCTCTCCCTCCCTCTCGTGCGCTCTCTCTCCCTCTCCCACTCTCTCTCATTCTCTCTCTCTCCTCCCTCTCTATCTCTCACTCCCTCCCTCCCTCTCTCTCTCTCTCACTCCCTCTCTCCCTCCCTCCCTCCCTCTCTCTCTCTCTCTCTCCCTCTCTCCCTCCCTCCCTCCCTCTCTCTCTCTCTCTCCCTCTCTCTCCCCTACCTTCTCTCTCTCTCCCTCCCTCTCTCTCTCTCTCCCCACACACACACACACACACTCTCTCTCTCTCCCTCTCTCTCTATCTCCACCCTCTCTCTCTCTCTCTCCCTCTCCCCTTCAAACTTTAAATGTCTTTCTTTTTTTGCTTTCCTTTCTTGTGCGTTATCGTATTTTGTTACTTTTATCTAGTATTACCGTGATATCTTTAATTTTTATCATGCTAAAAATTACTTTGTCTATTCATATAGATTTTGCAAATGTATTACCTCGATATTCACGATATTTAATTTTTAAATATTCAGCTGCAATTATTTTTATTAAATTATTAGTATATTTTGGAGTAATAGAATATTTAATTCAAAATAATGATTAAACATTATTTTTGTAAATAAAATATGGTAAAATGAGTTCAGATTGTCAGCGGATGTACAGAAGGTTTATGAATGTAATTTTGAAAAAATATTTTTTGAGTGGGCTTGAAACTTTCATTAATTTTTCATGTAGTCAATCGAGATGGATGGTTGGAGAAAAAATTAAGTGTCCATGTAATCATGAAAGCTGCCAGTGCTAACTTTAATATGGATAACATAGTTTATTTTTGTCTATGTGTAGCAAATAATTATGATATTTTTTTACATGTTTCAATTTTTTTATTCTGGTTTTATTTTTTGCTTTTCCGATTAACCTAATTATGAATTTTTGTAGGACACATTATGTGAGACACACGAAAAAAATCTGATTCAAAGCATTCGGACATAGCCATGTCATTCCAATGCAAGAGTCTTATATTTACTGATTTCATCTTTATCAAAAGGAGGGCTAGCTTATTTTATCTTTATTATTTCTAAAACATTTTATTTCTGCACTATCTCTCTAAACATAATTGTTGGACATCTTTTGGATTTTTGTTGAAGCTGTATGACAATTAACTTTAATTTGTGTTTGTTCATGTCTATAATAATTTTTTTTATATATCTGTGAATATATTTGTGTGTCTTCGAATTTTTTGGGTAGAGTTTTAGCCTATTATAGGTATGTAAAAGCCTATTATCAGTAGCGGTAGCAACGGCATCGGCGACAGCGACGGCAATAGTGGCAGCGATGGTAGTGGCGGCGATGGTAGTGGCGGCATCGGCAGCGGTAGTGGCAGCAGCATGAGTGGCAGCAATAGCAGGAGCAGCAACAATTGCAACAAATATGGTATATACATACGTATATAGTCAGTATATACATACATATAATACTCCAATATTTTATGTACATATATACTGAGTATATATGTGCTCAATATATATGTATGCATAATATTGTAGTTTATATGTACATATACTGCAGTAATATATGTACGAGTGAAATGCTAATATATATGTACATATTTACTGTAGTAATATATATTTATCAAAATATAATTTTTTTTATTTTGATTTGATTGAGTGGTTTAAATTTCTTACAGATATGGTACCGCATTGTTTCTAATAAGATACTTGTATATGCGAAGGGATTTTTCAACAGATATGACGCACCGTGACTCTGACAACTTTTTCGCAGTAGAAAGTTGGTGATCGGAGGAGCAGAGGGAGAGAAAGCAATGTCAATGCATTGATAGATTATACTTTATGAATTGTCGGTAGATACATTGATTAATAATATATAATATAATTTTGTTATTTTTTTTGTTTTAGTTATTTAAAATATTGTATTAGAATAAGTTATTAAATGAATTTTTTTTGTTTAATTTAAAATTTTTATTTATTGTTTCTAATTGTATTCAATTTAATATAAAAATATTAAATTATTTCATTAAATTTTAGTTGAAGCTATATGATACTCAACTTTAATTTGTATTTGTTCATGTCTATAATAACTGTATATATATATGTGAATATGTTTGTGTGTCTCTAAATTTTTTGGGTAGAGTTTTAGCCTATTATAAGTATGTAAAAGCTTATTATTAGCAATGGTGGTAGTGGTAGCAGTGGCATCAGTGGAAGTGACAGTAGTGGCGGCAGCAACGGCAGTGGAGGCAGCAACGAAAGTAGTGGCAGCGAAAGCAACGACCGCGACGGCAATAGAGGGAGCATCGGAAGCATCGACAACAGTGGGAGCATCAGAAGCACTGGAAGTAGCAGCAGCAGTAGTAGCGGTGGTAATGGCGGTAGCGGCGGCGGCAGTGGCAGCATTGGTAACGGTAGTGGTGGCAGCGGTGGTAGTGGCGGTGGTGGCGGTGGCGGTGGCTAGGACGGAACTATTCATCGGAATAATGTACGCAAAGAAGCTAAGCGCTATAGCGGCGGCAACGGTGGTAGCGGCAGCAGTGGCAGCGGTAGCATCAGCGACAATGGCGACAACAAAGGTAGCGGCGGTAGTGGCGGCAGCATCAGTGGCATTGGTAGTGGCAGAAGCAGTGGCAGGAGCAGCAATGGTAGTGGGAGCAGTAGTAACAGTAACAAATGCAATATATACGCACGAATAGAGTCAGTATATACGTACATATAATACTGCAATATTTTATATACATATATACTGAGTATATTTGTACTCAGTACATATAATACTGCAATATTTTACGTACACATAATACTATAGTTTTTATGTACATATACTGCATTAATATATGTATGAGTAAAATGCTAGTATATATTTACTTATATACTACAATATTATATATTTATCATAACATCATTTTTTTATTATTTTAATTTGACTAGTGATTTAAATTTCTTACAGATATGATACCGCTTTGTTTCTCATACAAAGCTTATATAAGTGATGATATTTTTTACTAAACATTACGTGCCATGACTCGGACAGCTTTGTCGTAGTAGAAAAATGGTGATTTGAGGAGCAGAGGGAGAGAAAGCAACATCAATGATTGGATAGATTATACTTTATGCACTGTCGGTAGATACATTGATGAATAAGATGAAATAAAATTTTATTAATTTTTTGTTTAAATTATGTAAAATATTGAATTAGAATAAGATATTAAATGATTTTATTTTTTGTTTATTATAAATTATTTTTAGTTTCAATTTTTATTCAATTTTTTATAAAAATATTAAATTATTTTATTAAAAAAATTTAAAATAATTTAAATTCTGAAATTAAAATAGCTAGGGAAATATTAAAATTAGCGATAGATTTTCCGTCGCTAAATTCACTTAGCTAGGGACTGTATCCGTCGCTAAAATTTATAGATCAACACTTTAGCTAGGGAATCATCCGTCGTTATTTTCTTTTAGCGTCGGAAAATCTCATTTATCTTGCTAATTTAGCTAGTGAATTTGTCCTAGCTAAATTAGTTAGGGATATCTTTATTTTAGCAATGTATTTTTCCGTCGCTAAATTTATTTAGCTAGGGACAATTTTCGTTGCTAAAATTTAGCGACGAGAACTTTAGCTTGGGAAATTTTCCGTCGTTATTTTCGTTTAGTGATGGAAAATCTCATTTAGCTTGCTAATTTAGCTAGGGAAATTATCTTTTTTAGCATTGGATCTTTTCGTTGCTAAATTTTTAGCTAGGGACACTTTCTCTTGCTAAATTTTTAGCTAAGGACACTTTTTTGTCCGCTTATTCTGCATGATATATGTTCAATTAGTTTTATTTATATTGAGTGAAAATATAGAATGAATTTTGGATTATTGTAGAATGTCCCTTTACCCTAATCACATATAAGATAGTTATTACTATTGATCTCATCCTATTGATAGTCTTCTCATAGCTATCTCCTTGGTACCTTACCATCAAGAGAACAAATCATCTTTATATGAGGTTCATTCACAAGTCCGTGTATTTTAGGTAATTTATCTCTACATAAGATTTATAAGCATTTGTACTTTGGGCTAAGCACCATACTTACATAATTAACATAGGATTCCCTCAAATCTCATTAGTTAAAACCATACAAGGGAAAACAACTCTGAGTTGTCACCACCTTATGAGTCACTTTATATTGGTACAGTCATATGGATTACCTATCATTATCATCTATAGTGATGATGAGAGTCCTATACTAAAAGTAAAACTTATAGAAAAACATTTTAATAAATATTTATATCAAATATCAATCAAAAATTAGTTTTTCTAAGACATGTACAATAGAGTGATAGGTAAAATTATTTGAGCTTTTGACCACTTGAGTACCATACTTACAATGATTAACATATCTCGATTTTAGGTTTTAACATATTGGTTTGTCTCATGCAACTTGGTAAGAAGAATTGTCACTTTTTTTTACCATATGTGTAAGTGAGTATCATAGTTCACTTGTTACTATCCACTACAATAATATGTACAAATCCACTCAAGTTAAATTCCGAATTTTAATTTTATTTAATCACCATATCCATCTATTTTTTATTCCACAACATAAATCTAACAAAATAATTAATCTCAAAATCATCTATATATCAAATAAAATCATAAGTACACAATCCTAAACCTCAATTTATCTTGATATTATGAAGAGATTCACAAGATCCATGAGAAGAAGTCTCATGAAACTTGGATTCTCAATAAAAGTTCTCACAATAATCTAGGGCACAAATCTTATTCTCATGCTATTTTGATTGATTTTCTCAAATCTATCCTAAAAAGGTGTGGTTTGAAAGTCATACCCTCCAACTATAGGGTTTAGCTTATGTTTTGCATTCTTTGCTTGCTCATAGATCTTTTAGGGAGTGTAAAAATCACCCCTAGGATTATTTGTTATGTTTTGACTTTCTCTTGGTACATGGAGAAAAAGAAGATTTTTTTTATTTCCTCTCTGTTTATATTTATACTATGATATTTTTATATTTCTTTAAGTAGAAATTCATGACTTTCAAAAGATGCAGCAACTTTGACCTTTATCTCTTGAGCTCAAGGTTATGACTCTATAAAATAGTCATAGTTTTTGATTGTATCTTAATCTTTCTGTTATACAAAGTATCAGTGCTGGGAAGTATCCACAACTTGGGCCTTTTTCTTTCTATAACTCAAAGTTATGGGATTGGGAATGGTCATTGGCCCACAACTCTAGCATTGGTTTCTCTCATTCACTAGTGGCCACGACACAAAAAAAGAACTTTGTGCTAGGCATGGCCTCTCAAGTGCATAATATGGCTTTGATATTGAGAATAGCTATAATAATGGTAATGGTCTCTCTTATGCATAATGTGGTTATGGTGCTGAGAAAGATCATGACACTTTAAATAACCTCTCATGTGTATAATATACGAATGTGAAACTAAGAATATTTATTATGCTAGGAATGATATCTCTTTTTCATCAGTGTGATCATGACCCTTATAATTGTTATGCCATTGGAAATGACCTCTCATATGCATAATATTACTATGGTGCAAGAATGGTCGTGACACAGGAAATCAGCAAATATATAAAAAGCATAGCTTTGACTTCTCTAGATGGTAAGACTCATTGCTATGGAAAATGGTTGTCCTCAAGTAATTTTCCTTTGAATATTATGTGTTTAAAACTTATGGTGCTAGATAATTGTTTTGGTTTTGGCCTAAGCTATTTTGTTTGTAACTTTTGTAGCTTAAATGTCATGACTTTGAGAAAAGGAAATAGTTCAGACTTGAGAATATAAAGCCTCGGAATGATAATGTCATGACTATAAAAAGTGATTGTGACTTTTAGCACTAGTAAAGTACTTAGTTACTATGGTATAATATTAATATAGTAGCCATTAAATTATTATGAGATAAATATGACTATGACTCCAAGTTAATATCATAGCCATAAATAATATATTATATAGATGAATGGTAGTGCTAAAGAGGTAGCAGACTCATGGTATATAAATATTGTCATGACTAGTTAAGTAGAGTGTTAACTAAGAATTAATGCCAAAACTATTTAATAATCCATAAATAATCAAGTTTCTAACACTACAAAAAAAATCTCATATAGCTAGGGACAATTCCCTAGCTAAATGGGCATTTTCCGTCGCTAAACAGGATATAGCGATGAATTACCGATGGATCGGTTCCCTATCTAAAGTGATTCTTGCTAAATTTTAGCGAAAGTAAGTGTCTCGAGCTAAAAAGTTAGTGACGGAAAAATCTCTTGCTAAAAAAAAATTTCGTAGCTAAATTAGCAAGATAAACGAGATATTCCTTCGCTAAACAAATAAAACGACGGATGATTCCCTAGCTAAAGTGCTCGTCTATAAATTTTAGCGACAAATATAGTCCCTAGCAAATAAATTTAGAGACAGAATATCCATCGCTAATTTTAATATTTGCTATATAAATTAGCTAGGAAAAATTCCCTAGCTAATTTAGCAATGGATTTATCCCTTGCTAATTTATCAAGGGAATTTTCCATTGTCATTTTAATTTCAAAAATAATTTCAGAATTTAAAAATTTTTAAAATTTTTTAATTAAATAATTTAATATTTTTATATCAAATTGAATAAAAATTGAAACTATAAATAATTTATAATAAACAAAAAATAAAATCATTTAAAATTTATATGTAAATTAATATTTTACATAATTGAAACAAAAAAATAACAAACTTTTATTTGATCTTATTCATCAATGTATCTACCAATAGTGCATAAAGTATAATATATCCATTCATTGATATTGCTTTCTCTCCCTATGCTTCTCCTATCATCATTTTTCTACTGTGACAAAGCTGTCCGAGTTACGACACGTAATGTCTAGTGAAAAATCTCATCACTTATAGAAGCTTTGTATGAGGAACAATGTGGTATCATATTTGTAAGAAAATTAAACAACTCAGTCAAATTAATAGAAAAAAGTTATGTTTTGATACATATATAATCCTATAGTATATATGTAAATATATACTAGCATTTCACTCGTACATATATTACTGCAGTATATGTACATATAAACAGTAGTATTATGTGTACATATAAACTAAGTACAAACACGTAATGGCAATAGTATCACCACTATTGCCATTGCCACCTCTGCCGCTGCTACTGCTACTTCTGGTGTTATCATTGCTTCCTGTGTAGCTGCTGCTACCGCCACTGCTTCCGATGCAGCCACTACTGCAGCCGCTGTGTTTGCCTCCTATGCTGCCGCTCCTACAACTGTTGCTCCCGCCACTACTGCCACCGCCACCTCTACCGCCGCCGCCGCCACCTCTGCCGCCGCTTCCGCAGCCACCACTGCCACAGCTACTACTGCTGTTAATAGGCTTTTACATACCTATAATAGGCTAAAACTCCACCCAAAAATTTGGAGACACACAAATATTTTCACAGATATATAAAAAATAGTTATTATAGACATGAACAAACACAAATTAAAGTTGATTGTCATTCAGCTTAAACTAAAATTTAATTAAATAATTTAGTATTTTTATATTAAATTTAATAAAAACAGAAACTATAAATGAAAATATTAAATTAAACAAAAAAATTCATTTAATAATATATTCTAATACAAAATTATAAATAACTAAAAAAAATAAAAAAAATTATATTACATCTTAGTAATCAATGTATCTATCGAGTGTGCATAAAGTATAATCTATCAATGTGTTAATGTTACATTCTCTCCCTATGCTCCTCCGATCACCAACTTTTCGTTGCAAAAAAGCTGTCAGAGACACACTGCTTCATGTTTGTTGAAAAATCCCTTCACTTATACAAGATTCATATGGAAAACATTGCGGTACCACTTCTGTAAGAAATTTAAACCACTAAATCAAATCAAAATAAATTAAAAAAAACTATGTTTTGATAAACATATATTACTGCTGAAAAAATGTACATATATACTAGCATTTGACTCATACATATATTATTGTAGTATTTGTACATATAAATTGCAGTATTATGCGTACATATATACCGAGTATATTTATACTCGGTATATATATACATAAAATACTATAGAATTATATCTACGTATATAATACTATATACATATGCATATACATGAACAACCCGTTATTATAGACATGAACGAACATAAATTAAAGTTGATTATCATTTAGCTTAAACTAAAATTTAATTAAATAATTTAATAATTTTATATTAAATTTAATAAAAACATAAACTATAAATGAAAATATTAAATTATATAAAAAAATTTCATTTAATAACTTATCCTAATACAATATTTTAAATAACTAAAAAAATAATAAAAATTATATTACATCTTAGTAATCAATGTATTTACCGACTGTGCATAAAGTATAATCTATCAATGCATTAACGTTACTTTCTCTCCCTCTACTCCTCCGATTACCAACTTTCCGCGGCGAAAAAACTATCTGAGTCACACTACTTGTCAGTTGAAAAATTCCTTCACTTATACAAGCTTCATATGCAAAACAATGTGGTACCACATATGTAAGAAATTTAAACCACTAAATCAAATCAGAATAAATTAATAAAACTATGTTTTGATAAATATATATTACTGCAGCAAAAATGTACACATATACTAACATTTCACTCGTACATATATTACTACAGTATTTGTACATATAAATTACAGTATTATGCATACATATATACCGAGTATATTTATACTCGGTATATATGTACATAAAATACTACAGAATTATATGTACGTATATTCTGACTATATACGTACGTATATACCATATGCATTGTCGTTCATGCTGCTCATGCTATTGTTGCCGCCCCTAACTGCTATTGTCACTGCCACCGTGGCTGCTGCCGCTGCAGCCGCTGCTGCCGTTGCTACCTCCGCAGCCACTATTGTCACTGATGTTGCCGCTACCACCACTTCCTCTGCTACCTTCGCGGTAGCCGCTGCTGCCGTTGCTACCTCCGCAGCCACTACTGTCACTGATGTTGCCGCTACCACCACTTTCTCTGCTGCCTTCGCGGTAGCCGCTGCCGCTGCTATCGTTGCCGCTGCTACTGCCACTGCTGCTGCCACTGCTACCACTGCTACCGCTGATGATGCTGCTGTTGCTACCGCTTCCTCCGCTGCCTCTGCTGCAGCCACTGCAACTGCCGCCGCCGTTGCTGATGCCACCACTTCCTCCACCACTACTGCCATTGCCGTCACTTCCACTTCTGGCGCCACTGCCGCCATTGCCATCACTGCTACCACTGTTGTCACCACCGCCACTGCCATCACTGCTACCACTATTGTCACTACCGCCACTGCCACCGCTGTCGTAGCTACTATTGATGATAATATGCTTTTACATACCTATAATAGGCTAAAACTCTATCCAAAAATTTTGAAGAAACACAAACATATTCACAGATATATAAAAACAGTTATTATAGACATGAACAAACAAAAATTACAGTTGAATGTCATACAGTTTCAACAAAAATTTAATTAAATAATTTAATATTTTAAAATTACATTTAATAAAAATAGAAACTATAAATGAAAATTTTAAATTAAAAAAAATCATTCAATAACTTATTCTAATACAATATTTTAAATAACTAAAACAAAAAAAATAAAATTATATTACACCTTATTAATCAATGTATATACCGACTGTGCATAAAGTATAATCTATCAATGCATTGACGTTGCTTTCTCTCTCACTGCTCCTCCAATCACCAACTTTCCACTGCGAAAATGCTGTCCGAGTCATGGTGCTTCATGTTTGTTGAAATATATCTTCACTTATACAAGCTTCGTATAGGAAACAATGCGGTACCATATCTGGACGAAATTTAAACCACCAAATCAAATAAAAATAAATAAAAAAACTATGTTTTGATAAATATATATTGTTGTAGTAAATATGTACATATATACTAGCATTTCACTCGTACATTTATTATTACAGTAGTGTATATACATATAAACTGTAGTATTATGCGTACATATATACGAATTACATATATATACTCACTATATATGTACATAAAATACTATAGTATTATATGTACGTATATACTGACTATATATATATATGTATATATCGCATTTGTTGCCGTTGCTACTGCTCCCGCTACCGTTGCCACTCCTGTCGCTGCTACCGCTACCGCTATCACTGTCGCTGCCAATGTCCCTGCTGCTGCCAATGCCGCTGCCACTACCGTTGCTGATGCTGCCACTATTGCTGCTACAGCTGCTGCCCCTGCTGCCCCTGCCACCACCGTTGCTGCCACTGTATTTAGAATAAAATGTTTAGAGATAAAGAGAGCGCAAAAATAAAATGTTTTTAGAATAATAAAGATAAGATAAGCTAGCCCTCTTTTTGATAAAGCTGAAATCGGTAAATATGGGACCCATGCATTAGAAGGACCGTGGTAATGTCTGAATGCTTTGAATCAGAATTTTTTCTTTTCTTTCACATAAAGTGTTCTGCAAAGATTCATAATTTGGTTTATCAGAAAAGCAAAGAGCAAAACTAGAATAAAAAAAATTGAAACTTGCAAAAAAATATCATAAATATTTTGCTACACAGACAAAAATAAATAATAGTTCATAAATAATTCTCATACTCAATCATCCTCATAATTTGCAGGGAATGTTAGCCTCTCCTGCGAGGATTCACAGCTGGATCTCAGAATGCTATATAATGCGCCAATGCTGCTAACTATGATTCCACATAGAACATCTGCTGTTGCATTGCTTTTTTTATTTTTTTAATTTCTTGTATTTCTTCTATCGAATTAGTTATCTGCTCATCCTTCTTTTACATTTTGGACTACATATCTACAATACGTTCATTTGTTTTCAATGCTTGTTGTTCGACCACCTTATCCACCATTGCTGAGACAAATTAATTAGAAGCACAACTGATACAACAAAATGTCACTCTCTCAGAGCTGATTCCGCACACTCGCTGCTTCTTTCGACCTCTTATTGTCTCCAAATAAATAGGATCATAGTTAATTGGTTGAAGATCCATAGAACCCTCAACTTGTTGATGAGTAGTTGTCACCCGTTCCTCCATTAGGTCCTGAGATAAAATAAAGATAAAAACTATTCTAGATTTACAAAAAATAAAATAAATATTTGCATTCAAAATAATTTTCATAATGTACTGTAGTTTTATAAAGTCTAATTAATATAATAATTTCTTACTACAATCATTAGAGACTTGTTGTCAACATACTAACCATTCAGTTTCTTCATATGCACCTTCCTGAAAATCTTATAAAAATTTGGATCTCGACCCAATTCTCCAACCTAGAATATGTTTTTATTAATTCATAAAAAAATAAATGATAAAAAAATTTAACAAAATTATTAATACCATGCAGAGATTATAATTATTGGGCTATTAGGAAAACCACAAAATATAGATATGTTTAGAATTTTAAATTTGTACCAAATCTCGAGCATGCTCAATGCTCGATTTTGAACCTCTAGTATGTCAAAAGATTTTTGTACCTAGTCCAGCAACCTCACTTCGTCATTTTTTGCTGGCAATATCTGATTTTTTCTTCACATCTGACTCCTCCCAATAATTAAGCTACTCGGGCCAGTCTTCCTCGGATATAAAATCAGGCCTTTCTTTCATTTTCTTTAATTTATGGATAAAATCAGAATACTATTGAGCAACTTTGATCTCTCATAATAACTTTATATTTCCATCAAATTTGGGTGGCAATGTGCACTAATTCTATAAATAGAAAAATGACAAACAAATTTATATTAACAACAAGAACATAATTATTTACTACTTGAATAATAACAAATATAAAAGTTAAGTAATTAGATAATTATTTTTCAATTCTTTTGTTTTGTTATTTTTACCTGAAAGTCATTAAAATATGAATCCTTTGTCGATCCAAAAACTTTTTATTAGGAGAAAGCTTTAGCATTAACCATTTTCTTGAAAGCCTTTGTAATTATAGTCGAACACTTATGAGATGAAATAAAACTATACAAATAAATAAATAACATAGAAAATAAGCAAATCATAATAATATAAAAATAACCACTGACAGTAACATAAATTTTTTTTTTCAAGTCATTTTTACATATTTCTTTTACCTCTCATCCACAATATCAATTTCTAACTTTGCACTGACTGCAGAGGAAGGCACAACATTTGATGATGTCATTAGTATTGTAAATGGAAGAATAATTGGTGTAAATTATGGTGTAGAAGATAGAGATAGATCAAAAGTGTGAGCAGGGAGCACAATCGGTGGTGGGCTTACATCTGATAAAGGTGATAGTAGAGGTCTCAATGATGGTGATGGTGATAGAAATGGAGATGGTGATTGTGATGTTGAAGTCGGAATATTGTGGCTATGATATGGTACTGATTATGCAACATGATATAACATACTAGATGAATTTGGTTCATTTCTGTGTCCACATCCACCTCCGCCATGGCCACGTCCTTTAGGCACCATCTACTGTACAAAATAAAACAAAGAACAAAAAATAGAAATATGATGAACAAGCATGCATTTTCGAATAAAACACACCGATAGATTTCAACAAAATATAAAACATCTTTGAAAGTTTAAATTTATAATAAAATTATAACAATTTAATTATCGGCATCACTGTCATCCTCCAATGGATTTTCTAATATTTTGTCTGATTCCGATAGAAGTTCGAATTCATCTTCATATAGAATTTGATCATCTTCAATTTCTATTGTGCCACCATTTGAGTCACATAAATTTTCTCGATCTTCATCGACATTCAAAGGCTCAATATTAGTTATGTCATCTTCCTGGAATGCTGGTGCAATTTCTAAGTCTGTACTTCTTTGTTGCAATATCGATACTTTAAATTTTGATCGAGCTTTGATCTTGTAAATTGCCCACCAATCTCTTTTTTCACGAGATAAACACAGATATGTACAATAATATACATGAGCGGCTTGAACTACCATAATAAATGGCTCATATCGATTATATATGCATTTATGGTTAACATCCACTAGGTTATAGTCCGAATAAATCTTTATGCCCACATTTGGTGTAGGATCAAACCACTCACACGTAAATAATACAATCCTGTTATATTCGAGTCCAGGATACTCTAACTTAATAACTTCTTTGAGTTGACCATAATAATCAATCTCATCATCATTATATCTTGCGCCTTTAATGCATACACCACTATTCAATATTATTTTAGAAGAATCGTGCCCGATCATGTGAAATTTATATCCATTAATAAAATACCCAGGATAGGTTGTCACATATCGAAATGGGCCTTTACTTAGATTATGAATAAAAATATTTGAATTTCCATTTGAAGGATCAATTGCTTGTGACATAAATTAAAAAATTGATATTAACAAATAAAAGATAATAATAAATTAAATAATTCAAAATTTAAAACTTAATAATTCTCACATAATTTTTGAACCAATTCATAAATTCAGTTTCTAGCATATAATCGACATCATTGCTAGAAAGTGCTGGTTGCATATATTTTAACAACTCAACATAAATACTGCACAAATATAAAAAGAGAAAGAAAATTGTATATCAATTTTTAATAATTCCAATTAAAGATAAAATTAAACTATGATTAAACCTACAACTATTTTGTGTATGCATACTCAATGTATGGTGCAACCTCCTCACAATTAAGTAAAACATAGCTCCGGGTTACTTTGCACTCTTCATCTGTCATACATCTTTTCATTGCTCTTCCAAATGCTCTTCCAAGGTGCTTAAAGATAGATAATTTATCCACATAATCATCTTTTGCAATCACATAACCTTCATAATTCTACGGCACATTTCTATTCTTTGTGTTGACATGATCATCAAAATAATAAGAACAAAATGATGATGCTTCTTCTACTAAATATGCATTGCAAATTGAACCTTCAACTTTTGCCTTGTTTCTAACATTCCATTTCAACTTACAAAGATACCTACAACCACAATGTCATGTTTCAATTTGATTAAATTACAATATTACTAAAAGTACGAAATAATAAAACATAGTAAATTATATGTATTTACCTCTCAAAAGGATACATCCACATGAATTACACTGGCCCTGCAATCTTTGCTTCATATGCCAATGGACCGGTAAATGCTCCATTGAGTCAAAAAAACTCAGTGGGAAGATCCGTCAAGCTTACAAATAATAAGTAGAATATCTTCTTCATTCTCACCATGTCATCTATTTTGATTGTGGCTATAGTTAGCTGTTTGAAAAAAAAAACTTAGTTCTGTAAGGACCTTCCAAACATTTAGTGGAAGTAATTCACGGAATGCAATTGGTATTAATCTCTGCATAAATACATGATAGTCATGACTTTTCATTCCAAATAACTTAAGATTCTTCGTATCCATGCATCTATCCATATTTGACATATATCCATCAAGAAATTTTAAATTTTTAACCCATTCACACAATATCTATCTTGCCTTCTTATCAAGTGTGTAGTAAGCTTTATGGAATTTTTCTATTTCCTCATTCAGTTTCAATTTAGGACGACGACAGTAATCATTCAGCTTTTGTCTTGATTTTAAAGTGTCTTTTGTCTTTCCGTCTACATAAGGACAATGTTACAAATATTGTCAAAAATATTTTTTTCAATATGCATTACATCTAAGTTATGACAAATTAAATTGGACTGCCAATAGGGCAAGTCCCAAAATATACTATGTTTCCTCCAGCCAAATAATTTTCCTATTGGTCCATTACTTCCAGTAGCATCCTTTTTAGTTACATTCTTCAAACCCAAATTATAAATCTCTATAATAATTTCATCTCCTGAATGAACTGCTGGTGCAACTGTCATCAAAATTTTATTTTTTCGAAATACAGTTCTATTTCTTTAAAATGGATGATTTGTATGTAGAAACTTATGATGGTTATCAAACCATGACTATTTACCACTAAATTTGATGGTAAATATATCAGAATTTGTCATGCAATATGGGCTTGTGAATCGTCCTGCAGTACTCCAGCCAGACAATATTGAATATGCAGGAAAGCTACTTACCATCCACATAAGGGCTACCCGCATAATGAAATTTTACTTCTTTGAAATATCATATGTATTCACACCAACATCCCATAAATGATTTAACTCTGCAATAAGAGGCTGTAAGAAAACATCCAGCATGTCTTTTGGATTTTTTGGCCCTGGAACCAATATTGACAAAAATATCCAGCATGTCCATGACACATTACTATATGTTGATCTTATATATCAGTATGAAATCATTATTTTAATATTACTAAACTTGATTCAACAAATCCACTCATCACTAATACAAGAGAGATCACAAGGAATCACACACTAAGCGACATCTATTAAAGGAATATTGAAATTATAATAAATATAAGTATTTTGTTTCAAGAAACATAAATATGAAGTTATTATGTTTGAGATAATTTTGAGATAAATTTAATTTACAAAATGTTAGATACATGATAAATATAAATCTTTATATATATGTACACACACACACACACACACACACACACCATGATAATATTTGCTAAAGATAAGTACAACTATAAGAATATAAATGAATCATATAGAAAAATTACAATAAAGTCTATGAAAAAATTAATAAGAATAATTATTTTTATATCATATGTTGACTTACAAGCTTATCACATGCTTACTTGCATGAATAGCATGTGTTAGTATGTATGATTTCCATGTCTTGGCTTACATGAGTGATAAGTATTGATTATGTGTTTACTATGTGTTCACGTGCATTAATGCCAAGTGCTTGAAAGCGTGCTTGTTATATGATGATGTGTATACCTGCCAAGGATAGACTTGACATGTGAAAGCTATGTATTGGCTTATTAAATATTGCATCAAAAATTTAAAAACTTGGAATCTTGCCAATAAATAAAATCAATTTGGGGTTCCTAGCACACAACAACACATATCATGAGAATATTTCAGAGTGAATTGAGAAACTCTGGCTCAATTATTTTCAATTACATGTGTGAATATTATTGAGTTTTCTAGGAAGTTGGTAGGATAGTTCAAACTAATTCAATCGAGTATAATTAATTTAATTTAATTTGACATACTAAACTATTATTTTATTTATTTTATTTATTTTATTTATTTTATTTATTTATTTATTTATTTATTTTATTTATTTATTTATTTTATTTATTTATTTATTTTATTTATTTTATTTATTTTATTTATTTTATTTATTTTATTTATTTTATTTATTTTATTTATTTTATTTATTTTATTTATTTTATTTATTTTATTTATTTTATTTATTTTATTTATTTTATTTATTTTATTTATTTTATTAATTTTATTTATTTTATTTATTTATTTATTTTATTTTTATTTTATTTATTTATTTATTTTATTTATTTTATTTATTTTATTTATTTTATTTATTTTATTTATTTTATTTATTTTATTTATTTTATTTATTTTATTTATTTTATTTATTTTATTTATTTTATTTATTTTATTTATTTTATTTATTTTATTTATTTTATTTATTTTATTTATTTTATTTATTTTATTTATTTTATTTATTTTATTTATTTTATTTATTTTATTTATTTTATTTATTTTATTTATGTTATTTATGTTATTTATCTTATTTATTTTATTTATTTTATTTATTTTTATTTGTTATATTCATTTTATTTATTATATTTTATTTTATTTTATTTTATTTGAATTCAATCATTACTCATTTTTGAATATTTTTTGTAGATATCAAGTCGGCATACCTAGGTATGGATACAAGTTATGTATAAAATACACATGCATATTGATATATAATATTTTTGTAGATATCAAGTTAGCATACCTAAGTATGTATACTAGTTATGTATAAAATACACATGAATATTGATACATATTGTTTTTGTAGATATAAAGTTGGCACACCTAAGTATATATACTATTTATATATTGATGAGGAATGCAGAGGAATTCAGAAACAAAAATAGTATCCAAGCATTATATCATGGTGTGTATTGTAGTTAAAGAAGATATTCTGAAATGACAACGCATAATCGATGAATGCATCAGGATAAAAATAGTATCCAAGCATCAGAATCCTCACAATGACAACGCATTATATCAAAAATGCATTAAGCATTTATACGAATAAGTTTTTATACATTATCAAAGCTTACCGTATGGTGATTAAAGAAGAAATTCGGGAACAAAAAAAAATAGAATAAAAACGCGTACTCTTCGATTAAGCAATCCAACGATAATCGATGAACGTACCTCAAATCAATAACAAAGTAAAACTTAAACCTCGAATGAATTTTTGTTTAATCGGCATCGAGAGATAATGGCAAAATGAGGAGGAATTTAACTCTGTTAGAGATGCGTCAAGTCGAGAGAGAGAGAATGTATATTTTAGGATAATATTTAGATTTTTTATTATTAAAACATTAAATAAACAATATATATATATATATATAATAAACTCATTAATTTTATTTACTATCAAAATTTTTTCTACAAAATTAATGTGCGTGTAGCAAGGTACAAATGAAAAACAAATACCTTACAATTTTTTATTATAATATTAATAAAATAATAAATATATAAACAATAAAAAAATATGTTTTGCATTAAAAAAATATCAAATAGGTACTAAATTAACAAACTCCACATAATAAGACATGAATGAAAAGATGATTTGTCTTCTAGCCACTCGCCTAAAAGTTATAAAATACTTTTAATGTTAAAAAATCTATAAAAAATTTATATTTTATGGTTATAAATTTTTAAAAATTCATATTTATTTTTACAAAGATAATATGAAATAAAAACTTAATGTTTAAAGCTAATTGTAAAAATATTACTCAATTATTTAATTTTTATAAATTTTAGTAGGATTAAACATCTATATATTTTTTATAATTATTATTTTATTTTCTTTTAACTTTATTGAAAAAAATTATATTTTTATTATATTTCAAGATTTTCAAGATTTGTATTATTTACTTTTTTAAAAGTTATCTATAATCATAAAATTTTTTTAATACTTATAATAATATTAATATTTATTAGTTTATTCGTCAATTTAGATATTTTTAAAATTATTTTCAAATTTATCATACATTGAATTAATTTACATTTAAATTAGTATAAATTTTAATGTACGTTAATTTAATTTTTAAATTATCAAAAAAATTATTATACTTATTGTTTTAATTATTTACGGTTACTTTAATTTAAATTCTTTAATTTCTTAAATAAAAATTTTAGAAAAATTTTTTGTATAATTTTTTAAAAAATTATTACATCATAAAAATAGTTATTTTAGTCCTTATTAATATAATTTTTTGTATTTTTATATATTTTAAATTAATTATTTATAATATCAATTTTTTTTTATTTTACGAAGAGAATGTATGTTTCAAGGATTGCTCATCTATAGACTAATAACATAAATTTAATAAACAAAATTAAATAAAATTTAATACAAATAATAAATAAATAAAAAATTCTATAATTAAATAATGGCTAGGGAAATACATTCGCTAAATCCATAGCTAAATTACTGATTTAATTAGCTAGGGAAATTCGTCCCTAAATCCATCACAAAATTAAGGATTTTATTTTCTACTAAAATTTTATCGCAAAATTCGTCACTAATTTATGGATTTTATTAGCTAGGGATATTCGCTTACTAAATTCATAGCTAAAACATAGATTTTATTACATAGAGATAGTCCATCTCTAAATCCATTGCTAAATCATGGATCTTATTAGCAAGGAAAAATCTGTCGCTAAATCATGAATTTTATTAGGAAGGGAAAATCCGTTGCTAAATCTATCGCTAAATCATGAATTTTATTAGTAAGGAAAAATCTATCGCTAAATCCGTTGCTAAATCATGGATTTTATTGGCAAGGGAAAATCCGTCGCTAAATTCATCACTAAATAATTGATTTTATTAGCAAAAAAAATCTATCGCTAAATCCATCTCTAAATCATGGATTTTAATAGCAAGGGAAATTCCGTTGCTAGATCCGTCGCTAAATCATTGATTTTATTAGCAAGGGAAATTCCGTCGCTAAAAATTAGCTAAGAAAAATCCGTCGCTAAAAATTAGCTAAGAAAAATCTATCGCTAAAAATTAGCTAAGAAATATTCATCACTAATTTCATGTTTTTATTAGCAATGATATTCCGACACAATATCCGTCGCTAAAATTCTCACTTTTCTTGAAAGGAAGTTATGAAAATTTTCTGTCACTAAATCCGTCGCTAAATTCCCCCCTTTTTTTGAGTGGAATTTGTGAAAATGTTTCGTCACTAATCCATCGATAAATCCCCCACTTTTTTTGAGTGGAATTTTCGAAAAATTCTCTCTCGCTAATCCGTTGCTATTTTTTTTCCAAATAAAATCATAAATCCATTACTATTCCCAAGCTAATCCCTTACAATTTAGCTAGGGATTGATCCCTAGCTAAAATTTCCTAGCTAAATTGATATATTCTAGTAGTGTAAATACCTTCAAAAATATACTGATTTCATGACTTTTCATTAAAATTTATGAAAACTTCAAAGTCATAAAATTAATCTAATTGTGTTCTATCCTCTTACATATACATGATTTAATAGCACCAAAAATACTCAAGAATAATTAATTAATTTTAATAATAAACAAACTCATATACTAAAATTATTATTCATCCCTGAATAATGACTTTTCCCTCAATAAAAATAAAATTTTATATTATTTCAAAAAAATATTATTTTTTAGGACTAGGTTTGACTATCATAGTATTTCAAAATAGTTGAGTATCTTATAGTGAACATATTGATAGTCATGGTAGGATTTGAGTTTCATGACTATATTTATGCAAAAGTTGGTATATAAAATGATTCATGTGATGAAAAAATGTATTTATTACATCTCACATGCAAAAAAAATCTTTGGATTGCCTCCCAAGTAGAGTTATATTTAACATCCTTAACTAGATTATTAATACCTCTTTGCCTCCATCGGTGATCTCTACCATTCATTTTTAATAAACTATTTTACTTCGTTCTTTTTTGTTTCTTCTAATTTGTTTTACTTCTCCTGCACTTTCTTCTATTTTGTTTTACTTCGCCTGCACTTTCTTCTTTGATATTTTCTTCTTTAGATATTGTGGCTTTGACAAATGTCATAGCTTTTTCTTTGATTCTAGCTAGCCCTTTTTCTTCCTATATTTCCATTGTTGCAGTACTAAGAATAAACATGACTTTGTCTTTTGTCTTTTCTTGGTCTATTTTTTTTTGTAGCCCTAAACTCATCTTATTATGTATAGACATGAGTTTGTCATTGAACCTTTTTTGGCCATTTTTTCTATAATCTCAAAGTTACAGTGTTGTGCAAAACTATGATTTTATCTTTGAGCTTATGATGGATTATTTCATTCTAAAACACTAAAAGTCATTGCAAAGCATAGCCATGGCTTTGTCTCTCAACTTCTGACAGACTATTTCATTAAATAATACCAAAGTCATGACACTATACATAGCTACGACTTTGTCTTTTATTTTTGATAGGCTATTCCATTATATAACACCAAAGTCATGATACTAGGAATAATCATGGCTTTGTTATTGATCAGATCCTCCAAAATTATTATCTCATCCATATTTTCCTCACTTTTTTACTCAATTTCCTTGAAATATGTATTAGATTCCTACCATATCATACCTTCAAAGAATGTCAAGATCTCATGGTAGTCATCTTATTAAATTTCATCACTTTTACAACTCCAAAGTCGTTCTTCTTTATCTTTCTTATCTTTGTCACTTTCTTAGCTCTAAAGTTATCCTTATATGTCATCTCTTTTATCTTCATTCGACTAGTAGTTTTCTACAAAATTCTTCTATCAAAAGTTTAATTTTTTTCATTTCCATATGAAAGAGATTTTCTACTTTTTAACTCCCTATCACATCATCGTCTAGACCCCATAAGTATTTGTAAAGATTAAACTTTACCTACTCCTCGCCGATATTGATCATCGAGGTGCTTAAATATCTGATCATCTATTTAGAGTGAGAGAGGGGCTTGAGTGCTTTTTATTATATTCAATCTTCACTAAATCGATAATGATAATAAGTTGATATTTGAACCCAAGTCACATAATACCTTCTGAAATATGTGATTCCCTGTGGTACAAGGTATAATAAAATTTCTAGATTTTTAATTTCCTTGGAAATATTTATTAAATAATTATATTGCACTTCTCAATCATATTCATGCTCCTATATGTCTCTAACTTTTTCTTACTACTCATGACATATTTCATAAACTTCACTTAACTTAATATTTGGGCAATTGCTTTGATAAATATTATATTTACTTTTAATTTCTAGAATATGTTGAACATTTTTTCAAAATATTCATCCAATTTCTCCTACCTAAAACATTGTGGAATAGAATATATCTTTCTCATCACCTCCTTGCTATTCTTGGTTGTTGTTAATTCTCTCGATAAGCTATTTTTCAACTCTTTATATTAAAATAACTATTCTATTAATATCAATTTCTATATTAAAAGGGATTAGCTCAGTTCTAAAGTTTTTACTCAAAAGTATGGCTAAAAAATAAAATAACATAGGTAAGAAAAATTAAAAAACACAATAATCCAAAATTCAAATAAGATATTAAGATAAGCAATTTGATCCAAAAACTATAAAAAATAGTATTATATAAACTATTGGAAAAGAATCATTCTTTCTCAACAATAATTACATCGACTCGTCTTGACTACCCAAATTAATCAATTCTATATAATAGTGATTAAAAGGTATTGCTTCTTTGTTATATTGCCTAATTTTTTTTCGTTAGCTAATTTTCCCAAAATTCATTGATAATGGTTTCTCATCAACAAAGATTAAAAATATACATATCATACAAGTAACAAAAAAGAATTTCGTATGAATATCAATTTCATATGGATTTTATCAGTTGTTTAGTCAACCAATAAGACAATTCAATTCTCTTAAATATAGATATTTAGATATATAGGTATGACTTTTAGATACTAGGATTTATCCACTTTATTCATATGATATTTATTCAAATAGTTCAATTTATATTGAGTGAAGATATATAATGAAGATTAGATTTTTATAGAATGACCATTTACCCTAATAGCATATTAGATGGTTATCACCATTGAGACCATCCTAATGATTGTCCCCTTATAGTTATCCTCTCACTGAGCCAATAAATCATCTCTTCATGAAGTTCATTCATAAGTTTATACCTTTTAGGCAACTCATTAACTACTATTGATGGTTACTTCATATACATATTCTTATTCTTCAGTCTCTGGTGTCATTAAGACTAAGAATGAATATAGTTTATAAGGATTTATACTTTTGATTAAGTAAGTAATATAATCACACAATTAACATATATATGCTTCCATCAAATATCACTAGTTAGAACCATATAAGGGAAACTAACTCAAAGGGTTGTCATCGCCTATGAGGCACCCTATTCTCATGCATGTCATGTGGATTATCTATCACCATCCTTCATAGTGATGATGCAACTTCTATACTAAATATGAAACTCTTAGTAGAGTATGTCATTAAATATTCATAACAATCAAAAACTAGTTCTTCTAAGACATGCAAATGGAGTGACATGCAAAATATTTTATATTTTTAGCTTGATGAGTGTCATTTTCATAATGATTTATAAACATTAATTTTGGATTTTAACATATATGTTTATCTATTGCATCTTGGTCGAAAGGAATATTAATTCTTTTCTATCAGATATGCGAGTGAGCCTAATGGTTAACCTATCACCATCCACCACAATAGCATGTAGAAACTTACTGATAGTTAAATCTCTAATTTTAGTTTTAATTAATCATCATATCTATCTATTTTCATTACACAATATAAATCAAATAAAATAATTAATCATAAAAATAATTATATATCACAAAAATCACAAGTACATAACAATAAACTTTAATTTAACTTGACATTGGAAAAAGATTTATGAAGTACAAGAGAAAAAATCTTGTAAAACTTGAATTCTCAATATCTCTCAAGAGAATCTAGAACATAAACCCTAATCTAATGCATTTTTGATTAATTTTTATCTACTTTCGAGAGATGGGTTGAGAGTCATGCCCTCATCTCTAGGGTTTAGCCTATATATTGTATATCTTGCTTGCATTTGGATCTCCTAGAGAGTATGAAAATTTCTACTAAGGTTGTTTGTTATGCTTTGACTTTACCTTGGTGCATAAAGAAATTTTTTTTTGATTTCTAATCTTTTCATTTTTATACTTGATATTTCTATATTTCTCTAAGTAAAATGTTACGACTTTAGAAAGATTCTATAACTTTTGTTTTCATATTTTGAGCTATAGGTCATGACCTTGGAAATTGACCACAACTTTTGAAAGCATCCTAATTTTTTTATAATACAAAGTTGTGACACTAGAAAATATATGTGTCTCAGGCCTTTTGTCTTTGTAATTCAAAGCATAACATTGGGAATAGTCATGGCTAATATAACTAAGATGATAGAAATGGTTATAGTGCTAGGAATGACCTTTCATGTACATATATGTACATGACATTGAGAATGGCTATGCTATTGGGAATAATCTTTCTTATTCATCATACAATTTTAGGCATAATATGACTTTTGGCATAATAGCTATGGCTCATACAAATTTTAGCACCATTCACTCTTCTTCATCATAAAACTGTGATGCTAGGAATGGTCATAGTGTTAGTCATGACCTTTCATGTACATAATATGGTCATGACATTGAGAATGGCTATGTGATTAGGAATGGTCTCTCTTGTATATGATATGACCATGACATTGAGAATGACTGTGACACTAAGAATAACCTTAGTTATAGGAATGGTCTCTCATATGCATAATATGGTCATAACACTATAAATGACCATTATGCTAGAAATGGTCTCTCTTGTGCATCATGTGGAACTGGTGTTGAGAATAGTCATAACACTAGGAATGACCTCTCATGTACAAAATATTTCTATAATACTAAGAATGTGTATGAAACTGGCAATCAACCCATACATAAATGTGACAGCTTTATATTCTCTAGAGGTAAAAAGTCAAGGCCTTGATCAATGGTCTTACTCAAGTAAATACCTTTTATAATATTAGTAGTTTTGTCTTCATAACTTTTTGTAGCTCAAAGATTGTGGATTTGTGAAAAGGCTATAACTCTTATTTTAGAATATTAAGCCTTAGCAAATATAAATTCATGATACTAGGAATTAGCTATGACTTTTAACATTAGTATGGTAATTGGTTGCTATGATATAAAATTAATTTCATAGATATTTAATTTTTATAAGAAAAGTATGGTTGGGACTCTGAGATAATATGATTTTCATAAACAATGTTGCTTTTGCTTGTTTTCTCGAGGTAGAAGGAGAAGTGAGTTTTTTTTTGAAAATTCTTTAACTTCTACTTTTATACTTAGGTAGCTTTGCATTGCTCTAAGTAAGAAGTCATGTCTTTCGAATAAAAGTCACATCTTCAAGCTTCATCTCTTTAGCTTGAGGTCATTACTCTAGAAATTGGCCATGAATCTATTTGATATCTTGATTTTTTTATAATATAAGGTCATAACACTAACAATGGTCATGACTTATCTCTAATTTTTTTATAACACAAAGTCACGATACTATGAAATGGTCATGACTTTATGTCTTCATCATTTATAGTCCATAGATTGTTATAGCATTATAAAATGGTCATGGGGTGGCAATGACTTTCAATGTTGTTATATAGTCATGGAGTTGTGTAGAGGATGTGACATTGACAAGGCATCTTTCTTGATATATATTTGATTGTTATAGTAGGAACTAGCTTTGGCACTTGTACTTACCTAGTGCATACAAGTCATGGGGTGGCATACAAGTCATAACTATGGAATTTGAGGATAAGAGTCACAATATTAAAAATGGTCATACTCAAATCATTTTCTATATAATATTTAGTGACCCAAAAGTCATGGTTTTGAATAATTATCATGGCATTGGGCTAAATACTTGTGACTTTAATTTTTTATAACTCAAAAGTCTTAGCTTTATAAAAGAGTCGTGACTCTGACTTGAGACTACTGAGCCATATAAAGATAAAATCATGCTTTATGAAATTTATCATGACCTTGCATGTTAATAGCATACATGGTTGCTATAATGAATTAATATCATAGTCATCAAAATTTTATGAGCTAGTAATGGTTATGACTTCATGATAATATCATAATAATTAAGAATGTCACATAGTAAAAAGATTGTGCTAATAAAATAGTAGTATCATAGTATACAAGATATTATGAATGACCAATTATATAGTGTTTTGGCTAAGAATATATGTCTAAACTACAAAAAAAATATAAAGACTTATCTCCTCTACTAAATACCTCCAAAATCTCATTGATTTCATAAATATTCCTCAAATTTTTCTAAAATACCAAAAATTGTGAAATTAACACATATTTTTTTCATTTTTACATATACAATCCATTCTTAATCACCAAAATACACAAAAATGTTCAATAAATTGAATACCATATATTCATCATTAGGAATGGCTAATTATTGATAACTACTTTGTATGCTTATAAGAAAAGAGGTCATTCCATATTTATCCATTCTTTATTCTATGACCAAGCATAATCAAAACAAGACTATTTTTGAATAATATCAGAAATAAAAATATAAATCATTATCAAAATATAGAATGTATGACTTAAATTCTATTTATCGTGTCTGATAGAGCAATTGTTAATTATCATTGTCTGACTATATATTGTGTGTGTAATTTTTGTGGGATCGATATCTAGACTAAAGGTTCACTATAATACTTGTATGACTCAGATACTTGCTGAATGATGATGGATGAGAAACCCTCTTTAAACTAGCTTTCAAACTTAACCATAAAATTATGTGCTGCAATGATGTCACAACAATATTATGTATACATATGATACACACACACACACACACACACACACACACATACATGATGTTATAAATAATTGCATAAAAATGAGGCTTCCATCCCAACTGCAATATAAGTAATTTAGCAAGTACTTTTGGGAAGCATATCCAACATATCTAGAGATTGAGCTCATGTTCCCATGGCTAGAGTATCTATCCCCTTTTTTCATTGGAACTACCATGTAGTTAGTTATATAAACAAATATGATTTGATAGGTTATCAAAATAAATTTGGACGTATGGTATTAAATGAGATTTTTAACAAGGTATTGGATGTAAAATCTCATTGTAATCTAAAAGTTACATGAGATGGAATTGGTAAAGAGTGACAAACCTAAATAAACAAAATATGGATAATAAGTCAGAGCTTACTCAATGTTTGAGCAAACTAAAAGTTAGGTAAAATATGAATCTTGACCCATTAAACATCTCATGTGCTAAAATTATTATCTCAATGTTTGAGTATTATTTATTCAATAATTATATTTAGTGGGAATAATTTCTATCTCACTAAAATATAATAAAATTGTATGTATAGAATATTTAGAAAAGGACATCAAATAACACATTTAATTTATTTATATGATTAGTCTTTCCGAATGACAAATACAATAGAATAAATTCTACAGATTAATATAAAAGCTTATAAATTATTATTATACAAGAGAAAAAATTATACATCTTAGAGCAACCAATCTTTAGGAAATCTACTTACAATGATCTAACAACCCAAGATGATACTTATGGTATGTATCAAATTAATTTTTTTGATATTACTTATTTTATGCTTCTCATCATGATTTTTAAACTTTTGAAGTTAATTGTAGATATGGAAGTATTCATCATGATCGATCATCTCGAGTAAATATTCTAAAAGCCATTCTTTTTTTAGAGTTTTCATCATTAAGAAATTGCTTTCCTACAATATGATTGCATGTAGTATAGTCAACCTTCAAGTTTTGAAAATGAAGGGTTATTTAGATCATTTGTGGAAACGTGGAACAATAATTAGCTAAGAATTGGTTGTTCATAGCATTCTCCAAATATTGTCATATGCATATGATGGTTTCATAATTAATTATATTATTCATTATATAAAGAAATCAATTAATGAGTTACATGAGATACTCTACACTGCTAAGTAAAAATATTATGAGTACCAATAATATATTAATGTTTTAAAATATTAAGGGCATTAAGTGGAAAGTAAATGTAAGGATAAGACAAATAATTATAGAAACCTTAACCCAATCCTAATTTATATCTCATCCTAAGGTTAAACAACTTATATATATATCTATCTATCTATCTATTATGAATATGATAATTGGAAACAAATTTGAAAACTCTACTTGGAAGATAAAAAGAAGGGTAGTAAGATAACATATTCAATTATTTTTGTTATTGAAGTCAATTATTTTGATTTTATTTTTTGTGTATTAGATATTGGTTTTGGGTATCACATTTATGTTAATATCAAAGATCTACAAAATACCATATTATTGGCTAAAGGTGAGATATACATACATATTGGCAAAGAAGTAAGAGTTAATGCTTTTGTTGTAAGAACTTACTTGTTATCATTAACTTGTGAGCTTATTTAATATAAAAAAAAGTATTATTATGTTTCTTCTATGAATAGGTATTAAAATATGAGTTTATGTTTAAAGAATGTAGTGAAAGTAAAATTGTGATATTCACAAGTTCTATTTTTTTTTAATAATGTATTTATTGCTCAAAATATTATCTTTTTATTATAATAGTTTATGTCTAAAAAAGTAGTGGAAAGACAATTTAGTGTGAAGAAGTTTAAGCACCATCAAATAATATTGAATCAAATATGAAAACTCAATATGACTCATAATTTATTATTAAACTTGCACAAGTAACACAATATACAACAAGGACCAATAAGATATATCAGAATTCCAAGAGATATGGATTTCATATGATTAGTAATCTTGTTATAGTTCTTATTGATCATGATGAGCTTACATCTTACCAAGAGGTCACATCTAGTCCAAACACCAAGAAATAACTAGAAACCTTGAAATTCAAAATGTAATTCATGTCAAGTTTGAAATTTGATTGATCAACCTAAATATCTAAAAGCCAATTAAGTTTTTAAATATAAAACTAGAATGTATAATAATATACATTCCTTTAAAGTATGATTAGTTATCCAACAGTTTCATACCAACTTATGATATTGATTATGATAAAACTTTTTGACTAGTTATGATGCTTAAATTAATAAGAATTCTTCTTGGCATAGCTACTAACAATGATTATGAGGTATGACAAAAAGACATCAAGGTAACATTCCTTAATGAAATAGAGGATGTATACTTGATAGAACCACATTGTGTTAATTATGAGAATTCTTGAAAGGTATGTAAACTTTAGAGATCTTTTTATGAATTGAAGTAGATATCTTGAAGTTGGAATCTTCAATTATTCTATTATTTTATTTTATTATTCTATTATTTTATTTTGATAACATGTGTCTCGTATGAAATATATTCTCGCCTTCTAAAATTCTAAATTTTTGTTATAAAATAATCTTTTAATGAAAAATTTAAGAGAGACTACTTATATATTAAATATAAAGATTTATAGAAATTGATATAAAAAACTTATTTGCCTATGTTAGGGTACATTATAAACAATATAATGAAAAGGTTTAATTGCAAAATTCCAACAAATGACTTTTTTTCTCAATGTCTCCTGGTATAAGTCCAAGTAAGAAATAATGTCCAATGATACAAGATTAGTGATACTGCATGAGTATGCTTCTATGTGTTTATACTATTTAAAATATTATGTATGTCATAGTATGTAGTTCGCATGAAATCTTTTATGCTTTGAGCATGATAAGTAGATACTAGTCTGATTCCAATAAAAGTCTTTTCACCAAAATAAAGAATATCCTTAAATACATAAAAAGAAAAAAATAATGTATTTTTACTATATGGAGAAAATGAATATGATACATTTAAAAATGATTGCATAAATAATAGCTTCTAGATATACAAATGATATATTTATAGATCGCAGGAATGCACTATTTTGACTCTACTATAGAGGCCATATACAAAGCTTCTTCAGAAGAAGATAGTGAGGTCATTTGGATAAATAAGATACAATCTAAGTAACCAAAACCACTTCCAAGAAGCAAATACATATGAATATATTTTTATTTCATTTGAGAAATTATTAAGAGAGAAAACATGAAAATATGCAGAGTATCTATAAATGATAATATTATCAACTTTTGGACTAGGTCACTATGTTATTATTATCTACACTATGGACTATATTAAATAAGGGGTATTTTATAATTATTCTATTGATAATTAATTCCATGAATAGTTGACTTTGCTTATAACTATCAAGTATATGACTTGATGGTAAAACCTAAAGGTAAAAGAAGTATTATTTGAAAATTTACTAGTCATTAATTATTGGTGGACTAATAATAAATTAAGATTATCATAAAATCTAATCAATGATTATATTTTATTGAATACGAATATATGATATTAAGTCATTTCATTAGTAATAATACATGTTGGAGAACAATATACTGGACCTGAACTCATAATGGATCCCTACATGAGGAATTCTATATTTTGATACTACCCAATGCCATCCATAATAGGGTGATAATACAAATAGTGATTGAATTCTAATGCAAAGGAATATGTGTGAATTAGAAGGAATATGTCCATTTATGAGGAGAGATATCTCCAGGCACTTGAGAAGTGAGATTACAAATATATGGTTATTCTCATATGAGTTAATAAGGGTTATTATTGCCAATTATTTTATAATTCTACTTTATATTGAGAAATGAGATTGAACTATTAAAGATAACTTAATCCATGATTTGTATTCAATCAAGATATCATGAGATACATGGACTATAATATTAACTGTGGATTATGTTATGTTAGATATTCACATAACTTGGGTAATCTTAATATTTTATAAGAAATCTTATATGATTTATATGCCCAAAATAAGTTTTAGGCTCACAATTAACAATATACGAACCTATATAGTTACACACTTAAGAATGGTTTAGAAATAAAAAATTGAGTTATACTCAAGTTATATATAATATTAAGATATAATTTTAATATTTAATTAAATGTGATATATTTTATAATAATAAGACATTTTTAATAAAATATGCTTTTATTATATATGGTTTATTTTTAGCAAAACTACAAGATAATTTGTTTTAATAAAATGAGATTTTATTAAATAAAGTTTCTTTTTGAAACTATAAGATAGTTTGTAGAAATAAATTTTTTTATGAAAATATGCAAATATGTTTAAAAAACACATATAATACAAGTTAATTTAAAATTAAAAAATAAAAAAAAACAAAAACAAACAACTATGTATACATGTAAGACGTGTTGAAAAATTAGATCATAAAGATCAATTTGTAAGATATTATTAATATATGATATCAAGATATATGTGAGACAAAAAAAACAAGTACATTTCAGAAGTTATGTTTGTGAACATAACTAGTTATGTTGGTGAACATAAATAGAATGTTTTTGCAAATGTGTGGGAAAACCTAGAGACAAAACCATGGTGCTAGCATATAACATTATAGGTTACATAATATTGGTGAATATATTTGTTCAGGTGTATTTCTTGTAGAAATGTACTTGTTTACATAATCAATTGTAATTAAAAGCACAAAAGCATGGACTTTCTAGAAAAATAAGATACTTTTCTTTTACATAATCAATTAAGTTGATTTATACGTAATTCACTTGGTTGACAAAATCTATTGTATTAATACTCTAAACAACTAAACTTTCATTCCACATATGATTATGATATCAATGAAGCTTTTATGTGGGTTAAATGCAATGATTATTCTATTATATAAGCACTTATTGTTGAGGACATTTTTCTTTTATGAATGAAATGTTCTACTATTTTATTTTCTCTCTATAATGTCAAAGTCAAATACATTGGTAGGTGAAATATCACCTTGCTCACAATGAAATCAATTTGGGATTTCTAATTTTTTTTTTCTATAAAAAAAGGTTTCTCTTCCTTTGTAAATCATCCCAATCCTAATTTTTTTTGCTTTTATTTTTATTTATTATCTTGTTTATTTTCTTATTTTAGGGTTGAATTTTCTATTTTTTAATTATTATCATGCATATTATTTTTATAATAGTGGTACCAACGACAAGGTTTAGGAAAATAAATATTGTGATTAATGCATGTCTAGGAAAGTTCTATAAAAATGATACTAAGAGTCTCAAGATCTATTATTTTTAAAAAGGTATTACAACCCCTCTACTTACATGGGATCTTTTTTGGTATATTAATACAAAAAGTTACTACTATTTTTGTATATTATTTACTATAAAAATAAAATACATGGAAATGAAATTTGAAATGGAAAAATTCAAGGAAAATAATTTTTCATTATGGAAAATAAAATTTAAGGAATCTTTGAGGAAGGATAATTACTTAGATATAATTAGAAAAAGACCTGACATGATTATTGGAGATGAGTAGAATGAGATGGATAGTAATACAAATATTAATTTTCATTTGGCACTAATTGATAGAGTATTATCTAGTGTAGTAGAAAAGAATGTAACAAAATAAATTTAGGATACTCTCATAAGATTATTTTAGGCAATGTCATTTCACAACAAGATCTTTTAAGTGATGAGACTCTACACTCTTTGAATGATAGAATTTTTAATAGTAACTGACCTTATCAACATCTTGAATACTCTATTTTTTCAACTTACTATGTTGGGTCAGAAAATAGAAGAAATAAAATATACTAAGATTCTACTTCAAAGTCTATTTAATTGTTATGATTAATTCATCATAAATCTGATGAATGGTGTTCATACTAACAATCTAGTCTTCAATGATAATACAACTACTATATTAGAAGAACAAAGAAAATACAAAAACAAAGAGAATATACATACAAATTCACAACAAGTAGAAACTTTGATAATGATATGAGAAAGATCATAGAGTGTGTCCCTAGTAAGAGTTAGGATAATGGTAGATTAAAATCAAGATGTTAGAAAAATATTATGTACTATAACTATTTCAAGAAAAGGTACTTCAAAATAGATTATTGGTATATGTAAAAGTGTATGAACATTGAGTCATCGAATACTCAAGGAAATATAGCAAGTATCTATGATGGTGGTATTATCCTATATAGCAATGAGACAATAATAATTAAAAGTAAAAAATAGTTTGTTAGTGTTTAGTTACTTAACTCTAGAGCATCATGGCACATGATATCTCAAAAAGAATGGTTCCACGGATATAAATGAATCTCAAAATAAAAATGTTTATAAGCATGTGTGATGATCATACTTTGAAAGTGTTTTGTATCAATACTATCAAAATAAAAATATTTGATGGTATGGTTCATACTATTAATGAGGAATGATATGTGAATGACTTAAAAAATATATATTTTCAATAGGACAAATAGATAGTCTTAAATATAAGATTCATGTTAAGAATGGAATGATATATAAAGATTGTGAAATGTGCACTTATGTTTATCGATGGAGAAAAGATCATGAAAAATATATTCATACTTGGGGAGATATAACAAAAAACTAATGCATCTATTGTATTAATTTACAAAGGAAAAGAGTCAATAATGATGTGACAGTGACATCTCAAACTAGGCAACATATCAAAATAAGGTTAAAGATTCTTTCTAATAAAAAATTACTACCAAGGCTTAAATTGGTAAATCTACCTTTTTGTGAGCATTATGTTATAATTAAAAGCATAGATTGAAATTTAGCAGATTAGTTGCTAGGCATATGTGTATTCGAGATTTAATTCATTGTGATATATGGGAATCACTTAAAATGTTTAAAGGAATAGAAAAATACTTTATATCTTTCATTGTTGCTTACTTGTAAAGATATTGGGTGTATCTAATCAAGAAAAAGTTGAATGCATTACTAATTTATAGAGACGTCAAAGTGTAGGAAAAACTTGAATCTAGGAAAATGATTAAGTATTTGAAGATCAATAATAAAAGAGAGTATATAGATGGAGAGCTTCTTGCTATTTGTAAGCAAGAATTTGTCAAATGACAATTCACATTTATATACATGTCATAACAAAATAGAGTGGCTAAATAGATGAATCAAATTCTTATGGAATGGATAAGAGTGATGGTAATGACTACAAAATTTCTCAACTCTTTTTAAGGAGGAATTAGCCAATATCAAATATTATGTGATAAATTGGTCACAATCAATTATAATTGATTTAAAGGCATAGATGGAAATATGGTTTGATGAGCTAGTAGATTACTCTTCTTTACACTTTTTTGGATGTTTTATTTATGTAATGAATAACACCCATGAATATGGTTGGATCCGAAATCTATAAAGTATATATACTTAGGGTAAGCTTATCAACTACACAAAAGAAACTACAAAGAATTCATAGGTATTGCTTATGGAATACCATAACACACAAGGTAAATATCAATGAAGATATAATCTTTAAAGAAAATAAACTAAAAATAATGGATAAAAATTATAATATCTTGAAAAAAGTTTTAGCGACTACTACTATATAAGTAGAAAATAATTTAATGGAAGAAACTCTAGTATTAATGGAAGAAATACCAAAGCATAAGGTATAAGAATAAATTGAGTCTAAGGATCTAAAAGTTAGTCAAATAACTCATTATAGAAGGTTGCTAGCTTGGTACTCACAATATTTTATGGAGAAAAATATTACATATTATTTTTTAATTAATGATGGAGAACCATTAATATTTTATGAAACTACAAGTAGTCATATGCATCTCTATGAATAACATCAATAGAAAATAAAATTGATCGCTATAAAAGAATAAGACTTGAAAACTAGCACCATTACTACATAAAAGAAAAGCCTTTGGAAACAAATGAGTCTATAAGAAAAAGGGATAATAATGATTAGGTAGAATGGTATCATGTATGATTGGTGGTGAAGAGATATGCTTAGAAATAATCAATAAGATTTTTTTTCTAATAGTTTCTCTTACAATAATCAGAGTAGTGATGATATTGTGTGATACAATTGATCTATATTTAGAATAGTTAGATGTCAAAACTATATCTTTTCATGGAGAACTCAAATAAAAAATCTATATGCTTTAGTTAGAAGTTTATGCTAATATAGGCAAGGAGAACTTGATTTGTAGTTTGAACAAATCTCTATATGATATCAAAATTCAAATAAGAATTGAAGTATAAGAGATTTGATTCCTCTATCATTAGTATTTGATATAATATACTTAGTTTAGACCATTGTATGCACTATGAGAGAATTAAAAATAAAAATGACTTTATCATTCTATTATTGTATGTGGATAACAAGTTGGTAGTAGGACTCGACAAATATCTAATCCATGAATTAAAAGCACAATTGGCCAGGGAGTTTGATATGAAGAACTTGTGACTAGCAAATAAGATTCTCGGTATACAGATTTATCGAGCCAAAAATAATAGGAAGATTTGGCTCTCTTAAAAAAATTATGTTAACAAGATTTTGTAATGCTTCAACATGCAAGGTAGTAAGCTAATTTCTACCATATTTTTGTTAATTTCAAGTTAACCTCAAGTATATGTCCTAGCACATAATAAGAGAGAAGAGGAATGTCTTGGGTATCACATGCATTTGTAGTGGAAAGTAAGATATTCGCTATGATTTGTTCAAGAACAAACATTCTATAAGTAGTAGGAATAGTTAGTTGATTCATGATAAATCTTAGTAGAGATCATTGGAGTACTATGAAAAAGATTCTCATATTTATTAGAGGAACCTCAAATATTGTATTATGTTAAAAAAATTTAGACCTCTTTTTTAGAGACTTTGTTGATGCTGACTATGCTAATGATATTAATAGTAGCAAATATACCACTAGCTATGTTATAACTCTTACTAGAGGAGCTATAAGTTGAGTTTCAAAACTATTATCTATTATGTCTACTTATATGAGTGAGGCAAAGTATATTGTACCGACATAACCTAGTAAAAAGGTAATCTAGTTAAAAATACTAATGAAAGAGCTTGGACCAAATTAAAGGTACTTTATTTTGTTATAGCTCTATACTTAGCAAAGAATCTAGCATTTTACATGAAAAAAATATATCATGGTACAATATTATTTTGTCTAAAAAAGTAGAAGAATCAAAGTGTAGATATGCAAAATATTTATATTGATGAGAATATAGCAGATACAAAAGATTTACAAAGATACAAATATAGAAGATGTTATGACCAAAATAATCAATACTAATAAGTTTGTATGGTGTAGAATATTCTATAGATTAGCAAAAACACAAGTAAGCAAAGAGTTGACAAGTGAGGGATGAATTTTAAGTAGAAAAATATAACATTAAAGTCAAAGATGAGGGTAGGTAAAATGTCACCTTGACCATGTCAGAAATCTAATTGGGATCCAATTTTTCTTCTGTAAAAGGAGGGTTCTCCTCCTTTGTAAATCATCATAATCTCAATTCCATTTTATCTTGTATTTTTATTTATTATGGTGTTTATTTTATTATTTTAGGATTGAATATTCTATTTCAAATTATTATTGTAGGTTCTATTTTCTATAATAGTCATGAATATGTATTCACCTATTTTTTTTCACACTTATTTAAAGTTTATGATATGCAATTTCGATGCATTTTGTAGACTCGTGTATTTATTTTAAGGAACTTTTAGTTAAATAAATGTTATAATGTTTTTTTCTAATATGTATCATAGCTTCTTAGATCTGTAATGAATCTAAATTTGTTCTACTTCTAAAGTAAGATCTTAACACTTATGTGCATCAAAATTTGTGATCCATTTTAATAGTTGTATTTGTTGGAACTTTGTTTATACTAATAGTTATTTGATTATTATTTTCTTGGTTGGTTAGTTGAATATATGTTGATATTTTTAATTACAAGTAAATTTACAATGAGTTGAGTTTGCATTTAAAATTGATGTGCACGTGTCCTCTATTCTACAAAGTAAATAGTTTGGTATGTAAAGTTTGGCTTATGCACGGAAGATCAAATCATTCATTCTTGTAGAATATAAACTCATTGTTCATAATTTGGATAGAGTTGAACACGCCATTGGTAAGATTTTAGCAAAGAATTTTAGTTGGGCTATCTTGACTATGGGGAATTGTAAAATTGTAACTTTTTTGTACTAGCACACTTATGTATATTGAATAGGAGCACTGCAATATGATTATTGTATACTAATATTGTTAAATAAAAATACTTTATTATTATTATTATCATTAGTACTCTTAATCTTGAAATAATTAATAGATATATATACTTGTTAATAGTTATTTTGATTCATAAAGAGTAATATCTATAAATATATTAATATACTTAGTAATGTAGATAAATTTTTTAGTTTTGTAGTGAATATTAATTCTTGATAGAATTTGTGTTCTATCAAATGGATTAATGAAATACCCTTGAGCATACTTATAAGTTTTGATATTATCAAATCCTATAGGCAGACTTTAATCCGACATATCAAATAAGTTAAGTTGAAGGCTTCATGAAAATAATAAAAGATTAATTATATTAAATTAGTAGTAATTTAATTCAAAATATTGATATATGTAATCATAACATAGAGAGTTTAAATATTAAATAACAACATGCTCAAATATTTTTGGATAAGTGAGTGCGTGCAATTATTATTGTATAGTGAAATAAATTCTAATTTATATAAATGATGCAACATAATTTATATTGGGAGTCTGAAATCTTATTTTAATTATGGTCCCTTCTGTAGCCTTATCTAGTTCCATAAAAATTATTTTAAATAATAATTAAAGATTTAATTTTTTTTGTTAAGAGTATAAATATTATATTACACACACACACACACACAATCATAGTGATTAATTTAATTAAAATCATATTAATTAATTTTATTAAAATCAGATTAATTGATTTAAATTAAAACAAAATAATTATTTGAGTGAGTGTGTGTGTGAGTGTGTGTGGGTGTGTAATCTTTAAATAGTAATTTAAAGGTAACATAAAAAAATACCACAACAATTTTTAAAGTGATATGACATATTTATTTTGCATTATTTTGAATTTTATATTAGATAAAAGAACATGATCACACGACTCTTCTTCCTAGGATATGCTGGAAAATATTTTAGTTACATGTACAGCTCATAATAAAGGTATATTTTCACTTTTGTTACATCGATATTCATTTGGAAAACAAAAAAAAATTGTCTATATCCATATGTTTTATAATGAGATATGATTTTAATCCCTAAGAGTAAGATCTTTGTTGATCTACAATAATATCTATTAGCTTTAGATTTATACTCTTTGTGGAAGGATTTATGATTGAATCTATATTATATTTTTGATGCAATATGTTGTAGATGTGCGATATGTTTTAAACTATTTTAGAAAGTTTAGTAATATATGTGATCACATGAAGAAAACTTGGATTTGCTATCTTTGTAATACATTTTATCTATTTGATGCATGTTAGGTCTACATGAGTTGGAAAGACCAAGTCTTTTGGGACTTGTCTTATCTTTTTTTTAACTATGGTGTATATAGATTAAGAATGTGGGATAAATTTCAACATTCTAATTTTTAAAAAAAAAATAAAATAAAAAACTTGTAAAAATGGGAATGTTCCCACTTAAAGGTGTCAAATGGGCAAGGCGGCCAGGGCCCGACCCAAAGCCCGACATGGCATGCTATAGTACCAAGCCCGAGCCTATGTCGGGCAGACCTTCGGTATGAATCATGGCGTGTCGTGCTGAGGGTATTCGGTCCATGTGTCGTGCCAGGCATGGCACGAGTTACCACACACCGAGCGACGCCTGACGAGGGGACAATGCGGTGATGCCAAATAGGTGACAGCTCACAATGCCTGACAAGAGATGTCAGGCGGATTTCGGGCCATGGGTTGTGCTGGGCCTGCCCTCCAAGGAACAATGTCGTGCCAGGCATGACATGCCACCTTGGTTGGGCCAACAAAAATGGGTCTGCCCAGCCCAACATTTGGCACCTCTATTTAGAGGTGTCAAACGGGCCGGGCCGGCACGGCACGGCTCGTTTTTCACGAGCACGATCGTGCTACCGTGCCTTGCCGGGCACGGCACGGTTTAAAAAAACCAGGCCCGGCACGGCCCACAGGCACGACGGGCCGTGCCGTGCCTCGCCTGGCCCGCTCTGGCAAACCTGTCCGAGCGGTTCGGGAAACGGGGGACCGCGGGTCGAGTCGAATTAGACCCGACCCGCGGTCTTTTTTTGCGGGAGGGGAAGCATGCGGTCGGACTCACGGGGCTCCCGGCACGGGATAAACCCGTGCCGGTTTGCCGTGCCGCGGGCCGAACCGTGCCGGGCCAGGCACGGCACGGCATGGTTCGTCTAAAGCCGGGCACGGCACGGGCCCGGGCACGGATTTTTCCCATGCCGGGCCGGCCCAGGCACGGCTGAACCGTGTCGTGCCTCGTGCTGGGCCGGGCCGGCCCGGCATGGTTGACACCTCTACCTCTATTCCCACATTTACAAAAGAGGGCACACATGGTGCCATTTCGGATGGGGGAGTGCCCCCATCAAAATGCACTTTAAAAAAATTGATGCATAGGGGTTTTTGGGTTGTTGGTTTTTTTCTATATTCATTTTCTCCTTTATTCTGGTGTGTATTTTGGTGGCGAACTACTAGTGCATGATTTTCATCTTTGCTATTCAGAGCATAGTTGTCTCGCTTTCTCTCATTCTCTCTCATTTGTTGAAGCACTAGATTTTCATGTTTATTATTGTGTTATACCTTCCTTTTCTAATGTGTTAGTGATATAAATAGCGTGATATATTGTTAGTTTGAATTTTTTTGTTTTTTAGTTTATCTTTGTTGAAATGGTGAAGTTAGTTTAATTGTGCATTTTTAAGTTCTTTCTCCTTCCTCATCTCTTATAATATATTTCTAGAGAATAGGTACTACTTTCTATTATTATTTATTTATGAAATTAAGTTTCATTTGAAATTGAAGGTTGGATCACGTTTGAAGATTCAAATAGAGGTGTCAAATGGGTCATGCAGGGCCGGCCTAGCCCTTTTTTTTAGAGCACAGTCGTGCTTTTGTGCCGGGCTAGGCACGACAGGGTTACTATACCATGTCGGGCCGGGCCCTGCATAGTTTATAAAAGTTAGGCCCGGTCGGGCCAAACCAAGCCGTACGGGCCAGGTAAAAATTTTTTTAAAAAATTTTATAGTTTTAAATTTTAGTTTAATTTTATAATATATTAAATTATTTATAAAATTATAGATAATGTATAATATAATAAATTTATAAAATGAAAATTGTTTAAAATTTATTAAATTTACAAAGTTTAAATTTTTTTTTATAATTTAACATACAATTAGTTTATAATTTATTAGAATTAAATAATAGAGTTATAAATTTTTAAATGAAAAAATAAAACAAAAAAAATAAATAAATCAATAAATTTTGTTTAAAAAAATTAAAAAGTAAAAAAAACATAAGGAAACCAAATGAAAAATGACCAATCAGCTATTAGATACCATAGGTCCGAATCAAACAAATTAAAGTTTCAAAGTAACGTATAAATAAAGCGTACAATCAATAAAAAACAAAACATCGAAATCAAGAAGTAGTAGATCATCATCAATCGTCAATCAGCATATCATGAGCATCATCAGCCATAACATCAAGATTAGTATCATATGGATCATTATCATCAGCAATCAACTCCTCCGCTTTCACAGTGGATGCGGCTGTAGTCCCAGTCCCAGTCCCAGCTCCAGCACGATCATGGATGCTAAACATCGAATCCGCCCAATCCTTCAAACAAGCCAAGGCTTTAATAATATTTGGACGTAATCTAGATCTCCAATCCAAAATTACGTTCACTGCAATAGAAAAAATAGACTCCGATGCTACGCTCGACACTAGAGGAGTCAGAAGATCCCGTGCCATCCTAGATGGCACGGGAAAGGTGGACTCATATGATTTCCACCACTGTAATATATCAAGATTCTTAGTATCAGAATATGATAGGATTGAGCAGTAATTGGTATCTAAGTACCGAGAAAACTCGCTTCTATGTGATGGTCCACCCCTATGTTTCCCCCTCGCTAGCTGAATAGAAAAATAGTCATCTCTGAACAAGGTATCCATGTCCGTAATCACAGTCTCACTACTACCATCACCATACCTAGTATCGTAGTATCTGAACAGGTCAGTCAACTTCTCGTGAATGAACCCTTCAGGTGGTTCTTCCGAGTTCATGCACGAGGGAATGTAAGTCAGGGTGTTTTCTACCCCTTCCACCTTAACCCTAGGGTCCATGCATACAGCGAGGCAATGAAGAGATGAAACGGTGGACTAGTACTTCAAGTACTTGGTCTCCATCTCTACAACCATATGGCTAAGTGTCAGGGCAGCTCGATACTTCCTAAACATGCTACTAATGTTGCATATGCACATGAGTGCAATGTAAGTCGTGGGCGTATAAACCGACAAACACATGTTCGTCGTGTCATAAAAAATCTTCAGGAATTTCATTTATGAAATTCTTAAAGCCTAGTCAGTGTCGTCAATAATAAGTTCGTCACTATTACTATTGACGTAGTCGGATATCACATGTTCGTATCCAACACATGATTCCAATATCAGGTACGTGTAATTCCAATGATGTCTCACATCCGATTGGAATTTCTTCTTCTTAAGATTCGCAGACAAATAGAGACTACCAAACTCTTGTTGTCTGTGAGGAGTGTGAATATATTTTAGTGCATTACGTATATTATCCAACACAGGGGAACACACCTTCATACCCGCTTGAATAATCAGGTTAATCACGTGACACATGCATATGACATGAAAAATCTTTCCTAATGGTGCGTCTTTAATATTCCTAGCAAACATGTTAATCGTTACTCTATTATTAGATGCGTTATCGAATGTGGCACTAAAAATTTTATTTTGAATTTTATATTCCCTAAAGATTTTCATCATACACTCAAAAATGGTCGGGCCATCATGAGGATGAAGAATCTCAGAGAATCCTAAAATTTTTTTATTCATAATCCAGTTAGAATCAACATAGTGGCTGGTGAGACATGATAAGATGATTCATTGTGACTTGTCTAGATATCGGACATCACGGACACCACTCCACTATATGCCATAAATTCATTAATTATTTTTTTGTTTTTCTACCTTATACAATTTTTGTATGTCATTCCTAGATGTGGACTTAGGAATCTTATGATAAGCATTCTAAAAATATATATGCATTATGCGCACTACCCTTAGATCTTCCGAAAATCTGATCAAAAGATCCATCAATGTGATAAGTTTGGCCATGTCGTCCCTACCCAACTCGCTGAAGTATATGAAGGGTAGTAAACTTTGAGACTGAACTCGATCCAGTCTCAAAAAATATAGTGCCAAGTTGGGTTTGCCTAGGATCTAATGGACCATATTTTTTGGTGCATAATTCGACATGCCTCTTAAGGTGCCCAGTCCCCAATGAATTATTATATGTTAAAAGTCTCATACAATATTTGCACTATGTCATTTCTTCTTCCTCACCCCTAACATTTTTTTTGGGTTTATTATATTAAAATGAGTCCAAACAATAGAAGTCCTCTTAGTTTTTTGTTTTTTAGAAGTTTGGGTTGAGACGACTGGAGAAACCAAAGTTTTAGCAGTCTTAGACCTCTGTGTAATATTTTCATTTTCTAAATTTAAATATGTTTCATTAGTATTTATTATTTTTTAGGATTTTTGTTAGACAAGACACTTATTTAGAGACTAGATGATAGATTTTAAATTTATTTATTTTAGGTCTAGAGAGAAACTAGAGAGAGAAAATAATAAAAACTTAAAATAAATTACCCGATAAAGCAGTCATGTTGATCACGTGCACAGTGCATCACAGTCTAGTTCAAAATTCAAAACCCAAGTTGAGGTTCCCGAAAAGCCAAGCCAAATGACGAAATCTCGACTTCCCGAGTCCCGAGAAAGAGGAACAAGATTTTTGAGAGAGAAAATATGAGATTTAAGAGAATAAATGTTTATGAAAAGCATAAATATTATAGAGAGGGGGGGGTGAATTTTATAGATTAAAGAAAATAGTTTTTTTAAAAAGTCATTTTTTTTTATTTTTTAGGGGACAGAATCATGAGGGCCATTGGATTCTGCCCCCTAACCATTGGAGGCGAGATCCAACGGCAACAATTTAATTTTATTTTTGCCTGTTGGGGCGGGGGGGGGGGATCGGGTGATTGGACCCGACTCGTGGTCTTTTTTGCAGGAAGGGGAACGAGATGCTTGGCTTGGCATTGGCCCGAGTGTCCCGAGTCATTGTGAACCCACCATGACATGTGTCTCGTGAGGGTGCGAGACTATGGGTGCGGGACGTCGGGATGAGTGTGAACAGTGACCCCGACCATGCCACGGGCCACCAAACCATGCCAGGTCAGGCACGGCACAAGGCCCAGTTGGCCTCGGCACGGTACGAGATATTCCCGTGCCGGACCGACCCCGACACGGCCGAACCATGTCGTGCCTTGTGCCGGGCCAGGCCGGCCATCCCGGTTGACACCTCTAGATTCAAAGATTCATAAATGAAATCTCCCCTTTAGTATAGTAAGCGAGACACAATTACATCATTGATCTCGAGTTGTAGATCCGACTAACTTATGTCATTACCAAAAAAAAATAATGTGGAGAGGCATCTAGAGTATTCACATTGTTCAATTTGACACATTTATATTTGGACTTAAGTTTTTAGTGTGTTGGACTTGTTATATATTTGTGAAATTGAAGTTTCTATATTTATGGGTTATTGATCTTATTGTTTTCGTTGCTATAAATAATCAATCATTATTTCTAATATTGCATGATTTTGAATAATCATGGTCACAATGTCTTACACCCAATAATATGTGACTTTCATCATATGATATTTTTTTGGTGATTTGTGGTCATGGTGCCTGTTTATTGCATGTACTATTTGCTATAGTTTTGGTACATCATTGCACATATGATATTTAAACTAAACTATCAAAATTTCTTAGACATCCTAATTAGTATTATGGAGTTTCATCATTTGTTGAATGCTACTAATTAGCTTCAAGGTGTACTACATAATCTAGTTTTTTGAACGTGGTAATTGCCATTGGTGGAATGGAAAACTAATTTTGTCCTAGTTTGAATTTTTTGATGTTTTTGCTTTACTTATATCATTTGAATAAAATTGAGTGTTATTTGTCATTAGTTGTGTTGGATGGTGAATGGTATGAATATTCGATGTAATCTATACATAGTAAATAATTATTAGTTTCTCCCATTTATGATCAAGGTATTAGGATCAACTCTATTTTGAAAAGTGTACTCTTAGTTGATTGGTTCAAGTTGACCAACAAGTGTCTGCATTGTTCTTTCTCAGTTTATATTCGATGTTGTGGTTTGTTATTTTTTGAGATGCATTTAATTGGGATGATTGGTTTGGTTCTAGTCTATTTATGCAATTGTTCCTTTTTCTCATCGAGCAATTTTGGGTAGTGTCAATTCTCTTTTAATACTACCACCAATGCACCATTATTTTTGAGATTCAACTTAATGGTGGCTACTAGCAAAATTGTCATGAAAAAGCTTTAGGCAAACTGATTTAGCCGAGTTATATTTTTTGCCATAATAGGTTGGCCCCACCAAAGTTATATTTTTAGGAACCCAAGTTAGCCCATGTCTTCTCATATAGCCTCGGGTTAAGTTTGGCCTAACTTGCCACTTGCAAGGGATAAAACAAATCAATAAACTAAAGAAATAAAATTGGAATATAAAGAATACCTTAAAAAATATGAATATAACATATAATAAAAAAAGTTTTCTTTAAATCTATAGTAAAAAAACTTAACATTGCATGATTTGTTTTTAAATAATCCAAAATGTTAAAAATGAATTTTAAATATTAAAAATAAGTTCTTTTTAATGAACTAAAAAATTTAATACGATTCAATTTAAATAGTTGAGAATAATTTGGCAAAATTTATATAATCAAATCATACCGTTTTAAACATATACCAAAATGGATGTTACATATTTTTGAAAAAATATGAAAAATTTTTATCATCCTTTAAAAAAATTTAATTATATTTGATGAACGATCAAATTATTTTCTAAAAACAAGATTCTAGAAAAAATAATTGAAGTTTTATTTTTATATTTTTAAAATTGACTCTTTTTCAAAATTATTTCAATAGTTTCCAATAATATTTTTATAAATAAGTTGGAGATTATTTTTTATCGTAGTTTTCAAGATTTCTTTTAATTTTAACATACTTAAAAAATTTCAAGATGATGTGTTCAAGTTCTTTAGAATGATTCTCAGAGTTTTCAACAATATTTTTTGTTCATTTTTTTTAACTATTGGTGTTTGTATAGTTTATGTTCTCCTAGATCAATCTTAGGTGGATATAGATATTTCTTTTTAGTTCTACTACTAGGTAAGTCCAAATATGTACATTACCCTTAATTCAAGGGTGAGGTTCAGACCAAAATTTCATGGATAAATCACCTTACTTGAGCCCGCCATTGTCACCTAAACTAAATAGTGAGGAACTTTCTCTATTTTTTACGATTATTCTTATAATTTCAAATTATCAATGAGAAACAAATGACTCAATTTCATAACATCAAAATGATTGAGAGAGAATTACCACATGTTAGTTGGGTGATTGACACGCTAACATTACCACATATATTTTATCAGTCCCAAATAAAATATTTTTAGAGAATCCTAAAAACTAATGTTTTCATTTTAATTTTTTAAAACCCTGGAATTAAAATGAAATAATTTAGAGGAATAAAAGAAATGAGAGCAAATCTAACCCTTTAAAAAGATGTTACATTAAATAAATATGCTTTTAAAAAAATTTAAATTAAAGAAAGTCCCATTAAAAATGAATAGCATAAATTAAAATTTAAGTTTTATCAAAATTAGAAAACAATCAAACTTTTTTTGAAAATGAAATTGGAACTATCATTTAAGCAAAAACATTAAGAATTACATGAGATATAAATTGGGGAGGTTTTGTGCATCATTTTTGGTGACTAGGCATAAAACAAGCATCCTTTGCTAACTTGTAAGCAGCTTGTTTGTTGATCAAGGAATCAATCTTATTGAGCAATCTGGTATATCATATTACATGTAACAAGGCCTTACAATCCTAAAAAATGAGACCAACACAAAAAATAAAGCAATTCTCATCAAGGAATGATTGGTACTAGTAATAGGTAGTCCGACTCTACAATGATCTTCCAGTAGTCTAGTGATTTAATCTAGCTAAGTGCCTCACTACAACTCATCCCTTCTTCTACTAGGGCCTCCTAAAAACCTTGCAGACATTACCATTTGTAATCATCCTTGGTGATCCCAAAACATAAACCCATTTTTGACCTTCAATTGTTGTAGAAAAGTGTTGCATCTATGTTACACTTCAAGAAAGCATGATAGAGAGAAGATAATTTCATATTTAGTTTTGCATTATCGAATATAGTAGTGGAATTTGGTTCATAAGAGCATGTTTCCATTGTGAGCATGTTAGTTGAGTTACTTGCATCGTGCATTCAACATAAAATTGTTGGCCAATCCAAACCTTCTTATCATGACTATTCCAAATATCCCAACATAGAAAAACCACAACTTGGAGATTGTCGACACTCAAATTATCATGTTGCACTATCCACCACCCATTGAATTCCATTGCATTGATGTGACTCATTTCTAATTGGAAAATTTGTCATATTCTCCTAGCTCCATTACCATTAACAAGTGCATGCAACACATTTTCCAGACTATCATTATGAATGAAGCACAAGTTTGTCGCCATCATTCACCTCACATGAAAAGTGTGCATTGTTGAAAGAATGTGTGAGGTAGCTCTCTATAAAAAATTATTGATCTTTGGAGGGACTTTTAAACCTATAGCATCCCATTATTGAGTGGTGTCAATTTGGCTCTAGAGTCCACATCCATGAATCATGTTCTTCTCGCATGCTCAATGGAATGGAGAGTACTAGTTGCTTGTCCCTTTATGGAATAGTTCTCTCAATAAAATTTCATCCCATGCTAGTCCATCTATAACCCACAACATTTTTATAAATACATTTTCAATGGAATGAGAACCTTATTTCCAAGGTTGACCATATGTTTCACCATATAAAGCTATGATGAGAGGCTAATTCAGCATCATACATTGACTAATTGAGAAAGTACTTGGACTTGTAGAGATGGGTTACCATTGAGTTAGGTCTTATAAGAAATCTATAAGTTTGTTTGGACAACATGATAATATTAAATCTATTAAAATTTCCAAAACCAAGCCCTCCTTTAGATTTGTGCCCACATAGCCTATCCCAAAAAGTCTATTGAACACCCCTTTTATTTTTTCGAGTTTTACCCCACCAAAATGAATTCATCATTCTTTTAATTTCTTTGTTGATTGGTATAGGCAACTGAAACACACTCAAGACATATGTCAGAATCACTTGTACTACTAACTATAAAAGGGCTTCCTTGCATGCTCTAGAAAAAAACTTTTTATTCCATGCACACATTATTCTCTAAGCTTTTTCTTTCAAATATGCAAAGATTATTATTTTATTCCTACCAACGATGGTTGGAAATCCTAAATACTTGTCCACATAAGATATACTATATATTTTTAGTGTTGAACAAATTTCAAATTTTGTAAGAGCATGAAGATTTGAACTAAGCATAACTGATGATTTCTCAAAATTAATTTTTTGACCTAAGGCCGTCTCATATTGCACCAAAAGGTTTTTTTTTTATCTAGAAGCATTATTAGGTACAAGCCTTGAAGAATATATAGTTTTCGTCTACAAATAATAGAAGAGTAATAATTGGAGCACCCCTTGCAATCCAACATCTATGAATTAATCATTTGGCTTTTATATCAGTAAATGAAGATAACTAATGAAGGCCCTCTAAGCATAAAATAAAAAGATATGGAGAAAAATGATTCCCTTGCGGAAAACATCATTATAGGTAAATAGGATCTAGTTATTCTTCATTATGAAGAATAGTATAGTTTACTTGGCATACACATATCACAATTAGTTTCAGCCAACATTTAGCATAGCCCTCTGTAACATAATTAAATGCAAAAATCCTCATTCTATCTGATCATGAGATCTAGACATGTTCATTTTTAGAGCTATAAGTCCACATCTACCTCGTCTTTTCCTCATGAAAATGTGACAAACTTTAAAGGTAGTCATCATTTTGTTGATAATGAGCCTTACAAGGATAAAAGTACTTTGAGCATCTAGGATCACATTGGAGAGTATGTTTAAATATGTTTGAACTTTTTCCACAATCTTATAAAGAACTCTACATAATATGATAGGTCTTAAATCAAAGATAAAATAGTGCCTCTATTTTTTAGGAATTAAAACAATATTTTCTAAACACTATTCTTCCAGTAGATGCCTATTATTCAAAACCTCCAATGTGCATTTGTAACATGATTTCCAATAGTGTCCCAGTAATATAAGTAGAATCTATAGTTCATTTCATCAGAACCTAGGGATTTATATGGGTGCATAGAGAAAATAACATCCTTTATTTTATGCACCTCAAAATATTGAAAAAGAGAATTATTTTGATGATCTATTTTGTGTTACTTCACCAACCTTAAAATTGGTTGAGGTTCACACCACATGGAAAAATTTCTCCACTTACAATTGAGAATGATCTAATTCATATGATACTGATTATAAAAGTCAAATGAATCTTTATCTTCATTTATCACACTAGATATTAGAAAAAGATGTAACCAATTACTATTTCCTCATGCATGATCCAACTTCTCCTCCACCCATTTTGAAAAGCCCCAATGCCCCCCAGATGAAAGGATATCTTATCATGGCCGCTTCAAGTGGAAAATTATTTTCTTCTTCTCACTTTGGGAGAGAAGATCATTATAATTAATATTCAAAGTTCAGACTATTAAATATTCATTTGTATCTTGATGATTTATGATGATGTATATGCAAAGAAATGAAGTAATTATAGATTGATTATATGACTCAGGAATTTTGGTAGATTTCGATAAATAGTCATAAAATCAATAAGTTTTTGAAGGTATTTGATTGAGAGGTATAGTGTAGAGTTTTACATAGTTTTGACTTTTATTCTTGGCCAAAACTATACCAAATTGATCATGATAATCTTTGTATGCCATGACCCTACAAATTCATTAACACAATCTTTCTATTGTGCAACACAATCTTTCTATTGTGCAGCACATTCTTTGTTGTTGTGATATTATAATGGAGTTATAGTCATATTTATCTCATAAAATTTAAATGGCTATAATATTAATTTTACGTCGTAGCAACCAAGTATCCCACTAATACTAAAGGTCTTAGTCATGTCACAATTCTACCTTATTTTTTGTTAATATGGATTAGTAGTATCAAATTAGAGTCATGACCTTTTTACAAAGTTATGCCTTTTGAGCTACAAAAAAAGTATAGAATCAAAACTACTTGGGCCAAAGCTATGACAATTATTTACTACTATGAATTTTAAGATATGAAATATTACAAAAGATACTACTCAAGTACGATCATTCCCCAAGCATGAATATTGTCCTCAAAGGAAGGAAAAGATGTGATTTTTATGTATAGGCTAGTTTCCATTGCCATGACATTTTTGTACCATCATAGTGATATCATACCTGAGAAAAATGAAGACTAGTGTCATGGCCACACATATGAAAAGAAATTTTAATACCACGGTCATCTCTTAGTTACACGGCTATAGAATACTCATAAGAGACCCTCTTAGTGTCAAAGCTATTTTTCAGCACTATGACCACTTAATGATCAATAAAGACCAATGTCAATTTCATGACTATTTCATAATGTCGTGGCCATATAATAATATCAGAGGTCATTCGTATGTCATAGCATGTCATATCATGTCCTAATACCATGACGAATAAAAAGACATATGCATAAAGTCATGATCATTTCATAGTACCACAACTTTATTGTACAAAGACATTAGGCCCAAGTCATAGTCATTGCCCAGTTCTATGACTTTGTATTACAAAAATATTAGGATGTATTCAAGAGTCGTGGTTATTTTCTAGAATCACGATCTCAAACTTAAGAGATTATGATCAAAGTTGCAATTTTATTTTATAAGTAATGACTTCCTAGTTAGAATAATATAGAATCACCCAAGTATAAAAGTAGAAGTAAGAGAATTTCTAAAATATCTTTTAATTTCTTTTTCTCCTTACAAGCAAAATCATGGTTCAACTACCAAACCCTAAAAAAAATTTTATGATTTCTATTGGTGAATTTCAACTTTCTATGGGCTCCACAAGCAAGTAAGAGACATAAGACTTAATTTTAATCTATAGAGTTGGGAGCATGGCTCTCAAACTTTTCCTCTAGAGTAATTCAATATTTTTTTATCGAAATAGCTTGTGATTTATGATTTGTGTAATTTGTTTTGTGTGATATGATGATGATTTTACAATAATAAATGTGTTTCATTTCTATTGGGTTATTGATATTGATAAATGTATGATTAAATAACACTTCAACTGGGATTTTAACCACTAGTAGGCTTATATGAGATTTTCGTGGTTGATAGTGATAAGTAAACTATGAAGCTCACTCACACATATGATCGGAAGAAAGTGATAGTCCTTCTGACTATAATGTACAAGATAAAACTAAGTTAAAACCTAAAATTTTGGTATGTTTTATTATGAAAGTGATGCTTATGAAGCCAAAAGTGTAAATACTTTATATGTCAATCCATTTTACATGTCTTAAATAAACTAGTTCTTGATTGGGATAAAAATTATTTAGAATATTCTTCTAAGGATTTCTCCTTTAGTATGAGAGTCATATTGTCACAATGGAAAAAGATCACAAGCAATCCTTATGGCATGCATGAGTATGTTGTGATTCATATGGTTGCTACACCTTTTATGAGTTCCTTTCACTCATATAGTTCCCACTAATTAAACTTAAGGGAAGCATATATTAATTATATGAGTAAGCTGCTTATGAAGTCAAAAATGCAAACACTTATAAAACATGTCAATTCTTGGTCATTATGATGCCTAAGATAAATGAAGAAGAATATGTATATGAAGCAACCATCAATAAAAGTTGATGAAGTTACCTAAAATGTATGAGATTATGAAAGACTTCAAATAAGAGATAATTTATTCTTTCAGTGGTAATGTGTTGAGGGGATAGCTACGAGTGTGCTATCATTAGGATGAGCTTAATGGTAATAACTACTTTGTATGTTATTAGGGCAAAGAATTATTGTATAACACCTTAACCTTTGTTATGTATCCAAACATAATATAATTCAAGCTAATTTGAACAAAAATCAATTAAGTTAAATGAATAAGACCATAAACCTTAGGTTGATCTCATAATCTGAATATCTATTTTATTAGAATTGAATTATCACACTATTGAAGGACTAAATTACCATACCATACTTATGGGATTGATATCTTGATACAAGTCATCTTTATTACCTATATGACTTTGCCCTTGTGGATCTCTATTGATGAGATATTATCATCAATGTGGTTTTGCAAAATCATATAACAGATAAATTAGGCAACATATGTCACAAAAATCACCACTACTATACCATGGAAAATAAGATTATTGTTTCAGCAATCGCAATAGTTACCATGACATTTGTCACCATTAACATTCCAGATGACCATAAGATTGAATTAGTCTCCTTTCAACACATGTCATATGTAATGAAGCCACAAAATAAGTGAATGAGACCTAAAAGAAAGTAAATAATATTTTTTATTCCTTCAAAAATAGTATGCCTTAGAATTATTGAAGAAGTTAAAAAAAATACTAGATAGAGTTTGTCTCCAATGTACAACTACTAGATAGGGTCAAATATTAGATCAAAATGCTAGAATTGGAGAGCTAACAAATCAACTAAGGGAGTTGATAAATATGATATCTATCCAACCATGGAACATAACATAGTGCTTCAGTATTTGTTCAATAAAAGCATTTGAGATCGTTATGAATCTATTACTTATCAAGAGCTCAAGAAACCGATGTTAAATAATAATGTCTCGCCCTTCTCATCGCAAATTTGTTTGTTCAATATAGAAATGCAAAGCACATGGAGACAAACACTCAAATACAAATGAGCATGCAAACACAGATTCACATGGAAACGCACACACACACGCACACACACATTGACACCCACATATATATTACACACACACACACACAAGTACAAAGATATAGAAATAGAAAGATGAAGAATGAGCACCTCCCACACTAAAATATAAATATTTTATGTTTAGTATTTAGAGTAAACATAAATATTTAGAGCAAATTAAAGCATAAATATTTTATGTTTTCATGCCATTTTTTATAATTTCAAAAATTAAACATATTTTTTATAATAAAACAAAATAACTTTGATTTATCAATGCCTTTGGGTTCCGTTATATAGCACCTCTCACATTTTGACAATGAGCACCCACCATAGTAGCACATTTGAAACAAGTTTAAAATGAGCCACCTAGATTTTAACTCAAATCTATTACCAAAATAATTTTGTAAAAATTATTAAAAAGGAAGTGTCAAGATAGATACTTATTAGAAGCGTTAGGAAAAAAATAATTCTATTTAAAGATGTGAAAAATTGAAAATGTAAATTTACACAACTTTATTTATAAACTTTTATTGAAAACTATATTGAATCTCTTCAATTAAACTTCTCTTCTTATTCACATTCACCTTCAATAAATTGAATGCACCAACTAGTCAAGAATTAAGAGAAAGAACAAATGCTAATAAGTTGCTAAAAATTTTAGTACATACACATACAAATACATAAATGGAAGCAATAGAGAGTGCACATAGTTAACATCATATTCATATAATGTGATGAAATTGAGGATGAACTCAATTTGGGTGCCCTTGAATATCAATCATTGACTGGGTGGCCATGGAAGAGAAGTGCGATATGATTGTGAGATTCCAAAAAAAAAAGAATTCAATGGGTGACCATGAAAGAGAAGACAAAGTTTTTTGGCTTCCAAAAATTTGAAGCACATTACATCATAGAAGCAAACCCATAACCATAGATCAAAAAAAATAACTAAAGTTCAACAAGAAGATAAGTGCCAAATATAAATTCTGTTATCAAAATAGAACCACTGTCAATATATTTAAAATAAAAAATTTAATCTCAAAGTATTAAAATAAATAATACAATGAATGAAATACAAGATAAAAGGGATTTGGGATTGAGATGAATTACATAAAAAAAGAAACCTTCTTTTATACAAGAAAAACTATAATTCCTAAATGGTTTTCTGATGTGGGAAAGGTAAAATTTCACCTACCCATTTAAATGCATCATTTGATATTATATTCTCCCACTTGAAATTCATCTTCTTCACTTGTCAACTCCATACTTACTTATATTCTTGCTAAGTAATAGGAGGTTCTATCCTAAACAAACTTTTCCACGTTGATCAGTTTGATCATAATATCTTCAAGGTTCTCACTAATGTGAATCTTTTATATATCAAAATTTATTTCTTATACTTTTTCTCATATAAAGTGATATTGTACTAGATTCTTTGAGTAAAATATTAGATTCCTTGCTAAGTATAGAAGGCTCTAACTATCACAATATAAATTAATTTTTTTTGTTTATCTTCAAGCTCTTTCAGAAAAAACTACTGCTAGATTATCTCTTTACTAGCTTGTGTAGCTACAATATACTCTATATTTATCATCAAAGTAGACATCATAAACTGTAGCTTTGAAACCAACTTATAGCTCCTCCAATAGGAATGAAAATATTGGTGGACTTGCTATTTTCAATATCCCTAGCATAATCTGCATTAATATAGTCTCTAGCAATAAGGTTCAAACCTTTATAATATAATGTGGTATTTGAGATTCCACTAATATATTTAAGAATCCTTTTCATATTAATCTAATGCTCTCTACCATGATTTGTCATTAATTGTCTAACTACTCTCAATGCTTATGCAATATCTAACAATGTACAAATCAAACTTTTTTTTGTTGATGGATATAGTACTCAAAACACATCTCTTTTCTCTTCTTCTATGCTAGGACACATACTTGATGATAATTTAAAATTAATAGGAAGTGAAGTATAAATTGGCTTATTATCTTGTATCTTGAAGCATTATAAGATCTTATTATAATAGTTCTTTGAAAGAGTCATATCTTTCCATTTTTTCTTTCTTAGTAAATCTATATCTTTAAAATATTGTTTCATGTCCTAGTTCTTTTATATCAAACTTACTAGTCAATTGTGACTTCAATTCTTAGATATGACCTTTGTTAAGACCTATTACTAATATGTCACACATACAATTATAGTATGATCAAGTCATTTTCACTCTCAAATTCCTTATAGTACATACATTGACATGAACTGAGTCTATTGTACCAAAGACTAATGATAAAGGAATCAAGTCTCTTATACTAATACCTTAATATTTTTTGAGATTGTATAGAGATTTGTTCAACTTGCAAATAAAATTCTCATTGCCTATTTCAATACAACTTTCTAGTTTGAGCATACAAATTTTTTCTTCAAGTTCTCCATGAAAAAATATAGTTTTGACATCTAATTATTTCAAATATAAATCAAACATAGAACACAAAACTATCACTACTAAGATTATCATAAAACAAACCAATGAGAAAAAGATTTCTTTGGAGTCAGTGTATTCTCTTTGAGTATATCTTTTTACCACCAATCTTACATGCTATCATTCTACTTAATCATTATTATACAACTTTATCTTATAGACTCATGTGTTACTAATACTTTTTTTCTTGTGGTAATAATAATATTCTTTTGTAGAGCTCTAAATTATTTCTACATTCACTACAAGAAAAATCTCATATACCTAGGGACAATTCCCTAGCTAAATGGGCATTTACTATCGCTAAACAAGATATATCCGATTGGTTCCCTATCTAAAGTGCTCTTTGCTAAAATTTAGCGAGGGAAAGTATCCCTGGCTAAAATCTAGCGACGGAAAAATCTCTTGCTAAAAAAGACAAATTCTCTTTCGAAATTAGCAAGCTAAATGAGATTTTTCGTCGCTGAAAGAAAATAATGTTGAAAGATTCTCAAGCTAAAGTGATTGTCACTAAATTTTAGCGGCGGAAATAGTCCCTTGCTAAATAAATTTAGTGACGGAAAAATCAGTCGCTAAAATAAAGATTTCCCTAGCTAAATTAGCTATGGAACATTCCCCTAGCTAAATTAACAAGGGATTTTTCCCTTGCTAATTTAGCAAGGGATTTTTCCCTAGCTAATTTAGCTAGGGATTTTCCATAGCTATTTTAATTTCAAAACTATTTTCAGAATTTAATTTATTTTTAAATTTCTTAATTAAATAATTTAATATTTTTATATCAAATTTAATAAAAAATTAAACGATAAATGATAATTTATAATAAACAAAAAATAAAATTATATAATACTTATTCTAATTCATTATTTTAAATAATTGAAACTAACAAATAACAAAATTTTATTACATTTTATTCATCAATGTATCTACTGACAGTGCATAAAGTATAATTTATCCATTCATTGACGTTGCTTTCTCTCCCTCTACTCCTCCGATTACCATTTTTCTACTACAACAAAGCTGTCCGAGTCATGACTAATAATGTCTAGTGAAAAATCCAATCACTTATACAAGCTTTGTATGAGGAACAATGTGGTATCATATCTGTAAGAAATTTAAACAACTTAGTCAAATTAAAATAAAAAAAAGTTATGTTTTGATAAATATATAATCATGTAGTATATATGTAAATATATACTAGCATTTAACTCATACATATATTACTACAATATATGTACATAAAAACTACAGTATTATGTGTACATATATACTAAGTACAAATATACTCAGTATATATGTACATAAAATATTGTAGTATTATATGTACGTATATACTGATTTTATATGTATGTATATACCATATTTGTGGCTGTTGCTGCTACTCCCGCTGCCCATGCCGTTCCTGCTGCTGCTGCACTCCCACTACTGTAGCCAATGTGACTGCTACTATCCCCGATGTCACTGCCGCTGCCAATGCCACTGTTGTAGCTGCCGCTGCCACTACCTTCGCTCCTGCCACTCCTGCCGATGCCGCCTCTGCCACACCCAACTCTGCCTCCGCTCCCACCATTTCCGCCGCTGTCGACGCCGCCACTACCATCGCTGCTGCCGCCGTCGCCGCCGCTATCATCACCACCACTGTTGTCACCGCTACCGCTGCTGATAATAGGCTTTTACATGCCTATAATAGGCTAAAACTCTACCCAAAAAATTCAGAGACACAAATATATTCACAAATATATAATAACAATTATTATAGACATGAATAAACACAAATTAAAGTTGATTGTCATACAGCTTCAACAAAAATTTTATTAAATAATTTAATAATTTTATATTAAATTGAATAAAAACTGAAACTATAAATGAAAATTTTAAATTAAATAAAAAAAATTCATTTAATAACTTATTTTATTACAATATTTTAAATAACTTAAACAAAAAAAATAATAAAATTATATTACATCTTATTAATCAATGTATCTACCAACAGTGCATAAAGTATAATCTATCCATGCATTGACGTTGCTTTCTCTCCCTATGCTCCTCTGATCACCAACTTTCCTGCTGTGAAGAAGCTATCCGAATCATGGTGCATCATGTATGTTAAAAAATTCTTTTGCTTATACAAGCTTCATATGAGAAATAATACGGTACCATATCTGTAAGAAATTTAAACCACTCAATCAAATCAAAATAAATAAATAAAACTATGTTTTGATAACTATATATTACTACAGTAAATTTGTACATATATAATAGCATTTCACTCGTACATATTTTACTGTAGTATATGTATTATACTGAGTACATATATACGTATATATGTCCATATAAACTATAGTATTATGCGTAAATATATAATGAGTACATATATACTCAGTATATACCTACATAAAATACTACAGTATTATATGTACGTATATACTGACTATATACATATGTATATATCGTGTTTGTTGCCATTATTGCTACTCCCACTGTCATTGTCGCTGCCATTGCCACTGCCGCTGCCACTATTGCCGGTGCTGCTAGTGCTGCCACTATTACCGGTGCTGCCGGTGCTGCCACCACTACCGATGCTACCGCTGATGCCGCCGCTACTACAGCTGCTACTTCCACCACTACCACTGCCATCGATGTTGTTGCCGCTTTAGTCGGTGCTGTCGTTGATGCCGCTGCTGCTGATGATGCCTTCGCTGCCGCCTCTACCGGTGCCGCCGCTATTGCCATTGATGCCGGTACTACCGGTGCTTTCAGTGTTGTCGTCGTTACTACTGCCGCCGCTCTCGCCTCTACCACTATTGCCGGTGCTGCCGCCACTACCATTACTGCTAGTGTCGCCACCACTGCTGCCAAAATAAAATCCAACATTATTCATGTTTTTATATAAAATTATATGCAAAATAAAATGCACCTTACTTTATATATCACATTTTAGGAAAATTTTGTGATGTAGGCTCTTTAAGAACAACACTAGACTTTAAAAAAAAGAATAAAATTAAAGATAAGAATAAAACTTAATTTTTCGAGTGGACTCGCATAAACAAAATAACTAGAAAATTAGGAGATAAAATTATTAATATTCAACATTTTTCATATTGATTAATTTTTGACCATCAATTTATCCTTGAGTATTAGGGCTCATCTCACTAGGCAATAAATCTCAAAAATAACATCATTAAAACACAATTAAAAAATTCAAGTTTAACAAAAACTATAATAATTCAAAATAAAAGTTAATACATTATATTTAATTCTTGGCCTAGAACAATAATTTTCATCATAAGTTGTATACAAAAGCATGCAAAGCCAAAATTTTTAAATCTGCAACAAAACATAAACTTCACCTCACTAAATCTCATAAAAATTTCAAAATAAAATATATTTGTGCAAAATGAATACAAAAATAACTTATCATTATGAAAATATATGTTACATGAATATAATGAAGATTTATCTTGACACAATAACAAATAATTTTGTCCAATGATAATAAATATCAAGTTTGAGACTCATCAGACATAATCTCTCCAATTTTTAGAGATAAGACTATCAAGATATTAACATCTCTTAAATCTCATGTTAAAGTAAAAGCCATGTGCATTAAGTAGGGCTTCCTCATAATGCGTATGACAACACAACAACAAGTATGTACATTCAATTTGAATTATACACATATGTGATGAAAAAGAATAGGATTGGCCAAGCTATGTCTAGACTATTAACAATTCCTAATTTCTATATAAAACTCAGCACGACATTATTGCATTGTAATTCAAATGTGGCATCTACCTAAATATATTTTTTTATGCATGATTTTTATGATTGACCTTTTCTTCAATAAAAGTAAGTTGCTATTTCTAAATTAGGTGGGGTAGAAATACTAATTTTTTCAACATTTCCAAGGAAACTCAAAAATAAAAAAAAACATGGACAAGCAACGAAGAAATTACTCACCTGTGAAACAACATGTCGAACGCCACTCTCCATGTCACCATCACCAAATCCATGATCATGCCCATGCCCCATGTCATTATCCACCTTGTATCCATGATATGCACCTTGCTCATGTTGATATTTAGGTCAATGATGAGCAGCATAGGCATGAACCCCAACAATGGGCCTCCCATTCCCACTTCCATCTTTTATCACCAAACAACTTTCCCTTTGATCCGCTCAAGTTCTTCACCTCTAAAACCTGCGCAGTATTTGATAACTGAGGATTTAACACGTCAACACATCCCACCTACACGTTCACCTTGTTCCTGCAATATTTTCTCTCATAATATTGAGTCCCAACAGAATCCACTTGAAGAGTTAACAAAGATGCAGGCATAGCAAAAAAACCAGAAAAAAGAAACTTAGTCCATGGATACTTTGGTGAACATGGATTAGATAATGTCCGTGACCCACCTGAGAGCATGAGAACAAAGCCAGTAGAAAGAATCACACCGGCAAAAAAAGCTTTTGCTGTAACAAAAAGATTCCCATTTATTTGAAGAAACTAGCACTTTTTTCCTAGCAAATGAGGCTCCCACTTAACTCATACATCTGCATATATATATATATATATGCAATATAATATCACTGTTACAAGGCATCCATACAATATATGTATGATGATAAAGACCATACCTAGCACATGAGGTTCCTACTTGACATAGGATCTAAGAGAGTTTGATATCTCGAACTCAATGCCTGATATCTTTGGAGAAAGATTTTTACCATCACGCCAAGTCACAACTTGTAATATAAGGACAAATGATATTTACTTGTATTGTAACTACAATATAAGAGAAACCCAAGCATATAAATAAAAAATAAAAGACTATGAGTAGCTCATACAGGTTAGGTGATTCCATAGAATGAAAATAAATTGAATCTGCTATAGACTTCCATGTAGATCTGGGCACAACTATGCCTCTTTCAAAGTTGAGCTTCAATACTACCTTCTTACACTCTTCAAACTTCTGGGCAGCATCTCGATCCGTTGGGCAAATTTTTTTAACCTGATTCATGTTCATCATAGAAGTTATGATGAAAGAGACCCATGGGTGTTCATGATCATCAAATATGTTGACAGAAACAGCTTCAAACATGGTATTGATTTAAGATGAATGAAGTTTGTGAACCAAGCTTATTAATCTGATTGGAACCTGCTGAAAGTCCTTCAATGCTTCTTTGTGATTCCCCATGGCAAGATATGCAGCACCTCGTCTATAATAACTCTGTAATTTTAGACAAGTGTTAGGAGAAAAAAGAAGAAAAGTATGCGTAGTAGACTCATGATGCATTATGTGCCTTGGAATAGTAAGGATCACAATTGATAGCCTTGGAAGCATCCTCTAACACACACCCATATTCTTCCAGTTTGGCATGGGCAAAAGCACGATTGGCCCAATACACAACATTCTGATTATGTAAATTGATAGCTTGTGTGTATATTTCTATAGCACGAGCAAACCTGTTGGCTGAAGAAAAAGATGACAAACATACTTATTAATGTCAATATTGATCAAAATGACAAATCTAGTTAAGATTAAAATTGATATGAGACTATATAATTAGCCATCATAAAAATAAGTGTAGGCAATAGCAATCTTACATACAAATTATATTAGATCTTACTTCTAATGAAATGACAATCAATTTCAATATGCTTATGTTCTCGTTATATCAAATTTGAATGCTTAGTTATTTGATTATCACAGTCAAACATAGAAACTTTTTCTATTTAATGCAATATATGAATATCAACTCTCATATAACAATGACTATGACTAAGCATTCCACCTCTATATTCTCAATTTAAAATCGATATCTATCTCAATTCCTTGAGAAAAATTGTTTAGGCACCAACATGACTTAGATGGGAACGTGCCACATGAATCTTGGCAAGGCATGAGATTTTGTTTTATGAAAATCTTTAATAAATATATATAATGCAATTATTAAATTATCATACATCTTCTAATTCATAAAATAACAATAAAATTCATTTTTTTTATTTACTAGTAATAGTAAAAACCCAATTTTTACTTTCAAAAGATGAACACATGAGCTCAATTGAAGTCGAACTCAATATATTAACAACTAGATTTGAGCTCAATTGAACTCGAACTCTACTCGAGCTCAATTGAACTCACACTCGACTCATATCATTAGCAGCCCTAATTATTAGTATGAACTACTACTACAAAATAATAAATTATTATACGTACTATGTTATATATGGTTGATAATGTTAATAATACAAAAGAAACAAACATATTGATGACGATGATACTCATCCTATTAAAATCATACCCATGATTGATAATTATTGATAATTATGATCATAGTTGTTAGAAACTTGTGATACAAGAAATGATACAATAATACAACATATATTTTTTATGAAAATTAATAGGTTTCACAATTTATATCTTATTTTAAAACATATCTTCCAATACAAATACCAAACATGATATGACATGTGATACTATGATAGAACAATACATACATTCTCAACTATTTTCTATAATTTTAAAAAAATCAAATTAATTTTTCCTGTTAAAGAATTTATTATATTAATTATTCAAATATACAAAAGAATTAAAAAATAATCATAAAAAAATAAGCAAAATAATCTTAAACAAAAGGTTACATTTTCATTATCATATACTATAATTCATACTTTTAATATACATTTATATAAATATATTTTTTTTACATATTTTTTGCAACGTGAAAAAACTTATGATACATGATACGATATAATACATAATACAAAAAAATAGGAAAATAATATACGATATATTTTATGAGCTAACAACTATGATTACAATATAGGGAAAGAAAATATGGACATGAAAAGCAACATATATACATCATATATATATATATACACACACACTCACGCACACACACACACACACACACACAAACTTGCATGGTATTTGAGAGGAGAATATAGGGGCTAGTGAATAAATCTAGAAAATAGAAAAAGCAAAGCATCAACATGAGCAAGCTAGGATTGAGTTTTTGAAAATAATGAAAGCTGGCTAAGAGAGACTAGAGTAAAGCTAAGAAATAACAACATAAAATAAATAGCTTAGTTAGCAATCTGTAAACATAATTTCTCTAATGGCAAAAAAAATGCATTGATAAAAGAGAAACACATAAGCAGCTCTAATTCGATCAGGATTATGGTTGAGTTTCATAGTAACTAATGCACAAGTAATAAATGTGCCCAAGCGCATTGAATACTTGTAAATCTAATACAAAGGCACTACACTTATATATGATCACAAATAAATGTGCAGTAGCTTGAATAATTACCTTTGAATTGATCGTTAGCAGAGTTTTTGATTATCTCAACTTTTTCAAAGTTAGCAACTTCTATTTCCATCATTGGTAAAGAAGAAAGGTAGATCTTAGCAATGGAAGAGATGGTTCGATGTTTGCAAAATCATAATCTAAAAATGCTTCCCTCTGCCTTCTATTTCCCTTGAACAACAAAAGAAGGAAAAGCTAATTGTCGTCACGTAATTCGCCTCATGTTTGGAGTATGTCTAACTTTCAATGTGAAACAATCCAGATGGGGCAACTCCCAAAGATCCTATGAAATCCAAAACCCTAAATTGGCTTATCAAACAAATACATTCAATATCACATACCTTTCAAAAATGGAGATAAACTAACCTCAAAAAACATGGAAAGGAAAAATCATATAGAATTTACAAGTCAGTGATCCTATGCGCGATTTTGAAATGCATTCGAGGGAGAATAGGCGGAAGCCTGCCTCTCCCAACAGAGATTAGAATGAGACCTTTGGGAGATAGCAAAGCGTGGCAATGTTCCGTAGGAGTAGATTGGGAACCATAGATTGGCAATGCCTTCGAGAGGAAAGCACTCTAACATGTCGACACTTCCAGCCATTTTCGATATTATCAATTTGTTTGAAGTTGCAAAAAATACCATACATATAATTTTGATATTTTCTGTGTTTTAAGAAATGATCAAGATCAATATACGTCTTTGTTTTAGTGGCATGGGTTCCATTTACACTCTTCAGGTTTAGTTGATTTTTTATTGTGCATTAATCTAGGTAAATAATATTGATATTGATTGGAAACTAATAACACCTCCGCTAGTTAGTAGTAGAGAAGGTAATGGTGTGTTGAGGATTTCATTTCATGTTGTAGATTCACGAGTTTGATTTTTATTCTTGGATCGAAATCATATTTTATTTATACTTACCTAAGAATGAATATAAAAGTGAATTTTTACCTCTTATAATTTAGCCAAGTAAAACTCAAATACTTCATTGATCACACACACACACACACACACACACACACACACATATATATATATATATATTATTTATTTATTTATTTATTTATTTATATTTATAACAAACCTCAAGTAGCTAGTACACATGAAGGTGATTTGGGATAGAAATATTTAAATCATTAAAAAAATAAATTCGAAGTGAACAAACTAGTTTTTTTTCTGATAGCAGCTAAACGAAGAAGTATTTTTTTATGTTTAGGGAACATTGATAACTCGAATGGACTGTAAGATATCAAAGATGAAAATAATAAGATCACCTTATTTGAGCATTCCCTTGGTTTTTAAAAAGGAAAAGGTATTGCTTAGGTTGCTATCCATGTCGTCCGATAAGGCCATTCTAAAAGGTACCATGCCCCATTGCAGATTAAAGTGCCTCTAGCCTGATGTTGTACTTATGAAATCAAACACTACACTATCAGGTCTGCTCTGCAACAATAGGGAGGCCATGTGCTCTGTTCTTGAGAAAACAAAAATTGCATCCACTTCCAAATTATTAGCTATATTGGCTGCAGACATGCATATGACTTCTGAAATAGTATCAAAACTAGAGTAGTCCAGAGCCGAAAAATCCATTAGTTTATGCTGTTCTCTTCCCTCCACCACCTCCCTGTACTCAAACTAACACTTCTAATAATAGAAAGGGCCTTCATTGTATATTGGCCCATGGCAGATTCTTCAGAGAGCATCAAAGCATTTGCCCTCTGCCTAACTGCCTTAGAAACATCAGCTACCTCTGCTCTGGTAGGAGTAGGATATTCAATCATGGACTCTAGTAGTTGGGAAGCAACAATGACGGGCTTGTTTAACTAGCGGCAGAGATTAACAATATTTTGCTGGGCTGCAGGATCCAGTTCAAGTGGTATCCGGGCGCCCAAATCTTCTCTTGCTACCACAACACCATCTAATGCTCGAATTATCTCTTCCAAGTTTGCAAGTGAGCAGCTACTATCTATCTTAGCAAGGATAGCAATGTCATTATGTTCAGAATGTGCAGCAATGTAGCTGTTGAGATGATAAATGACTTCTGCTGACTTCACAAAAGATATTGCAACGAAATCAACACCCTCTGCAATCCCAAAATAAATATCCAACCAATCCTTGGATAAAATTGTGGGAAGCATGGAACTCCATCCACGTACTAAGCTGCCATTCCTCCACCATGACAAATTACCTCAAGGCAACAAAAGTCTAGGATCTGTACACCTGCACTTATCATCAGGACCCATTTTCTCAACCACCTAAACCTCACCATTCCACCATCAACCAAAAGTTCATCGCTAACACTAACATCTGAATACAACCATGAAAACAACTATTTAGTAATATCTAAATCAAATGAACTATTATGAGTCCCAATGAAACAAAAATAATGGTATTCGAATAGTTACCCTCGGCAAAACCATCATAATTAACAATAATAGTGTGATCTGGCATAGAAAAAACAAATGATCTAACAATAAAAGTCCAGATTTCACCATCCTACATAAAGATGCTAATTTCATATCAAGCAAAGCAAGAAACCAAAAGAACAAAACATCAGGTAATGATTTACCTCGGCTTTGAAATATGTGACTTAGCATCATGTTTGTTGACGTTCGCAAAAGTGGAAGGTGGCAATAAGAGATGGGTGAAAATGGACATAAGTGCCGGGACGAGGACGATGACCAGTAGCAGTAGCGGGTCTTCATGGAGAAAAATGTAGCATCAAATAAGGATTAAAGACTGTAAAACTTGATGTTGCTTTTGCTACTTCATTTTCTTTCTCAGAATAGGTGTTTGACGCAAAGGTGGAAGCAGCATGGTGTAGTGGGGGACCTAGCCAGTGAGGAGGGAAAGATGATAATCCACATGCACAAATTAGTTTATATGATAGAGATGAGCTTAAGAATGTAATATATTTGCAAAAACTTTTGAGTTTGAATACATCTTTAAATTATTAACAATATATTTTCTTAAGCTTACCTAAAGATAAGGTCGATAGAAACATTCATCTCTATGTAAATTTAATAAAGATATATGTTGATATAATACCTTGATTGTTAAAGGAATCAGCATAAGAGAATTCAAAGAAAAAAAAAGAGCCAAGACATTAATAAAGCAGCCAAGGAAATGATAAAAAATTTTGTTATTAGAGCCCAAATTGAAAATGTGGAATTTAGATTTTTTTTATTAAGTAACAAAATACAATATCAAAAAAAAATGTACAACATAAAGAAGCTTCAGTTTATTACATTCAATGCGAAATAAAATATAAATTTATGTTTTGATTTTCCTAATAATAAACTCTACATCTTGTGATTTTTATTCCTACAATATTCAAATCCTTTCTCTCCATATATGATATATGATTGTTGCCAGTAGGACTTTTTGGATTAGGTTCTTTGACGTGTTGGCCGAATAGTTTTTATGCATAATTTTGAAGGCTGTTGAAATGGAATGCATGTCCATTGTCATCCATGTCAAGTTCATTAAGCTCTCCCAATTTTCCTTTTAAATGGGTATTGAAAAAATAGATGCTAAAATAATTCTATTTTAGAATAGAATTCACAATTTGATTTGTTGGAGTTGAAAATAACTAATCATTTATTCTTAGCTTTTTGCATATTGCAATCCATAGGTAGATGTCATGTTTGAGGATACATTTTGGTGTCAAGATTAATCTCGTCCAAGTTGTTTTTCCTTTCCTTTTATCCCCAATGAGAAATTTATAGGCTTAGATTTTTCTCCATTTGCTTAGATTTTCTTGAGATTGTTAAATGCTTCCATATTTTTCTATTTAGGTATTATTTGAGATTAGGGAATTTCAGAAAGGAGAATTATCTTTAAATATATAATAGTTCTAGATATTTTGAGAATTAAGATAAAAATGGTTTATCTATTTTATCCAGAGAGAATCCTCCTTCCTTTATATTCTCCATAGATATTTAGTAGGAGCAAACATCTATGTATTTATTTATAAATATTAATTTATTTTCTTTTAACTTTATTGAAAAAAATTATATTTTTATTATATGTCAAGTTTTTCAAAATTGGTAATATTTATTTTTTGTAAAATTTCTTATAATCATTAACTTTTTTATACTTATAATAATATTAATATTTACTAGTTTATTCATCAATTCAGATATTTTTGAAAATATTTTTTATTTTATCATACAAAGAATTAATCTACATTTATATTAGTAAAAATTTTAATATAAGTTAATTTAATTTTTAAAATATCGAAAAAAAATTAGTATACTTATTGAATTTATTATTTAATGTTACTTTAATATAAAATTTTAAGTTTCTTAATTAAAAATTTTAGAAATTTTAATTTGTATAATTTTTTAAAAAATTAATAAATCAAAAAAATAGATATTTTAGTCCTTATTAATTTAATTTTTTCTGTATTTTTATATTTTTTAAATTATTTATTTATTATATCATTTTTTTATGATTGTACGAGGAGAATATATCTTTCAAGGATTGCTCATCTATAGACCATTAACATACATTTAATAAACATAATTAAATAAAATATTAAAACTAATAATAAATTAAAAAAAATTAAATAATTAAATATTAGCTAGGGAAATTCCCTCGCTATGTTCTGGATTTAATTAGCTAGAAAAGTTGAGCCACTAAATCCATCGCTATATTCCGGATTTAATTAACTCGAGAAGTTCTATAGCTAAATCCATCGATATATTCCAAATTTAATTAGCTAGGGAAGATCCATCACAAAAATTCATCGCTATATTCAGAAAGTAATTGGCTAGGGAAGTTCTATCGCTATAATCGGTCATTATTTTCAGTATGTAATTAGCTAGAGAAATTCCAATGCTAAATCCGTCACAATATTTCGGGGTGTAATTAGCTTTGAAAATTCTATCTCTAAAATTCGTAGCTATGTTTCGGATGTAATTAGCTAAGGAATTCCATCACTGAAATCTATCGCTAAGTTCCGGATGTAAATAGCCAGGAAAATTCCATCGCTAAATTTGTAGCTAATTTCCATTATTTATTAGATAGGAAAATTACATCTCAAAATTTATAGCTATTTTCAGGATTTTATTAGCTAGGGAATATACGTCACTAAATTACTAATTTAATTAGGTCGAGAAAATTTGTCACTAAATCTGTCACTAAATTATGGATTTAATTAGCTAGAGAAATTTCGTAGCTAAATCCGTCACAAAATTACTGATTTTATTAGATAGAGAAAATATGTTGCTAAATTAGTCGCTAAGTTAAGGATTTTATTAGCTTGAGAAAATCCATCACTAATCTGTTGCTAAATTTCCCACTTTTCTTGAGCAAAATTTACAAACATTTTTCGTCCCTAATCCATAGCTAAATTCCCCACTTTTCTTGAGCAGAATTTATGAAAAATTTTTCGTCGCTAATCCGTTACAAATTTTGATTTCAATAAAAAATCATAAATCTATTATTATTCCCTAGCTAATCCCTCGTAATTTAGCTAGGGATTGATCCCTAGCTTAAATTCCCTAGCTAAATCAATATTTTCTCGTAGTGATTGCTATTATCCATAGAGATTCATCTAAGCTACATGAAGATTCATGAACTATTAATGATTCTCCATCCTTTGTAAATAGATAATATGCAATATTACTCTTTGTTATAAACTCTGAGAACCAAGCTAGTGGTCTTATATCACAAGTTGACCAACTAGCTTTTGGAGCCTCAAACTAAACTTATTCTTATACCTCAATCTATATTAGATTCTCTATGTATATTAGAATTTCTTGTATTAGATTATTTTTTACTTATGTAGTTATAGTTTCTAAAACTTTTTTTAATATGATATCATTTTCTTTTATTATTTGTAGTTGATTTTCTATAAAGATTACATCACTATTGATAATGTCCTTGTGGATAGTGAGATCTCATAAGTGATACCCCTTTACTCATTCATCAAATACTATGAATATATACTTTCTAGATTTCAAATCAAACTTTGTTCTTTCTTGGGTAATCTACTATCACATGTGATACCCATGTACATCACATGTGTAGGACATCTAACGAAACAAAAAGTAGAGTAATCTACTATCTTTCCAGTCCATATGTCAATCAACATTCTTAAATCAATAATTGTTGATAGTGACTGATTTATTATATAAAAAATAAGAATAGGTGCTTCTGCCAAAAAAGAGTTAGATAAACTTGTATTCCTCAACATAGCTCTCATCTATCCCACAAAAAGTATACACCTACTTAGCCACTTTATTTTGTTGTGGTATATATGAAATCGTGAATTATTATATGATACCATCCTGCCTACAAAAGAAAAGAAACTTATCATCTATATATTCTTTTATTATTTGTCCTTAAATACTTAATTCTTTTCCTAAATTCAAGTTTCACCCTCACTTTGAAGTCTTTAAAAACTAGAAATGTATCTAACTTCTTTTTAATTGGATATACTCTATATTTCCTGGAGTAATCATCAATGAAAGACAAAATACTTTGCTCCTCCTTAGAATATTTTTGATGATTCCCATATATTATAATTAAATCAAGTCTAAAATGCACATACTCTTAGCAACTGATCTACTAAATATCAATTTATACTACTTACTTATAACATAATATTCACATAAAAATCTACTAATTTGATTCCTAAAAGTAGATTTCTATTAAAAAGAATCATTAAACCTTATTTTCAAATGTGGTTTGGTTTGAAATTCCACATCATCATTGACTCTTATCCTTTGTTAATTAATGCAACATGTGTTTCAACTTTTTGTACAATTTCCTCTTTAAGCATGAATATATTTGCAATGATTTTTTTATCTTCATAATTAAAAGCATACCTTTTATATATTATTATATCATTTTCAACATTGTTGAATCTGAGACTATTCATTTGTCTCAAATAAAATAATTTTTTTTCAAGTCTTTCATATATTATTTTTTTTGAATGATGCATATCATACCATTAAACATCTTTACATTGATAACACTAACACCAATAATCTTCAAATCATGATCATCACCCTTGTGTATAGAACCTTTGTTGGGTAATTTTGCTTCCAAGGTTTGTAATTTTAGATTCAGAAGAAAAAGAAAAAATAGCAAAGATATATCCACAACCACAGTATATCAAACCACAACAGAAACACGAAAATAACATGGTTCACTAGTTGTTCAACGCGACTAGCAACATCCACCAGAAAAAGACTTATTCGTTTACAGATTATAACCAAAAAAATGTTCTTACAATTTGTGAGTAGCAATCGCATAGAAAATCACGCTAAAAAGAGAGATGAAAATGAACAATCCTGAAGAAAAAATGGCATCAACCAAAAAACAAAACAAAAATAAATATATATATTAACAGTTTCTTGATATTCAATAATGGAGTAGGTCGGATCACTTGGATGAACCGTGTTGTGCTACAAAAAATTTTCGGCCCACTGACCAGGCTGCATGACCCCCATTATTGTGCTATTGCTATATTCTCAATCTCTTAATATTTTCTTTCCTGCACTAACATTAAAAATATTGAAATAGAAAATATTTTTGGTTATATAAAATAATCTATCAAAACAAACTATATACAACAACCTCATAAGATTAATTAATATACTAAGTATTAATTCATATACTAATTATTAGTATTTTTTAAACATATTGAAATAGAAAATATTTTATGTTTATATGTTTTGAAAATATACTAAGTATATTTTTAGTATAAACATAAGTATACATATAAAAATTCATACATCAAACATATATATTTACGCATTCAAGTGTTTTATATGTTTAAAAATAAATATATACGTAAAAATGCATGTGTAAACATATACATTTACATGATTTAAAAATATATACTTTATAATTTTTGTATAAACATATTTATACATATAAATGCATATGTATACTATATATGTATATAGTATGCATGTTTATCCATGTCTATTGTACACACATATATAGCATACGTGTTTTCGGTGAGATGTATAAACATGTATCTTTATACATTTATTAACACATATATCTTCCCATTCATAAATATATTGATAAAAAAACATATACGTATACATATAACTATTTTGTTTATATGTTTATAAACACAAACATTCATGTATACTCATACTTATAAATACATGTTTGCATTATCAACATAATTCTATTATTTAAGAATTTTATTATTATGTTATACAAATATATAACATAATTTTTGAAAAAAAAAATGTTATTTTATTATTTTTTAATAATAGTATGATATGTGAGGAATTTAATAGTTTTACTTATTTAGTGGATCAAAAAATAATTAAAATTTATTTGTGAGATTTGTGTCTTATTGCACTAAATACAAACTATTTGAAAAAAAAAAGACCTTAACTTTTCATAATTTAAAAAAGTAGATCAAACTCTAAAATAATAAAGATTTAATGTACTAAAATTAATCAATGTAAATTTTATCATTCAAAATTTTTGAAAAAAAGATTGAATTAATTAATTTGAAAACTTCTGTTACAAACCAAGAAATCATATTTCCAAATTAAGAAATCATAATTCATAGAAATCTAATTTTAAAAGTAAAATTAATAATGCAAGTGGAGAGATGGGGAATTGAAACACATATACTTATGTATAAATATATGTATATATTTAAACACACACACATATATATATATATACTGACAAATATATATATGTATATATATACCAAAATAAACATATAATAACATACATGCATATAAATAGATATATAAATATTTTGTGTATGTGTGTGTGTGTGTGTGTGTGGGTGTGTGTGTGTATATATATATATATATATATATATATATATGTTTAAATGTATATATGTACATATGTATATATGTATATATATGTGTGTGTGTTTATATGTATATATATATAGACATATAAACACACACACACACACACACACACACATATATATATAATGTTTATATATATGATGCATAGTTATGTATATAGATGTATGTATCTGTGTGTGTGTGTGTGTATTTATTTATTTATTTATTTATATGTATTTATATATATGCATATATCTATATACATATATGTTTATATAAGTGTTTATATGTATTTATAAACACCTATATAAATGTGTGTGTGTGTGTGTATCAATATTTATATATGTATTGAGATATATAAATACATAATATTAATTATGTATTTATATAGTAAAAATTTTATATGTATTTATATATATGTATTTATATCTATATATTTGTTTTCATATATATATATATATATAATTATTTTTACAATTTAATTTATATTAATCTTGTGATCATGTTGTACACTCTAGATTTGACACGAAGGGCTTGAGTTCTATTTCTATCTTCATACATCATTAATTATATTTTTAAATGTATTTCCAAAAATTAGGATATTTAAATTTGGTTTATTGGTCTGCAATAAAGTTTCTAAATTGATAAAATCAATTTTCTTTTAATTTTGTAGGATACAATTGGTTTGATTAATTTAATTGCACAAAAAATGTAAAGTCTATTTTTTCAAAAATTTTTTGTTAGGTGCATAGATCTACCATCCTTTCTAACTAGACATTTATTGGGTTTTGTATGGAAATAATTGATTTTAAAATAAAAAAGATAAAATCAATTCGCTTAAGAAAGTATTGACCAAAGTAATGCACAATGCCAACAATGAGAACAGTGACATTTAAACTAAATCAAATATCATCGATCATAACAGTAGCATTTTAATTAATTAAAATGTCATCTTTGCACCGGCATTTTAAGAAATTGAAATATCATTATCCACAATGGCGACATATTGTTGAACAAAATTTGATTCCATTTTAATTAATTCATTCTCTTCTCCTCTACTCCTATCAAACTATCTTGCTCCGAGCCTTGATATGCACCTCTTCGGTGGTTACCTCTTCCCCCTCGTCCCTTTAGTTCATCCCGACTCAAGTAATGCTTTTGGCTTTTTTAAAGAAATGTTTTATTTAATTGGTTTTCATTTGTTTCTATGCAAGCGTATCTAAAATGTGCAATTTTAGGAGATGATTTGTATTTGTTTTGGTTTTTGGTGGAATTTATAGTTACATGTTCTGATTTGTGATCTTTGTTGGTGGTTAGGATATATTTTCTAAAGAAACAATTATATTTAGAAAAAAAGACGAATACATTACCTTTATGCTTGAATGTGCTTACACACTGTAAGAAATTGGTTATAATATGATTATTATTTATAGAGTTAGAAAATGAAGAAAGTGCTTAAATATGTTTAATGACCTCTCATATTATTTTTTTTCATTTGGTAGCATTTTTTTACAGGTCAGATATGTCTATTTCAACAAATCCCATGATATGTTACTATAATGGATAAATGTTGATGACTAAAACAGATGTCACATATGAGGGGAGAAAATCTATTATTGTGCCTATGAATATCGATTGAATTCATGTTTGAAGATCTGATTGATATGATATACTCAAGAACAAATATTGACAAACGAATGTTCAAATTAGTACTCAATTGTAAGTATCCCCATAGAAGTTGAAATAGGTTTCAACCTTTTCCAATATGAGTTGACAGTAGTGCGCACCAAATTTTGAATCTGGTTAACACAACAAAAATTGAGAAAATTGAACTATTTATTAAATTTGTTCGAGCTAAGGAACAAATGAATCAATCTATGAGTGGCCATATAGATTTATTTATTTGTGATAATTATAATGTTGCATAATTTGATTATGATTGTGGACCTATTACTAGAGTAGTACCGGATACTGGACTAAAGGGAGATGATAAAGATCATGCAGATGAAAAAGGTAATGATGAGTATGATAAAGATGTTAATGATGAATGTGAGGAAGATGATAAAGATGTCGACATTGATGGACACGCATCCTCCTTTTGAACTTTTAACTAAGTTTTGAAAAATGAACAAGGGATACATGTCTCAACACAAGCACCCTCTTATGATGTATCAAATCACCTAGATAATAAATAAACAATATGATTTTTTTCTGGAATAAAATGAGCAAAATGGTAATTTTACCATAAGAAAAGTAAGCTAAAAATTTTAGAACTCTGATGATAAAATAGAATATAACTAAAATCAGAATGTTCTTACAGTTTTATGAGCAACAACAGTCGTGAAGAAATTCATGTAGAGAGGAGATAAAAATGAAAAGAGATGAGCAGCTCCACATGCAATATTATAGCAGCCAAAATATAAATAAAAAATAATTTATATCAATAATGGAGTGGATCAGATCACTCAAATGGATCATGTTCTGCTTCAAAATTTTCTTTGGCCCTCTGACCGGGCAACGGGACCCCTGTTATTGTGCTATTTTTGCATTTCCGACCTTTCAATATTTTATTTCCCGCACTAACAAAATATCAAAAATAGAAAATATTTTGGTTATACAAATAATTTATCAAAACAAACTATGCATATACAACATTCCAGACTAAATTGCATGGTATTTTTAGGAGCATGGCTAATATAAATATGCGAACTTGAATTAGGACAACGTCCAGGGTGAGTTACTTGGTGGTTTTTGGAAAATATCAAAAGAAAAAAATATTTTATCAAAAAATGTCCAATATGATTTTTTGGAGGAGATCCATATTTTTCAAAGTAATTCCAAGAAAAGCATATTTTGTTCAAAAAATATTCAATATTATTTTTTGGAAGAGGTCCATAGTTTTCGAAATAATTCCAAAAAAATAGATATTTTTATAGATATATATATATATACACACATCTATATATAATATAGCACACTTGGTTTCGGCATGTGTGAGCGAGTTAATGAGACTCGAAAATATAGACATATACATATTTCATCCATAATTGCATTCATATAAATAATATATTTGAGTAGATATTGATATATATGCATGATATTTTATGTGCACTTAGGCAGAGAATAGCCATGTAGAAGTTTACTTTTATTTAGTTTATATATATATATATATATATATATATATATATATATATATATATATATATATATAATATTTGAGTGGGCATATACATATTTCAGATACATATTTCAAGTATAGGTCCAGTATAGAGGACAAACCTACAAGCGGGATCGCACGTGTGAAGGGAAGCTAGTCGTGGCTTGAATAATAGATTATGTGTTTTTATTTCCACTGAGCGAATATAAGAAAAAAATGAATGTTACATTTGAAAAAATTATATTTTATTGTACATTTTGTTGTGTGATGGAATGAATGGGACCCCCTGGGAGATAGGGTGTCATAGCTTGGTATTAGAGGTCAGATATATAATTACCTATAACTAAGAAAATGGTACAAGTTGCATAATGTGGTAGGAAAATTTCGATATATAAATATCTAATACTCGAGAAAAAAAAAGAACACTAGCGTAAATAAACATAACCTTAGCGTTTTAGAAAATAAAACAATATTCTCAAAATAAAAAGTCTATTATTAGTTAACATGTGTACTAATAATAGGAAATGAATGTGATTCTTAAATTATTATTTGATATATATAGATGGAAAGCAGAGAATGAGGACATAGGGACCATCCACGAAATAAGGATCAACCCCCATCCATTTTTGACAAATAGGTTTTCATAGAAGTTGTAAGTGTTGTCGTTGCTAGCGTTGCACAAACTAGTGTAGCTAGAGGGTAAGAAAGGCCAAGTAATATCCAAAGATTCAAGGCACATCATCCTCCGACATTTATGAGAGAAGATGACACAATGACAGTAGATCATTGGTTACAACAAGTTGAGAAAAACTTAGACGAGATATTACACGTGACTTCTTTCTTGAGAACTAAGGTAAAAATTAGTAAGATATATCAAGATTGTAAGTTAAAAACTATAAGAATTCTACTCATGGTAGGCCTTAGGGTCATGGACATGTCAGATTTTGATGTAATTCTTGGCATGGACTGGTAAACAGTTGATTGAGTTATTATTTATTATGAACGTAGAAGAATTAATATCCACATATTAGATGATGTATGTGTTATATTTCAGGGGGATAAGCATGATGTTTTACCCCATACTATATATGATTCAAAATAACACAGACAACTTATGGGTTAGCTGGCATGTCTCACACTAGAATAAGAGGGAATATTAAATATGGATCTTCTTTGGATAGTTTGTGAATATGAAGATATTTTTCCAAATGAATTACTAAGATTACCCCCACATAGAAATGTAGACTATAATATTGAGTTACATCATAGTACATCACTCATTTCTATGACTCCATATAGGATGTCACCGATTGAATTACAAGAACTCAAGGTCTAGATACAAGATTTGTTGGATAAAAGTTTCATTAGACCCAACACTTCATCTTGGGGAGCTTCGATTCTATTTGCAAAGAAAAATGATAAAACTCTTTGAATATGCATTGATTATTTACAATTGAATAGAGTCATGATAAAGAATCGATATCCATTACCAAGGATTGATGATTTGTTTGACTAGTTAAAGGGGCACGGGTCTTTTTTAAAATAGATCTTCGTACCGGATATCACTAGTTGAGTCAGGGAGGCTAACATTTCTAAGATAGCATTTAGAATGTGGTATGAACATTTTGAGTTTACAATAATGCCTTACGGATTAACGAATGCACCAGCTACATTCATGGATCTCATGCATAGAATATTTTAGCTGTATTTAGATCATTTTTTTATGATTTTTGTGGATGATATTTTGATCTATTATCAATTCGAAAGAGAACATAAAGATCATTTAAATATTATTCTCCAAATTTTGAGAGAACATAAGTTGTATGCCAAGTTTGGTAAATGTGACTTTTAGTTAATAGAAGTAAAATTTTTGGGATATGTAGTATTAGTTACTAGTATCTTAGTGGACCTTGACAAAGTCAGTGCAATCATGAGTTAAGAGAGATCAAAGTCAATTTTTGAGATACGTAATTTTTTGGGATTGACTATGTATTATAGAATATTTATTGATAATTTTTTCTGATTAGCTGCTCCAATGACTAGATTGACCAGGAAATGAATCAAATATGAGTGGACTGATTCATGTGAAAAGGCATTCCAGGAATTGAAAAGGAGACTCACTTCAACTCCTATTTTAATCATTCTAAATATGGAATAGAAATATACAGTGTATCGTGATGCCTCGAATGATGAATTGAGATGTGTTCTGATGCAATCTAGGAAAGTTCTAGCTTATTAATTGGTAGTTAAAAAAATCATGAGTGAAATTACCCCACACATGATATAAAATTGGCGGCTATAGTCTTTGCTTTAAAATTATTGTGCCACTATTTGTATGGAGAGTAATTTGAGGTATATTCAGACCACAAAAGTTTGAAATATATCTTTACAAAAAGAGACCTTAACATGAGACAATGCCGATGGTAGAGGTGTCAACCGGGCCGGGCCGGCACGAGGCACGGCATGGTTTGGCCATGCATGGGCCGGCCCGACACGAGAATATCCCATGCCCGAGCCCGTGGCGTGCCTGACCCGGCATGGTTCGGTGGCCAGTGGCATGGCCCGTAGGCATGGTCGAGGTCACCGTTCACACCGAGCCTAAGGTCCCGCACCCGCAGTCCCGCACCCTCATGAGACATGGGTCACGGTGGGTTCACCGTGACTCGGGACACTCGGGCCAACGCCAAGCCAAGCATCCCATTCCCCTTCCCGCAAAAAAGACCACGGGCAAAAAAATAAATTTAAATTATTGCCGTTGGATCTTGCCTCTAATGGCTAGGAAGTAGAATCCAATGGCCATCATGATTTTGCTACCTAAAAAATAAAAAAAATGATTTTTTAAAAAAATTATTTTCTTTAATATATAAAATCCACCCCCTCTCTATAATATTTATGTTTTTCATAAATATTTATTCTCTCAAATTTCACATTTTCTCTCTCAAAAATCTTGCTCCTCTCTCTTGAGACTCGGGATTTCGTCATTTGGCTTGCCTTTTTGGGAATCTCAACCTGAGTTTTGAATTTTGAGCTAGACTGTGGTACACTGTGCACATGATCGACTTGACTGCTTTATCGGGTAATTTATTTTAAGTTTTTTTTTCTCTCTCTCTAGTCTCTCTCTAGACCTAAAATAGATAAATTTAAAATCTATCATCTAGTCTCTAAATAGGTGTCCTGTTTAACAAAAATCCTAAAAAATGACAAATATTAATGAAACATATTTAAATTTAGAAATGAAAATATTACACAGAGGTCATAGGCTGCTAAAACTTTGGTTTCTTCAGTCGACTCAACCCAAACATCTAAAAAACAAAAAACTAGGAGGACTTCTGTAGTTTGGACTCATTTTAATACAATAACACAAAAAAAATGTTAGAGGTGAGGAAGAAGAAATATTACAATGCAAATATTATATGAGACTTTTAACATGTAAGAGTTCATTTGGAACTGGGCAGCTTAATATGCATGCCGAATTATGCACCAAAAAACATGGTCCATTAGATCCTAGGCAAACTAAACTTGGCACTGCATTTTTTGAGACTAGATCGACTTCAGTCTCAAAGTTTACTCCCTTCATATACTCCAGCTAGTTGAGTAGCGACGACATGACCAGACTTATCACATTGATGGGTCTTCCGATTAGATTTTTGGAAGATCCAAGGGTAATGCGCATAATGCAGACATATTATCAGTCTGCTTATCGTAGAATTCCTAGGTCCACACCTAGGAATGACATACTAAAATTGTATAAGTTAGAAAAACAAAAAATAATTAATGAATTTATGGCATATAGTGGAGTGATGTCCGTGACGTCCGATATCTAGACAAGTCACGATGAATCATCTTATGCATGTCTCACTAGTCACTATATAGATTCTAACTAGACTATGAATAAAAAAAATTTTAGGATTCTCTAAGATTCTTCATCCTCATGATGACCTGACCATTTTTTAGTGTATGATGAAAATCGTTAGGGAATATAAAATTCAAAATAAAATTTTTAGTATCACATTCAATAACGCATCTAATAATAGAGTAGCGATTAACATGTTTATTAGGAATATTAGAGACGTACCATTAAAAGAGATTTTTCATGTCAGATGCATGTGTCACGTGATTAACCTGATTGTTCAAGCGGGTATGAAGGTGTGTTCTCCCGCGTTAGATAATATACGTAATACACTAAAATATATTCACACTCCTCGTAGACAACAAGAGTTTGGTAGTCTCTGTTTGTCTACGAATCTTAAGAAGAAGAAATTCCAATCGGATGTGAGACATCGTTGGAATTACACGTACCAGATGTTGGAATCATGTGTTGGATACGAACACGTGATATCCGACTACGTCAATAGTAAGAGTGACGAACTTATTATTGACGACACTGACTAGGCTTCAGAAATTTCATTTATGAAATTCCTGAATATTTTTTATGACACGACGAACATGTGTTCGCCGGTTTATACGCCCACGACATGCATTGCACTCAGATGCATATGCAACATTAGTAGCATATTTAGGAAGTATCGAGCTGACCTGACACTTAGCCATATGGTTGCAGAGATGGAAACCAAGAACTTGAAATACTGGTCCACCGTTCCATCTCTTTATTGCCTCGCTGCATGCGTGGAACTTAGGGTTAAGGTGGAAGAGGTAGAAAATACCCTGACTTATATTTCCTCATGCATGAACCTGGAAGAGCCACCTGAAGGGTTCATTCACAAGAAGTTGACTGACCTGTTCACATACTACGATACTAGGTATGGTGGTGGTAGTGAGACTGTGATTATGGACATAGATACCTTGTTTGGAGATGACGATTTTTCCATTCAGCTAGCGAGGGGGAAACGTAGGGGTGGACCATCACATAGGAGCGTGCTTTATTGGTACTTAGATACTGATTACTGCTCAATCCTATCACATTCTAATACTAAGAATCTTGATATATTACAGTGGTAGAAATCATATGAGTCCACCTTTCCCATGACATCTAGGATGACACTGGATCTTCTGACTCTTCAACTGTCGAGCGTAGCATCGATGTCTGTTTTTTCTGTTGTAGTGAACGTGATTTCGGATAGGAGATCTAGATTACGTCCAGATATTATTGAGGCATTGGCTTGTTTGAAGGATTAGGAGGATTCGAGGTTTAGCATCCAAGATCATGCTGGAGCTGGGACTGGGACAGGGACGGTAGCCGTATCCACTACGAAAGCGAAAGAGTTGATTGCTGATGATAATGATCCATATGATACTGATCTTAATGTTGCGGTTGATGATGCTCATGATATGCCGATTGATGATTCATAATGATCTACTATTTTTTGATTTCGATATTTTGTTTTTTATTGATTGTATGCTTTATTTATACGTCACTTTGAAACTTTAATTTGTTTGGTTCGGACCTTCGGTATCTAATATCTGATTGGTCATTTTTCATTTGGTTTGCTTACGTTTTTTTTACTTTTTAATTTGTTAACAAAATTTATTGATTTATTTATTTTTTTGTTTTATTTTTTCATTTAAAAATTTATAACTTTATTATTTAATTCTAATAAATCGTAAACTAATTTTATTTTGAATTATAACAAAAATGTAAACTTTGTAAATTTAATAAATTTTAAACAATTTTCATTTTATAAATTTATTATATTATATATTATCTATAAATTTATATATAATTTAATATATTATATAATTAAACTAAAATTTAAAATTATAAAATTTTAAAAAAAAAATTTTACCCGGCCCGTACGACCAGGTTAGGCCCGACCGAGCCTGGCCCAGCACGACCTGGCTTTTATAAACCATGTCGTGCCTAGCCCGGCACGAAAGCACGGCCGTTCTCTAAAAAAATGAGCCAGGCCGAGCCGGGCCGGCCCGTTTGACACCTCTAGCCGATGGATGAAGTATATAGAAGATCATGATTTTACTTTCCTTTACCATCTAGGTAAGGAAAATATGCTGGCTGATATACTTAGTCAGAAGTCACGAGGTGTACAAGCTAGTATAGCTTCACGGGAATGGGATATGCTTGTAACTGTGGGATGATTCAACTTATAATATAGCAGTCAAAGTTAGAGTGCTATCATAAGTTTAGTATCCATACATTCTTTATTAAATATGGTGATTGAGATCCAGAAACAAGAAGCAGAAATATTATTTTATAAAGAACTGAGTAGAGATTAGTACATGTGATGAAGGTTGGGTTGTTCATATGAATGATAGTCTTTAGTTTAAAAAATAGATTGTGGTTTCCCAGATAGTAAAATTGAGAGAAAATATTCTTAGAGAATTTTACTATTCTCATTTTACAGTGCATATGAGTGGCACAGAGATGTATAATGATCGTCGTCACTAGTATTACTAAAATGTGATGAAGAGACACATTGGGGATTTTGTTCAATGATACCTTATGTGTAAGTAGATAAAGGCTGAGCATCAAAAGCCAGCATGATTATTCCAGCCTTTGGAGGTAGCAGAGTGGAAATGAGAGCATATCATGATGGATTTTGAGTCTCAAATGCCACAGACATCACGAAAACATAATGATATGTGGGTAATTGTAGACTGGGTTACAAAGCAGCACAATTTCTAGGCAATGCAAATGGCCTTCACATGCAAGGAATTGTGCAGGTTATACATACGAGTAATTATTCAATTACATGGAGTGTAAGCATCTATTGTATCAGATAGAGATTCCAGATTTACGGCTCATTTTTGGAAGAGTTTTTAGAAAGTAATGGGAACACAGTTGGTAATGAGCATTACTTTTCATCCACATACAAAATAGTTTGTCGAAAAGGACCATACAAGTTTTGGAAGATATGTTACGAGCTTGTTGTCTAGATTTCAAGGGTAGCTGGAAGGAAATATCTTCCTTTAACTAAGTTTGCTTATAAAAATAGTTATCAAGTATCCAAATGACACTATATGAAGTATTGTATGGAAGACAATGGTGATCTCCAGTTTATTGGGCAGAGATGGGAGATAGATTCATCACGGGTCCAGATGTGATTATAATTACCTTAGAGAAAGTAGAATTGATATGACAATATCTTCTTACAGCTCAAAGTTGATAGAAAGTTATATTGATAGATAATAGTGATCTCTAGAATTTGAGGTGGGAGATCATATTTTCTTAAAAGTAATGTCAAAAAGAAAAGTAATCAGATTTGACAAGCATGAAAAGTTTTCACAATGATATATTGGGTCTTTCGAAATACTCGAGAAGGTGGGTTTGGTTACTTATCGATTAGTATTACCACCACATTTATCTAGTATCCTCGAGATATTCCATATCTCTATGCTTAAAAAATATATTATTGATCCAAATCAGGTAATAGATTTGGGAAAACTCGTTATTGATATAGATAGAACGTTTAAAGAAATATCAATATGTATCATTGATAGTCGAGACCACATTTTTCGACGCAAGATAACGAGGCTAGTAAAAGTGATATGGTAGTATCAAGGAATAAAAAATCAACATGAAAACGTGAAAACACGATGTGTGTTGCTTATTCTTTTTAATTTGAAAATGAAGGTATGTATTTTAGTAATTTGATAATTATTTAACTTTAGGATATGTTTATAATTATACAGTTGCATCCGTGAGAACTTCGGATGAAATTCTTTAAGGCAGAGAAGATATGATATCCTAAAAAAATAAATAAATAATATGATTTTTTTCTGGAAAAAATAGGCAAAATGGTAATTTTGTAATAAGAAAATAAGTTGAAAATTTTAGAACTCTGATGATAAAATAGATTTTGTTATTGAATTGGTCTTAGAAAATATAGTTATTGTGACAAATTTCGTCAAATTAAGAGTAAGTCAAAATTTAGTTATTTTTTTTAAATTTATTTAAATACTTTTAGAATAATAAAAAAAATGAATAATGAAAATAATGTGCCACGATGTCAACACGTGGCTGTGCATGCCCGGTCCAAGCATTAAACAAACAAAAAAATAATAAGTTTTTTTAATATATTATTTTATTAAAATAATAATAAAAAAAAATTGACAGGAATCCGAAAAATGGGATGATGGGGAAAAAATAAAAACATACTTCGGGGAGAGAGAGACAGTGTGCAAAGAAAAAAAATAAAAGTTTTGTTGATTTTTTTTGATCATAATAGATTATTCTGGAGTCGGAATAGAATAGTCCAAGAATTAAAGTTACTCTATGTGATGAGATCTTCAGTCTGGTATAAAATTTATTAAGTTTCCATAAAATATTCAGAGAGGGAGTAGTTTTCTCCTATCCGAATTTCTTTTTATTTAAAAGTCATAAATGAACATGTTTTATATTTCAATTCAAACTATTTAGAAATTTCATTGGGAATGATTAATTGGTAAAATTTTTTTGTGTTTTGTTTAGTAAAATATATTATAGTGTGAATTGGGTTTAAATAGTTATAACTGTGTCTGGAATGTGGTTTAATCTTAAATGGTATATTTGTATTTCATGTGCATGGGAACATTCCATATAAATGGGTGGGTGCATGATACACACACACACACACATATAAATGTATAATGGATTATGTTTTGCGAACTCAAATTGAAATAACATCCAGACTGAGTTGCATGGTATTTTTTCAGGAGCATAGCTAATATAAATATGTAAACTTGAATTGGGACAACGTCCATACTGAGTTACACAGTGATTTTTGGAAGATATCTAAGGAAAAAAAATATTTTATTAGAAAATATCCATTATGATTTTTTGGAGGAGGTCCATATTTTTTGGAATAATTACAAAAATAATATATATATATATATATATATATATATATATATATATATATATATGTATGTATGTATGTATGTATGTATATATATCTATGTCTATATATAAAATATCACACTTGGCTTCAGCATGTGTAAGGGAGTCGATGAGACTCAAGAATATGGATATATATATATATATATCATCCATTTTGCATTCATATAAACTTTGTACTTGAGTGGGTGTTAATATATATGCATGATATTTTATGTGCACTTAGGTAGGTAGTAGCCATATAGAAGTTTTCCTCTATAGAGATTTGCTCACTCTATTGTGAGACCCCTTTCAGGTATAGGTCTAGGACATATGACAGACCTACATGTGGGATCGTATGTATGAAGAGAAGCTGGTTATGTCTTGAATAATAGATTATGTGTTTTTATTCTGCGGAGAAAATATTTAAAAAAATGTCGGTTACATTTGAGAAAATTTTATTTTATTATATATTTTATTGTGTGATGGAATGAATGAGACCCCATGGGGGACGAGGTGTCACACTATTGTGATGTATCAAATCACCCAGATAATATGACATTGCCCCCTATTAATTATCACTTACCACTAATACCTCAATTTCAACATGTTGAAAACCTAGATAATGTTGTTGCAAGTTGTTGGACTCTATGGGTGCAGCTACTATCGGTTATTCGAGCAGAAATTTTATTATTGGATAAGTTTTTAATTCAAAATCTAATTTGCAAGAGGCTATAAAGAATTACTCAATTACAACACACCAAAAGTATTTTATTGTTCCATCTTTAAAAAAATTGCTCGTTTTAAGATATGAGAAGGCAAAAGAATGTCACTATCAATGGAAGCTTCGTGTAATAGTTGTAAAATATATTTCATTATTTGTTATCAACAAATACATTAGACTACATACTTTCATCAATCCTTGTTTGAATTGGGATCATCACCAACTAGACCCAAACTTAGTTGCTAGTCATATAAAAATATTAATTAAGGCACAATTCATATTGTATATGGCTGCTATTCAAGTAAGTGTGATAGAGAAAAAAGAATATCAAATATCATACAAAAAGGCATTAGATGGAAAGAAAAAAGCAATTAGACAATTATTTGGTGATTTCTTTCAGTCATATATAGAGTTGCCACATTTGTCCTTGGCCATAAAGCAAGCAAATCATGAATGTATGGTTATTTAGAATACAAGTGAAATTATTATGCCAAATATTGAGATTTTCCAATGCGTGTCCTGGTCATTCAAGCTCTATATTGAAGGGTTCAAATATTGTTGTCCTGTAATTAGTATTGATGTTACACATAATATATGGGAAGTATAAAGGGAATTTATTGATTACTATGAGGTGTGACAGAAATAATTAGTTATTTCTATTAACATTTGCAATTACAAAAGGAGAGAATACTGATAGTTAGAGATGGTTCTTGATATGTATTAGAAATATAGTTACTCAATGGATGAAAATTTATGTTATATCTGACTGACATTTAGGTATCATGGTAGTAATGACAAAATTTTCATGCGTTATTTTGCCAAGAAATTACATGACTTGGTTCAAAGATAACATTTTAAAGAATTTGATATGTAGAGTAACTTTAGCGAGTATAGAACTCAAATTCAATAAACATATGAATACAATTGGAAGAATTAATTCTAAAGTACTCCAATAGTTAGAGGCTATCTCACTCCAATTATGAGGTTTTTCACATGATAGATGTCGAAGATATGGGCTAATGACAACATAAATTTCAGAGGTATTTAACAACGTCCTAAAAGGAGCTCGCAGACTACCAATAACTACATTAGTATAGTTGACATTCTTTTGTCTCAATGGTTACTTTGTTATAAGAAGGGAACTAGATGCTAATAGATTGTCATCTATTGAGCAGTTCACTCCATATGTTGATGCGTAGATATAGGCTCAAATTGTTAAAGCACATTTGATGGAAATTGTGCTATACAACCACGTATAAGGCTTATTACATGTCAAGTCAAGGAGAGGTCGAACTCATCACCTTAACTTAATTGAAAAATACACATGTTGAAAATACATTGATATATGGGTTCTCATGTAGCCACATGATACATATCAATATTGTTGTGTTGATTTTTATTTGTTTGTAGAAGACTACTTCACTACTCAGTCTTACTATGACACATGAGCAAGTCTTTTCCATCCAATATTCAATGAAGACGAGTAGCCTTTTTATGATGATCCAATGATTGTACTACTTGATTCAATGCGATGCATTAGGAATTGAACATCCTAGATCAACCTAGTTGCATAATGAGATTGACATTAGGGAGGGAAAAAACCCGATCCCATGTGGGTTTGCAAATAACTAAGTCATAATTGTCGTTCTTATAAGAATAGAAATCAAGTTTTGTAAATGAATATGTGTGAATATGAATGTAACTATTCCCATTATCTATGATTTAGTCCTCCTTGCTGCCATCAACACTTGCATTAAGCTAAAAGATGAAGGAGAGGTATATTTGTTTTAGTCCTTATGAGACTTAACCCCACCCCTACTCTTCATGATTTTTTGATTTATCTATGAAATGTTATGATAATGATGCTGTAAAGGGTTTTAAATTTTTACAGTGAAAGTTTCATTCCTTTCACATGATTTATGGCGTCATCATCAGTTATCTTACCAAGGCCCTTATTGGTCGACATTTATGTAAATCTATGTTTTGGTTTTCATGTCCTTATTTTGTTTTAAATTGTATATATGTTCATTTTTTTTTGTGTTTGTGTTGTCCGAAGTTGTGATATATGCTGATTTTTAATTTTAGGTCCTTGTTGTGTATGACTTTACCACCTTTATATATTGGTAGATGCAGGTGTGTTATAGTGCAAGCCTCTTGAGCTTTTTAAAGCCAATGTTATGCGTCTATAACAGTAACACTATAAGTAATATATTATATTATATACTTAGTGAGAGGACATAAGTATGAACAACTAATTGATGATGAGAACTATAGGCCTTCAAATATATCAAGAGCTAATTTTTGGCCTCTAGCTACAGTAAAAAGCTATGACGATGCTGATACGATGTTAAGTTCACTACTTATTAGAACATGACACTTAGAGAGAAGATGTGGCCATGACTGATCAAACTGATGATGAATTTGATATTATCTTTACCTTTAATCCTAGTTTTGAATGTTCACCTTCACTAAATACTATGTCTTACACTCAAGTATGTTTTTTGTGCATTATAAAATTCTTATTAATTATGGTTTGAACAACCGGATTTCCCTTAATTATAATTTTCTTATTATTTATTGTATATATTATTAAAAAATCCAAATTATTATACTTACAATTTAGAATTATTTTTTATAAAAAGTAGTAGATGTAAAAAAATAAAAATCATATATAAAAATAATAACATGTATCAATGAGTCTCACAAGTTGGTGCCTTAATAGTTTTTTTAGGACGACACCTGGAATAAAACAGCTTGCTAGACAATAGGATTTGATGGCGTCTGAGACAAAATCGAGGGAGTTGATGGAATCAAGGGAGCTGATGGAGCTGAGGTAACTAATGGACAAAGTAGTCAATGTACACATCAAGTACAAGGTTGCCTAGCTGGAAGCTTACCCCACAAAGGTAAAAGGTCAATGATGGTGTCATCCATGAGAGGTAATGTATGGGATGGAAAAGGGTGTGTCGTAAATGTGAGATCCATTGGTATGGATGCTGGATCTTGAGACACCGGATAAAGTATAGTCGTGTAAGTGTGTGGGGATAGGTAAGGTAATGTGTAAGTATATGGGGGTAGAGAAGGTGATGTGTCAATGTGTGGGAATATGGAAGGTGAAGTTTAAGTGTGTGGGAGAAGGGAAGGTGATGTGCACGTGTGTGGGGGTGGAGATTGTGCAATGTTAATGTGTGTAGATATGAAAGGTGATATGCAAGTGTGTGTAGGTATAAACATCTCAGATGAAGGGTGAGTATGAAAGGGAATTGAAGTAGGCAAACTCGGATCAAGTATACATATACCTCTATCACTATCTAGACCATGCCCTGTCCCACCATCTCCAGCACTACCTATACACTCAAAGTCCCCCTCTCCCTCTCCCTCTACCTCTGCCTCTCCCTCTACCTATACATATACCTATACACTCAAACTCGGATCAAGTATACATGAAAGAGTGGATTACACTAGAGGTCTAATCAATGATCCATATGATGTGGATTACACGAGAGTGATCGACTATATCATCAATAGCGACAATCTATGTGAACCAAAGAAATAATTATAATTACATATTATATTGATTAAAATTAGGTAAACTATTTTAGAAACACATGATTCTAACTTACCAAAACATTCATACTGCCAGCTATACTATGTGGTATGAAACATCATATCATCCCTATGCAACTGTGGGGTCATAAAATATTGTGTAATATGATGATACCACTGCATGTATGAATTATGGAAGTCCATCACACCCACCATAGAGGGGTGAAGTAATGATCCTTGCCGATCGCATATCCCATAGTGCTATGTATGGAGCATGATATGTCATCTAATCGTGTTGATGTCACCCACGTGTATCGACTCTATGTAGTTGATGCTTGTAAGAGCAAGCTGGAGATATCTCCTGGTGTAGCCAAAATTGATGCAAGACACGCTATGGATGATGCCACTCAACATCCTTAAAATATATGAGGGGTGACATTGTGTTCCAGATATCCTGATCAGCTAAGCATTTATTAGATAGTTGGTTAACCAACTCTCCGACATATGGCTGCAATAAGACCTACACATTAATCATTAACAGCTAAGACTTTTATGTCAACATGATTAGAATTGCTATAAGAATCATATACTTTTACATATAATTATATGATTGGAAGTTTGTGCGCCTAGCTGATCTCGCTAAAGGAGAACTCTAGATGGGTTAAGTATTCGTGTCAAAGGTACTCTCCACCTATACCCCAAAGGAAATGATGGCTCTAGCTTTACCTTTGGCTGTGACTCGGGCTGAATGCCATGCTTAACTGGTAATCCAACATCCAAACCCTCAACTACGACACCATCGAATCATCTTCATGTAAGACATGTGGCAATGATGGTGTTGGATACGACACTGATTGCCCAAAATCGGGTCGGCTCATGTGAAGTCTCTCCTAAGACCATACCTAAATATAAAATAAATATAAATTAAGCAATCTAATTACGTAATTAAAAGTGAATGAAATTACAAAAAAAATAATATTACATATATGTATCAGTGTAATAAAATCACTTATACTACATCTATGGTCCAAGCTGGCATGACATAACTCTCGATATGTATATGCAAGTGCTGCATCACCCCAACTAAAAGTCAAAGTCTGTGTCAAATCCCAAAGTAGTGAGAGAAAGCACAAGTGAACATGGACCCCATTCTTGTCTGCAAATAAGAAGGATCCCATTAATGCTAATATGAAATCACGTGCACTCCACTTGCTGGCATGACATAACTCTCGATATGTATATGCAAGTGCTGCATCACCCCAACTAAAAGTCAAAGTTTGTGTCAAATCCCAAAGTAGTGAGAGAAAGCACAAGTGAACATGGACCCCATTCTTGTCTGCAAATAAGAAGGATCTCATTAATGCTAATATGAAATCACGTGCACTCCACTTCAAATCAATCTCATCAGCATTAGGTCTTGGGGTCAATAACTGCGGACATAACTACAATATGGAGATAACTGATCCTCTAAGAGCATCAGCGGGTGGGGTGACTCTGAGCAACTTACCACATAACTCTGCTACATCAAGCACACATGTCCCTATGATGGCGACTCCTACAATACGAAGGCCAAGAATGATAGCAATATCCTTTAACATGATCATCATTTCTCTAATTGGAATATGGAATGTATTTGTCTCAGGCTACCATCTCTAGACGAGACAAGTAATAAGCAACCATCTATGATGATGTGGCCTAAGTAGTATACACCGTAAAATCTTGCACGAATCACATATGGATGAATGCGTGAATCCATCCTCCATTGGCCGAGGAAGGCTCTCATTTACTATCGAGGGCGAAGAACTTCCTATGACTAAAATTAACAAAATAACCATATTTATAATTGAATATATATAGATTATAGAGTAAAATTGGAATAATAATTCATGAATGATAAAATACAAACCTACTTAGTGTCATTAAAGTGGGACCTGTGTCTATCTTGCAATAGAAGACAGATTGATCCAATGGATCGGCATCATGAAGCCCTATGAACACCATATATATAACCTGGATGTCTGAAAGACACTATACATATTAATATAACACATTCAAGAAAATGTATCAAAATAATTAAAGACACAAGGTTGTAGGGTTTTAGCGTTTCAATGATTAACATGCATACAAAACAAGTGTTGGTGAAAACAAACAACATTAAGTGTTGGTGAAAACCAACAACACTAAGTATTGGTGAAAACCAACAACATTAAGTATTGGTAAAAACCATTTTACTGACTAACATACATGCAAAATAAGTTGTAAATATATCATTGATCAATAAATTTTTTTTTTTGAGAATTATTTCATCATCCAACTATATCCTAATGCATATATATTTTACTCATAGAATTATTGAGGATAATTCATACAAAGCTCCCTGAGGTTACCTTCATAGTCAATGCTATCTCAACAAATAAATAAATAAATATATATATATATTTACATGTATTTGTGTGAGTGTGTGTGTGGTCATGTCTATACCCATAAATCAAAAAAAGAAGAAACTCGATATTACCACAATGTCTATACCCATAAATATAAAAAATAAAATTATTTATTTAATAATAATGGGTACACAAACAACATTAATATAATGTTTCACATTTAAAATGTACTAAAACATAAATACTTAATATCCTTAAACATTTTTTTATATTTATGAATAATTGATTTTTTTTATAAATATTTTATGAGTAGGGTATGAAAACAAAATTTACACAAAAAATAAAATTATAAAGATGTTATAAGAATAATCTTATTTTTTAATAATATCCCATTAAGTATATTTATAACTTATGACCCATCAATCCTCATATACCTATTTATTTCATTATATTCAAATGTATCTTTCATGTTTACGATTATGAACCTATAAAAGAGAAGACTTGCCATTTTAAGATATATATATATAAGCAAACATATTTATCCATATATAAGTAAACATACTCTATACATACAAGTAAACATACTTATATTTATATGTAAACATACTTCTACATATATAAATAAACATACTTATACACAAATATACTTATACATATATAAGTAATCATGCTTATACATATATAAGTAGACATACTTATACATATTTATAAGAAATATATATTATTTCTTTAGACATTTGATAATAACTACGAAGGAAACATACAATCATATACAATAGTTAAGTCAAAGGGATTTACAATTGGAACTAATAAAACTATGAGTAATTTAAGAACAATTGAAACATAAAATCATATACGCATTTGGTTGATTACAAAAAACAAATATACACATACAGATAAAAATATATATATATATCGAATCAAACAATAAAAACATATCTAATATTAAAAAATAATTTAAGAACACATACAGATACAAAAACAATCGTCTCATATCATTAATTCCAGACAATCTTGGGCAAAAGGTGTTATCTGGAAGAGGGAAAAATCAGCGTGGAGATAAAGAGAAGATACGAAATCAAACTATGAGTAACAACTCTGGAAAAAGAGAAAATGATAAAATATAAGCTTTAGTGTACAAACTTAATTCAACCAAACGCGTCACTATGGACGGCGACATTTGGATTGGTTAAAATGTAGTCGCCGCTGTCGGTGACATTTTGATCGGTGACATTTTGATCGGTGACATTTTGATCGGTGACATTTTGATTGGTGACATTTTGATCGGTGACATTTTGATCGGTGACATTTTGATCGGTGACATTTTGATCGGTGACATTTTGATCGGTGACATTTTGATCGGTGACATTTTGATCGGTGACATTTTGATCGGTGACATTTTGATCGGTGACATTTTGATCGGTGACATTTTGATCGGTGACATTTTGATCGGTGACATTTTGATCGGTGGCGTTTTGGTCGGTGACATTTTGACCGGTGACACGCCGACCGGTGACATTTTGATCGGTGACATTTTGATCGGTGACATTTTGATCGGTGACATTTTGATCGGTGACATTTTGATCGGAATTACCCTGGATAGAGAATTTCAGACAAATAATATTAAACAAATAAATCCGAATACGATATAACAGCAACTCACGCTAGGGAAATAAATTGGCAGCCGACGAAGGGAATTCCCGTGGAGAAGAAATGCGAACACGAACTTGAGATCTCCAAACGAAAATCCTCATTGAAGTCAGACAGTGTTTTGTTGTGACACGTAGAGTTCGCATTTTTTTTTCCCGAGTGTTGGGTGTGACACGGAGAGTTCGTATTTTTTTTCAAAGTGTTTGGTTGTGACACCTTGATTTTTTATTTTTGCCAAAAATATGACAACCAGATTATCGTGGGTGAAGAAACTGATTATTGAGAACTTCCTCGAGACAGGCTATGATGGACGTGCGTTTTTGGGATGGTAGTCTCTCGCCAAATGATTTCCCACGCGCAGCGCGTAAATTTGCAGAATTATGGAGCATCAGCGGCCACGCTGCGCCTCCATGGTTTTGGATTAGCTTCCCCAAGCTCAGCTTCCTTCCCTCTCACCTTGTGCGTCATATTCATCCTGCTCTCTTTGTGACCCTCATCTCATGTATTTGGGTTCTTTACTTTTGCTTTCTCTTCATTGTAGGCATCCGGATATTTGTCGTTAGAGAACATGTCTCCATCCTGGTCAATTAGTGAAGTTCGATTTTTTTGCAAAGTCTCATCTGCAACTGTCAACTCTAACTTTTTAATTATTTTTGCATAACAGCTTTCTCTTGGTTCTTTGCAGAACAATCAAGATGAAACGAGTCTCCGTTTTGAAAGGGTTGAGGACGATGCCATTGATAATTCAACTTTGGTATTTGCCTCCTTTTCAACTTAATTAATTTTCTGCGATTGATTCTGTGTATCGTGGACAAATAGTTCCCTGGAATCGCATTAAAAATGAAGTATACGGGAGATCCATTGAATTTGAATCCAGTGCTGCAATCCATTGTGGACAAATCAGTAATTTGTTCAATTTTTGTTAATTGTTAAGAGTTCCAAGAATCTAAATTGATAGAGAAAAGAACCAAGAAACGATGAATGCAAAAAAGTATGAATTGCAATAAAATGAAATATATCCATAAACACAACAAATAATGCATAATTTACTTAAGTCTAGACTCTAGTCCTATATATAATACATTAATGGAATAATAATATAATGAATTTTTCTAAACAAACTTTTCTCTAATAATATATATATATATATTTTAATTATTCTTTCCTTCATTTTCAATTCCATACTTTCTATATATGATGCAACACATCTAACATCCCCTTCAAGATGAACATGGATGTTGGTGATGTTCATCTTACAAAAAGCATAATGAAAAATTAGAGAATCGAGGGGCTTGGTAAAATTGTCTGCAAGCTTCAATCTTGATGGAAAATGTAAGTGCTTGATAGCATGTTATAATTTTTTTCAAATTAGTTGATAATTAATTTTAATGTTTTGTTCTTAATTGTTGAAATGGATTTTGTGTACATTACTGGTTTATTGTTATTATATGGCAAAACTAATTATGAATAGTGAATATCTAGGTCTTGTAAGAGATACAAAAGTTATTGAATTTAACATATTGTGGCAAAGGTGAGGTACTTTGCCTCTGCAATGGAGCGACTGATAGTAACTTATTTTTTTTTTATTTGCATGAAATTTTTGAGTTGCCAAGAAAAAATATAAAACCAACGACACTCCTAGTATTCACACAGCCTGCCTAATTACTATCTGGAAAACCCTTTAATTGAAAATTTGATGAATAAGGAATGAAGAATCTTTGCCTTGATATTAGCTTTAAGACCGAGTGATAGTTAAGCAAAGTAATATGCCCATGAGTCATCGATAACTTGATGGTTAAAACAAAAAAAGACTCATTATCAGATAACTTGAGTAGATTTAATAGGGGAGGGCGGCAGGTTTTGTTCTAGTTAAACTAATGTCTAAGTATTTGAAGGATATTATTTCTTTTGGAATGAGATGTATTCTTGGATCTTGCAACTTCCAACTCAAGAAAGTATTAGTGGTTCTAAGTCTTTAATAATGAACTTGTCATCTAAAAGAGATTAACCTTTTAATTTCTAGAATATTATTATTGACTAGAGGTGTCAAACGGGACATGTCAGGCCGGCCTTGTTCATTTTTAGCTGGCCTGACTGTGCTTTCGTGCTGGACCAGGCACGGTTCTGTGGAGATCAACCCAGCACGGGCTCGCGGCATGAATCTTCCGGGTTCGGCTCAATTGGGCCGAACCCCAATTTTAAAAAAATTAGGGTTTCGGCTTGCACCGTCGTAATGCAGAAACCCTAATTTTTTAAAAAATTAGGGTTTCTCGGCTCATGCTGAGGTACCGGGCCATGTACGTCACGAGGCCTGGTTGGCCTCAGCATGGCACGACACTAGGCCTGGTTGGCCTTGACACGGCACGACATAACACGAGCAAGGGCATTGGAGATTCTCGTTTCATGTCTGTCCATGCACGGCCGAATCGTATCGTGCCTCTTGCTGGACCGGACCAGTCCTGCTCGGTTGACACCTCTATTATTGGCCAATATCATAGCATCCACATAGACTAATAAGATCAAAAGGGCTTTTAAATTTCTTAATGAAGTGTGAATAATCCAAAGCTGCTTGAACAAATCTAAAAAAAAAGCATTGGATAACTTGGCATACCATTGCTTGAAAGCTAGCTTTAAGCCATACAATTTTTTTAAAAGATATCCTTTTTGTTCTTGGACAGCCAAATTTGAGGCAATTTGATGCATACTTTTTCATGTAAATCGCTATGCAAAAATGAATTATTGTCATCTCGTTAATGGAGATGCTATAATTTAATTGCAGCCACAATAAGTAGCAATTGAATTGATGTAATCTTGGTTATAAGAGAGCAATTATCAAAGAAGTCTAGGCCTTGGTGAATATATTTTGTTGTCACCAATTTAGTTTTATGTATTTTTATAGTATCATCATGTTTATATTTTATTTTGAAAACCCATTTACATTTAATAGCCCTTCTGTTTTGAGGAAGATTAATAAGTTCCTAAGTTTTATTTCACTATGAAGCAATAAGTTCAATTTTTATGGTGGCTTGTCATTTAGGAATTCGAGAAGATTGTGCGCATGATTTGGGTTATGAAGAGTTTGCAATAGGAGTGATGAAGACTTATATGTATTTTTCCCGACCCATTTTTTTGGGCACGGCAGGCCGTGCCGTGCCGGGCCCGCTCGGGCCAGTAAAAAATTTTTTTATTTAAATTTTTTTATTTAAATTTTTTTATTTAATTTTTTATTTAATTTTTTATTTTATATAAATTATTAAATTATATATAAAATTTTAGATATTGTATAATATTATATATTTATAATATGAAAATTATTTAAAATTTATTAAATTTACAAAGTCAATTTTTTTTTTAATTTAACATACAATTAGTTTATAATTTATTAGAATTAAATAATAGTTATAAATTATTAAATGAAAAAATAAAACAAAAAAAAAATAAATCAATAAATTTTGTTTAAAAAAATTAAAAAGTAAAAACATAAGGAAACCCAATGAAAAATAACTAATCAGCTATTAGATACCATAGGTCCGAATCAAACAAATTAAAGTTTCAAAGTAACGTATAAATAAAGCGTACAATAAATAAAAAATAAAACATCGAAATTAAAAAAGTAGTAGATCATTATCAATTGTCAATCGGATATCATGAGCATCATCAGCCGCAACATCAAGATCATTATCATATGGATTATCATCATCAGCAATCAACTCCTCGCTTTCGCAGTGGATGCGGCTGTAGTCCCAGCCCCAGCTCCAGCATGATCATGGATACTAAATCTTGAATCTTTCCAATCCTTCAAACAAGCCAATGTCTTAATAATATCTGGACGTAATCTATATCTCCTATCCGAAATCATGTTCACTATAATAGAAAAAATAGACTCCGATGCTACGCTCGACAGCTGAGGAGTCAGAAGATCCAGTGTCATCCTAGATGTCATGGAAAAGGTGGACTCATATGATTTTTATCACTGTAATATATTAAGATTCTTAGTATTAGAATGTAATAGGATTGAACAGTAATCGGTATCTAAGTACCGAGAAAGCTCGCTCCTATGTGATGGTCTACTCTTATGTTTCTCCCTCGCTAGCTGAATGAAAAAATCTTCATCTCCGAACAAGGTATCTATGTTTGTAATCATAGTCTCACCACCACAACCACCATACCTAGTATCGTAGTATGTGAACATGTCAGTCAACTTCTTGTGAATGAACCATTCAGGTGGTTCTTCCAGGTTCATGCATGAGGAAATGTAAGTCAGAGTGTTTTCTACCCCTTTCACCTTAACCCTAGGGTCTACGCATGCATCAAGGCAATAAAGAGATGGAACAGTAGACCAGTACTTCAAGTACTTGGTTTTCATCTCTGCAACCATATGGCTAAGTGTCGGGTCAGCTCGATACTTCCTAAACATGCTACTAATGGTGCTTATGTACCTGAGTGCAATGCAAGTCGTGGGCATATAAACCGACGAACACATGTTCTTCGTGTCATAAAAAATATTCAGGAATTTCATAAATGAAATTCCTGAAGTCCAGTCAGTGTCGTTAATAATAAGTTCATCACTCTTATTATTGATGTAGTCGGATATCATGTGTTTGTATCCAACACATGATTCTAATATCAGGTACGTGTAATTTCAACGATGTCTCACATCCGATTGGAAGTACTTCTTAAGATTCGTAGACAAACAGAGACTACTAAACTCTTGTTGTCTGCGAGGAATGCGAATATATTTTAGTGAATTACGTATATTATCTAACGCGGGAGAACACACCTTTATACTCGCTTGATAAATCAGGTTAATCACGTGACACATACATCTGACATGAAAGATCTCTCATAATGATGCGTCTCTAATATTCCTAACAAACATGTTGATCGCTACTCCATTATTAGATGCGTTATCGAATTTGATACTAAAAATTTTATTTTGAATTTTATATTCCCTAAGGATTTTCATCAGACACTCAAAAATGACCGGGCCATCATGAGGATGAAGAATCTCAAAGAATCTTAAAATTTTTTTATTCATAGTCCAGTTAGAATCTACATAGTGGTTGGTGAGACATGCATAAGATGATTCATCGTGACTTGTCAAGATATCAGACGTCACGGACACCACTCCACTATATGTCATAAATTTATTAATTATTTTTTTTTTTCTAACTTATATATCTTTAGTATGTCATTCCTAGATGTGGACTTAGGAATCCTATGATAAGCAGACTGAAAATATATCTGCATGATGTGCACTACCCTTGGATCTTTCGAAAATATGATCGGAAGATCCATCAATGTGATAAGTCTGGCTATGTCGTCCATACCCAACTCGCTGAAGTATATGAAGGGAGTAAACTTTGAGACTGAACTCGATCCAGTCTCAAAAAATACAGTACTAAGTTGAGTTTGCATAGGATCTAATGGACTATGTTTTTTGGTGCATAATTCGGCATGCCTCTTAATGTGCCCAGTTCCAAACGAACTCTTACATGTTAAAAGTCTCATATAATATTTGTATTGTGCTATTTCTTGTTTCTCACCCCTAATATTTTTTTGTTTTATTATATTAAAATGGGTTCAAACTACAGAAGTCCTAGTTTTTTGTTTTTTAGAAGTTTGGGTTGAGATGACTGGACAAATCAAAGTTTCAACAGCCTCAGACCTCTGCATAGAATTTTTATTTTCTAAATTTAAATATTTTTCAGTTGTATTTGTCATTTTTTAGGATTTTTGTTATTCAGAATAATTTTTTAGAGACTAGAAGACTGATTTTAATTTTTTCTATTTTTGGTCTAGAGAGAGAAACTAGAGAGAGAGAGAGTTAAAAAAATTAAAAATAAATTACTCGGTAAAAGCAGTGAGGTCGGTCACGTGCATGGTGCATCACTGTCAAGCTCTAAGTTCAAAACTCAAGTTGAAATTCTTGAAAATTCAAGTCGAATGCCGAAATCCCTAGTTCAGAGATAAAGAAGCAAGATTTTTGAGAGAGAAATTGAATGATTTGAGAGAATTTATGTTTATGAAAAACATAAATATTATAGAGATGTGGGTGAAATTTATAGATTAAAGATAATAATTTTTAAAAAAAAAATAATTTTTTTAATTTTTTAGGGGGCAGAATCATGAGGGCCGTTGGATTATGCCCCCTAGCTGTTGGAGGTGAGATCCAACGACTGAAAATTAAATTTTTTATTAATTTTTTTTTCTCGTTGGGGGGGGGGGGGAATTGGGTCGGTTCGGGCTTCGTGGGACAGCGGGTCGGGTCCAATCAGACCTGACCAGCCGTCTTTTTTGCAGGAGGGGCATTGGGCGCTTGAGGGGTCGGGCTCTGGGTACACCCGACACGGGATGAATTTGCTGGAGTGCCGTGCCACGGGCCGAACCGTGCCGGGTCAGGCACGGCACGGGCTAGGCACAGCACGGCATGGCTTGTGCCTTACCCAGGCACGGCATTTTCCCGTGCCGGGGCGGCCCCGGCACGCCCAAACCGTGCCTCGTGCCGGGCTTGTCCTGCCTGGCCTGGTTGACACTCCTATGAAGAATTTATGTGATGCAGGCTGTCTACCATTAAAAAAATGATAGAGGATAGAAATGGCATTTAGTTGGGAGCTGTTTGATTAACTAGATGTTTGAATTACATTATGAGGAGAAAAGACATTATCACGGTTGTGGCCTCACATATATGTAAATTGTTTAATTTGGATTGATTTTATGAGTTGTAGTACTTTGGGGTCAAGTGAATCAGAAGGTCATTCTTGATGGGATGGAAAGGGAAATGTAGGTGAGTCTGATTCAAGATGTACAGGAGGTTTAGAGAGAGAAGTAGGATTACTATTTGATAATTCAGATTTCATATTTAGATAGGAATTGATGGAATTGATAAAAGATGAATATAAAAAGGAATGAAAATTGGAAATGAGAAGGAATGAGTTTTAGGATTTTGTGGTAATAGTAATACATGAAAAAAAGCTGATTTCATGGAAGATGACATGCAATGAAATAAGGATCTTATTGGTGTTGAGATTCATGAATTTAATCCATTATATTAGATGGAAATTTTAGGAATATACACTTTGTGTAGAGGTGTCAAATGTCTGTGCCATGTCGGCATGACCCATTTCAGTGTGACATTGCCTGTTTTAGTGTGGTATGATCCAGTTTAGTGTGGCATGGATGTGTTAGCATAATTAGTTTTAGTGTGGCACTTTCCATTTTAGTGTTACACTTCCTGTTTTAGTGTGGCACGATCGTGCCATCGTGTTGTTCCAGACACGGCATGACATGATTCCCATGTCTTGCAAAGCATGACATGGGAACCATCTTGCAAGTACGACATGACTCAGTTGGGCCGGATACTGCATGGTAATGTGTGACCATGTTTAATCATTATTCTCGGAAGCTCATTGCATGAAAATATAATGCATGGTTGACTTGTGTGGCTTATCAATTGAAATCGGCTACATAAACATGATTTATATTTTTTTTAAATAACCCTTTCTGTAGGGTCCTTTTGCCATAGCACGAGTTATATATTTTTTTAAATAACTTGTGACCCATAACAGGTCTTGGGTCACTAGGGTGGTGGTCTAACACGACATGAGCTGGCCCAACACAAACTTGGCCTGAGCCACAAACTTGACATGGGCCGACAAACTTGTGACCCATAACATGACATGGGGCGGTGGTTATATATTTTTTAAATGACACGACATGGGGCGGTGGTCACTGGGGCGGTGAGCCACAAGCTTGGCCTGAGGAAAGGATCGTGCCGGCCCAACACGACATGAGCCGTGACACAAGGTGCCATGATCTATGATCAAGCATTGTTTTGGATTGTGTTGTGTTGGTTTAGGTATGATTGAACCGTGTTGTGACTCGGGTCGTGCCTTGGCCATCTAGCTCAGCTGACACTTCTAACTTCGTGGTTCTGGAAGTAAATTTTTGTTCGTGTCTAGCTAAAGTGGAGGTAAATCAAAGACAACCAAAAATTTTTAAATGAAAAATATTAAATACTTTGTTGTTAAGTCTTTCAAAAGGAGTTTTATTTCAAAGTAGAGGTGAGAATTCTATTGATAGTGTGTGCTGTAATAAGCACACAATCTCTCAAGAAAATTAATGATAGATTTTCCTGAAACATTAAGGTTCTAGTAGTGCTAAAAAATCCACAACAATATTTTGTGGTAGAATTTTTACACATCTTCTCTAATGTAAACTATCATATTAATGATAGAATTTAGTGAGTCAGGATTTTGACCTATTAGTGTTCTTTTAACTTTGATAGAAGAAGAAAATTAATTTTCTATCATTTTACAAGAAGTTTTGATTAAGAATGATTTTTTTGGTTCAGTTTTAAGCACGTATGCCTTAGTACATCTTGTAAAGTCATCAACTATAGTTAAAAAGTATTAAAAATTTAAATAAGAATTAGTATCAAAATGACCTCATCACAATGGATCAAATCAAAAGTAGACTTCAATGCAAGTGTTTCAATAATACCTGGTCACAGTGTACAATTTTGATCTCTTATTTGAAATAATTTTAATTTCAACATAAAAAATACATTTTGATGCTATATGAGTTTGTAGATCCTATGCTATCCTAGACAGCATAGAATAAGTGAACTTATGATTTTCATAAAAATAAAATATTAAAGTTTTTATTATCATTGTACGATAAGATCGAGTTGTAATTAATATTAAAGTATAGAGATAGTTTGTTCTTATTTGATAGACTACCTTGTTATTTCTCTTTTACTAATTGAATCAAGAAGTTATCATCTTTGAATACTATGTCCATATTAGTACTTGAAGCTTGACTATAATTACTATCATATTTAGTATCGTAGTATGTAAATAACTCAGATTCATTTTTTTTAAATGAATCTTTTATGTATTTTTGGTTCATATACATGGAAATGTATGTCAAAATATTTTTCATCACTTTTATCTTTATCCTAAAATCCATGAAGATAACTAGGCAATAAAGAAATGAAATGATGGATTAGTATTTTAAGTTTCTGATTTTCATCTCAATAGACATGACACTAAATATAAAACCATCTCTAAACTTATTAAATATATTTTTAATGTTGCATATGTATCTAAGTGTAATGCATGTAGTGAGAGTATACATAGAGGAATACATGGTCATCATGTTATAAAAAATCTTAAGAAATTTTATAAAAAAATGTTGTATTTTAGTCAGTATCATTAATAATAAGTTTAATTTTTTTACTATTGACATAGTTGGATATCTCATATTCGTATTTAACACATAATTTTAATATTAGGTAAGTATAATTTTAATGGTTCTTCACATTCGTTTGGAATTTTTTATCAAACTCATAGACAAAAAGAGACTCAAATTTTTGTTGTTTATTAGACACCTGAAGATATTTTAGTGAGTTTTTTATTTTTTTAATATGAGAACAATAATATTTATCCCCACATATGTTATTAGATTAATAATGTGTTACATTTATTAAACGTGAAAAATATCATCTAATGATTCATTTTTTATTGTTATTTTGTTGTTTACTATATTAATAATTATTTTGTTGTTAGATATATTATAAAATATGATATTAAATATTATATTTTTAAAATGATAATTTTTAAAGATTATTGTCATGTACTCATGTATGGTAAGGCTAATATGAGATTAGAAGCTTTAGGCTGAGAAAATGATTGATTTAAGTTTCGGAAGCTTTATGCCAAGAAATTGATTTATTTCTAAAATGATTGATTTAGATTGATTTAAATTGATTGATTTAAATCAATTCCATGTTTATAAATTGATTGATTTATGTCTAACATGATTGATTTAGATTGATGTAAATTGATTAATATAAATCTATTCTGATCGATTTAGATCAGAAGCTCTGATACTATATCGGGAGTTGGGAAGAATCTAAATCAATGGAGAAAAGAACGAAGAAATAGTGAATACAAAAAAAATATGAATTACAAGAAAATGAAATATAAACATGAACACAAAACAAAGTGCATAATTTACATCAGATTAGAGTCCTATTTATAATATATCAATGGAACAATCATAGAGTCCTATTTAATTTTCTTTTTGTTGTATTTCGTTACCCTTTCCTTTTTAATTCTATGCTTTCAATATAAGATGGAACACTCAGCAATAATCTAACAAATCGTAGTGATTAAGAGACTTGTCTTTTTTCAAAGTTAGAGAGAGAGAGAGAACTTAGCTTTTGTGTGTAAGCTGAGGAAGATCTTGTTCTACTTTTTCAGATCCAGAGTAGTAAACAAGAAGCACATTATTATGATTTCCATATTATCTACAGTGATTCATTTAGAGTTCCAGTCCTGTATTTTCGTGCCTACCATGCTGGTATATTTACTATTTCATCTGTGATTTGTATGTGATGCATAATGGAAAAAATATTTGTTCTTTAGGAATTTACATCATGTATAGTTAACAGATAGACGGCCATTAATGTTGGATGAAATTGTTAAGGAGCTCCCTCATTACTCAATTAAGATGATAAAGGAATCTAAGTGGACTTTTATCACTCAGGAGGTTCATTTTTTTTTAATTTTTCCTTCATATATGGTGGTGTGTTCATGTATCCCCAAACCTAGTATCTAAGACAAGATCTACATGTTCAGCCATTAATTAAGTATCAACACTCGCCAAACAATGTTCAATGTAAATTAATTCTATGTAATCACATCTTTTTTTTTTATTAAATTGGCTTGTCTAAATCTACCCACCTGACATCATCTCTTGACAATTTTGGATGAACAATGATCCCAATTTAGAGATAAAGCCAAAACTCAAGTCCTTCCTCACATTAATTCATCAACTAATAAACTAAATAATTTAATGATAATCCTAGAGTACCAGCACCTAAATTCAACTAGATTTATCTTAAATAACCTTCAAACCTAATTATAAGAATAGGAGATAGTCAGTTCATTGCAAATTAATACAACCACAACAGTTGACATCAAGATGAATTGGGAAATCAAATGCTCTAGTCCAGTAGGCTCGCCAGCCAGGCCCATCAATTGAATATTTTTCAAATTATTTTTTTTGTTATATAAAAAAATCATATAACATATGTGGGGAAGTGATGCTGCTAGGGAACTCATGAGAAACATAAGTATAATGAACATATAATGTTTATACTGTTGCACATGATTAGGATATGAGTCATCTTTATTGGATATTTTAAGGCTCAACCTTATGCGACAATGCTTGCTTCACTACATAGCAGACTAATCTTGGAATGCTTTCTTGACTGTGTTAGGGTGGGTTAGAGTCAGATTGACTCGGTGCTGCAACATTTTAGCACCTTGGTATGTCGGTCTCCAGCACTGTTGCAACACTGTGCTGGAAATTTGGGGGCAAGGAACCCAACTCCAGCTCATCTTATAACTGGGTGGGTGCGCTACATTTCATTGTCAAAATAGCTCTGTCATGGGATTGTCTCATTTGGAAAATCCTATTTGGTCATTTACAACATTGATAGTGTGGAAGGACTAAAATTTTTGTTAATGTCTTATTAATATCCCAAATTTTTGTTAATGTCTTATTAATATCCCAAATTTTTGTTAATGTCTTGTCATAAATGGCCTGACTTTGGCCTAGATCCTTGCTACTAGGAGTGGACCCATCTCAGATAGTTCTCCTGCCAGGCATGCCTACCTGGTGAAAATTATAACCGAATGGAGTCAAATTGGTATTATTATAATCTGGGCATGCAGCATACTGTCTTGCAACAACTGCAACATAGCTGTGCATAATGTAATCCTTGCTGCACTGCTGGTCGGCCAGGCAGAATAACATGGTCTTCCAGAAATCTTTCCTAGTTGGCCTCCGTCCAACCTGACTAAGCTCCACCTTGATAGACTGCATGAGTCAAATTGTTAAGTCTAATCCTTATGCATTAGATCAATTGGTGCAGAATATTATGTAAAATTAGTTACTTTTCTTACAAGTTTTACAAAAATACTTTACAACTTATAATTTTCAAGAAAGGTGGTAATTTTGTATTTTTTATTACTAATAAAAGAATTTTATTAGTGTTAAAAAAGAATTGTTGCATTGACATATTGTATTGTATTCTTATTGACAAGGGCATTCTAAAAAAAATTGGTTTGCATTAATGGTTACTATTTAACATAAAACTTGAATTTTTGAATTTGATAGTTAGTTATATTAGAAAATTTAATTAAAATGTAGTATGAAACTATTACTTTCTTTCCTTAATCAGAGTTGTTGATAAGGTTTGAAATCTTGTTGTTAGAAAAACAAGTTATAAGACTAATAAAATTCATACTGGTCCAAATGATAAAATACAAGGCTTTATAATTGCACATATGTAATTGTGAGACATAATTGATGTGGCTCATAGATTGGGTGGTTCCATCATAAACATGAAATAAATAAAATAAAATATAAATATATTGTTTTTTTGTATGATGATGCATAAATATTCAAAACATTAAGTTTAGGAAAGTATAGTAAACTAAGATATTTTCAAAGCTTCGTAAATATGTTTGCTAGCTAATTTGTAATAAGAACTTTGATTGTGATAATAATCTTATTATGGATTTTTTCCATGAAAAAAATGTCTTTTATTATTTTATCTATCTGTGTAATATTAGATTGAGAATTATATGCTTTGATGCATGATTATTACAGTATAAAATAGTGAGAAAGTAATTGAAAATTATTTCTACTCAAATAAATATTTGATTTAAATAAATTCATTAGTTGTTATTATTATCCTGTACTTTGAGGTTGCATTAAATTTAGTGATGGTTGCCTCATATTGAGAAGATAATATTATCTTAGAAAAGTATAATAATAAATAGTACATCTCTTGTTTGTGCAAGTTGATGCCCTAGTGAAGTATGAACACACGTCTAATTGACGATACCCATGATCACTAAAATGAGATGAATCTTGGAGGTTTTATAGGTGAAAAATGGACTTTGCTAGACCACCGTGTTGGGTGATATGACATGGTTTGGAAAACATGCCGTGTTGGCACAATTTAACTACATATGTAAGGAGCTTAACATGACTTAGTGGCCTGCTAGGCATATTGCTACGTGTTGGGTTGGGTTGGGTTAATGATGAACTTGTTATGACCCAACACAAGGCAAGTCCCATGCCTGGAAGCAAGCTTGGGTTTGGTCCATGCTAACTTGGGCTTGGGCTAATGGCTAGCCCGAGTTTAATCCATGCTAGCTTGGGCGTGCCTTAAGCATGCCTAAAGCCCAAACTTCTCGAGGCCCTTACAAGGCTCTTTCTCTCTCAACTAAACATATTTTTTTTGAAGCTTTCCTTATAAATTAATTATTCTCAAAGTATTTCTTATAAATAATATTATTTTCAAATTTCTTCTTTTTTTATTTTCAAAAATTATAGATAATATATTTGATGTCTTTAAATTTTATATGTTTATTTTATTAAAATTTTATTATTTAGTTTTAGAACTCTAAATATTAATGATGATAAGAAATACTATGATATTTGAATATTATATTTGATATATTTTATTAATATGTAAAAATCATATTTAATAATTAGTAAAAAAATATATAATTTATATATATATTAGAAAAAATGCATGTAACAAAAAAGTTGTACCTTAATTGTGCATTACGATTTTTGTAACTCGGTGTATCATGTGTCTTAAATGACTATGTTTGGGTTAATGAATAGCTTGTGTTTGCTCTATGCTAGCTTGGACTCAGATAATGACTAGCCATTGCATGGGGAAAGGATTGCGAGAGTGTTGGGTTGGAGATAGGCACATATGACATGACGTATATTTCTTAAAAAATATGATGTGATTCATGTATCTGTCCTGACGATGGGTTTTGCTAGACAGTCGACATGACCCGAGCATGAATTTTGACCAAAGCCAAATTTGGCCAGAGCAAGCTTCCCTTTTGAGTCATTGTCCACTTTGTTTACCACTCTAAGACATTTTTTTTCACACATAAATGTGTTAAGGCCTGCATTAAGGTGAGCATGAGTTGAATAATCTAGGAAATTATTAAAGTATACTGGCTTATAAGTTATATATGATCTGATCATAATGAAATGACTAATTTATCTTACAATTTGCTATTATGTAATTGAGTTAACTCAAAATATTAGTGAACTATCTTATAATAAATCTCATTTTTAGATGATCTAGCTTATCATGAAGAGCAATATTCACAGTAAATTCTCACTTGCATTCAATATCATATCTTCTCGAAAGTCTAGATATTAATTTTCAAATGTTATTAGAGTGATATTTATCTTTTTTATTATTATCTGATGACATCTTGGTTGATGTAACTTTTCTAGACTTATAAAAATATATCCTTTAAATTATTGCTAGAAAAATAATTTTTAAAATCTCAATGGTTTTTTTGATTTCTCATAAAAGTTATGTTCTTCAACAATATTATTAATTCAAGAAAACATATTTAAATTGACATGATTTTTGCTATATTATATTTTCATTGTTGATTTATCATTTGATTTTTTATGGAGATAATTTTCTTATATATATTTTTTGCTTGTATTTAATGTTTCTGATATGATTCAAATTTTAGTTAGTGAGTTTATTGTACAGAGAGAGAGCTCTTAGTATAAATGTGTTCCAAATGTATTATATTCAATATATTTATGATTAATGAAATATGATATTTTTGCTTTATTTTTTACCTAGTATAAAAGTACCACATTGGTGGCTAGCTGCCACTGTCCTAATTGCTTTGATTGTCGATGCTGTCACAATTACCATCCCTGACCATTGTCGATGCTGTCGATGCTGTTACCAATTAATTTCTTATTTGTGACTAAATATTTCTTTCATTTTTTATAAAAGAACATGAACTGTATATTCGAAGCCACTTTGAGGTCTTTTTGGTGAGTTATTTATTTGGTTGTTCAAATACTTTTTTTTTTAATTTATACAAAGTATTTGTTTTTATCACAATGATATAGAAAACATTGTAATAGTCATTTGAAAGGCACATCCATAATCATAGGTGACCTAAATCAGGATGGGTTGGTTGTAAAGGTGTTTATCAAGTTCAACCAGCCAACACAACATGCAGCCCAACTCTCTCGACCCTGCAACCTGCCCTACCTGTGAAGGCATGTATCCAAATTCTTGAAAAAGTTTTTACAAACTCTTGTAGAGGCATGAGCAAACACGGCATGAAACCTTGGGCCATGCTAAATTTGAAGGAATGATTTGTTGAGCCATCATGGCTGCAGCATCCACCCTACTTGCTTATCATGACTTGCTTGTGACATACGAGGTTCATGGGTCATGAGTTGCACAACAATGAATCACAATGTGATTTGTGATCTTGCTCGACTAACAACCCATTTATTTTAATAAAATGAATGTCATTTTCATTACTAATAGTATTAATGACTAGAATTTTTAAAAAGTAAATTTTTTGTTTTTTCTTTTAAGTTTCACTTATAAAATATTTATGGTTATTTTTAATTTTAAAAATTTATCATACAATTTTATCTCTTTTTTATAACTTTTTTTTCTTTATTAATTTTTGAATTTTCATAAATCACAAGCTTAGATTATCTAGTAAATAATAGATGTGTCAAACGGGTAGGCCTGGAACGACCCAGCTCAGCTTTAAGCCGCTAAATCGGGCTACCGTGCTGGGCCAGGCACAGCACAGATCTGCGGCCCAAAAATCATTGGGTTTAACCTGGTTCAGTCAGATAAAATCTTAATTTTTAAAAAAAATTAGGATTTCAGCGGTGCGCCTCTCCTACCTCTCATATTCACTCTTTTGGGGCTCGGCGAGCCTTGCTCGTTGGACATCGGCTCATATTGATCATGTTCAGTGCATGGTCATGCGTGCTGTGTCTGACACTATAGCTTGTCGTGCTCGGCACGAGCACGATTGAACCGTGCCCGGGCTGAGCCAGGCTGGTCCGGCCCGTTTGACACCTAATAAATAATAAGGAATCAATCGGTTAATGTCACAAAAGTGAATTATTTATTTTTTGTTATGTAATTTAATTATTTCATCTCTTCATCTTAATTCACACATATATATATATATATTTTCAAAAATCTAAAATGAATCCTAATTAATTACATTATAATTTTTTTTAGAGATTATATTTAGTTCCCAATATGTTCGCTTAGTGTGAAATTTCAGAAAAATTTATCTTGATAATCTTTTCTCTAAGAATTGAAAAGGGTGTGATTATAGGTGTCAAATGGGATGGGCTGGCCCGACTTATTTTTAGGTGGCCCAATCGGGCCACCATGTCGTGCCAAGCATGACATGATACCTTAATCGTGCCTTGCCTAGCATGGCATGGTTTCAGCATAGCCACCCCAGCACAGCCCTACTGTTAAGATTTTTTGGGTTGGGTCGTGGTTGGAGTGGCTGGATCTGGCCCATTTGGGCTGGGTTTGGGGCGGGGTTTGGTAGTTTGAGCTGGGTTTAGGCCTTTTGGAAAGTTCTTAATTCTAAATTCAAAATTATTAAAAAATTTTAATCTTAATTATTTAATACATAAATTAATTATTAAAATAATTAATTATTATTTAATTTTTAATTTATTAAATTAATAAAACATAAATAAGTAAATAACTAAAATCTAAAAACTAACAAGTGCTCGAATCAATAACAATAATAGTGTCTGAATTAATAAAACTAAAATATTAATATAATTCAATGCAAAATACAAAAACATTAGTGTCTGAATTAAGCCTCAAAGTAAAATAAAAAAAATAAACAAAAATAATCTAAATATTAAATGAAAATAATAAATCAAAATCTTGTCAGCGTATAATCAATAATGATATCAATATCAGTGTATCAATATTAGTACAATAAGTCATAGAAAGTAAAGTAGACATAGACACTCAGCTCAATTATCAATTCCTTAATTTAATATTAGTCATCAACCATCATCAACATTAATATCATACGAATCATCATCAATAATTAACTCTTTTATTTTTGCTGCAGTCCTGGTAAGATTCTGGATGTCCAAGGTTGAATTCTTTTAATTCTTTATGCATGTTAATATCTCAATAATATCGAGAGGTAATCTAGATCTCTTATCTGAAATCACATTTACTGCATTAGAAAAAGTAGACTTCGATGCTATGCTCAATAATGGAGGAGTTAGTAGATCCATGTCATTTTAGATAGCACGGGATACTTGGACTAGAGCTGAGGGATGGGCTAGTTCAATTGATTTGGGCTGAGCCCATTCAATTCATGGGCCAAAATGAATTTGACCACGTCAGCCCATTGTTATTCGGGCCAACAGGATGGATGGGCTAAAAGCCCATTAGCAATCATAACCCAGCCCTGCATGGGTTGTTGGCTAAGACAGGATGGATGGGCTAAAAGCCTAAAATAAGAAAAAAATTGAATGCAATTATATCTTTATTTAAAAATTCATTTTCATCAACATGACAAAGTTAAAACAAGCTAAAAAATTGCATATATATATCAATTACACTATGTATTTTAATATATATATATATATATATATGTATGTATACCAACCAAATTGCATGTGGTCATATTCAATAAACTAACTAATAAATAATAAAATAACTAAATAATATTTAGTAGCTCAAATAATAGAAATTATGAGTTTTGGTATACTCATAATAGAAATGCAATATAAACAAAAAATAAAATCATATCCATGTAACTTGTAAAAGAACTAGCCTTTCATATGGATATTTATATCAATTTAAGTTAACAAATTGAATTCTTACAAGATAATCCTTAGCAATATTACCAAAATATGTTGCCTTCGCGGGCGTGCCAAACCTCATAGTTATTTGACATGATCATAAAACTTGGTTGAGCGAAGACCTCACGACCAATATAGTTCCACAAGTATATTAGTTGTACAAGTAATAAAGTAGATGTATGTCTATATATTGATCCCATGGGAATTATTTGATAGTTCAATCAATTAATAATAAACTTATAACTATAGGACATAAATAAATATACTTGGTCTTAGAGAATATAATTAGACTCAAAGAATGACACACATAATTGTGCATGATGATGTTTTTTGAGTATTTAGTTCATATTGTGTTTGATTATTGGATAAATAATAGATTAATATGAAAACACTCATATGCTCTTTTGGTATACAAGGTAGTCCTTGTCTATTGGACTATCACTACTAAATATAGGTGTCAAGCAGGCCGTGCCGGGCTGGCATGACCTATTTTATTAGGCCCATATGGGCTAGTCACACTGTTGCTCATGCCGTGCCCACATGCCAGACACCTGAGTCATTCCTGGCATGACACATTTGGATTTGTGAGTATCTTACTCATAATAATTAACTATATGTCTTCTCAATACTTTTATTCATTAAAATTATAAAAGCAAGAATGATCAATACGATTTTCACCACCATATGAGTCTATTTCACTTGTGTGTGCACCATGATATACTTTTTATTATCTATCATTTGCAACACGTGACACTAATACTATTAGAAAACCCTTAGTTAGGTAAGATATTCTACTTAACCCACAAATTACTCAAATGTTAGTTCAAATAATAGTTCATATAGATAATTAAATTAACATATCTCAACTTAGGATTTTTAGATATTACTGTAATTCATGCATTAAGATTAAAAGAGGTGTCACTTCTTTCTATTCGAACTGTGTGAGTTTGTCCAATGAAATACCTATTTCTGTCTACCATAACACACATAAATTGACATACCCATAAAAATTTTAATTTTTAGTTTTTAAGTGCATCTATATCAATCAGCATCCAAACACATTATAAACTAAACATAGACACATTAATTTAATTATCTATCATAACATAATTTACTTAATCAACCATTATATTTAATTTAGTCGGACATTGAGATTAAAATGGTGTGAGATGAATGAAAAGTTATTTCATAGATAATAAGATTCCCAATAAACGCCTAAACTAAATTTGAAAAAGAAAAACCTAATTAAAATTAATTTTTGCTTATTATTTAGCTTTTATGTGCCCCTAATTGAGGTAAAGGTGCTAATGCTTAGGCTTGGAATGCATCATGACAGTTTTCTCTTGGAATGCTTAGATTTTGGGAATTCATATGATATTTTAAATTGGATGTCATGCCACAAAGTTGAGGTCATGACTCTATCCTCTTTTTAAATCCTTTTGTGGCAAAGTGAATATTTATGATAGATGTTTAACATTATATAACATAAAATCATAGTATTGGTACTTAATTATTGCTTTGGTCTTGACTTTGTGAGCAAAATATCTTAGTAATGGGATTACTATAAATAAGTCAATTCTCTTTGTAACACAGAGTTTTAGCATTAGGAATTTGGATATGACTTTAATGTTGGCTTTGTGGGCTAAGTGTCATGGCACTATAAATCTTACAACTAAGTCATTGCTCTCTGAAATGAAAGGTCGTGATGGAAAATGATATCGTGACCTACATCTATTGATATTTTGGTTATGTTTTATAAGTCATAATTTTGAAATGTGCTTTGATTGCTTGTACCAAAGAGATACTTTGATACCATGATATGAAAATAATATAATGATCATTAAATAGTTTAGAATTAGTGTGACTACGACTCAAAGAAATTATGATGACTATGATGATTATGTTGTAGAGTAAAATAATTATGTGGGCTCAATAGTAGAATCATGATATACAAAGAATAACATGACTATTTTGATATAATTATGACCAAGAAAGGATGTCTCAGATACTTAAGGTTAATATAGAGTGTGCATATAAATTGTGATGAGAAAATTATCATGACTCAATCATTTCTCTATCCTACAAGTCTTTTTCCATCAAGCCCACCAATTCTACTTAAATTTTTTTCAATCTCACTAACATTCATCACTTTATCTTTAAAATAAGATTTTATTAAAATCTCTCTAATAACCACTTGTATTCATGTAAATAATTCTCTTTTTACTCCCCAAATGAAATCATTTATTCAGTATTTTGAGTATCAAACACTATCATATGGAATTTATAAATGAAGTGTTTGGATTAAAAGGAATTATGAATGATATAGTTTTCAAATCCATGAAGAAGTAACAAGACTATGTGGTAATTGCCAAGACATCGATGGATGGAAGCGAGACTTCTAGAGTTCCACCAAAAAAGTATATATGGATACTTAATGCTAGGAGAACCCACAAAGGAAAGTTCAATTTAGTTATAAATTTTTGTGCTTTGTTTTGTAGCCAACTTTTTATCTCTCCACCAACATGAAAGGTAGAGTGATCTTGCTCTTCACTATATTTTGAAAAGGAAGAATTCCCATTCTAAATAATTCACTCCCCTTGATTATGATGTTATGCCAAGCTAGAGGAATCTTGATTAATGAAGGTGGATATGAATCGTACCCATGCGTATTACTCCTAATATTGGTAGGTGTTAAGAAAGGTCTTGAAGGAGAAAAGAAGAAAAAAATGATTCTTGAAGGGGAAGAATTAATCTACATTAAGCAATAAGTATCACCGTTTCCCAAAACTCACACAGAAGTAGACAGAAGTGGAGACAAATTTGATAACAAATCACCACCCCAATTTGATTTTCTTTAGACTTGGGAGAGGTCATAACCTTTTGAAAACTTTAAAGATGAAGGATGATTATAGGAAGATGTGCTTGGAGGTGGAGCTAAAATCTATGCATAGTTCCTTAGTAGTCAAATTGTAGAGATGAGATACAAAATGGGAAAAGTATGTGAAAAGAAAGAAAGAGAGACAAAACTAATGCGAAGCAATGAGATGCATTGTGAGAAATTAATCTCAACAATAATGATGCCTATTTGTACCCACACAAAAAAAATTCGAGGATTACTTTGTGAAGATCTTGGAAAAGGCAATGAAATAAGAAAAGACTAGAGTGATGAGAATCATTGAAACATTTGGAAAGTTCTATCAGTCTATCACAAGTAAGTGGAAAAAGATGGTGAGGAATGAGATCAAGAGATAAAGTGTGGCATGCATTATAGAGAGAAAAAGTGGATCAAAGATTTGAAAAATTGTAATGAAAATGAGAAATAACGGATGGAAGGCTTGAAAAAGTGCATCGAGGATCAAAAAGATAAATACTTTGTAGTGGTCTCTTTTGAAGAATCACTCAACTCAGTCAGAGAAGGCGAGACATGCTATGCATTGTGATTTTAAACTTGATGTAATAGTAAACAAACAATAAGAGAGATGTAAAGAGACTTTTCATAGATATTTCTAAATTTGAGCCATCTAGAGCATTATTTCATTAAAGGATTTGGGTGTTAAGGGTTGATCACACTATACACCTTCTCATCACTTATATAGTGTGTGATTTTTTTTATGTTGTTGGATTCTTCTTTCTTCTTGTTATTCCAAAAGATTTTCAAAAAGTGAGGGAGACTCTTTGCTTGAGAATGAGTAATATTTTTAGTGTGAGAGCTTGTTTGACACTCAACGTATTGACTTTTTGGGTTATTTGATAGTATTTTCATTAATGTTTGTACAAATTTTGGGAGTAAAATGGAAGAATTTTACTTTATTAAGATTTTTATGGAGTTGAATAAATATTAGTGAAATTGAATATAATTTGAGTAAAATTGGTGAACTTGGTGGAAAACTAAATTGGAGGATAAAAAGGTAATGGAAAGTCACAACATTTTCAATGTTGTGACTTAGTTATACTAGCATAAGCTTATTAAGTAGTCATGATCGTGTTTTTTGTCATCGCTCTATAAAATAAATTATGATAATCTTTGCATATCATGACTTTACTACCAAATTATCATAATCTTTTCATTATATAATTCTTTCTTCATGAAAATGATATTATCTCAGAGTCATGATCATATTAATTCTAAAATATAATTCCAGCCATAATATTATTTTTATATTGTAAAAATTAAGTACCACATTGATACAAAAAGGTGTATTTTTTTTTAATGCCATGATATATTAATTATATAGCCAAAATCATAAAATGTCAAGTAATTTTTTGTCATGACATGTTTTACTACCATGACTTTATGTTATTGAAAATAATTATTTGTCATGATATTCTTGTTAGTATGATTTTGTGCTCTAGAAAGTAAATACATTAGCCATAACTATTCTTTTCATCATAACTTGTATTCTTAAAAAAAATACTTCAGTCATAATATTCTTGCCATCTTTAATATTTATTCTTTCTAGAGAAGAAATTCTATATATGCGGCATTCATTCTGGAATGCTTTTAGTTCAAGAGAAATATGATATCAATCATGATATTTTTTTTTTCACCACAACTTTTGCATTCCAAAGGAGATTCAAAGTAATGACACAGTTGATTCTTCAACCTAAGTCATAACATCCAACTTGAATATCCTAACATCTCAGTGGAACACTTATGGTATCAATGGGAAACTTATATATTTTTTAAAAGAAAGGGAATTTAGTTTTCAAGAAAGAACATGCAAAATCCTAGGCAACATGAATTCCAATTTCTTGTTAGTCAAATTAAAGGTGAATACAAGCAAGATTTGATTGGGAATATGATTTGAGATTTAGATCTTTATGCTGACTTTTATTGGGAACTCATAATTCAATAAGATAAACTACGAAATATCTTACAATAATTGCATTCCAATATCTGGATAAATGGTGGTTATGGTTGTATAATATTTATTTGTAGTAATGTTATGGTTGTATAATATTTATTTGTAGTAATGTTATGGTTTGAATATTGATGGATATGAATATTATTTAGAATGCAAATTTAGGGTTCCACTCTAACATAGATTTATTTGTATTAGCCATGATAGATGATGGCAAGTAAGTCATGAGACACGCTCATAAAATTTGATTTAAAGAAAGTGATAACCCTTCTAATAATATACCACTAGAAGAACTTATTGGTAGAAATTTTAAATTTATGTAAGTTTAATTAATATGAGTATGATACTAACAAAGTCAAAAGTACAAATGAATTTATGGCTATTCAATATGCATATTCTAGATGAACTAAACGTCATTCGCCGTGGGGATTATGTAAAATATCTAACATAGGAGTTTCACTATAGTGTAAGAATCATGTGTCGGCTATGATGAATATTTATAGGTATGTTAGAAATGCATGCAAGTTGAGGTTTTTCATTAGGAAGTGACATTTTTGTTAACATGTCCTCTTGTATAATTTTCATAGGTAAAAATCACATAAATACATCTTGTAATAAAAATGAGTATGATACTTGTAATGTCAAAAATATAAACATAATTATTATCACATTATTTTTTATCTTTTATAACTTTAATGGTCAGACGTCAAAAAATAGAAATGCATTCTCGATGTAGTTTCAAAGACATTGTCTAAAAGAATGAGATGTGTGAATAATCCATGAATAGTATAAGTGTAGTTTTGTGGTTAAATATTGAAGGCATGACTAAAAGGGGATCATCTTTGAAGTAACATTCCAAGGGTGATAACCACCTTGTATGCCAATAGGGAAATAGGAAAATTTCATATCAATCTATTAGCCATCTGATAATCTAGCCGAATATTATCCCAAAACAAAAGAAATCTTATCATACACAAAGACGTAAGCTAACCATAAAGTCTATGTATCTTTTTGAAACCTAAGTCTTACATACTCAATTTGAGTAATAGTTTACTATTAATTGGTTAAACTGTTCACATAATTTCGATGAGATTGATACTCAAACTTACATTCACTTTATTACTTGTATGACCCATATACTTACAAATATATATTAAAAAAATTGCCTAATGAGCTTTTAGGATAATGTCATAAACTATAAGTTTTGGTATTATAATAAAGTCATAAAAATTATCACATTGATAGGAAAAAACTATTGGCACGAACCATTAAGACATTGTATATTTTTTCCACTCATCAAGTAGAAATCTTTTATAACTTTAATGCTCAGACGTCAGAGAATAGAAATGCATACTCGATGTAGTCCTCAAAGTCATTGTCTAAAAGGATGATATGTGTGAATAATCCATGAATAGTATAAGTGTAGTTTGATGGTTAAATATTGAAGGCATGATTAAAAGGGGATCATCTTTGAAGTGACATTCTAATGGTAATAATCACCTTGTATTCCAAGAGGGAAATAGGAGAATTTCATATCAATCTATTAGTCATCTGATAATCTATTCAAATATTATTCCAATACTAAAGAAATCTTATCATACACAAAGACGTAAGCTAACTATAGAGTCTATGTATAGTCACAAAAACCTATGTCTACATGCTCAATTTGAGTAGTAGTTTACTATTAATTGGTTAAACTGTTTACATAATTTCTATGAGATTGATACTCAGACTTATATTCACTTCACTACTTGTATGACTCATATATTTGTAGATATATATTAAAAAAAATAAATTACCTAATGAGCTTTTAGGATAATATCATAAACTATATGTTTTGGTAGAAATATTTTTTCCATTGATAGGAAAAAACTCTTGGCACGAACCATCAAGACATTGTATATTTTTTCCACTCATCAAGTAGTAGAAATCTTTTATAACTTTAATGGTCAGACGTCAGAGAATAGAAATGCATACTCGATGTAGTCGTCAAAGGCATTGTCTAAAAGGATGAGATGTGTGAATAATCCATGAATAATATAAGTGTAGTTTTGATGGTTAAATATTGAATGCATGACTAAAAGGGGATCATCTTTGAAGTGACATTTTAAGGGTGATAATCATCTTGTATGCCAAGAGGGAAATTGGAAAATTTCATATCAATCTATTAGTCATCTGATAATCTAGCCGAATATTATCCCAATACTAAAGAAATTTTATCATACGCAAAGACTTAAGCTAACTATAGAGTCTATGTATAAAGTCACAAAAACCTATGTCTACATACTCAATTTGAGTAGTAGTTTACTATTAATTGGTTAAACTGTTTACATAAATTCTATGAGATTGATACCAGATTTATATTTACTTCACTACTTATATGACCCATATACATACAGATATATATTTAAAAAAATGAATTGCTTAATCGGCTTTTAGAAAAATGTCATAAACTATAGGTTTTGGTATTATAATAAAGTCACAAAAATTAAGACATTGTATATTAAAAAACTCTTAGCACGAACCATCAAGACATTGTTTATATTATATAATTTTATACAAATATCCTATTTATATGATAGAAAAAATAATAATATAAAAAAATGGCTAGGTGGGCTAGCCCACTCGAACCCGATTGACCCACTAGGCTATTTGCATCGGGCCAAACAGCCTAAATTTTAGTTGGACTCCAATATTTTGAGCTCGATCTTCTAAAAATATGGGCCAACCCACTATAACCCATCGGGCTCAACCCATATCCTCAGTTCTAGGTGGATTCATATAATTTTTATCATTGTAAAATATTAATATTCTTATTTTTAGAATATGATAAGATTAAGCAGTAATTGATATATAAGTACTGTGACAGATCGCTTCTATTTGATAGTTCACTTTTTTTTTCTTATTACTTGGATGAAAAAGTTATCGTCTTCGAATATGATATCCATGTCTGTATTTGGAGTCTTACTATTACTACTACTACTACTACTACTACATCTATATTTAGTATCGTAATATGCAAAAAGCTTAGTTAATTTCTCGTGAATTAATTTTTCAGGTTGTTTTTTCTAGTTCATACACTCGGATATGTATGTCAAAATGTTCTCTGCCCATTCCACCTTAATTATAGGGTTCATACAGGTAGCCAGACAATAAAGAGATAAATAGGGAACTAATATTTTAAGTACTTAGTTTTTATATCTACAATCTTATCGCTAAGTGTTGAGTCATTTCTAAATTTTTTAAACATACTATAAATATTGCATATGTACTTGATTGTAATAAAAATCGTCTGAGTATAAACTGACGAACACATGTTCGTCATGACATAATTTTTTAAGAATTTCATAAATGAAAATCTTGTAGCTCAATTAGTGTCATTAATAAAAAATTTGTCACTCTTAATATTGATGTAGTCATATATCACATGTTCGTATATAACATATGACTCAAAAATAAAGTATTTGTAATTTTAATGGTGTCTCACTTTTTATTGGATATTTTTTTCTTTAGGCCTACAGACAAATAGAGAGTACCAAATTTCTATTGCCTACGAGACATACAAAGAAATTTTTATGAGTTAAGTATATTTTCTAAAGCGGAGAAAATAACTTTCATTCCCTCTCGTACTACGGGGTTGGTGACGAGACGACGCATTTAACATGAAAAATTTTTCCCGATGGTTAATCTTTAATAATTATAACAAATATGTCAATGGTTATTTTATCATTAAATGCACTATCAAATGTGATACTAAATATTTTATTTTGAATATTATATTTTTTAAAAGATTTTTATTATGCACTCACAAAAGATCAGATCATTTTGAGGATGAAGAATTTATGAGAATCTTAATATATTTTTATTTAGTATTTATTTAGAATCTACTTTGTGAACGGCGAGTCATGCATAATATGCATCATTGTGACCAGTTCAAATATTGAACGTCACGGGCATCACACCACTGTGGTGTTTAAATTTATTAATTATTATTTCTTTTCCTAAGTCATAGTAATTCAGTATGTCATTTTTAGATGTGGACCTAAGAATCCTATGATATGTAAACTAAAAATAGGTCTACATGATATTGACTACCATTAGATTTTCCAAAAATCTAATCGAAAGATTCATTTTGGTGATCAGTTTGTCCATGTATTCTCTCTCTAACTCATTATGGTATATGTAGGGGGTCAACATTGTGACTGAACTTGATCCAGCCTCAAAGAACCGACCATTGAGTTGAGTTTGCCTATAATTTAATGTACCATATTTTTTGATTCATTGTTCGGCATGCCTTTTAAGGCGGACTGTTTCATACGAATTTTTACTGTTTAAATTATTTTTAAAATGTATTAATTCTTCTTTGGAATTCCTAATATTTTTTTGTTTTATTATATAAAAGTGAGTTTAAATTATTAATTTTAGTTTTTAATTTTTATTGTTTGGGTCGAGGTGACTGAAAAAACTAAAGTTTTGGTAGTCCCAGATCTTTTCATAAGATTTTTTTTAGCTATATTATTATTTTTTATGTTTATGTTTAAATTAAATTCGTTATCATAATTAAAATTATTATTTGTTATTTTTATTTTTTATTTATTTTTTAATTTTAGTGTAATTAATGTTTTAAAAATAATATATTAATTAAAATCATTTAAACTAAAACATTTTGGGACAAATAATAATTAAAATGGACAGAATCTTTTGGGCCGTTGGATTTTGTCTCCTAGCTCCTGGGAGCAAAATTCAACGATCTAAATTTAATTTTTTTTGGATCATTGAGTTGATTTTTGCTCAAGCTTAGGGTCGAGGCATCCGGTGTCAGGGTGTGGCATGGTTCAGATCTTGTTGAATAATTGTACTCTCGGGCCAAGGTGCCGGGCCGTTTCTGGCTCTACACAATGCCTAATATACCTAGAGGTGTCAAATGGGCCAGGTCTGCCTTGATTTTATGTGGCCCAATCGGGCTACCATGTCGTGCCCGGCACGACATGGAATAGTAACCGTGCCTTGCCTGGATCGACACAGCTTTATCATAGCTGACCCATCATGGCTTGCCTGCATGGCTGTGATGAACTCATGCCATGTCGTGCCTGGATAGGCTGGTTCTAGTCCGTCTGGGCTAGGTAAGCGGTTGGGTTTTGCCCTTTGGGCCTTGTTTGGGCATAGTTTGAGTTATTTTGATAATATTTAATCCATAATATAAAAAAATATTATAAAATTTAAATTTAAATTTTTTAATACTTAATTACTTAAATAGTTTATAGTTAATTATTCAATTAAAATAAATAATTAGTTTTTTAATTTTTATGTTATTATAAATTAAATAAAACGTTTAGTTTAATAACTAACTAAAATTTAAAAATTAAAAGTGTCTGATTAATATAACTAAAATATTAATACGAATTAATGTAAATAATAAAAAATTAAGATTCAAGAATTAAGCCTCAAACTCAAAGTAATATGATAAAAAAAATAAAGACTATAAATTCAAAAAAGATAAATGAAAATGAACAATATCATCAACAGACAGCATGACAACATATAATCAATAATGATAAGATAAGTATCAGTGTCTCAATTTGTCAATTATTATTAGTCGTCAAATCGTCATCAATATCATACGGTTCATCATCAGCAACCAACTCATTTATTTTTGCTGCAATCATAGTATGATTTTGGATACCAAAGCTCGAATCCTCCTAATTCTTAATGCATGCTAATATCTTAATAATATCTGGTCATAATCTAGATTTCCTAGTTGAAATCACATTCACCGTAACAGAAAAAGCAGACTCTGATTATACGCTCGATATCAGATGAGTCAGTAGATCCCGTACTATCATAGATAGCATGAGATATGTAGACTCATGATTTTCATCATTATAAAATATTAAGATTCTTATTTTTGGAATGAGATATGATTGAGCAGTAATTGGTATCTGAGTACCAAGATAGCTCGCTCTTATTCGATGGTCCACCCCATTATTTTCTCCTCGTTAATTGAATGAAAAAATCATCATCTCAAAATATGGTATTTATGTCCATACTCGGAGTTTCATTATTACTACTAGCATACCTAGTATCGTAGTATATGAAGAGCTCAGTTTTTTGTGAATAAATCTTTTAGGTTGGTCTTCCTGGTTTGTGCATGAGGATATATATGTCAACATGTTCTTAATCTCTTACACCTTACCCCTATGGTCCATGTAAATGTAGGCAGCCAGACAATAAAAAGATGAAATAGTGAATAATACTTTGAGTACTTGGTTTTCATCTCTATAATCATATCATTAAGTATTGGGTCATCTCAAAATTTCCTAAATATGTCATTAATATTGCATATGCACATGATTGTAATGCAACTCGTGCGAGTATAAATTGACTATTACATGTTTGTTGTGTTATAAAAAATCTTCAGGAATTTTATAAATGAAATTCTTGTAGCCCAGTCGATATCGTTAAGAATAAGTTTATCATTCTTACTATTGTTGTAGTCAAATATCATATAATCGTATTTAACACGTGATTTTAATATTAAGTATGTAATTCTAATAGTGTCTCATATTCGATTGAAAATTTTTTCTTCTTTAGATCTCCAGACAGAGATTACCTAACTCATATTGTTTGTGAGACGTGCGCAAATAATTTAGTAAGTTACATATGTTTTCTAAAGTGGGGCACACATTTAGCACATCTTCTACTATCAGGTTAATGATATGATACATACATCTAACATGAAAATTTTTTTTTTAATGAGTCATCTCCAATATTCTTAATAAATATGTTAATTGCTATTTTATTATTAGATGTATTATTGAATATGATACTAAATATTTTATTTTAAATTTTATATTCTCTAAAAATTCTTAGCATGCACTCAAAAATAACTGGGACATCATGAGGATGGAGAATCTCGGAAAATCTCAGTGAATCCTAATATTTTTTTTATTTAGTTGTCAATTTAGAATTTACATAGTAGACACTGATACATGCATAAGATGCATCGTCGTGATTAGTCCATATATCGGACGTCACGGACACCACTTTACTATAATACATTAATTCATTAATTATTATTATTTTTTCAAGTTATAATATTTTAGTATGTTATTCATAGATATGGATCTAGGAATCCTACGAAATGCACGATGAAAAATAAGTTTGTATGATATTGATTATCATTGGATCATTCGAAAATCTAATTAAAAGACTTATCATGATTATTAGTTTGACCAAGTTTTTTTTTCCTAACTCATTGCGGTATATGAAGGAGAAGTTTATTTATAAATATATAAAAGTTATTTTTTAAAAAATTATTTTTTTTTTGATTTTTTGAAATCTTTTAAATAAAAAATTGGGCTGAATCCTTAGTATCATTGGATTCTGCCTAATAGCCATTAGGGTTGGAGGTGAAATCTAACAGGTGAGATTTGAAATTTTATTTTATTTTATTTTTTTTGAATTGTTGGGTCGGTTCGATTGTTGAACCGGCCCAAATGGTCGTTGGTTCCAGAAGCTGGGGGACTGGGGAAAAAAGACTACGGGTTGGGTTACAGACTCGATGGAATTTCGGATCCGTTGGGCTCCGGGTTGTGCGTCGGGCGTCGGTCGTTGGGGTGGGGTGGGGTCTGGGTACGGTTTGAGTCGTGCTGCAATAGCGTGCCCACGAACCTCGTACCAGGCCGTGCCTAGCCTGACACGTGGTCTAGTTGACCTAGGCATGGCACGGCACGAGCCTTGCAGTGAGCCGGCCTGGCACGGGCATGGGTCTGGACTGTCCTGTGCCGGGTTAGGTACGACCTAGTTGGGCCGTGCCTCGGGCTGCTCGGCACATTTGACACCTCTAGGTATGATAGGTTTTGAACTTAAGATCTATTATTTTTGGACTAATGTACTTGTCTTTGTACTAAAATATGTAATATGAGAATTTTTTAAGAAATCAATTATTATGATATTATTCTCATACAAATATTTTTAATTTTAAAATTCTTATAAAATTTGATGTGTTAGTATTTGTATACTCGCATACAAATAATGAAAACTTTTAATTTGATTAATTTATTGAATTTAATATTTTGATGATGATGAAATTCTCATATCCTCCAATATATATTTTTTTAAATAGGGAAAAAATTTGGGTGAATAAATGCACATGTATAGTATATAATTATTATAATATAATAAGAAAATTATAGTAGAAAATATAAAAATTTAGTCCAATATAAATATTATAAAAAATATATATAATTGGAAAACTAGTTATATGACTCATGTTAACAGTGGTAACATTCCTCAACCTATACACCCATACCACCCCATTTTCACGATGCAATTTTTTTGTCCCTAGTAATTGGTTAATGCAGGAGCATCCATACTTGAATAGGCCGTGGTTCAAAGTACATCCATGTGGGACCAGTGAGTGGATGAGACTGCTTTTCCACGGTTATGATTCCCTGACAAGAAATGCAGTGGATGTTGAGCTCTACCTACTATCCTGGTTCTCTGTTGTTGGGCAGGCGCTTGGAATTAGAATGCCCACTGAAATTGCGTGTGAGCTAACATGTAAGGGAACCTTGTAATCCTCACTGACTTGTATCTTCATAAATGCAAAATTCATCTGCTTTTCTGAGCTTCTTACAGTGGTTTAACCAAGGTGACGCCCATGCTGCCTCTTGCTTAGTAACTTGTGCTGCGTAAAGCATGACCTACATGAATGGATAAAAGTCTTTTGTGCTTGGGACTGACGTCAGCACAACTCACACAGTTAAAGTTGACTTATTACCCACCTTATTTGTCAACCCCAAGCTAATAGTAGTCATTCCACAAGTCATTTATCATCCCATAACGTCACCATTTCTACCAATTTCCTCTTTTTTAGGTTACTCATTCTGAGTTTGTTCTGAAGTATTATTTATATTTTTTATTCTATTCATATGTATAAGAAATTAAATCCAACAATTTATTTTCAATAAAACTAAACTTTGAACGATAACCTATACTACTAGCTTATCTAGTGCGTTTAAAATATATTCGACTAGTGATTTTATTTTGAGATATAAAATAATTTTAAAATATTAACGTAATGAATTTCATGTGTAGCATTTTAAAATTGTTTTTTTTTTGTATTATATTATTTTAGAAATAATTTTGATATGGGTAGATTACTTATGATGATTTTATTTGTTTTGAATTCTATCATAAAATTGAACAAAAGTGTTGTATTTTTTTTTCATATGAATGATGCAATGTTAAAAAAAATTGTTTGAATGGTTTGGACGAGTAAATTTAGATAGCATATAATCTATCCTAATTTGTTTTTTTTTTTTTTTTTTGTAAATTCAAATGAATGTCATTATTATGAAGGCACATTTTTAATATAACTATAAAGCTTATTTTTGAATTACAAAATAGTGAAAACCTTTTTTTTTTCCAACATCTTGACTTCCACTTAAATTTCATGTTATTGGCTTAATATTTAAGTTTTTATATATTTTTAAACTTGAAATATTTCTGAATTTGACAATACATTTATTTGATTGATAAATCTATGATATCTCATCCTTGATATTTTCTTGTGAGTTATTTATTATTTTTACTTTTATACCTGGTTTAAAAGCTTGGGGTTTGAAATATGTTTCTTCTTCCCAAAAATGTTTGAAGTCACATCTAAGACTTTTATGCCATCTTGATCCGGACCTCAAATTGCTAGGAGTCCATCTTAAAATCAATTAATCCAAATCACTATAATTCGACTAAATGACAATAATTTACTCTCATGGTCACAAGTTGGTGTTGGAATCTTTTTTTATTGAAAGTTACTTTTGTTTGTTTTTATTTCTATTAATAATTGAATTCATTTAGATTATCTTTAAATTTACAACAAGGTGAGTTTGTATTTAAAATAGATATATGTATATTTTTTGTTTTATATTGTAGATGATTTAGAAGGTAGAATTTGATTTATCTACAGAAGATTTAATAAACGATGCTTATGGATTATAAATTTACTGTTCATAACATAGATGAAATTTGATGTTATATTGGCATAATCTTTATAAGTTTATCTTTACTATGAGGAATAGTAAAATTATGTCTCGTGCTAGTGTATTTATACATATTGAACAAAATCAAAGTGGTATAATTAATTTATATTGATATGTAAAATAAAAATATATTGGCATTATTATAAATACTAATACTCTTAGTTTTGATATAATTGATAATCACATATTTGTTAATAGTTATTCAAACTCATGAATGATAATATTTATAATTAAATCAATAAATTAGGTATGTTGAATAATTTTATTAATTATATAATGAATGTTAATTATAAATGGAATCTGTATTCTATAAAAAGGATTGATAATGTTTCTTTGAAAATGTTTATAAATTTTGATATCAAATTCTACTAGTTGATTTTGATCTAACATATTAAATAAGCTGTGTAAGGTCTTGATATAACATATAAACGTTTGATTGAATTAAATTATTAATAAGTTAATTTAATTGATGAGTATTTATAATTTTAATATGAAAAGTTAAATAAGTGAGTATAATTATAAGTTTATAATTATATGAATTATAATTAATGTCAAATATGATGTATATAATTTATATTATGAGCTTGAAATCTTATTTATGACAAGGTACATTCTGTAGCTTAATCTAATATTATAAGAAGTATTTAAAATTTATAATTGATCATTTGGTTTATTTATATAGAGTATATATGTATATAAAATTAGGATAAATAATTTAACTGAAATTATATTAATTAATTTTACTAATTTATATAAAATAAAATTGAATTAATTATTTGATTATATATAGCTATTATAAATTAATTAAACTTTTAATATAATAATTTTAATATAGTGACGAAAGATGTGTCGTGTAATTTTCTATTATTTTATATTTTGGATTTATTTGCAAAAAGATGCACAATCTAGGATAATGTGCGCCTTTTTCCTTGCAACCTTGGGGTAGAAGACTCGGGGAATGGGTCTCAAAATTCTAAAATCATGAAATATTTCAGGTATATGTTAAACAATCATGTTCTGATATTTATCCTAGAAGATAAAATTTAAAATGGATTAATTTACATGCACTATCTATAAATTATTTTAAAAGTCTTATAATGGTATTAAATCTTAGTCCATGATATTGTGTATACAAGAATAGAAAAATAGAAGAATATCCATGATTATAATAAAAGCATTCTAATCCCTGCTAAGTGAATGATTTCACCTAACTATTTAGGTCTATTGATTGTGCGCTTGAATGCGTTTGGATGTGTATTTAGATGCGTTTAGATATGCGTTAGGATGAATTGATGCTTGTTAATTTTGGAGTTGTAATTTTGTATTTGGTTTTGTGTGGTTTTTTTGCAACCACACGGGGTGTAACTATAATTCATTTTCATATGTATGTTAGATGATTTAGTAACTAAAAAGAATGGTGATCGTGGTGGATCTTGTAATGGAAGATTGTGACTATGGTGGAGCTTACAATGGTGAATGATAACCACGGTGGACCTTGCACTTGATAATGGTAAGCATGGTTGATCCTGTAGTGATGACCCACGATCACCTTGGAGTACATAGTGGCTAAAATCGGTTGAGTTCCTGATGGTAAAAACCAATTGCTGTGAAGATCTCTGTAACTTATTTTTTGTATATTTTCATTTTGTTTTGTGGTTTTGGGGGATTGAATCTCATTGAGGCACTACCCCAAAACCCTTCTTTAACGTAAGTTAATAAAAAATGCTTAAAAAATCAAATAAATTAGCTATTGAACCTAGGAATTAAGTGGTGACTTTGTCATTTCATAATTATGAAATGTATGCATGTAATGATTTGGTCATCATATAGTTATGACATGAATGTATATGATGCTATGTTTTTGTTAATACATATTTATATGTTATTGTGTTTGAATGTAATGACATGTATGTATAGGTGTGAATGATGAATGTATGTGATAGGTTTTGTGATGGTTGCATGTTAATAATAACTATTTTATGTAGTTCTCATACATACGTTCAATTTGCAAACCACAATTTTAATAAGAATTTATTAATTACAATTCCTTTTTTAAGATAGATATCTTTGATGGGAATTGGTAAATTTATTTTTAAACCCTCAATCTTTTATAATAATACATAGGCGAGAGAATTTATCGAGAATGAATTTTATGGTTTTCATCATTGATTGTAAATGATACAAGTCAATTAGCATGTTAGTCTTTATGTCTTCTTCATATCAGATTAGTTAACTTGTAGTTATACATAGTAAATATTATAATGAGATAATTCTATGAATTGTTAAAAATAATTAATTCATTATCTAAAGGGTCCATTTAAGAATAATTAGTTTAAAATTATATGATAGTATATATTTAGTTGTATATAATAATAATCATCTTTATCCTATTACATATATGTTCAAAGTAAAATTATTGGTATAGTCTTGTTTAATTTGGTTTGTTATCTAGAAAAAAAGAATAATAAGAATTTACTTATATAAATAAATGATTTAAGATAGATGTTCTCTTATTGAGACATGTTATTCTAGAGGTGTCAAACGTGGCGGGCCGGCCCGGCCCGACACGAGGCACGGCACGGTTCGGCCGTGCCTGGGCCGGCCCGACACGTTCTTAAACCGTGCCCGGGTTAAGAATGACCCGTGCCGTGCCTTGGCACGGCAGCACGGGTCCATCCCGTGCCGGTTCATGCAGGCATGCGTGGCACTGGCGGCGTGTCACGTGTGCCGAGGCGTGACGTGAGTCGTGACTCACGAGTCACGACCGTGTTTGGCAAGGCGTGCCCGAGCGGGCCCGGCACGGTAGCACGATCGTGCTCGTGAAAAATGGGCCGTGCCGTGCTGGGCCGGCCCGTTTGACACCTCTATGTTATTCATATTGTATTAGGCTAATGATGAATTCACTCAAGAATTGATAAAGCATATTAATACTTAAAATAGAATTAAAAGTTAATCAGCTTGTAAATTTTCAGGTTTTAAAAATGATTCTCTACCCATCCACAACTATTTTCAAAAAAAAAAAATGTTATGGAATCAGTTATATAGATTGAAAATGAAATTATGACTTTGTTTTGATTGTTAAGAAATATGTATTTTGGACTCATCTTTTCGCGGATAAACCTCATGAAGGGGCAAGAAAGGAGAAAGTCAAATTTTATAAGAAATGAGTAAAAGTGTTAACGATATCAATATTTTGAGATGTCAAAATATTTTGGCTTTTATGTTATATATATTTCAATTTCAATATTAATCTTAAATAAATAGTTAAGAATCAGAATTATTCGATTAAATATATAGTCACGAAAGATTTGATAAATACTATAATGACTGAAAATATACCAAAAATGATACATGTTCTAAAGAATATTGATTTTCTAAATAAACTAGAGATCTTTGAAGCTAAAATTGATTGGAATTCTCAAAGTGTTATCACTCTCTAGTTGATGCTATATTATAGAAGTACTTTTGGCTGAACTATAATATGAATAAACTTAATTGGACATTGGTATAATTGATGGGAATTCTCAAATTATTATCATTCTCTAGTTGATGCTATAACTATAGAAGTAATTTTGGCTAAATTATAATATGAATAAACTTAATTGGACACTAGTATAATTGCTTAAAAAAATAATATCGATTGAGAATCTTATCAAGAAACTATCTCATATCATTGTTACTGAAAATATTTCTTTTAATCCAAAAGATAAGAAGAAAAAATTTCAGAAATTTATTCGTGTTGCCCAGTCAACTCCTAAATTATAAGCGTGTATGAAAAAACTAAAAAGTAAATATTTTCATTGTAAGCAGTTAGGTTATTAAAAAAAAATGATGTTCAATTTATTTCAACAAGGTGAACAATAAGATAATTATTAATTACTAGTGGTTGAGACATGTTTAGTGATAATAAATTATCAATACATAGTCTGTAGATATATATGTCACTAATCAGTAATCATATTTATAATTCTTTTCAAAAGTTACAAGAAACCAGACAACTAAGTACTGGTGAGATTGATCTTCATTTGGGCAATGCAATAAAGGTGGCAATAACTGTAATAAGAGATGATTTTTATCAATTTGAGAAATACAATTTTAATTTTTAAAGATTATCTTTATATACATTTCATCGAAAAAAATATATTTTTTCCTTCCAACTTGTTTAAAGATGAATATTCATTTTAATTCAATTATTTTGTAATAATCTATTTAAATAAAAAATATATTTATTCTAGTTTATTAAATGATAATATTTATATTATTAATCTTATCTCTATTTCACTAAAACACATTGAATTGAATAATACTATCTTACCATGTAAGAGAAAAGAAACTTCTTAAGTGAACTAGATTTATCTTTTATTTATACTTATGTCCAAGTCTTATAAATCTAAAATAGATTATAAGATGAGTTAAATGTAAACTTATGGTTTCATTGAATGTGGAATCACTTCTAGGATATGAATCTCGCTTGGAAGAAAAAAATGGCATAATGAACTATTTTGGTTAAGGGCTATAGAGCAAAAGAATAATTAGAGTTGTTGATTTTAATTTTTGTGGACCTATGACTATCCAAGTGAGAAGTATCTTTGAGTATTCTATCATATTTTTTGATGAATATTTAGGGTATGTATATATTTATGTAATACACCAAAAGCCCATAGCCTTTAAGAAATTCAAAGAGTTTAAGTTAGTAGATGAGATGTCTTAATAAATATCCCAATCTAATATGATTTGATGATGTTGGTGAGTACATCTTGAGAGAATTTTGGAACTACTTATTAGATCTTGGGATTACATCTCAATTGTACGTACTTAGTGTTTCACAACAAAATGGTATAATAGAAAGAATGAATAGAATTGTTATGGACATAGTGAAATCAAAGATGAGTTATTTGAAGATGTCTAGTTGTTTTTGGGGACATGTAATAGAAATAATAACTTATGTTGTGCATGTAGTCCTATGTAAATCAATACTTGCTATACCAACTGAATTGTGAACTAAGCACAAACTGAGTATGTGGAAAGCTTACCTTTGATGCTTAATGGACAAAAATATTGGTTGGAATTAAGAAGATAAAATTTATTTATTCATGGCATATCCTAGAAGAACCAATTGTGATTTATTTTATAGTTTAAAAGATCAGAATATCAATATTAATACTAATGCTTGATTCATAGAAGAAGAGTTATATAATAAACTACAAGCCAAGAAGTAAGATTATTTTATAAGAAATAATAGGAAATAAATCAAACCAATTTCTTTTAATACTAGTGATATAATAAAAAACACCCTAGGGTAATATTCAAAACATTTCATTGCCTCATCATTGTGGAAGGATTATTATAGAAGAAGAAGAAAGAGAATGAGAAGAAAAAGAAGAAAGAGAAGGAAAAGAGGGGGAAGAAGGAGAAGGAGAAGAGGGGGAAGAAGGAGAAGGAGAAGAGGGGGAAGAAGGAGAAGGAGAAGAGGGGGAAGGAGGAGAAGGAGAAGAGAGGGAAGAAGGAGAAAGAGAAGGAGAAGAAAAAGAAGAAGGAGAATGAGAGGAAAAAAAAAAGAGTTAGAGAAGAAAAAGAAGAAGGAGAAGGAGAAGGAGAATGAGAAGAAAAAGAAGGAGAACGAGAAGAAGAAAAAAGAGGGGGAGGGGGAGCGGGAAAAAAAGAGGAGAAAAATGAGAGGGGGGAGAAGGAGAATAGGGAGAAGAATGAGGAATGATGACTAATGACTTCCTTTCATGGACCAAAATTTGTATAGAATCTCAATGCATTCCTTCTATTATTTTTTAAATAGTTATTTGAGATATAATCAAATTTGGATTAATCTAGTAGATCAAGAAAAATTAATCTCTTCTTGCCCTTTTGGAACTATATCATTCTGAATGATGTCATTTGGGTTTTGCCACGCACATATTACTTTTTAGAGGTGCATGAATGCCATATTTTCAATCTCAACTCAGAAATTATGAAGATATTTATGAATTACTTTTTAATTTTTGGAGATTACTTTGAAGGGTATTTGCAAAACTTGGAAGTGATGTTGGAATGATATAAAGATAAAAAAAATTGACTAGGAGAAATGTCACTCAAAGGTAATAGATGAGATTGCATTGAGGCATTTAGTCTATGTTGAAGGACTAGAGGTGGACAACATAAAGTTTTTAGGATTAAAATTCTACCTTACCCTACTATTATCAAGGTGTGCATAGTTTCCTTGGACATGTTGGATTCTATTGAAGGTTTATAAACAATTTCTCAAATACAACGAAACTATTGTGCAAATTGTTAGAAAAAAAAAAGCTGCATTCAATTTTGATGAAGAATATTTTAAAGCATTTGAAGAGAAATTTCCTTGTGAAAATTGTACACAATATAATCTTATTAAATTTATTATCTCCTTTTCTATATAGTGAAATTTCTCAATAAATTTAGTCTATGTTAGTGTAAAATTTTGATGTTTTTCTCTTCTTCTTATTAATAAATTTATCAAATTTAAACCATTCATAAATTTTACACAATATAATATATATAGTGAAATTTCTCATTATTCTTCTCCGTATTCACCGACTTACAACTTGTGTTATAATCATATTAAATTTATGAATGAATGTTTGGATTTATTTTTTTTTATTTCACTATTTTAAATTTGAAGACATGGCACAACACATATTCATTAAGACAATTTTACTATTTTAAATTATGATATTTTTTAATTATATTTTTGAAAATTAGTTAAAGTTATTGAGATATTAATCTATTTTGATGAGCATGGTTGGAGTAAATTTTGAAGATTTGTTAGCTAAAATATTGAATTAATTATTTAAATATTTTTTTACAAGTTATTTTGTTGAGTATGATTGGAGATGCTCTAACTAAAAAGGGTAAAGTAGACAAATAAAATAGTTATTTAGAAGTCTGACATTATTATTACATATAATTACACAATCAATTGGGGAACCACTCCAAAACAAAGGGAATCCACCCAAGTTGAAATATAAATAATAATTTTGACTATTACCACCCAATTGTAGGTGGAAGAAAGAAAATATTTGTTGACTAAAACTAAAAGAAATGTAGCTAGATGAGCTAGATAATTAAAACTTCATTAATACCCAAAAGAAAGTGACATTTCCACTAAAGTTGCAAAGATGATTTCACAAAAGATACATTGATTTTACCCATCTAATATTATTGAAATCCAAAATAAATTATTTCTTGATTATAAATTAAATATCTAGCTAACAATAATTGGATACATTGATAATTCAATATTTTGATTAGGAATAATAATAACTCGATCTTTAAAAAGTTTATAAGGTGCTAATCCATGAATCATAATTTATAATAACCACCAAGCTTGATAATTTCTAGCACATGGAGCATATAATCATGGTTATTGCTAGCCCACTTTGAGAGCTAATATCATAGATTATAAGAAAAAAATACAATTGGTTCAACAGTTTCCTCCTTATTGTTGGGTCGACAGACCAAGCCCACATCTTAAGTTAACAACCATCTCAAAGCCATGGCATGCTGCTAGATTGTTAATTAATATAGATGTCTCATTCTTGATAACTTCCAATAAGAAGAATTTGATGCTAATGGCTGCTAATTATTTTAGTAAATGGGTAGAATTATAGCTATGTGGTTCCATACAAAATATATATGTCATCCAATTCACATATAATTATATAATACGTCAACTAATTCCCATGTAACAGTCATAGAAAATGAGCCCTAATTCAACAACCCCATTTTCATGAATTGCCAATAGCATATATGACATCTATATTTTTATGAAATAAAAATATTCCATAAACTATTATATATGTAAAAACAATTTCAAATATTAGACATCAAAATAATTCTATTTGGGATAATTACTTTTGGCAATAGATTGTTTAGGATATACACTTCACATTTATGACATTCAGATAATTACTTATAGAGTAATTGCTTCTCATAAAAGGCAATCTCTAATAATAGTTTTAAGCAATCTCTAATTCCATAACCTATGCCAAAAATGATTGAGAAATTTGGTATTATGATCTGAAACTATTGTTCTGGGTGACCAATGTTGATGAACAATCTTGTAAAAAAAATTTGAGCAATGCGAATAGAATTGGATGTTTTCTTGTTGAGTATGAAATAAGCAATTTTAGAAATAAGATTCACATCCACCACAACAATGATAGAATCATAACATCTCTTTTCCCATGACAACTCAAAAATAAAATTCATGGATATATTTTCCCAAAGAGGATCATGAAATCGGAAGTGGTGTGCATAATATAGTATTTTGAGTTTGTCCTTTGGTAGTCTAAAATGTTTTACAATGCTTTAATAAATTTTTTGAAGTTAATGCTTAGATGTGGCCAAATGTATAAAGTTTAAACCAATGAAATGGTCTTATCTCATCCTATGTGTCCTCCTAGTCATCTAGTATCCAACTTGCAAATGATGTGCTCACTGAGAGATTATTAAGGATACAAAAATGGCCTTGGATGAGCTGTTGAGATACTTGAGAGCTTGCCAATCTTGTCACATGCCAAGAATTTTGTTAACTCTAGTTCACATGTTAACCATTTTTTATGGCCTCATTGAGTTTCTCACTAAAGAAAGCTATCAATTTCAGTTTTTGAGACAAATCAAGTCTAATGCCTACTCCTAAAGCTTTACAGTCAACTTCAAATAACTTATAAAAGTAAAGAAGTCTAAGAATTAGTGTAATTGTTAGCTTTTCCTTTAAAATTCTGAAACTCAACTCAAGTTGTTCTTTCTAAATGAATTTATTTTCTTTCAAACAATTTGTGAGTGGTGTGGTAATAATATTGAAATTATTTATGAATCTTTTATAGAATATTGTAAGAGAATGAAAGCTTTGAATTTCTAAAATTGACTTTGGAGCTGGTCATTCACGAATAGAATTTATCTTCTATTGATCCACTTTAAATCTTTCAAAACTAACCAAATAACATAATAAGATTAGATTATGAATAAGAAAATTGCACTTCTTCTGGTTGGCATACAACTTTTCTCTCCGAGTGTCTTGAAAATTTCTTCCAAGTGTTGTAGATGTTTTTCCTCCTTTTGACTATATATCAAACATCATCAAAATTAACAACATTGTAACCTTCCAAATGAAAGTTAGAATACCTATTTCATCAACCTCATTATAGTACAAAAAATATTTGAGAGGTCAAAAGGCATAACTAACCACTTATATAATCTTTCATGTTTCTTGATAGTTATATTCCATTCATCACCAGAGTGGATAATATTTAATTATAATCACTTCATTGATTGATGTTAGAGAATAACCTCATTCCTCCTAATTTATGAAGTATGTCATTTAGATGAGGAAATGAGTAATGATGTCATTCTATGATTTTGTTGATAACTTCACTATCTTTGCACATCCTCATGTTTCCATATTTTTCTTGGAGTTAAAATTGTCGGAACATCGATAGGACTTATTCTTTCTTGAACCATACCTATCTTGAGAAGATCTTCTACATGAGTTTCCAACATTTTATACTTTTTAGAGCTCATTTGATAGTGTGGGATATTAAGAAAACTAGCTATAGGAATAAGATCAATTTGATGTCGAATGTTTCATAATGAGAAAATTTAACCAAGTATATCAAATGAAGTAGACACTTCTTTTGGCTCAAAGATTAGGTTGGTTTGAGTTTTGGTGGTTGCTTGATTAGTCTACTACATCATGGAGGAAATAATAACCTTCATATGATTCTTGTGGATATTGTATATGTTAGTTTTGCCATCTTTCATTGTGTTCTAATCAGATTATCATGGATGACCAAGCAATGTATGATAAGCATCTATATTAACAACATCACACAATACCTCATCCTTATATTTACCAATGGATAAATGAATGTGATATTGCTTTATCACCTTTATTTCACCAACTTTATTAATTCAAACAATATGATATGGAGTTGGGAGTGATTGAGTTGGTAGCTATAGTTTTTCTATTATTATGGTCTCTGACATTATTTTCACTATTTTGCTATTTATGATATGAGTTCATTGACTAATCATATATCGAGTCTTAAAGATGTTGTGCCACCGAATACCTCTTCTTTCTTTGGCGTGTATATTAGCTATTGGATTACAAAAGATATAGCCTCATGGAGATGGCTTACGGTATAAAGGTAACATATTACATGTAAATAGTGTATGTAAATAGGGCATTCTGTATCTTGCGTTGGGAGAGTATGTTAAATCATATGTCACATCTCATGAGTCCAATGGAGTTGATGGAAAGCCCTGTTGCAATGGTAGGGTTGGAAATATTCTGTTTGATGAAAATTTTGAGTGCAATATATATTATGAAGTTTGAATTACATATGAGAGTATCAATATGCTAAAAAGGAAGATTAACATACTAATTGGGGTAGTGCACCCTTATGAAGATCATGAGCTGGAATATCAGGGAATTTAATTGCTCATTAAAGCATAAAGAAGTGGCTAGACTGTTTAAAGCCTACCAAATTGATATATTTGCTATTATAGAAGCAAAACTAAACCGGGAAAAAAATATCATTATTAATGAAATCGAAATTTAAAAGCTTCGATTACTTAGACAACTTTTTCTCCCATCGTAATGGTTGAATATTGCTATTATGGGTAGACAAACTATTGAAATTGAGGAGATATCCTCATTCCCTCAATGCATATACTTGAAGATTAAAGATCAGAGTTAAAAATAAACTTTGGATTAACAATCGTGTATGGCCTTCACTCGATTGTTAATAAGAGACCATTATGGGATAGCCTAATACTGTAAGGCTCTTCTGACTCCTGGTAGTGGATTGTAACCAGAGATTTTAACTCTCCACTACCAGCTCTGGATAGAAATGGTGGCAGAATATCTCGACTAATGGATGTCTCGACTTCATCAACTACTATTCAACTCTAAGTATTGAGGACATTCTATCTTCTGACATTTATTTCTCTTGAACCAATGGAAAAATATCAAGTAAGCTTGACTGAGCAATGATGAACCAAGAATGGTCCAATCTCGCTCTTGACACACATGCAAAATTCCTGTCACTGAGAATTTTCTCAGATCATAGTATGATTCTCATATCCACTGAAATAAGCCCTCAAGATAGAAAAATATTATTCAAATTCTGCTATATGTGGTAAACCCACAAAGACTTCTTCGATAATTCTTAACACATGGAAGGAAAATGTTCATGAATCTTTAATGTTCCAGCCAGTCAAAAAACTAAAAATGCTTAAAGACCCCCTAAAAAAATTGAACGAGATGCATTTCTTACAGATCAGCATAAGAGTATGCTTGGCTAGGGAGGCTCTCCAAGATACTCAAAGGAATATATTTGAAGCTCCTAAAGTAATTCTTAAAGCTGAGGAAACTAGTTTAAGAATTATACTAATGAGAATGGAAGAGGCTAAATTCTTTCATACTTTAGCAAGGGTGAGACTCCAAAGAAACAAAATTGTATCAGTTATGAAAGAAAATAGAGATTTCTTTTTAACCTATCAAGAAATTTTTGATGCTTTTCTTGATTACTATGAAAAGCTACTGGGCACATCTAAAAATACATCTCCTTTGCGTGAATAATCATTAGGAGTGGTAAAATTCTGGATGATTCAGAATATTACCTACTCTCATTATACTTTCCACCAGAAAGAAAAGGGGTTCCTTATTTTCAATGGGTGGGGGGGTGCAAAATCTTCTAGTCCAGACGAGTATATCGTGAAGTTTTTCAAAGAATCATGGGAAATCATTGGTAAGGATGTCATTTATGTTGTCCAAGGTTTCTTTCATTCCGGAATAATGTTCAAACATATAAATCATGCTTATATGGCACTAATACCAAAAACCTTTCATGAAACTTTGGTCAAATATTATCATCCTATCTTTTATTGTAATGTCTTATATGCGCTCATTTTGAAACTAATAGAAAAAAAGACTTCAAGGGTTTCTAGGAGACATCATTAATCTGACACAAACAACTTATAATATGGGGAGGTTTATCTCAAATAACTTTCTCCTTGCACAGAATTTGATATGAAGATACATAAGAAAAAAAGTATTCCCTTGATGTTTCCTCAAAATCAACCTTCAAAAGGCATTCAACACAGTTAGTTGGGCATTTTTGAAAGAAGCTTTCATTGCTTTCAATCTCCCAACAAAGTTCATAGATGTATTGAGTACCTTTCTAGGTTACTTACTAAGGCAACAAGCTCCGAAAGGTTCTCTTTTCACCTGGGTTGTGTAGCCTTGAAAATCATACACCTCATATATGCGGACAATCTAATAAATTTTTCTAGAGGTGATCTCTCCTCCATTTATATCATCATAAAGACATTAAAAGAATTTTCAGCCTCGACAAGGTTATATGTTAACTCCATCAAATCGAATATCTTCTTTGGTGGAGTTAAACTAAATATTAAAAAAGAAATTCTAGAAAAATCTGGTTTTATTGAAGGCTCACTTCCATTCATTTTTCTCGGAGTACCCCTATCTTCGAGTAAACTCGTCACAGCATAGTTTTCTCTTCTACTGTCAAAAATTACAGTCTCTATACATCAGTGGGCAAGTAAAATTTGTCCTTTTCAAAAAGGTTAGAATTACTACGCATGGTCATCCAAGGAATAGAAGGATATTAGTTTTCAATATTCTTTCTACCTTCCACAATAATCAATATAATAGAAAATACATGTAGAAGATTCTTATGGGGTGCTCCAAAGATATGTCATTTTAAGCCTAAAGTTGCTTGGAAAAAAGTATGTATGCCACACCCATTGGTGGACTTGGTATTCTTGGCATAACAAATTGGAATACAACTTTTTTTATTAAAAGTCTTTGGCGAATACACATGAATGAAGGCTCCCTCCGGATAAGGTTGATACATCACTTCTACCTCAATTCCACTAATATTTGGAATTACCAAATATCTAAGCTAGATCCACCATTTTGGAAATCCTTAATTTTGATTAGGGATGTCTTATTGAAAAAATCTAGAGGCAAAAATATAGCGATAACATTTCTCAATGCATGGGTAGATAAAGGAAGGTTGATTTCCGAAGCCTATAAATATCTATACGGAATTAATTTGATGAAAGCTAAATTATGGGTAGAAATTATTTGATTTCCCAACCACATCCCAAAGCATGCTACATTTCTTTGGATATCTAAAGTTAAAAATATCAGAACGAAGGATTGCTTTTGTGTAACCCCGAGAAACATGAATTATGAATTCTGCTATCCAAGTTTTGTTTTTGTGTAGAGCTTCAATTTCTTCTACCATTGCTATCATCCACATAGATTCATCTGAATTATTTGAAGCTTCTTGAAATGTTCAAGGTTCTTCATATTCTGTTAGGAGATAATATACAATGTTGCTCTCCGTAGCATACTCCGAGTGCTAAGCTGGAGGTCTTTTATTATGAATTGGCCGACTAACTCCTTGAGCCCTAGACACGACTTGTTCTTGTGCTTCATGCTCTAATTCTTTTTCCATTGACTTTGGAACATCTTGTATCTGATCATTTTCTACATGAATAGTGGTAGTTTCTGAAACTTCTTTTAATGTGCTATAATCTTCAATTCTTTCTTTAAAAAATTATATCTCTACTGATAATTACATTGTGGTCAGTGGGTTCCCACATGCGATACCCCTTTACTCCTTCAGCATACCCTAGGAATATGCATTTTCTGGATTTTGAATCAAGCTTTGCTCTTTCTTGAGTGTTGTAAATCACATATGCAGGACATCCAAAATAATGTAAAGTAGAGTAGACTACTGGCTTACCCGTCCACATCTCCATCGGTGTCTTCAAATCAATCGATGTTAATGGCGATCAATTTATCACATAGCATGCAATTTTTGCTGCTTCCGCCCAAAAGGACTTGGGTAGTCTTGCAGTCGTTAACATTACTCTCATTCTTTATACGAGAGTTCTGTTCAACTGTTCTGCTACTTCATTTTGCTGTGACATTTATGTGACTGTGAACTGTCGTTTGATACCTTCTTGCTTACAAAAAACAAGAAATTCACCAACTGTATACTCACTTCCATTATCTGTCCGCAAACACTTAATTCTTTTCTCATATTCAAGTTCCACCCATGCTTTGAATTCTTTAAAATTTAAAAACACGTTTGACTTTTTCTTAATTGGATATACCCAACATCTCCTTCAATAATCATTAATGAAGGATACAAAATACTTTGCTCCTCCATAAGATATTTTAGGTGATTCCCATACATCAGAATATATCAAGTCTAGCGTATTTTTACTTGTTACATTTGATCTTTTAAATGTCAATCTATTCTACTTACTAGTAACACAATGCTCACAAAAAGGTAAATTTACTATTTTGAGCCCCGGAAGTAACTTTTTATTAGAGAGAATCTTCAAACCTTGTTCTGACATGTGACATAGTTTAAGATGTCATATCATTGTTGATTCTTCTTCCTTGGTAATTGATGCAACACATGCATCTGCTTCCTGTATTGTTTCTCCTTTAAGTATGAATAAATTTGTCGTGATCTTTTCTCCCTTTATTACCACAAGTGAACATCTCACAATTTTTATCATCTCATTTTCAATATGAGTTTTGCATCCAAGACTATCTATTTATCCCAAAGATAATAGATTTTTCTTCAAGTAAATCACATGTCGTACCTCTTGAATGGTATGAATCATACCATCAAACATTTTAATTTTGATAGTACCCATATCAATAATTTTCAAAGTATGATCATCACCCATGTGCACTGACCCACCTGAGATTGGTTCATATATTTGAAACCAATCTCTCCGAGAAGTCATATGCCACGATGCTCCTGAGTCTAGCAACCATACATCACTAAACTGTTTTTTACTTTCAACCATTGTTGTTACCTCGCTATACAAGATACTATCTTCATCATTGATGCTTGCAACATTCCTTTGTGTCTTAGATAACTCATCATCTATATTTCTTTTCTTAAACCAACAATCTCTTTTTAAGTGCCCTTTCTTACCATAGTTATAACATTTAATATTTTTCTTACTTCGAGATTTTGATCTACCATAATTCTGACTTCCACTGGGGTCACGCTCCGTTGATCTTTCTCGTATCATCATCAAAGCATCTATTTGTTGTGCATTTACATATCTATCCTCTTTGTTTTTACGTCTATTTTCTTATTCTAAGATGGCAGAGGCAATATTATTAAAAATTAAACTATCAGTCAATGCACCATTCGTTAGATTGATGACGAGTTGATAATATGAATCAAGTTAACTCTGAAGTAAAATCTCAGCATGTTCAACTTTTTCTATCTTATGACCCAACGTAGTAAGTTGCGAAAATAAAGTATTCAGAGTGTTGATATGATCAGTTACCGTAATAGATTCTATCATTCGTAAAATGTAAAGTCTTTATTTTAAGAAGATCTTGTTGTGAAGTGACTTTGCCTCGTACAACCTTGTGAGAGTATCCCAAATTTCTTTTGCCGTATTTTTTTCTGCCACACTCGATAATACTCCATCAGCAAGTGTCAAATGCAGGTCAGCTACTACATTACTATCCATCTCATTCCACTTGTCGTCAGGAATTATGGTGAGCCTTTTTCCAATTGCATCTAAGTAATTATCCATCCTCAAAATTGCCTTAATTTTTATTTTCCACAATGAAAAATTACTTTCATTGAATTTTTCTATTTCAAATTTTGCTGCCATGTTTTACTTTTCCAGTGAACAATAACTGAGAATAATAATAAAAATTTGTGTTATCACACTAAAAAAGTTCCCAGGTAAGTGGAGGGGCGCAATTACCCTCTTAAAAACCACAAACTTTGAGGCTTTTATCGCCCTTTTGACAAAATTTTTCTAAAATGCACTAACTACAAAAGTTACTAACTAACCTCCTCTGATACCACTGTTATAAAATAAAACTAAACCCACAATAATTTGAAAGATAGAAAATTCAAAAGTAAAGCAATAAATTACATCAGTAAATAAAATACATTCAAAAGAAAATGAGAAATTAGAATACTTGGGAATGATTTTCAAAGAAATAGAAAAGTCCTTTATATAGGAAAAAGTTTGGAAATCTCCAAACAATTTTCCAATGTGGGCAAGGTGATTTTCACCTACCCCCCATTAAAATAACATATCGACTAAACAAATGAAAAATATAAATTATAAATATTATTTGGATAGATAAAAGGAAATTTTATCAACCTAAATTTTCAGACAACATAAAGTATACACTAATTCAATTTTAATAAACTTAGCCAATAATTAAATTTATATTACCACAATGAGTAATGACATTCATAGTTCAATGGAATTTAAATTACTAAATATAGATCAAAGTACAAAAAATAAACAAAGAAAAAAACGATAAAAAAATGCTTAGGTAGGGCTTTTGGTGCTACTGCCTTGGAATTTGTTATTCCAAAATGTGAAATGGAAACTTCACTTTTTCTAATCTTCCAGATATTTTTATTTTGTTCTACATATCAACAAAGCCGCTCTCTCATTTCTTCTCTTTTTCTTCTTTTGAATTTGGTGTTCTTGTTTTCATGTTTTTTTTTGTGCATGCTTCTATCCTTGCGATTTTTTTCATCTCCTTCATGTTGCATGTGTATTTCCTATCTAAACTCTATTTTTTTTATTTTCTTTTTAAAAATTTTTTGTGTAACTTCTCCTTACGTCTTCCGTATGCCTTCTTGCATCTCATTTTTTTCTTCATTTCCTCCTTTGGAACTTCTTCTCCTCTCTGAGTGCCTATATTCGTAACTTACTTATGTGTTTTTTTTTTTTTTGCAACTCCAACCTTTTTTTTGTTCTCTTTATTGTTTTGTCTCCCTTTGCATATATATACGAATAGTTTTTGTAAACTTCTCTAAATATTTTTCCCATGCTTTGAATTTAACCACACATATATAATTTCTAATAATTTTCTTTACCATTTCAAACACACACACACATCAATATAAATACATACATATATAAAATATGTATAAATATATGTATATCTATTTATAACACACACACTCTCTCACACACACACACTAAATTTTATGTATACATATAAATATATAAACCTACATATATATATATATATATATATATTTGTATATATCTATATATAGAGTACAGAGACACAAACATAGACACACACACTGTGTGTGTGTGTGTGTGATTATTTATATAGAATATATATACTTGACAAGTATTATACTCTTGGATTTCCATGTAACTAATTTCTAAATCATCATAAGCCAGTTTTAATCTTTTATATGTAATATAACATTTCTAAACAAATTTAATTCAAATGAATTATTTTTCCATGATAAATTTGTGTCTAATTTAAAAAGAAGTGAAGTATTATATATATATGAAACTACTTAATAAAATATACTTTTATTTTTATTAAAATAGGCTAGAAAGAGAAGATAAGAACTCTAGTTCTAGTGAATAAAAAGGGTATTATTTTTCAAATAAGGATATTATAGTCGATACTCTCCAATAATAAAGGCTTAATAGTAATGAACCAGAAACATAAATTTCTATCATTTACTTATTTATCAAAATTCTACTCATTCTTCTTTGAAAATTAATTTATGCATTAAATAGTGTGGCTGACTTATCTAAATGGTCCACACCTTTTTTTTAAGAAATAGATTCATCTATTAGAGAAAAACTATGAAGGAGTTATAACATCTATAACACTCGATCAATCAAAGACTTTTGAATCACATGGATCATTTTTGGGATCTATGTGAATCTAAGACTTTTGAATCAATCTAAGAGTTGATAGTCCATAGTGTTGGGTTCTAAAAATTAGCATATCTTTTGGGAACATGAATTAAAAATCATTCTTGCTTTCAAACTATCTCTCAAATAAATACATACTTTTATTGATGCCTTTTCTTCAGACTAGCCAAAAATATCTAATGAATGAAAAAAAGAAGTTTCAGATGATACGTTCCCACAATGGCTTCATGCATACTCACTCTCTTCGCATAAGATAGGCCTATCAAGTAATGGGTGATGACTTTTCAACCATATTATCTATTAGATAATGTTGATAGACTTCATACATCAAGATTCATATGAAAAGTAAAATACCATATTGACTAATGATTGTTATCATATTTCCAAATAAATGAAAAAATAGAAAGTCTATGTCGACTATAAAAACATTTATTAAGCCTAAAGAAAAGATTAATTTACACTATGAAGGATAAAAAAAACTTTGAATGTAGCTTCTAGTCAAGGTATGCTATTTTTTTATGCCTTTTCTACCTTTAATATAGTTGGAAATCACCTCCAAATGTAAAAAAAAAAATTACCTTGACCATGCTAGTCAACTTATTCTATTATAAAGTAATGTCATTCAGATAAAATAATATTGGTTTCACCTTTAATAGGTTAGTAACTAAGATCTTCTGATTACTCCTCGATAGAATAATGGAAGTATATATTGATAATATTATTGTGACTTTGTTATGCTGCCTAATTTTTTTAGTTAAGCAATGTGCCAAAAGCCTGTTAATGAGAATATCTCATCAACATAGATCCCAAAGTATATGAATTATACAAGTAGTAAAAAGAACTTTCATCCATATATCAATTCTATAGGGATTATTTTGGTAGTTTGGTTATTCAATAATGAGATAACTTATATCTAGTTAAATGGATATTCTATTTATAAATAATTTAGATAAAATAGTTTATTCAATTAATCTATGTGATATAAGTTTAAATTAACTTGACTTATATTAAGTCTAGACATAGAATAAAAGTTCAGGTGTTGTACAATGACTTCTTGCCCTAATAACATAAAAGGTGATTTTCACAATTGAGCCCATCCAATTGGTGATCTTCTCAGAGCTATCCCATGGTACGTCACTAGCAAGACTAAAGATGTACACTTTTATTCTTGATAGTTGCTTTATATACAACTTTTATTCTTCGACCTCAAGTATCATAAAGATTGAGAATTTATATAGTTTATAAGCATTTGTACTTTTTTAGATTTGTAAGTGTCATACTTACACAATCAATATATTCTTTCCTCAAGTTTCACTAGTGAGAACCATATGAGGAAAAGCAACTTACAATAGCTATCACTACTTTGTGAGTTACAATATACTCATGCTTGTCTCGAGGATTGCCTATTCATGTCTACCTTGATGATAGTGTGACTATCACATTAAAGGTAAAACCCTTAGAAGAATATTATATATAAAATCTATCCAAATAAAGAACCAATTTTTGTAAGACATGTACAATTGACTGAAATGTAAAAGTATTTTAACTTTTGGCTTCATAAGTACTATACTCATAATGTTTAACGTATCCAAATTTTAAGTTTTAACATATAAGTTTTTATCTTGCATTATAGTTAGAAGGACTACTACTTCTTTCCTATCATATACATGAGTGAGTCTCATGATTTACTAATAACTATCTACCATAATAATTTGACATAAATATATCATTAGTTAAAACCCTAGTTCAAGTTCTATTTAATCATCAATCCATCGCTATCTATAATACAATATAAATCAAACACATTCATTAATAAAAAAACATCATCACATCACATAAATAAATTTAAACAAACCTATATCATATACTATTCAGGTATTAATTTTCGAATCTATCCTATAGAGGGAAGGTTTGAGAGCCATGCCCTTTGACTATAAGGATTGCATTAGGTCTTGTATCTCTTGATTGCTTGTAGAGCTCCTAGGGAATGTAAAATTCGCCACTAGGATTTGGTAATTATGCCATGGATTTGCATGTTGCATGGAAGAAGAGGAAGAAAAAAAAGAGATATCTCGCAATTTTGTATCTCACTATTATAATTAGGCAATTCTGTATTACTATAAATATAATATTGTTGTAATTTTGGTCTTCATCTCTTGAGCTTGAGGTTGAAACTCTAGAAAATAGCATTGACTTATAGAATACATCTTGTTTTTTTTATTAAAAAAAGTTGAAGCAATGGGCAACAACACAACTTGAGCCTAATGTCTGTATAACACAAAGTAACAATACTATAAAGTGCTCATAACTTTATTTGTTTGTCTTCTTGTCCTTCATAAAGAGCTACATAGCTCAGAAGGGTTGTGACTTGGTGAAGGTATTTTATATTGTTATATGGCCTTGGTACTATGAAATAAGCATAATATTGGTATTGGTCATTTGTTATCATTATATAGCCATGGTGCTAAGAAATAGTCATGATATTGGCATTGATCTTTCTTGATCATTATATAGACATTGGTGCTACTATAAGCCATGATATTGAGGTCTCTCTTGTATATCCTATGATCATGACGCGAGAAAATGGTCATGACTCAAAATCTTCTCTTCATGTGTAAAGTGTTTCTAGCATTGTGATTTGTCATGACATTGACCTTCACTTCTCTCATATATCAAGTTGTTATAATGCTGCAAAGAAGTCATGACACTACTAATGCCCATATATAAAAGTCATGGATCTACTTTCTTTTGAGGACAAGAGTGATGACCTTGTATAATAGTCATATTTTGAGTAATATGCACTATTATATTTAATGTCCCAGAAGTTATAGTATTGAATAATTACCATGACTTTAGCATGAGTAATTATGAAATGTTATTAATTCATAATAAAGATAAGGTTATGTAACTTTCTATAGCTCAAAAGTCATTACTTTGTAAAATGGTCATAACTTTAACTTGAAACTATCAATCCATATTAAAGATAAGGTTATGATACTTAGACTTGGTCATGACTTTTAACACTAGTGGGGTACTTAATTGCTATAATATAGAATTAATATCATAGTCATTTAAATTTTATAAGATAAGTATTACTATAGCTCCATGATAATATTGCATCGACAAAGAATATGCTATATTACAAAAGGAATGTGCTAATGAGTTGGTAGGGTCATGGTGTAAAAAGATTATCATGATGAATTAGGTAGCTTTCCAGCCAAGAATAGATACTAAAACTATGTAAGACTCTATATTCTATCTTCTCAACCAAATACATTTAATAACTTATTAATTTCATAACTATTCATCAAAACTTAACAAAACTCAAAAGTCATAAAACCAATCCATAATTTCTCTCTTTTTAGGCCTACAAATCATCATAAACAACCTACATACATACATACATACATACGTACATATATACATACATACATATATATATATTTGGTAGTTTGAATACCAAACAAATATAATAAAGAGGAAAAAATATAAATAATGTTTTTATCATTCAATAAATTATTATCATATCACTTATGAAGCAATATTAGCTGAAGAATAAATCCTCTAAAATGTTCTTTTGGGGTCTATTTAAAGACTTTATTGGTTAAATAGTCACCTAGGAAAGCATAAAAACTAACTTGACTTACCTAAGTGAAATCAAAAAGAGAGGAGGAATTGGATTTCAAGCCAAGAGTATACAAAACCCCATATAGTGTGACTTCTAACCTCAAATTAGGGCAAATCCAAAGTGAACATAAGCAAGTATTAGTTGGCATCAGGTTTTCAGACTTAGATTCTCATTAGGATCATCATTTGAAACCCTTGATTTAATGATATGTCACACAAAATATCTCGCATGAATTCTTTCTTAATGTCAGATTATATTAGGATCTAAAGTTAGTTTGATGTACTTCAGCTATGATGATGTGGATATATAACTCTTAATTGTGATAATATTGTAATTTGAATATTGCTGGATCTTGATGCAAATTAGAACTGGTATTTAAAATTTTTACTAGATAAGGTTTATGAATATTGGTCATGATAGAAGATGATAGATAATTCATGAGTCACACTCACGAACTATATTATGAAGGAGGTGAAAACCATTGCAATCTAATCAAATGAGAAAAAAATATATATGCATTAAAACCCAAAATTGAGGTAAATTTAATTATTACAAGTAATATTCTCATAAAACCAAAAATACAAATCTATTTAAGATTAATCCATTATTAATATTCTAGTAGTATTCACCTTCAAATGATGTGGGGTTATGTATAACATCTAAACTAAGAATTTTACCATAGTATGTGAGTCATGTATTAGTTATAGAGAATGGTGATAAGTAAGTCATGAAACACATGCAAGCAGAGATAATTCATATGATGGTAACATCTATATGAGTCATTTCCTCTTATATGATTTCTATAAGTGAGAATCATAAAAAGAAAAATATAAATCTATTACGTATATTTTAAAGGAGTGAAATATAAATAATCCATAAATAGAATAACATATAGTTTTGGTAGTGAAATATTAAGGGCATGACAAAGTGGAGATCATCCTTGTTAGTAATAATTCAAGGATGACAACCACCTTATATGTTAAAGAGGTACTATGGAATTTCCATACTAATCTACCTTTCATTTGACAATCAAGTATAATATTGCCTAGATATTAAGGAAATCTCATCATATACAAGAAAGTGAGTCAATCCTAGAGTTTAATTATTTTATGAAAATCTAAGTCTTTTTACTCAACTTGACATTTGGACTTACATCCAATAATATTATTTGTATGACCTATATACTTAAGAAATATTATTATGCATCGATCACCCAAGGATCTTTTGAGTCTGTGTCACAAATAGTAAGTTTTGACATGATAACAAAGTCACAATAAGTTTTTGGTGATGCTTTTAGAGATTATTTAGTTTAATTAGTTAACTTGAGTTGAAATAACTATCCTTGAAAAAAAATATTTCTATTTCTAGTTATTAGGATAATAATTATTGCTTAATATTTATTTAGTGTTTGTGTTTATTTTTCATTATATTTTTTTTGTTTTATATTTAACACCTTTTGAACTATAAATTGAGAAGACAAGAAGGAAACTATCGAGATAGAGAGCTGAGAGAGAATATATGGAAAAAAATAATAGCATCAGAAACTACCATGGGAGTGAAGAACAAGCTATCCAATGGCTTCTTCCCCACCATATCTTAGAATTTTGTTAGCCAACAATGATAGATAATTACTCTAGGGTTCATATGCAACTAATACAATGAATCACTATGAGTTGAAGCTTAGTTTAATTGTGATGATACAAAAATATTAGTTTAATGGATGATTTTCAGAAGATATAAATAGTAATATCGCAATATTCTTGGAGTTGTTCAACATGGTGAAGATGAAAAGAGTTAGCTTTTATGCAATAAGGTTAAGATTTATTCTATTTTATTTGAGAGATAAGGCTTGAAAATAATTCTAGCACTTAAATAAGAGGATCAATTAAAAGTTGGGATAAACTTATGCAAGCTTTGCTAACCAAGTTTTTCCCACTTCTCAACTAAGGGGAGTGATAAGTCACTTTTAGAAAGAGAAGTATGGGATGCTATTTAATGCTTAGGATTTATTCAAAGAACTTTGAGAATGTGCCTATAAAATAGATTTGACTATATGACAAGATGTATAATTTAACTATATGACAAGATGCATAATTGATATAACCTAGAATTGGTTCTATCACGAATAAATCACCTTATGAGGAACTCATTTGAGTTGGATAGACTGATCCCATTAGAGGCAAATTCGATGTATTTTTCAATAAATTTGGAGCCCAAAATGACAAAAGTCTCAGTGTGAGAGAAGTTACCATTTTATAATAATAGAAAGTAGTCAATTTTGATCCCATGTATCGAGTGGAGGAAGCTAGTATTTTAAAGAACAAAAGGCATGTATTTAGACCCAACAAAAATACTTCCACACTCTACTATCCAAACATGAAAAATAATGAAAGTTTATCATATAGAAGTAATGAAAATCTATAGAAGAATATTGAATAATTTTAGAAAGAATTTGGGAGTAACTCAATGGAATATCAAATATAAGGAGCCTCGAGTTACAACTATAATCATATGAAAAGATTATAAAACCCATCAAGAGAAGACAACACTATTGTTCTACTCGCGAAGATAAATAAAATGAATGATATGTAGGAGAACTAGATAGAAATCATTGGAATGAGGCTAGAACACAAGAATGTGATAATAAAGATTATTAAGAATCAACTTGGATAACTAATACTATTAATAAAGAAGAATAACATAAATGAGTTACCAAGTGATATAGAAGAAAATTCAAAAGGTTTATGTCCATAACAATCACAAGTAGTAAAGAGTTAGTTGGGCAAAAAGTAGAAGAGAAAACCAAAAAGTGATGCAAAAATAGAGGAGGAAGCTATGACTAACAACATCATGCATTTTTTCAAAATCATAGCACCACCACTGCTATATTTATTATTGTGATATTTTTTAAAGACATGATATCCATAGAACCTACTGCCTAACTCATGCTCTTTACCATGAATCATGCGGAAGTGAAAATGAAAGAAGGATGCATATTACCCAAAACAATAAATAGGAGATGAATTGCTAGAGAATGCAAATGGAAATAGTAAAATAAATTGCTCACAAAATCTTTCTTTTCTATAGCATTTTAGAAAAGGAAAGCTAGATGATATATTCAAGAGGTTCCTCATCATCTTCAGAAATTTAGAAGTCAACATTATCATCGTTAAAGTATTATCCCAAATGCCTCCAGCTTTATGATATGCACCATTTGTATGGATGGTGCGCTAACATATTTTTTGACTTATTTGTATTCCTAATGGACTTTTACTAGGAAATCAAAAATAACTAAACCTTTGGAAGCTATGAGGGGCTTATATTGGATTTTGACGTTATTGAGTTTGACTAACATTTTATTATTTTTTTAGATGACTCTGATTTGTACAACTTTTCTTTAGTGAACAAGTAATTAATTAATTAGTGTCTAGAAATATTCACATAACTTTTTAGGGGTAACTTGAAGGTCCATAATTACTTATTTTTGCTTAAAATTCTAGGTTTCTGTATATATTAAAACCTTGCATATCAATGAGATTTGATACTAGATAGATGAATTATATTTCCCCCATATTATTATTTCTAATGAGGGATTGTGTTATAAAATATTTTAATTTCAAATATTGCCTTTGAACACTTTTGTTGCTTTGTACCTTTTTGATCATTTTGTTGGAATTAAATATGTATTAGAGATTGTCTATTGACCATGAAATTAATCACTTTAGAGTGCTAGCTGACCACCAAGATGCTAAATATCTTTTTGAGAAAGAAATGATAAATCAAGCAAGACACTTAGGTAAGTCAAATTAGATTTTATGCTTTCCTAGGTGACTATTTAACCAATAATGTCTTTGAATAGACCCTAAAAGAAATTTTAGAGGATTTATCTTTAGCTAATATTGCTTCATAAGTAATATGATAATAATTTATTGAATGATAAAAATATTATTTATATTTTTTCCTTTTTATATGTATATTTGTTTGGTATTCAAACTACCAAATATTATATATATATATATATATATATACATATATGTGTGTGTGTAGATTGTTTATGATAATTTTTAGGCCTAAAAAGGGATAAATTATAGATTGATTTTATAACTTTTGAGTTTTGTTAAGTTTTGATTAATAGTTATGAAATTAATAGGTTTTTAGATGTATTTGGCTGAGAAGATAGAATATAGAGTCTTACATAGTTTTAGTATCTATTATTAGCTGGAAAGCTACCTAATTCATTATGGTAATCTGTATACACCATGACCCTACCAACTCATTAGCACAATCCTTTTGTAATATAGCATATTCTTTGTTGATGCAATATTATCATGGAGCCATATTCATACTTATCTCATAACATTTAAATGACTTTGATATTAATTCTATATCATAGCAATCAAGTACCCTACTAGTGTTAAAGGTCATGGCCAAGTCCAAGTACCACAACCTTATCTTTAATATGGATTGATAGTTTCAAGTTAAAGTCATGACCATTTTACAAAGCAATGACTTTAGCATGAGTAGCATGAGTAGTTATTAATTCTATATCATAGCAAATGTCCCAACAGTTATTGGATAGCATATTTTCGAAAGGTATTATGTGATTTGATATTAAATGTTAGCTTGATATTGTTGTTCATAATGATGAGGTTGAATCTTTAAGAGATTACTATAACAACTCTTTTGTTGTAAATGATCACTCAACAATTAAGTTTTTGAGGAGAATTATCAAAAATGTATTAGTCAAGATTGAAAGATTTATATGTCCAGGTGATTTGTATTGCTAGATATGGAGGAAAACTAGTATGTTCTATTGATCTTGGGATGACTATTTTATATACTAGACAATTATTAATAAATATCAAGAAGGTTCAATCATATTTCATCTGGGCAAAGAGTTAGTGAAATTCAACCTATACAGACTTATAGATTATAAATTATGACAAAAATTATTAGGGAATCTATAACCTCTTACATACAACTAAGAGATAAAAAGTAGATTTTAGATAGGACTTTTTAGAAGATTATTAATTCATACAAGATGGAGAAGATGATGAACTAGAGATAATTTGAAGTGAAGAAAATAGTTCAAGTGAATCCAAGGAAGAGGACCATTATGAAGTCATGATATTTTTCAGAGTATTGACTTCCAATGAATCAAACTTAGCCTATCCAAAAGATGCAAAGGAATATGCCAAGATAATGAAATTTCTAAATAAAGAACATAACTTACTGAAGAAATTTCTGTGATTATAAAAAAAGATCAATCAAAGGAAAGTCCACTATCCTTTGTTGATTTAGTAGAAGATCAAGATATGATAGAGACAACAATAAAATAATATTAGAAAAAAGATGAAAAGATAGTTGCTATATAAAAAAGTCTTGACTTTTAAAGAAGTCATAACTTTATATGTGAAATCCATAAAGGAAGTCATACCATAAGATGAAACCATGACATTGATGAAGTTGAAGCTTAAAAAAGAAGCCTTGCCATATATCAAAGATATGGAAAAATGGACCAGGGTGCAATTCTTGCCATCATGACTCCACAACAAGTCATGGCCTTATTGAGGGTCATCACAACTAATGTTAACAAGACTTTTCACAATGAAATAGCATCCGCTGAGAAGAATCTAGAAGGAAAGACTTTGATTGATGACTTGATATTAAAGGAGAATTGGGAAGACAAGTAGAGAATAAATATTATACTAAGTAGTTTTCCTAGACCTCTAAAATTACCAAGTGAATTGGAGATCTGATATTTGTCTAGATAATTACATTAAACATAGTACTACTTGGATGGCAACCAAAGTTTACCACTTTTACTATGTGATGTAATAATTTTTTTAGGTCTACATATACACACAAATTCTTGTACTTTATAAAAAGTTATAATACTCAAACTCAATCATGATATTCTCATATAAAAAATAAAGTCATGTCACTCAAACACGACCATGACTTTCTTGAAATTCAAACAAAGTCATGGCATGTCCAATGTCATGCAAAATTTTCATTACTCATGACTTAATCCTAACCCTATATAAAGCCCTAATCCATGACTCCATTTGTTGAAGATCAAAGCTACAATGTAGAAGGAGACATTGATTTTGAAGCAAAGATCAAGAAGATTTGAGATTGAGGTGAGTCATGGGAGAGGGGGCGGTGCAAAGTTTTATAGAGTTCATCCTACCTTTTTAGTCGATGGTAGATAGGATAAATTGGACTAATTTTTCACCCACATAGAATAGGGCAACACAATGATCATGGGACAATTTTATTCCAACTTAGAAGATATGCAAGACAAGCAATACTATGTACAAGGAATTTAGGTATATTTTCATATAAAAATTATAAATAAAGAGCTTGGATCATAAGGGATTATGGATGGTATGGTCCTTAAATTCCAAAATATGTAACCAAATTACAGGATAATTTTCAAGATATCGATGGATGGAAGCAAGACTTGGAGAGTTTCATCGAAAAGCATATATGGATACTTTATAGTGGAAGAACTCACAAAAGTGAACATGCTTTAATTATACTATTTGTGCTATATTTTGTAGTTAACTATCTGTCTCTCTATAAACATGCAATATAGGGAAAACTTTCTCTTCACCATGGTGAGAGGATATAAGATCCATGTTGAGAAAATCTTAGAGAACTTCATTATCAACTTTCAAAGATAATTTTAAAGCCAAATCATTCACCCCTTTTGATTATGATATTATGCCAAGCTGAAGAATTCCTGAATAATGAAGATAGAGATGAATGATGCTCATTAATATCACCTTTGACACTGGTGGGTGTCAAGAGAGTGCTTGAATTAAAATAGAAGAGAAAGTTGGTTCTTGAAAGGAGAGAATCAATCAACTTAGGGAAAAAAGTGTCACCTTTCCCAAAATCAACATAGAGGCAATTGAAACAAGTGGATACGTAATTTATTAAAAATCATCACTCTAATACAATTTTGTTGATGAGTTGATAAGAAGGAATCATGGAATAGATCCTCAACTTATTTAAAACTATGAAGTTGGAAACTGACAATAGAAAGATCCACTTAAAGGCAAAGCTAAAGTCTATGCATAGTCACTTAGTGGTGGAATTAGAGAGAAGAGATATACTAAGTGAGAAGAATATGTGGGGAGAAAAGAAGAGGAAGAAAAAACTAATATGGAGTAAAAAGATATATTGTGGGAGATTCATCTCAACAAGAATGAATGCTTATAGAGTGATGGGGAGCACCAAAGTCTTTGGGAACCTCTATGAATCCATCATAAGTGAGTGGGAAAAGATGATAGAGAATGAGATGAAGAATAGAGTATTGTGCATTATGGAACAAAATAATGGATCGAAGATTTGGGAAAGTGCTATGAGGGCTAAAAATAAATGTACTTTGCACATGGTTCTTTTAAAGATACATTAAACTCATTTGGAAGATGATAAGAAGTATGATAGGGTGTAATTTAAAAAAATAATATAATGAACAATGACCAACAAGGGAGATTCAAAAAGATATTCTACATCCATATTTAGATTTGAGCCCTCTAGAACAAAGTTTTCATTGGAGGATTTGGACTCCCATGGTCTATCACACCATTTAGCTTTTTCTCCATGATGATGTGATTGTGATATTTTTTATGTTGTGTTGTATTTCTTCCATTGTGTGTGATGCCCTTGAAAATTTCCAAAAGAGAGGGAGATTATTGCTTGAGGATGAGTACAAATTTTAGTGTGAAAGTTTATTTGACACTCTAGATACTATTTTTTTTTTGCATTGTTTGGCATAGATTTTATGATATATTTGTACTGATTTGGGATTGAAATAAATAGATTGTACTAAATTTGTTTTTTTATAGAATTTAATGAATATTAGTAAAATTAGAAATGTTTTTGGTGAAATTAGTGAATTTGATAGAGTGATAAGTTGGAGGGTTGAAAGTAATAAAAATTCATGATATTTTCTATGTCATGACTTGGTTATACTATTTACAACATACTAAGAAGTCATGACAACTTTTCTTAGCCCCAACTCTATTAAACAAGTTCTGATAATTTTTGTATGTCATGATTTTACCACTAAGTTGTCATAAACTTTTCACTATATAATATTATTTTCATTGTTATAATATTTTTTTAAAGTAATAGCCAAACCATTTCTAAAACACATGATGACCAGAATTTTATTTTTATATCACAACAACCAAGTACCCAATTGGTATAAGAAGTCAAGATGTTCATGGTAATATTTTCCGCCATGACTTTGTATTCCAAAAAGTAAATGTCAAAGTTGTAGCATTCTTGTTGTTATGACTTTGCATTATAGAGAATAAATACCTTGGTCATTCATGATCATTTTAATTATCATGACTTTATGTTCTAGAGTGAAAATATCTCAATCACAATATTCTTGTCACTACAACTTCATTATCTATAGAGGGAAAATCTTAGTCATGGAATTTCATCTATTTTGATTTTGTACTCTAAAGAAAAATTACTTTATGTCATGGTAATCCTTTGTTATAGTGACTTTTGTACTCTAGAAAAAATTCAAAGAGAATAAAAAATCATGATTTCAAACTATCATCTTGACTCCCAAGTTAAAGATTTGTATGGAACCTAAAGGTATAAAAGAAGCACTTAGAGTTTTTCATTAAAAAAAAGGGAAAATCTGATTTTGAGCCGAGAACATGAAAAACCCTAGGTATCATGATGAAATGTTGGGATTAAGTTTTGAGACTTAGATCCTCTTTAGAATTGTCATTGGGAACCCTCAATTCCACGAGATGTCGCATCAAATATCTTTTTTGATTTTTCTCCAATATCAAGCTAAATTATGATCTTTTGTTGGATTGATATACTTGTTGCTAACAAGAACTGAGATTTCAGATCTATACTATATCATATGTTTATGCATGTTAGCTGTGACAGATAATAATAAGTAATCCATAGGACATACTCATGATGTTTGATATGAAAGAAGGAAAAATCCTTCTATCCTTATCATGTAATATGAACATATTCATGAAAACTCAAAATTAGGGTATATTTAATTGTTGCAAGTAAGATGCTCATGAAGTCAAAAGCACATATATATTTAAGACCAATTTATTCTACATATTCTAGAAGAACAAAGCTTCTAACAACATGAGGGTTAAGTATAATGTCTAACCTAGGGGTTTTAACATAGTGTATAATTTATGTGTTGACCATGAAAAATGATGATAGTTAAGCCATAGGATACATGCAAATGGAGGTATTTCATTTGGTGATGATAGCCTTATGAGTTATTTTCTCTAGTATAATTTTCATGGGTGAGATTCTTGAGAAATTATATTCCAATTGATATGATTATGGTGCTTATAGAGTTGAAAGTACAAATACATTTATTACAATATTATCTTACATCTTTAAGATATTAAAATTAGAGAATAAGAATTCATACTCAAAGTAGTCATCAAGAGTAGTTAACATATTACCTAAAATGAGTTAACATGTAAATAATCTATGAATAGAACAACATTTAGTTATAACGGTAAAATACCAAGGGCATAAATATGAGAGTATTTATCCTTGGTAGTAATAGTCTAATGATGACAATCACCATGCATGAAACAAGGGTAATGTGGTATTTTTAAACTATTCAACCTTTCATCTGACAATCCAACATAATATCATCCAAATACTAACCAAATTTTATGATACATATTAAAGTGAGTCAACACTAGAGTCTAAGCATCTTTTCAAAAATCTAAGTCTATTTACTCAACTTGAGTTGTATATAGATCACTTTAAGTTGATCAATCTGCCTACACAATCCATTTGGGATCAATATCTAGATTTACATCCAACTTTAGTACTTGTATGACCTATATACCTGTTGAATCCATTGGAAGAATTAATCACTTAATGAACTTTTGAGATCATATCACAAAGTTGCAAGACATAACCAACTAAAAAACTAGTCACATTTTCAAGGATGAAAATGGGAGCATTAATGCACTAGATGGAGTTATAGTCATGGTTTGCATAAAATAAATATTGATATTACTCATTAACTATTGGTAAATTCCAATGAAAAAATATTGCTCATTTTATGCATAATATTTTTGTTCAACATTTATATGACTTTTATAATTTACTATCTTAATAAATGAGACCCATCATTTGATCACAAAAATAGACACACGGTGTTGGTCCAAGCCATTATTTTCACATTTATTAGTTCAAACATCCACAAGTAGTCCATTTATGGACATACATGAAATGCCAAGGCAATAGTCAAATTATATTTCCAAACTTGTTGGAACCACATGGGTCATAGAACTCCAACACATATGGTGTACAACCAAGGTAATTACTAGCTAATATTGACAATGGATGCAATAGATTATACCAAAAAGTGCAACTAATGCCAAAGGATGTCCTCTTACTATTGACTCCTAGATCATGCTTTAAAGGCCATAGGGCTATTCTTAATATCTTTCATCAAAAGGAAATTATCACTTGTGGCTGCTAATTACTTCACTAAATGTGTAGATGTAGAAATCTATGATTTCATAAAAACTATGAATATCAATTGATTCACTTGGAATATTATAATCTCCCAATTTCGAACATCACATTTGATGGTCAGATATAGCAAGCCCAAATTCAATGACATTATCATTCATGACTTTGATTCATAATAGAAGATCATCATTTTCTATTTCACTTCATGATATCTCCAAGTTAATGGTTAGGAAAAAACTACCAATTAAATGATCATCACCATGCACAAAAAACATTGAAAAGATGCAAGGAAAAATTAATTAGAAGAATTGTCAAAGGTATTATAGGCCAATTAAACATAAACTAATACTAACTAAAATTCCTTTTGGTCCTTACATGTGAGTTGGAACCAACGATGCCCAAAAAATGAGTATATCAACTTTATGGTCAAGCCTATCAATACTAGCCAATCATTCACTGATAGCTCAAGAACAACTACTCCATCATTGCCACCAAATCGATCATAGGAATCTTACGAGGAAACAACAACCTAGATAACCTCAAACTAGTGAAAGACTGACTCCTATTATAACAATTATACATGATAATAGTCCCTATATCTCAAAGACTTCATCATCTAGCATATCTTTGAAAATTAAAATTAATCTCTATGTTGGAAAGTTACAAGCCAAATATGTTTTATATTCTGAGCTAGAGCACCTAAATCATATGATACTAATGAACTAGATGAGATTCTACTTTCTTGAATGTGGAATATCATCCACCTAAAGTAATATATTCAACAACAAATTCCCTGCCTCCAATAGGAATTCTATGAAAGTTATGTTATCCATACCTTAAAAATTATATCCAGGATAATTACTTCAAATGCTAGATATTATGAAAAAATTATTTTGGATACCTTACATCTAAATCAATCCATCTTGGATAACTATTTTTTATGTCATATATCGAAAAAAATTCAAGTGGGACAATTACTTTGGATACATGATATTCTAAAATAACTATTTTGAACATCAAATATTTATATAATTAAATAATTCTATTTAGGATAACTACTTTGGATACTAGACAATTTGAAAATATTATATTAGAAACTAGACATCTTAACTAACCAATTTCATCTTGGATAACTACTTCATATACTAGATGGTATACGATAACTACTTTTAACATCAAACACAAAGAAACTACTAACTCAACTACTTCAAATGCCATATATCAAAGAATAATAGTTTTGAATAATAGATGTTTACAAATAAAACTTCTTAATTTGAAATAACTACTTTGGGCATTAGATAGTATGGAATAAGTATTTTGTATGGGAACTTAAATCATGCTCCATCAAGAGTCTAGACTATTTTGGGCATCAGATTGTATGGAATAATTATTTTGTATGGGAAATTATAAATCATGCTCCATTAAGAGTATGGATTAACTACTATGAACATGAAACATCAAATAATTACTAACTCAACTTATTTTACTAAAATAACTACTATGTACACTAGACAGTCTAGAATAATTACTTTGAACACCACACATCTATATAAATAAATAATTCTACCTAAAATAAATGCTTTAGACTCTAGATAACATGGGATAATTACATTTGACACAAATTCTTCTTAACAAAACAACTTCATATAGGATAAGTACTTTAGATACTAGATGATATCAGTAATTATTTTAAACATGAAACATCAAACAATTACTAACTTAACTATTTCTCTTAATATAACTACTTCAGATACTAAGTATTCTAAAATAATTGCAATGAATAACAAATATTTCCCCAATAAAACTATTCAATCTAACATAACTATTTTGGACATCAATAGCTTGACATAACTAACTGAATAAGAACTATTATCTCATATAAAGGATCCCCTTTTCAATTAAAGAAAAACTATCCAATAAAAGACCATTTCCAAGAAGCTTCGAAGGAAAATTAGTGAGAATTTGACTCGGCAATCTCTGACTAGTTATCATCATGTCAAATAGAATATTGAATATAATAATTTGGTATAAAAGTCTCAAAAAATTAATGCTTGATTTTAATTAAAATAATATTTATGGACTATAATCTATGAATCAAGCCAAAAAAAATAAATTATAATTATCACTATGCAACTAGAAAAGGTCTCATAAAAAACAACTAGATATATAATATTTTTTTCCTACTTTGTAGAAGATAATCCTAATTTGTATTCAAAAACTTATTTAATTATCAAAGGGTGTGGATGGTCAGTGTTGCTAGTCTGCATAATTTTTAGAGAACAAGAATCATCTAATGTAGAAGAGTTGAAAACTTAACTAATTTCAAACTAATAGTGCTGTATATGTAATTTGTTTTTGATAATTTGTTTGTATAACTAAATATTTATATTCATGTATTAATATTTTTATGTAAGTGTAGGAAAAGAAATATTAAGAGACCGGAAATGCAGCAATAGCACAATAATGTAGGTTCCGCTGTCCAGTCAGCGGGCTGAAATTTTTGGAGTAAAGCCTAACCCATCTCATGATTCGACCCACTCCAGTTAAATGAACCGAGAGAAGTTTTATTATAAAATGTTTTTAGACCTAGGAACTGTTCATCACCTTCTTCCTCTCTCTTTGCACGATTTATCACGACTGCTCTGTGCTGCATACTGTAAGATGATTTTTTATTGGTTAAATCTGTAACACATAAGCATTTTCTGGTGGATGTAGCTAGTCGTACTGAGCTACTGGCGAACCACGTTATTTCTGATGTTTTATTTATCATTTTTGATTTTGCCATGGTTGGATTGCTGGATTGGATATATATTGCTTGTTTTTCTATTGTTCTTGTTGTCTTTTGTATCTTAATATCACTACCGTAGAAGTACAATTGCCCAACAATTAGTATCATAGCGGATTTGGGAAAATTTCGAGAAATTGTGCTATTATGATTTTTGATTTTTCTGTACAAGTGATATTCTATTGAAATGGATGGAACCCTAAATACCACGATCGAGAAATTCAATGGTAGAAATGAGTTTAGTATGTGGCAGATTAAAATACGAGCGCATTTAAAAAATTTTGATATTTGGAGTCCTCTAGTTCAAGGCTTCGGTCCTCACATTACTACTGCTCTTGGAATAACTGAGGCTGAGGCTTGGAGACGTGAAGAGCAAGCACACTCCACCATTCTGTTAAGCTTGTCGGATGAAGTCATTACTGAGGTAGTAGATGTGGAATCTGCTGCATGACTGTGGCTTAAGCTTGAGTCTCTATATATGACTAAATCATTAACAAACAAGCTTCTGTTGAAGAGAAGGCTATTCACACCGAGGATGCAAGAGGGAACCTCTTTGAAGAAGCATTTGGATGACTTAAACAGCATCCTCATGAACCTTAAACGTGTGGATGCTAAGGTGGAAGATGAGGATGCTGCACTTTTACTCTTAGTTTCTCTTCCTCCTTTCTATGAGAATTTTGTCAAATCTCTCATTGTGGGAAAGGAAGAGATTATACTAGAGGATGTCCAGGCTGCCCTACACTCTAGAGAGATGAGGCATAAGTCTGTGGTTGAATGAATTAAATAACATCTTGCTGGATTGGTGGTGACAAACAGAAGGCCACCGCATGTTCCATTCAAGGAGAAGGGAAATAAGCTTCGAAAGATGTCAAAGGAGGGTGACACTTGTCACTACTGTAAACAGAAAGGGCATTGGAAAACTGAATGCCCGAAGAAGAGAGTAAGGCTGGAACAGCAAGGTCAACCTAACCCACCACCTGCTGCTATTGTGACTTTTGATGATCTGGATGATGGAGAAGACCTTGTGTTGATAATCTCCACAATGATCGCAAGATCAGATTCTTGGATCCTGGATACTAGTACTTCCTTCCATATAAGCACTTATTTGGAGTGGTTCAGCAAATATGATATGAAGGAAGATGACCATGTTGTGGTGGAGAGTAAGGTAGTTGGAATCGGCACAGTTAGACTGAGAACTTGGGATGGCCGAATAGTCTCACTTTAAAATGTGAGATATGTCCCTGAGATGATAATGAATCTCATTTCTCTTGGTGTTCTAGACAATCAGGGATATTCATTTAGTGGTATTTTGGATTATATCCATGATGACTGTTGCGGCCCTTCTAGAATCACATCTCTTGGGGGTGCTCGATTTTATTTATGTTTAGTTGATGATTACTCCAGGATGTCATGGGTATTCATGATGAAACATAAATCCGAGACTTTTATAAAGTTTAAGCACTGGGTTAGCTTAGTGAAAAATCAAACACAAAAGAATGTTAGACTATTACAAACAAATAATGGTCTAGAATTTTGTTCGTCTGAATTTGAGGAATATCTGTAAGGACAAATGTATAGAGAGACACAAAATTGTTAGGGATACTCCTTAGGAGAATGACATTTTTGAAAGAATAAATCAAACTCTTCTGGAGAGAACTAGATGTATGCTCTCTCAATCAAGCTTAGGCAATGAGTTTTGGGCTGAAGCTGTTAATACAGCATGCTATCTGATAAACAGATCACCACATATTAGAATTAATTATAAAATTTTATTTGAGGTGTGGACTGGCAAACCTGTAGATTATTCTAATCTGAAAGAGTTTGGGTGTGTTGCCTACTATCATGTAAATGATGGTAAGCTTGAACCATGAGCAAGAAAAGGAATATTGGTAGGATATGGTGATGAAGTCAAGGGATTCTGTATTTGATCACCATCTGAAAAGAGAGTGATTTTCTCTAGGAGTTTCACCTTTGATGAAAGTGTCATCTTAAGACAAGTACCTTGTCCTATCCAGTTACCTGATGTTCCTCAAGCTGAACTTAAGGTGGAGCTAAAATTTGAATCTGTAGCTCCAGGAAGGATACATGTTGTCTCTAGACAAACAATAGCTAATCATAAAAATGATGTTAAGTTTATTATTGAACCTAATCCTGAACATACACTTGAAGAATCTATTCCCTACTGCATTGCAAGGGATAGACAAAGGATGATAAATGTACGTCCTCCTCTGAGATTCGGCTTTGATAAATTTGTAGGGTTTGCTCTACAAGTTACTGAATTTGAGGCATGATTAGTTTCCATGAATGAAGAGATTGAATCTCTTCATAAGATTGGTACTTGGCTTATTGTACCTAAAGCAAAAGGGAGAAAGATATTTTCATGCAAATAGATTTTCAAGAAGAAAAATGATGTCTCTATAGCTGGTGGTGTAAAGTTTAATGCACATTTAGTTGCAAGAGGGTTCAGTCAGAAAAGGGGTGTCGATTATAATGAGATATTTTTTCCTGTAGTTAGACATACCTCAATTAGGGTGGTTCTAGCATTAGTGGCATATCAAAACCTTGAACTTGAGCAAATAGATGTTAAAATTATATTTCTTCATAGAGAACTTGATGAAGAAATTTACATGAGCCAGCCTGAGGGTTTTGAGGTATCAGATAAGTAAACCCATGTGTGCAAGCTTTTGAAGTCCCTTAATGGACTTAAGCAGTCTCTCCGTCAGTGGTACAAGAGATTTGACTATTTCATGACTAGTCATGAATACAGTAGGTGTGACCATGACTGATGTGTTTATTTCAAAAGGCACAATGATGAGTCATATATCTACTTGCTATTGTATGTAGATGATATGCTTATTGTTGTCAGAAATAAATCTGATATTCAAGAACTGAAAGATCTCCTCAGTTCTGAATTTGATATGAAAGATCTCCTCAGTTCTGAATTTGATATGAAAGATCTCCTCAGTTCTGAATTTGATATGAAAGATCTTGGAGGTGCAAAGCAAATTTTAGGTATGAAAATATTCAAAGATAGAATTAAAAGAAAGTTGTTTCTTTCACAGAAATAATATATTCAGAAACTTCTATCTAGATTTGGAATGACTTCTTGTAAGCCTCTGTCCACACAATTTGCTTCTAACCTCCATGTGACATTAGAATGTTATCCTCAATCTGAATCTAACAATGAACAAATATCTAAGGTTTCTTATTCTAGTGATGTCAGGAGCCTCATGTATCTCATGGTGTGCACCCGACCTGATATTGCTCACGTAGTAAGTGCAGTCAGTATGTTTATGATAAACTCTGGTCAAGAGCACTAGAAAGCTGTTAATAAGATACTTAGGTACCTCAATGGGACTTTTGATGTTGGCCTGATATTTGATAATGAATCTGAACTCATGCTGGTAGGATATTCTGATTCTGACTATGCAAGAGATGTTGATAGTAGATGGTCTATGACTAGTTATGTCTTCACTGTATGTGATTCGGTAGTTAGCTAGAAAGCCACACTGCGATCTTCTGTTACTTTATCTTATATTGAAGCAGCATATATAACTCTGACTGAAGCTGCGAAGGAAGGGATATGGCTGAAAGGTTTTCTCAAGTACTTTGGTCTTTATGAAGATGTTGTAATAGTTTTCTGTGATAACCTCAGTGCTATCTGTTTAGCATAAGACCAAGTACACCATGAGAGGACAAAGCACATTGATGTGCGATATTATTTCCTTCGATCTTAGAAGTGGGTACAAGTAAAGAAGATTACAACTTCTGATAATTCAGCTGACATGTTTACCAAAGCTGTTACTCTATATAAGTTAAGACACTATCTTGAATTACTGAACATATCAAATCAGATGTAGTCTTTTTGGACTAACTATTTATAGAGAGTGTCTCTCTATCTGTATGCAAAACAAATTAAGGTAGAGATTGCTGTATATATAATTTGTTTTTTAATAATTTGTTTGTATAACCAAATATTTCTGTTTTTGTTTTAATATTTTCATGTAAGTATAGGAAAGGAAATATTAAAAGGCCGAGGATGAAGTAGAAGCACAATAACAGAGGTCCCGCTGTCCAGTCAGCGGGCCAAAATTTTTGGAGCAGAGCCTGACCCGTCCCATGATCCGACCCACTCCGGTTAAATGAACCGAGATAATTTTTATTATAAAATGGTTTGTAATTTTAATTTCGGGTTACTATTTTTAGACCTAGGAACTATTCATCGCCTTCTTCCTCTCTCTATCTGTGCGATTTATCGCGACTGCTCTGTGCTGCATACTGTAAGATGGTTTTTTGTTGGTTTAATCTGTAACGCATAAGTATTTTTTGGTCAAATGTAGCTAGTCATACTGAGCGACTAACGAACCACGTTATTTTTGGTATTTTATTTCTCGTTTTTGATTCTGTCATGGTTGGATTGCTGGATTGGATATATATTACTTGTTTTTCTATTGTTTGTGTTGTCTTTTGTATCTTAATATCACTACTGTGGAAGTACAATTGACCAACAAATGGATATAGCAGATTCAGAATATAAATATTTAAATTCCAAAAATTAGCACCATTTGTGGATAATGATAGAAAAAAACATTTTTAGTTTCGTTGAGCTCCTCATAAAAGATAAATATCATTTCTGGTGATCTAGTATTAAATCAACTCAATATATTAGATTATACAATGAAGAAAGACAATGATGACATGCTTCTAGAATGGAAACAAGAAGTTAAAATGGGCAAGATGAACAATGACTTCAAAAGCAATAACCATTTCTCCTTATTGAACATTTGCAGCATGATGACAATTAGTTGATCTCCTACCCAAGATGTCTTCATAGGAAGCAAAGAAATTGTTGCTGAGCAATTCAATATGGTTCCTCCACCAAAAGAAAAAAGCTTATTCGTGTTGAAAATATTGACTCACCATAGATAAAAATCACTCATTGAGTAGTCTACATTCATGTCATGTTAGCCATCCTTTTGAGCCTAGCCTTTAGTTGGATCCAAGCACTAGTAACTATCATGTGAACACATGAACAACAAACCTAGAAGAAACCTAGAAGAAAAGCACTAGTAACACTTATGCTAGTCCTCTAAACAAACCTAGAAGAAAAAAAAATCAAATATTATGACTAATAGAAATTTCCTAAACACCAATAACAATTGCTAAAAAGGAAGTGAGCTTCAATTACATATGAATTCATCATTCCATATCAATGGCATGACAAGGAAGTCAGATAACATACTTCTCCTCAATGCTTATTTAACATATATTAAACTATTATCCTTGTCTAGACTTAGTATCCCCACTTTAAATGTATTTGATAGGTCCTTTGATCATGAGGACCACATGTTACATTTTTAACTAGGTAATGATCTTCAACATGAAAGATCTATAATTGTGTATGGTGTTGAAGGTAATCCTGCATGGAACTTTCATAGACTAGTTTCATAAACAACCATAAGGATTGGATATCTTTAAAGAAAGTGACATGTTCATGATTGAATATCCATGATTAACAAGATAAAATAATATTTGTTTTCTCCATAATGTTAGAATCAAAAAAGGTAAATTAATATGAAACTTAACCATAATAAGTTACCACTTATGCCCAGTAAATATTCCAATAAATAGGTGAAAGCATAAGAGCTTACATTTCCAGAAAATATAGGGATGACATCCAATTCATATGGAATAATATAATATATTAATTTGGAATTTCTAATGTAATAATCATATAATGAGTCACAATTTGATTGCACCGTATTTTATCAATTTTATTTGAAACTAAAAATTAGTAATCTATACTTTGGTTTAGGATATTTCCAACTCAATGGCTAGGAAGAAGAAACTAACAAAATAATAATCACCACACTCAAAAAGTACCAAATGATAAGCAAAAGAAAAATGAGTAGAATAAATGTAAGGATTGTTGTAGCCTATCAAATCACAATACAAAAAACAACATAAATATACTTTGTGCCCTTACATATAGAATGAAAATAATTATACCAAGTTAAATGAGCATATCTATAGTCTAATCAATCATAACTATACAAGCTAACTACTCACTCATAGAGTCATAGTTAAAGAACAAGAACTATTAGATGAAGTTCATAAAGTGTTGTAACACAACTAGGCTCTTATCAGCACAAGGCCACTTTTTATCACAACAAGCACATGCATCAACAAGCCCTTTACCTCATAGATATATTTCTTAGTCAAGTATTCAAAAATATAATGTCACCTCAAACAAAAAGTTGGAAGCAAATTTGGGAGGCCCGTATGTAATATTCAGAATTAGAGTAGCAAGATCACATGCTCTGAAAGACTTGACATGATACCGATCCCATGAGCATAGAATATATTTCATTTGATGAAATATTTCCAATAAAAAATCTCTAACCATCGATAATAATTTCATATAAGTTAAACTATTGATATATTTTAAATGGTTTATAGAATACAAGTTTTGACACTAAATATCCAATCTTTTATGTTTGGAATAATAACCTTGGACACCTCACATTAAATCATCTCCATATGAAATAAGAATCTTGGAAACCTAATAGTCTAGAATAATAACCTTGGATACAATTTATCTAATATTTTATATATGAACTAACAATCTCAGACACTAGCTATTAAAAATCCATCACATGCAATAATTTTCTCTAACACCAAATAGTCTAAAATAATAATCTTAAATACTACACATTCAATCTTATCCTCCTAGATTAATAAGCCTCGCTATAAATAAAATCTTCCATGTTTGTTATAAAAGACTCATGCTCCAAGTAGTTTGTAATATTAGCCTTGAATATTAAATATTAAATCTTCTTCATTTTGAATAATAACCTCGACCACTATATAGTCTATAATAATCAATTATGGACACAACATCTAATCTTCTCTCTTGAAAATAATAGTCTATTAAAAAAGACATGATAATCTAGAATAATAGTCTCTAATGCTAAATATCTAATCTTCTCAATTTGTAATAATTGCCTTAGATACCAAACACTCAATTTCTCTATCTAAAATAACAACCTTGAGTATTAGATATTCTAGAATAATAGTATTAGACACTAGACATCTAATCTTCTCTATCTCAAATAATTTTCCCCAAATAGTATTAGACATTAGGCATCTAACCTTAGACACATAACATCCAATTTTATTCATCTATAATAAAAGCATCAAACACCAAATATTCAATCATCCCTATCTGGAATAATAATTTCACACACAAGATAATTTTGAATGAGTATCTTGGTTACTAGACATCTAATCATTTTCATCTATAATAATAATCTTGAATACTAAACATCTAATATTTTTCAAATGGAATAATAGCCTCGAACTTAAAACTTGAATAAAAGCTTTAGACATCAGACACCTAATCTCTTCAATCCAAAGTGTCTTTTTCTCACACCATTATTATCACCATTCCTAACTAAATCATACATCCATGTCATCTTGCTAATGGTCATAAAGATAATTTATATATGATATTTGGCTATCAAATTAAGTAACATGTATACCTTAGTCACCATACCACTCTTGTCTAGATAAATGAAGACCAAGTCATGAAAAGTTTTCCCATCTAAAAAACTAGCATCCAACCCACAAGATAGAATAAAAAAGAAACAAAGGATTCATTTCCCACCTAGAAAAAATGCAAGTAGTGATGTAGCCATTTAAACAAAATACATGTTTGCAAAAATAAAAAGGCTCAAAACCCTTCAAACATAATATCATGTAGTTTTGATAATTTTCTAAGTATCAACAAGATAATATAACATCCATAAAAGGTGAATTATATCACAATTCAAAATTCAAAGTGATGGATCCATCCCATCTACTAGAGGGCACCATTCCTGTTCAATGAAGGCTCCCATGTCTTTCAAATTACTTATATCATCTTATAAATCTATCATTCTTATCTCCTATGAAATAGTCATATACATGTCTAGGGGGTAGTACATGTTAAGAAAAAAAATTATAAGGTTGTAGCTCCACATACTTGGTCATTCTATTTTTGAATATTTGGAATGTCTTTGAAAATTACATGATAGAACATTAAGAATGTTCAACGACTACCATTTCTTAGTTGCTTTTTTATGCATCTACTTAGAAAATCAAGATGTTATTTATGATATATCAATCTCCCTCATGAATAATCCTTATACTAATTTTATCTAGTGAATCCTTAAAACACTTTCCATATCTTTATTTAATATAGAAACCTAAGTATATATTATACCAATCAAATCTTCTAGAAGGAACTAGTTATCAGACTCAATTGTGGCTGAAAATGGTCGAGGTGGCATCAAAGAGGGTGAAGGATGGGCCAAAATAATTTCAAATTACTTTCTAATAAGCAATATTACAAACCTCCTCTCAACCTTGTCAATATGGTATAATTGATATAAGTTATCCGATATGAATCTACTCAATTATGTGTCAAATGACCCTATATATTCTTGTCTAAAATAAAGAAAATATAGGGGATGAACCAGGAATTGCATTAAGAATGTTGGATGACTACTCTTTTGTAGTTGCTTTGTTATGCATCTGCTTAGAAAACCAAGATATCATTTATGGCATATCTATCTTCCTCATGAATAATCCTTATACTTGTTTTATGTAGTGAATCCTTAAAACACTCTCCATTTTCTTTATTTAATTTAGAAACCAAAGATACCATTCATGATATATCTATCTTCCTCATGAATAATCCATATATTTGTTTTATGTAGTGAATCCTTAAAACACTCTCCATTTTCCCTATTAAATCTAGAAACCAAAGTATATATTATACCAATCATGCCTTCTAGAAGGAATTAGTTGTTAGACTCAAATGTGGTGGAAAATGGTCGATGTAACACCAAAAGGATGAAAGATGGGCCAAAACAATATCAAATTACTTTTCGAAAAGTAATATTTGATACCTCCTCTCAACTTTGTCAATATGGTATAATTGATACAAGTTATCCAATATAATTCTACTTAATTATGTACCAAATGACACTATTTACCCTTGTCAAAAATAAAGAAAAGATAAGGGATGAACCAAGATAAATGAAACATAAAAATAAAAAAGTTAACTCTATTTACCTGACACTTAAAGGGATAATTGCATCCATATCCTTATTTGACATCCACTCTCTTTTGTTCATTATAGTATCATTTGAAGATCGAGCCTTTAGGTTGACATAGATAGGTAGCCCATAACCCCAAATTTTAGAGTAGACAAAGAAAAAACATCTATCTAATTTATAAATCATATAGAAGGTTCAATACACTACATCATGTCAAGATGTGAATGACACAGAGTGAACAAGAAAGGGAAGTATCATAAAAAATTTTTAAAATATTGACACCCGAGGAAGCAAAGGAAATTGTAACCCTATCAAGACTACTTTTTCTTAAAATAATTAGCATGAACTTTGTATTTTCATATAAATTTGGTAATGACATTAGAAAACCTTACCCCAACTTAGATGTAATATCTAAAATCACACTAAATTATTGGTAATCAATTGCTTATATCTGGTGGATACAAGAAAGGTACAACTTAACATAGTCACTCCTATAGGTCCACCAACTGGTGGTGGCTTTTTCTTTCCTTTGTATTATTATGAGCTAATCACATCTTTTCTTGAAAATAAATATGAATGTAAACTAGGAAAAATAGAAAAAAAATTATAAACCAAAAATCTCTATCATGTTCAACATCCACCTAATCAAAAATACTTTATATAATGCAAGCTATTATTTAAGTAATATTTTGGATCATCCACTGAGATTGGCAACATGTGATGAATAATGTAAAATGCAATTAAAAGTAATTAAAAAATGTATTTTGCTTTTTTGATTTTTTAAGAAAATTAATACAAAGAAAAAGATAAATTAAAATAAAAAAACTCTCTAAATTGGATTTCACTAAATAACACCAATGGGAATAAGTGATGGATCTTTAATTCAACAAGTTAGCAAAAGTACTCATAGACCTTTTCCAAATTAATTTTTTTTTTAGATTTAAATAGAAATTAGGTTTAATTTATTTAAATTAGACTTTATAGCTCTACCTTTATCCAAATTCTACTTGAAACTAGTCTTGTCTCAACTACTTTACTCAATTATTATGTGTAAATAAATAGAAATGGGTGTCATAACTACTTGCTATAGAGATATAACTATTTTTTGACAATCAATTAGTTAGCCATCTATTAATATATTCATCAAAGAACTTTCATATGCATGATGAAAAATCTTATTTTTTTTTGTCATCATGACTATATTCAAGGGTAATACAATAAGTACTAGGGTTCTAATAGTGACTTTGTTGAATTCTAAAAAGATATTACTAGATGAATTAGAGCTTTAGTTGGAAGTTTCATTTTATTTATACATTGGTGTTTAAGATAGATTTGTCATGCAATCTAGATCTACTAGTACTATTTTGACATCAAAGTCTGATATATGACTATTTTCATCTTGATGGGGCCATTGTTCAATATTGTTTCACCTAGATTTGTGGTTTCTCGAATAATATTGATTCATGCCCTAATTTTGATATCTCTTATCATTTATTTTATTTGCTTCTTAGATTGATAATGATTGTCAATGAAATTATAATTCATATAATTGATGATTAAGCATAGTTGGGTCGAAGTCAAAGATGCAATAGCTCTACTAGGATAGAGATTTTAACATAACATTGCAAGTTTCCTTGAACTGTTAAATTTTACAATTTGGAATGCTAGCATTTTGTATTTATTAATATCGAGGTTGTGATCATTGTGGTATTCTCAATGATATCTTTTATTCCTTAGAGGGATCCAAACTAAAAAATATAGGACACATGAATAGTACAATTTTTCATATAATAAGTAGTTTGGTTAAATATCTAAGGGTTTAGGGTTTAGGGTTGTAAATTTACCATTAATTTTGCAAGTAGATTGGCTCACACTTATATACTATCTACAAAGTAGAATTTAGTTGTTTAAATATCAAAGGGTTATGTAGTTATTAAATTAATTGGTTGAAATATTCAAACCAAATTAGTCGAATGAACTAGTTTGGTAATTAATGTAGTATTGGAGATACCAAGGGCTATAGTAGCCAATAAAGGGAAAGAGGAGTTGGACTCCACAACTCTAAAGTTTGTTTTTGCTCTACTTTTGGAGTTCTACATTAACCAAAACAAAGAAATTATGGCACTTTACTTTTCTATATGATGGTTAGCACATCCAACGAAGGAAATGTTGGTCACCTTAAATCACGATGTGATTATAATGGTGTTTTAATGGTTGAGTTATCTTCAATAGAGGTAGAGCTTAATGAGGTTGTACGTGGTTTAAAATTATCTGAGATAAAATTTTTTATTCCTTGATCAATTTGATTTTGTTTCACATAAATCCTATTAGGATTGACTTGCAAATAGTTAATTTTTCTATTGCCTGTATGTTGGTTATTTGGTTACCAAATTGTATGTGCTTTTTCCCAAAAAAAAAAAAAAGTTTTAAATAGTTTTATGTGACATTATCATTTTTAATAATTATTTATGAATACCAAACAAATATATCATCAAATATTATTCATAATTGTAACAAATCAACATAAATTTCTTTAAAATTCATGGGAAAATTAAAAATAAAAAATTATAAATAATACATAATGGAAAAATGTGAACAATAATATTAAACTATGAATAATATTGATAAATAAAATTATCACCCACATATCCATCATCACCTTCATATTTCAAACATCTTTCCCTTTTAATAGACCAATCACATCTTCATAGTTATTTATTACTGAAAGAGAATATAAGCTTATGAAAATTGAAGTTATCCTTCCAATTATATATGAATGTGCTATAGCTTATTCTAGCTCTAGCATATAACTCAAGATTTTCAACTATTGTGATCATAATAGTGTGATCTTATGCCAATGTATTATCAACAATCATGAAATCATATTCTACTCTTCTATTAGAATCTTCAATTTTTCCTTGTCATTCTTTTAGTCATATAATCATTATCATCATCAATGTACAAAGAAACTGCTATTTGATTCTTGTTATATCTTATAGTTTATTTCTCCTATATGTTATCAGCTTAAGAGTTTTGATATTATGCCATGACTTATACATCATCCCCCATTAGTATATATCAAGGGGTTTTTCTGTATCTCATGCCAAATATTGATTTGTTGCTAATTTTTTTTACCATATCTTGTGCTTATTAAGTAAATGACTTCAATTCCCTATGAGTTTGTATATGTTGAACCAAAATCCATCTTCATAGTTAAGTTAATCATTAGCCAAAATCCTCTCAAACTCGATTAGATCCTTATTCTTGAACTTTAAAGAATCCTTCCAACTGCAAATATACACATACACTCTTCAAGAGATCAACTCTACAATTAAGATCAAATAAATTAACATAGCCTTCATTATTAGTACATGAATGATTAGTAATATATACCATTAATCAATCTGGCAGTGCCAATCTCCTCCACACAATTATTTGTTTGTTCTCATACAAAGATTCATCTTCATTTGAATGTAGTCCCCCTTCATATATCTAGAGGGGACATCCACTTACCATGGATATGATAATCATTATCATTTCAAATTGATGAGGCTTTTCTTGCTAGTATATTATTTCATGGGAGTGTATACTTATGGGAATGAAAATCTAGTGTGTAGAATATCTTATTTAAATACTAATCATACAGACTTTACTATATTTGAGAGTTTTGTATGTTTTAATTTAAAATAAATAATTTGACAGGAAAAGAGAAATGAAAATGCCAAGAAATGAGGTTGTGACTTATATATCCTGTTCAATACTACATTCTATGAAGAAAATTAAGAATCTTTGTGTGATAGAATAAAACATAGTCATGACAACATTTTCTAAAGATAAGTTGAATAAGTTATGAAATTGTTTCTTATGTCACGACATTATTTCTTCGGTCGTGACATTATTTCTTCAATCATGACATTTTTTTCTATTTCAACTTCATTTCTCCATCATGACATCATCTTTGTTCATGACAATACCTCGCTGCTTCATGATATTTTTTTTGGCCCCAAACATATCTCACTACATTGTGACACTAATCTTCTATCATGACATTCATTCTTGGTCACTATATTTTTTGGTCATTAATCATCTTTTCGAGCTGCAACACCAAATAGAGCCAACAAGTAAGATATGAGTCATGACTCCACCTCTTTAGTTGCGACAAGAACCATTACAAACCCTACACCAGCAATACACTGCACTTTCACCATTAAAATCATTATTATTATTATTATTATTGGAGCTAAAGCGGCAAGCATATAAAAAGGTAGGATAAAAAAATAAGAGAGTGGCAACGAAAATATAAGATAGAAGCTATAGAAGAGGGGACAAAATAGAATAAAGCAAAAGAAAAACACAACAAGTCTAGCCTTTCAAACTAATCATAACGGAGTAGAGTAGTAGCTATTAGCATACATCAAATCAAGGCTAAGGAAAGAATGACTAGTGCTAGAGAGTCTTGCAAGTGAGAATATATATGCAAAGAAAAAGATTAAAATCTCATTTCAATTGTTTCCCATCTCTTTGTTTGTAGTTTGGAAATGATGTTTAATCATTAACATTGCATGAATTACTTCCCAATACTATGTTAAATCAAATATCTATGGTTTCCTTGTCGATTTAAATATGGAAATTACTTAGTATAATTTATTGAACTAGTTGAGTTATAGTTTATGAAATTATTGATGTCTTTCGAAATTATATTATGATATCTAGGTTGTGGCTATGATTGAGATAACTTGTGCTATTATGTGAATTTAGGTAGACTATGATAGGTGAATAAGCCCACATAGTCAAGACATTTATCATATGGAAATGTGACGTGACTAATAAATTGCTCCTGATACTCTTGGATATTCAAATACCCATGATATTGAGTCATTCATCATAATAAGCCGCATAATAATGGCATTCATCATATGGACTATGACAAATGACCAATGAATTATCTTTATTATTCATTGAATATCTACTACTTAGGGAATTGTGTGGTTCTTAGTTAAAATATTATAGGTGAATAAGAGTACATAGTTGAGCCACTCTTCATATGAAATATGATAGCTAATTGAAGATCTGCCTCAAATGGACAAAATACTTAATACCATCATTATTGCCTACATCAATTAATGTCAGTGACTAGGTGATGAGTTTGAGAAGTGTGATTGACATGGGCAAGTCGAAGCTGCATATCTTATCACCTCTTTAACCAACAACTCATAAACAACATATTCATGGACCATGTGGAAAAAAAATCTTTCATATATAATAAGTAAATCAACCCTATACCCATCTACATAAGTAAACTCTAGAAATAGTTCATTTGAGTTTTGAGTGGCCATAACCACAACACACTTGCATTTAATTTTTTTTATTTGTTTTTTTTATATGCCCAACTTCATTTGATCTTATTGTGAGCTTAGATAGTGAAGATTAATTGAATTTGATGCTTAATAAATCCAACCAATCAATCTCTTTGGGATGATAACTTGGACTCATATAGTCCACTTCATTACTTATTAAACCTGTATACTTGTAATAAATCTTAGTGTGTTGAAAATTACCTAACAATAAGCCCTCTAAATAGTGCATCACTTCTTCAAGTAGTGACACATCTTTATATTGTTGCAATGTGACATGGTGTTGTGACCACTCTTAATATCTCACAATGTAAAGCTTCATCAACTACTAGTAGTCTAAATAAAAAAATAATATTCAACATCTAAGAATTTTAGAAGGCTCATTATGTGCACATCAATCATTTTTGCATTATCTCACATCATGTGTTATGAGCATGTAGATTTGATGAAGTAACACATCCTATAAAACTCTTTTATGGGCATAAAATAAGGAGTTGGCATATGTATCATGCCAAATATTAGTTGTGTCTCAACTAGTTTCACCTTATCTTGACCATATAAGAGAAATGGCGCTAGCTCCAATATGCATATGTTTTCTCAATATTTATTTTTTAGAGTTAAAATCAATTTCTAGCAAAAAGGTATGACAAACCCAAATGATAAATAGTAGAGTTTTGCAAGAGATGTAGCATGACCCTTGTATTATATGTCCAAGGTGTTGGAAATATTTTATACTAAAACTCATTTTCTCGTTTATATCATTTTTTTTATTTACATCATTTTCTTATTTTAAATAATTGAATTTGTAATAAGCTAAATTTGTGAAAATACATGTGTCCTTTATTTTGTATAATTAATAATTTGGTGCGTAGAGTTTGACTTACTTATGAAAGATTAAATCATCAATTTTTGTGAAATATAAGTTCATTATTCATAATCTAGATAGAATTAAACAATCAATTAGTAAGATTATAGCACAAGATTTTATTAGGTCTATCTTGACTATGAAGAATGATAAAGTTGTAACTTTTAGTACTTATACACTTGTGTATATTGAACAGGGCCACCATGGTGTGATTCTTTTTATACTGACATAAAAAATAAAATGTAACATCAATATTATAAATGTTATTACTCTTATTTTTGATGTAATTAATATTCACATATTTGTTAATAATTATTTTGATTCATAAAGAGTGTGATTTAGAAATAGTTTTATATACTTTATAAATTAAATAACTTTATCAACTATATGTTGAATATTGATTATTAATGAAATCTATATCCTATTAGAAGGATAGATGATGCCCCTTGAAGAAGCTTATAAGTTTTGATAATGCCAAATCATATAGGTGGATTATGATTTAACGTTTCAAATAATTTAAGTCAAAAGTCTCGAGAAGATAATGAGAGATTGATTGAATTAGATTGTTAGTTATTTAATTCAATTAATGAGTATCTATAATTTTAAAATTTATAATTTTTATAAGTATTAAATAATAATAGACATAAATTATTTTAAATAAGTAAGATAGTATAATTATAATTATGCAATGCTATGAATTGTAATTATTATGAATTATAGTGCATTAAAATCTAAATTAGGAGCCCAATATCTTATTTATGCTAGGGTCCCTTCTATAGCTTTATCCAAGTGTCATAAAAGAAGTCTTAATGATTTTATTTGTTTATTTAGAATATATGTGTATATATAATTGGAATAATTAATTTAATTATAAATGAATAACTTGATTTTGTTATTAAATCAAATTAATTGATATATATTAAATTGATTTGATTATATATATATATAATATTAAATATTTAATAAACTATTTAAGATTATGAACCAAATTGTCACATCAATTCATTTTAAAATATGTATTAATTTTCATTTTTAATTTTAAATATATTTATTTTGTGGCTTGGGCGATGCTACCCCATTATAACATCTTCTTCACAAACTAAATTTGGAAAAGAGGCAAACTAGAGATGATACATTCAACAGTACATTTTCATTCAAGGTAATATTATTTCATAATTGATATGAAAACTTTAAATAGTGCAAACAATATTATCCTATGTGCATTATCACAACAGAAAAAGTTGTTAATACAAAAATCTCAACAATGGTATCAAAGAGAGGTTTTGTAGTGATATCACACATGAATAAGTTGGGTTTTAATTATTTAGATGTTAGATATGATAGTGCCTTAGATAAACAAAGGCATTTCGACCTCTATTGATCAATTTAAAACAACACAACTATATTTACATTTCTAAGATTTACCTTGGTAATGTAATTGGATGATTTTAATTCAATGGTTGTAATTTTGTATTACATTTTTTACTTGGGGATGTAATTTTATTTTTCATGCACTTCTTTCTATATTGAATGAGAAAATCACTACTAGCATTGGTGTCCATGAAGATTGTCATGGTGAATTGTAGTGCCAAAGGTGGTGCCTGAAATCGATGACATTACTTGTGGAGGTTATAATGGTGAACAATAGTGCTGGAGGTGGTGGACAAGGCCAACATTTGTGCCTCTCATAGCTTCCAATAGTACATAAGGACAAATTCGTGATGAAATATATTATTGATATTGGAGAATATGATAGAACAATTCTAGTCCCGATCAACTTCAAAATCGAACAAATTTTTCATAATATGACACTACTCGGGCTCATTAGAAACAAATTGAGCAGATTCAATCTAGTTTAAGGTACAATCCTAAGCCTTAAACTTTCTTATGGAAATTCCTAGGGTATAATGCCCTAAACCAATTTAACTAGGTTGTTCAATAGTAAAAATATATGTGATGTGTAGTCATCACATATTTGTGGCATGCTTAAAGGATGATATGATATGTTTTATGGACTATGGCATGGATTGTAGCATATAAAGAATATGACATGTATTATGTATGTCTATATATTTGTGACATATCAATATGTGTATACAATTATAACAACTTATATGATAGTTGCACACTAGAAATAGTAAGTTCGTGTAACCTTCAAAAAATCAAGATATTTTAAAATAAAAATTCTTGTTAATATTTAAAATAGATAGCCCTCAATTTTTAAATATCTAAGTTGGTGAGGGAATTGATCAAGAATGAATCCCATGGTCTCCATTAATAGTTTGAAGATTATACAAGTAGGTTAGCATGTTTGTCTTGGTACCTTCCCCCTTTCAGACTAACTGAATTGCAAGTGTACTTAACACAAATTCCCATAAGTTAATTCTATGGATTATTTGCATGAATCATTTCACCATCTAAATGATTCATTTAAGAATCAATTAGTTTAGAATATGGTAATAATTTATACTTAGTTATAAAGAATAACATCCACTTTATTTGAGTCACTACTATTATTTGTACGAGCAAAGTAAAGTCATTAGTTTACTTTGCTCCATTTCCTAGAAAGCATGATTGATAAAAATTAGAATTTCTAAACAAATAATGAATAGTAGATATCCCCACATTGATATATACTATTTATAGAGTGTCAAACTGATGATAAATTCATTCAAGAATTTGTGTAGGGAACTAATTATTATAATAAGATTCATTTGATAAACTCATTGTAAAATTTTTAGGTATTTTTAAATAAAATATATTTCAGCCCACTTATCACCATTCTCAAAGAGAATAAACTTGATAAGCCTAATTATATATATTGGAAAAAAAACCTTGATATTATCTTGATTGATGAGAAATTTAAATTCATAATCATAGATTTATGCCTAAATAAACCTCATGAAGGGGTAACTCATGAGGAAACCAAACCTTATGAGAAATGGGTGAAGGTTGATGAGGTGATGAGGTGTTATATTTTATCTTCTATGTCAAATATACTTCAACATCATCATCAGTCCATGGGAACTACATATGACTTGATATCTAATCTCAAAAAAATATTTGAATATTAGACTCATTCTATAGATAAAAGCCATGATGGATCTGATGAATACATCTATGGTCAAAAATATTCTAGTAAGGGATCATATTCTGAAGATGATTGGTCCTCTGAATAAACTAGAGATCCTTATATTTGAGATTGATGTGGATTCTCAGATTGATATTATTCTTCAATCACTACCAAATTCTTATAGGCAATTCGGCCTAAGCTATAACATAAATACACATGATTGATATTTGACATAATTACTTAAAGAATTAGTATAAGTTGAAAGTATTATCAGAAAAAAACTATCTACAATATTTGTGGATGAAAAGACTTCTTCTAAACCAATAGGTAAGAAGAAGAAGAAATTTTAGAAACATGCTCATGTTTCACAGATATTTCCTATGTTACAATGAGAAAGAAAAAGCCAACTTTTCATTGCAAGAAATCAGGACATTGGAAGAAATAGTGTCGAATCTATATCATCGAGATGAATAATCAAGATAAATCCTAATTATTGATAGTTAAAATGTTTAGCAGTGGTATCTATGGATATCTAATGGATAGATATAGACACCACTAATAATATTTGTAATTCTTTCAATTGGTTCTAGAAAACTAAACAACTAAGTAGTGGTGAGATTGATATTCATATGGGAAATACTACAAAGGAAGTAGCTATTATAGTGGAAGATTGCTTGCTCTAGTTTGAGATATAAACTTTTAATTTTGAGAGATTATGTTTATGTACCTTCAATATGAAAAAACTTAATTTTTGTTTCTAATTTAGTCAAAGAAGAATTTTCTTTTTTATTCAATAATGTTGTCATAATCTACTTGAATAAGAAGTTTATCTAATTTGGTATATTAAAAGAGAACCTTTATATTATTATTATTGTCTCTACTCTACGATAATGGTACAAGTTGAATAATATTATCACCTTACCATATAAAAGAAAACATCCATCTAATATGAACCATACTTTAATTTGATACTTATGTCTTGGTTATATAAATCTAAAATAGATTTTGAGATTAAGATGGACCTTTGGGTTCATTGAAAGTGAACACTTCCAATATGTGAATCTTATTTAGAAGGAAAAATGACAAAATATTCCTTTGTGGCTAAGGGCTATAGAACTAAAGTGATATTAGAGCTGGTTCATTATCATATATGTGGCCTTATGCCTATCCAAGCAAAGGCAGTCTTGAGTATTTTTTTTTTATATTTATTGATGATTAATCAAGATATGGGTACATTTATTTGATACATTATAAGTCTGATGCTTTTGAGAAATTCAAGGAGTATAGGATAAAAATGGTGAAACATCAAAATAAATGTGTTGAGATACTATGATCTGATCATGGTGATGAGTATCTCTTGGGAGATTTTAGAAACTACTTGCTGGATCAATGGATTGCATCATAGTTGTCCACACCTGATATTCTGTAATAGAATGATATGGTAGAAAGAAGGAATAAAACTATTATGGTATGATAAGATTGATGATGAGTTATTCAGACATATTTGATTCCTTTTGGAGATGTGTTAGAAACCACAACTTATGTTTTGAACTTAATTGCATCTTAGATTGTATCTATTACTCTAATTGAATTATGAATTGGGCATATGTTGAGTCAGAAACATATTCAATTATGGGGTTTCCCTACACAATTTCTAAAAGAAAAAATAACTAAATTAGAACTAAGAACAAAATTTTGTTTCTTAATGGGATATCCTAGAGAAACTAAATGTTGATTATTTTATAGTCCAAAGAATCCTAATATCATTATTAGAACTAATGTTTGATTCCTAGAAGAAAATTATATAATAACCCACAAACCCAAAAATAAGATTGTTCTATAATAAATCAAAGGAGATAAACCATCCAAACTCCTTCATTGTCAATAATACAAGATGGAACACTACAAGGTAACACTTCAGATACCTTTAATGATTTTTCATAATGGGAAATATGTTGAAAATAGTTTTGAAACTAAAACCCATGAACTTATTATTGATATGCCGATTGCACAACTAAAGAACAATAATCATAATGATTCATAAGGATTAGTAACGATAGAGTGTATCACTAAAGTACATAACTAAGATGAGTGTCTCATCATAATGGGATGGTTATTTGTCAACCTATATAGTATACACTATTGAGAAAGTCTTGTGATAGAATCTATGATGAGATAGATATTGATCCAAAATATTGGCATAAGGTTATGAAATCAAAAATGGAGTTACTATACTCCAATCATGTTTGTGATCTTATAGACCCTCCCGAAGGGATAAAATCTATCAAATGCATGTGGATCTATAATAAAAAGAGAGAGAAAAAATAGTAATATTGAGACATGTAAAATTAGGCTTTTTGCAAAATGATTAACTCGGAAAGAAGAAATTGATTACGAAAAAACATTTTTGCTAGTAGCCATGCTAATGTCTATCTAGTGTTTCTTGTCAATTACAACTCATTATAACTATGAAATTTGATCGATAGATGTAATAATTTCATTTTAAATAAACATTTTGAAGAATACATCTATGTGATTCAACCTAATAGTTTCATAGAAAAAGGCCAAGAGCATAAGTTATGTAAATTAAAGAAATCTATTTATAGACTAAAACAAGCATCTAAATCTTGGAAAACTTATTTTGATGTATCCATTAAGTCTCATGAATTTGACTAATGTCATGATAAGTATTGTATGTATATTAAGCGATGTGATAGCAAGATGTTCTTAGTATTATACATTTATAACATATTACTCATTGGCAATCATGTTGTTTTGTTGTCTTTTGTCAATGTCTATTTAATTGGTTAATTTGATATGACATACTTAGGTGAAGCTATCCACATTCTAAGAATTATGCTTATGCAAGATCACAAACAAAGAGTATAGAGTATAGGGTTAGTCATAGTTTATTTATATTGATCAAATATTAACTCATTTTAGCATGCAAAACTCCAAGAAATATTTTTTTCTTTTCAGACATGGAATCACTCTATCAAAAAATTAGTGTCCTAAAATACCTAGTGAGATAGAGAGAATGAAGGTAGTTAATTATACATCATTAGTAAGAAGCCTAATGTATGGAATACATTGTAACAGACCTAATATTTATTTTTTCATAAGCATGGTGAGCATATGTCAATCTAACCCGAGATAAAAATATTGGAAATTGATAAAACTTATAATCAAGTACCTAAAAAGAACTAGAAATTATGTGTTGGTGTAAAAAGTAAATAATCATATACATAATGGATGTACAGACTCAGATTTCCAATTATAGGGGGATTTGAGAAATTCAACCTCACATTATGTATTACTTTAGGAAGTAGAACCATAAGTTTGAAAAGTATCAAATAATCTTGTATTGCTAATTTTATCAAGGAAGCTATACATATAATAGCTTCGTAAGCAGCCAAGGAGGCTATATGGGTCAAGAACTTCCTAATGAATCTAGTAGTTATTTATTCTATGCAGCTACCTATTATAATTTATTGAGATAATGGTGTAGTAGTTGCCAACTTGAAAGAGCCTCAAACTCACAAAAAGAAAAATATATTGAGCATGAATATCATCTAATAAGAGATTGCAAAAAGAGAAGATGTGGTAGTGATAAAAATAATATCAGTGAACAACTTGGCAAATCCTTTCACAAATATCCTTCAAGTTAAAACTTTTAAAAGATATATGGAAGAGATGAGAGTCAGACGTATGTCAAAATGACTTTAAGTCTAAGTGGGAAGTTGTTAGAAATGTTTTATACTAAAATTTATTTTCTTGTTTACTTAATTTCATGTTTACATCATTTTCTTGCTTAAATGAATTGAATTTGTAATGAGTTGAATTTTTGAAAATAGATATATCTTTTATTCTACATAGTATATGATTTGATGAATAGAGTTTGAATTATACACAAAAGATTAAATCACTAGTTCTTGTAGAATATAAGTTTATTATTCATAATCTAGATAAAACTGGACAATCTATCGGTAAAATTGTTGCACAAGATTTCACTATGTATACTTGTGTGCATTGAATGAGGCCACCATGTGTGATTATTTTTGTATTGACACATAAACTAAAATGCACCATTAATATTATAAATACTATTACTATTATTCATGGTGCACTTGAAATTCACAAATATTTATTATTAGTTATTTTGATTCATAAAGATAATGATCTAGAAATAGTTTTATGGACTTTATGAATTAGATAACTTTATCAAGTTTATATTGAATATTAATTAATGATAGAATTTGTATCTTGTTAGAAGGATTGATGATGTACCATTGAATAAGTTTATAAGTTTTGATAATGTCAAACCCTGAAAGTAGATTATGATCCATCATTTCAAAAAAGTTAAGTGGAAAGTCTTGAAGAGATAATTGAAAGCTGATTGAATTAGATTATTAGTTATTAAATTCAATTAATGAGTATCTATCATCTTAACTTGAGGTATTAAATAAGTATTGAATAATAATAGGCATAAATTATTTTAAATTATGGAGTACAATTATAATTGTGTAGTCGTATGAATTATAATTAATATAAATTATAGTGCAATATAATTTATATTGGGAGCCCAATATATTATTTAGGTCAAGGATCCTTCCATAGCTTTATACAAATATCATAAAAAATATCTTACGGGCCTTATTTGTTTATTTAGAATATATATGCATATATAATCATAATAATCAATCTAATTATAATTGAATAATTTGATTTTGTTACTAAATCAAATTTATTAATTTATATAAAATTGATTTTGATTATATATATATATATATATATATTTATATATTGGCTTGGGCGACAATACTCTATTGTAACATCATCTTCTTTATGAACTAAAGCTGGAGAGACAAACAAGAGATGATACAGCCATCGGTACAAGAGATGATACAGCCATCGGTACATGTTCATTCAAGGTAATGTTATTCCATAATTGACTCAGAATCTTTAAACATCACAAACAATATTATTTGATGTGCGTTATCTCAAAAAAAGAGATTTTTGATTCAAAAATCCCAACACATGGTGTGCCAAGTGGACAATGAAAATATGCTTAAAAAGAGTTTTGATGACATCTCACAATAATTTTTCTAAAAATATTAATAATTATTTTGATGGCTTTAATACTTTTCATATAAAACTTTTTTTTATCTTACATTCTAAACATGCAACAATTCTATTCACGAACTTATGACCTACATGTGAGATTAAGGAATTCCATAACAAATTGTTTGGAAATATGGAGTTGAATGTCACAAAACTAATGTTTCAGCTTAATGGCACAACCCATGTAATACTGACTCTATGCGTCTAGTTATGCTTCTCTTTATTTCTATTAAAGTCTTCTAAATTATTTTTTTTATTCTATTAATTACTTCATGTATTTATCTTATTAATTTTTTCCCCACATCCGCTAAGTGAAATATTCCAAGATTATGATTAGATACCATTAAGAAAAAGAGATTAGGGCTCCTTATCAATGGCATCAAAATAAAAAACAACATTTTTTTTTCTTTTGTATTTTTTTCTCATTGACTCTTGGACTGATACAAATAAGTAAACATATATTTCAAGTCTTTTTTTCATGTAAATAAATCAAAATAATACAATTTCTTTCAAATTATCATGGCCCAAGCAATTCTCTTCATTCATGCCTTAAAATTGAGTACCTAAGATTATATTTTCTAGATGTTAAATTATGATATTCTCTAGTTTTATCATTCATGCCAATATAATATACAACACATTGAGCCTCATATAGATACATATATTTTAATTCCAACAACTTCTATGTGTGGTGTGATAAACAATTAATTTAAATATAATTTTACATATAAATAATTTAATTTGTATAATAGATAAAAATGTTAAAATTAATATTTCTACTTATGATCACAACGATTTGTTGAGTATCGATTATCACTTGAAATATTCACTTTTCACTAACTTGATCAACAAATTTGTAGATTGGTTTAAATATTCTTTTTTTACTCTCAATCAAAATTGGATCAACTAGATGTTTAAATATTATTTTTTGTAGAATAATATACCAATAAAAAACTAGCATTCTTACTTTTATCTTGATACGTCCATCACAATTAGTTGAACATTTATTTTATTTCACTTTCAAAAAATAATCTTTTATCAAATATTGAGTAATAGATAATACTTTTTAAACATTAGTAGCTTTAATCTCAATAAGACTAAGTTCATTGATGCATGCTTCACATTAAATCATCTAAATCATCTACAACAAGCTTTGATAAGTAACAACTTTAAATGAAATAATAATCCCAAATACACATTTAGTAAAAAGAATTTATGTGCTGTCTCTTGTTTCTTTTTTATAAGCATGTTTGATTGTAGTTTGTTTTTGCTTATCTTGAACTAAAACATTTGGAATTGTTTTTAAAAAATTGATCCATGTAAATTTTTTGCCTTGTTTTCTTTGTAATTAATATCACTTTGCTTCTATCCCTAAATTGTAACATCTAATAGACATATTATTGATGCTTATTCTATTATTAATTTAATTACCAAAATTTTCATCTCTAAAAAAATCATATCTTAATTGATATTCTCTTCTTTCACATTCATTTTTTAATTTGGATTTGGTTTGTACTGATATATGTTATCATTTTTCTAATATGTTTTGGATATTTAAGTACTTCTGAATATTTCTAAAGTCTATTTCATAAGATCATATTTATAGCTATATATACAATTTTTTTAAAATTTATCTTAAAAGATACGTAAAAAAGTACTAACAGTGTTTTTATTTGGTAGATAAGCATACTTCATATTAGTATCTTTCCTTTAACTAGGCTCATCTCTTGCTTAACTTGAAATCTCATAATGTATCTTTACAAATATAAAGCAAGAAAATGATAAAATTTTAATAAATATATAAAAAATAAAATATATATATTTTTTGTACATTATAAATTTTTTTATCATTTTTTTATTTTTTTAGCTATATGATGGAAATTTTTTTTGATATAAAATTAAATTTAAATTAACATGAAAAGTGAGTAAAACCCATGTCTATTAAATTACTGTAATCCATAATTTTCTTGAATAATTAATTATAAAAAAGATTTTAAAAACAATCCAAAATATTCAAGACTAACTTTTTTTTTTTTAGAAAAGAAAGACATCTATCAATTTTATTTGGTAGATGTTGTGTGGAGGGCATCCCCCCTATGGTCTATTAAGGCATCTAACATCGATTTCTCCCTCATCCTATTTGAGGCATGCCTTACCTGTTTGTGTGTTTGCAAACTCGACATGTAGAATTTAGGAAATATTACTCTACCTTACCCAGTTACTATTACAGTTTAACATCAATCCATAGTATTCCTAAAATTATATGGTCCAAAGATTTGTGTTCATAAATGTTTGAATATAAATCTATATTAGTTGTTAATCTAAAACCCATCTTTCTCTTTTATTTGAGCTTTAAATCTTTTGTGTTAAAGGTAATTTCAATTAAGAATATATGGATAGCTTCATAAATAATTTTAGAAAATAATCAAATTCAATATACAATACTGAAAATATATTTTTCTCAAATTGATCAGAGATTGAATAAATATGATTTGAAATTGATCATGAGTTAATATGATCCATTACTAGCAATATAGATTGAATAATCTATATCATTCATTCAATCATTAAAAAAAACTCAAAAAAGAATCCAACAAAATCAACGAATATCATTAGTAACTGACTATGCGAGATTTAAAATTAATTTGAAGTTGTTATTACATGAATAGTATTTAAGTTATAGAAAAAAATAATTAAAAATGATACTTTTCCAATATATTTCTTTCATTTTTCTCAAAAAATAAAATGGATATATGATAAAAATGAAGATGGAAATTCACTTTTCTAAAAAATAATTTTCAAAAAATTTTTTGCCTGAATGAAAGTATTAAGGCCAATTTAAAAATATCCATACAAAAAATCCCAGTAAAAATTATTAAAATTTATATGTGAAAAATCTAACAAATAGAAAATTTCTAGTGAAGTATAATGATGATGATGTAATTTTGAATTTTAGATAGTCAAAAATAGACATCATAGATATAAATTTTCATATACGTAGTCTTTCTAAATATCTTGTGATTGATAGGACAATCCATAAAACAATAATGACTTGTTTTTTCAAATTGAATGATTTAGAACATTGAACATGAAGAAAAGTTTTAAAAAATATTAAAAAAAAGGAATACATGAGAAAATTTCATTTGTAGATTGACAAAGAATAATGAACAAGTAAATTTTAATGTGATGGGTAGTAAAGTTGATAAAAGTACTAAGTTGTATGATTGTGCTATTGAAGCTGACATTGTGATTGAGAAAGAACAATTTAGAAGATCTAATAAGATACCACCGCAAGATTAAAATTAAAATGAAAATTTTATAGAAAAACTAATTAGAGGTAAATTATAATCATATGATGATGATGATTGTTTTTTTATTATTTTCTGAACATTCTGTAGAAATGAAAACTACAATCATATGATGATGGTTAATATTTTTTTATTATTTTCTGAATATTCAGTAGAAATGAAAGCGACAATCATATTATAGGTAAATTACAATTTAGGAGATCTAAGAAGTAGATCACCCTTTTTTTTAAATTTAGTTTTATTATTATTTTTTGACAAAAATGATTTTCAATTTATTTTGGATAAATTTAAAAAAATTATTAAAGAAAAGGTGAATCATATCGAGTTATAATATTTTGGGACTTTTAAATAATCATATAATGATGATTCAATACATTTTGGTGATTATTTAACAAGGTTCAATGATAAGCGATGTGACTTTCATGAGATGGCTTGATGGCCCTAATGAGGTTTTTTCTTGATAAGCAACTATTTCTTTTCATAATATATGATTATAATTTAGTGTTGTTCAATGATAATTGATAAAGTTCAAAAAGTATTGGGTCCCAGTTATACATCATTTAGAGAGTGAAATTTAGGTGTTTAAATGTTAAAGGGGTTTGTTGTTATTAAATTAATTTCTCATAATATTGGAACAAAAATAATTTAATGAATTCATTTTATTATTAATGGCATTTTTAATAAGATGCCAAATATTGGAGTGTGCAATAAAAGGAGATAGAGGAGGTGTACTCCAATGCCCTAGACTTTGTTTTCGTGCCTTTCCTTGTGTGTTAGGGGTTTAAAAATATACAAAATTCACAAAATAAAAATTGTTGCTTAGTTTTTTTTTAAATTATACTCATAAACTCCTAAACACATTAGCCCCTTAAATCCTCATATGCCTAATTTTCTAAACTCTTAAACTCCAAAATCCTATAATCCCAAAATCCAGAAACCCTAAATCCCCAAAACCCCTTAACTCCAAAACCCCTTAACCACTAAATCCCAAAAGCCCAAAACCCTTAAACCCTAAAACCCCTAATTCTTAAACTATAAACCATACATGTCATTTTTTTGTCATCATTATAATTTTAATTTTTTATAAGTTTATTTTGACTCAAATATTAATTATAAAATATATTATGAGTGAGATAGATATAACTTGGAAAAATTTATTTATCATCAAAAGACTATAAATTTTATATAAAGACTAGAAATTTAAAAGTCAGAAATTATTATTTAATAATATGTTTTATATAGATTTTGAATCATTTTAAGTATTGCAAAAATATTTAAATATATATTTATCTTATTTATAATAGTTTATTAATTTATTTTTTTTTCATTATTATAATATCAATAAAAAAACTAGCTTATAATGAATTAACATAATACATTATTCTTAATCTTATAAAAATAATGTATTAGAGAGAAGTTAGAGGTTAACATGAAATCTTTCTTTCTTCTTTACATACAAGGTAAAGTTATAATACCTATATAAATAAAAATATTTTATTATTCATTTAAGCATATTGATACCTGCTAATTATTCAACGATTGTTCAAGAACTAGGTTTATGACATGAGGCCTTTGAAAGCACAATAATTCAACTAACCACATAATAGTAGATGATCTCCTTTTACTAAAAGAAGTGTACATGGAAATGAAAATTGTACCCCAACTTTGAAAGACTTATTCATTTAATATATCTTTGAAAATATGATAGATCTCTTGATCAATAAATTGCTAGTCGACCAGGATGGTTGTTTATAGTAGCTAGAGTTAGAGAAGATAGATTATATCCTTTTGAATAGTTGAATTGGATACTAGGCCCTCAAATGTAGTATATATTCAATTCTTAAGAAATACATGTGGAAACTATGACCCAACCTCAAAAAATAATTTCATGTAACTCAAGTTATTTATCTTTTATAAATTATGTTGAGCATGACTACTTCATACTCCATACTTCTAAACAACTTTGTCTAGAATAATTTCTTTGGATGTCATGTAATCTCTAATAATTTCTTTGGATGTCATGTAATCTCTAATAATTAATTTGAATGCCAAACATCTAAACAACTCTATATGGGATAACTGATTTGGATACTTGAGAGATTGAGATTACTACTTCCGAACATAGACAACCAACTTAAAAATAACTTAAATTTAATTTATAAAAAATTAATATGCCTTGGATAACTACTTCTAACACCATATAGTATGTAATAAGTATTTAAGATATCATATTTTCAACACAAATACTACTAAAATTACTCTTTCTAGGAGTGCTTACTTCAGGCATCAAATAACATGACATAACTAATTTTAACACTAGATATTCAATTACCCAAACTACTCCATATGAGATAAATTCTTTGGATACTAATTGTTTGGGATAATGACTTTAAATACTAAATATTATTCTAACTAAGCTACTTAGTCTTGTATGATATCTTTGAACACCAAACAAGATGGTATAACCACTTTAATCACTAGATATTCTACAAATTCAGTGATTGCATCTTTGATAATTGACAAGGGCATCATACAAATAGTAGTCACTAACCAAGTGACAATTCTTGGTGGATGTAGATGAAACCAATGATGCACGACTATCTAATATGACTAACATGACAAGGTTATGTCTAGCCAAACAACTTAATAATTAAATAAACCTAACAACACAAAATTTTTTTAAGTTTTAGAAACTAGCATCCTATCGTCCATACTTTAAAAAAAATACAAACAAATGCATTAAAGCCTAATTAGTAGAATCATACAAAAATATTATAGAAAAAAAAGGAATAACATTTGAAAAATGCTTCCATTAATTCTACAAAAAGTATATAATATTCAAAAAATAGTAGTCATATGGTAAAATAAAATTCTAAGTGATGGCTCTATTCCCTCATACCAGAGGACACCTTTTTCCTTCTACAATTACCTCCATTCCATCCAAATCAATTATAGTGCCTAACAAGTCATCTACATTCATAGCCTACACAACTTTAATTTGGAGCATAGTGAGTTAGGATGTAGCTCAATGAGCTATGACTCCATGGACTCGAACATAATAATATGATTTTAGATACATTATGATAATCATTACAAATCTCAAGATGGAATGTGCAATAGTCATTCTAATAGTAGAAATTATGATTCAAATCCTTACTATAATCTTCTTTTAGGGTAGTAATTCTTTTACAACTTTGTTATAATACCAAAACATATTATTTGTGATATGGTTCCAAAAGCTCATTAAGTGATTTATATTGTCCAATAGAGATCAAAAGTATACAAGTCATACAAATAGTAAAAATTGATGTAAGTATAGATATTGAGTCTATAGTTTATATGAGCAATTTGACTAACTAACAAAGAACTACCTATTACTTGAGTTGAGTAAATAAAATTGAGTCTAGAAAAAGATACTTAGACTCTAAGATTGACTTACTTATTTGTATATGATGATATTTATAAATTATTAGGAATATATTATATTTGACTATCAGATGCAAAGTAGATTGATCCTGATTTGACATAATGCCCACTTAGCTTATAAGTTTGTTATAATCTTTGGACTATCACTTCTATTCGGCACTCTATGTACCAACTTTTTTAAGTTGTTTGACATAGGTTTTGTGATGAGTTTATACTAATTTGAGCTTTAAATCAATATATTTTACTAGATTATAGTTTTAGTGGAATTGGATGATTAATAGTAAAATAGGAGTATTTTGTGTGAAATTAGTGGACTAGTTGGAGCAATAAGTCGAAGGGCTGAAAAGTAATAAAAAATCATGATATTTTTCATATCACAACTTGGTCACACTATTCATAGCCTACTAAGAGAAGGTCCAAAAACCTTTCTTGTTTGTGATATAATAAATTAAGCTGTGATAATCTTTGAATATCATGACTCTATTACCGAGTTATCACATTGTTTTCACTATACGACATTATCTTCATAGTCATTAAATTTTCTTGGAATCATGGTCATATTCTTTCTAAAATAAAATGATGGTCATGACTTTATTTTCACATCACTGCAACCAAGTATCCCATTGGTATAAGAAGTTGCAACATTTTCTAGTATTATGACTTAATTGAAACAAAACTAAAATTTACATAATACATTAAAACCAAGCAAAATTTAGTTATGACAAACTTTTTTGCTATGACTTTATATTTAAAGAGTAATTATCTAAGTCATGATATTCTTGCCATCATGATTTTGGGATCTAGATAAGAAGAACCTTAGTCACGACCTTTCCTTTGTATTCTAAAGAGTATTTTACTCTGTCGTGATATTCATACAACTATGACTTTGTGTTCTTGAGGTGAGCTACCTCTATCGCATCATTCCTTTACCACTATGATTTCTGTACTTATGATGACTTTATTATATTACCAATTTTATTGGTTAAATAGTATCTCAAAATCTTGTTGGTGAGGACCTCTCATCAATAAAAATTCATAAGAATATGAGTCTTATAAGTAGTAAAGTAGATTTTTGTCTAGATATTAATCTCATAAAAATTATATCAGTAGTTTGATCAACTAACTGTAAGGAAATATTATTCTAGTGCATAAGATAATTTAAGATTTTTGGTAGAATATTAGATTCTATGGTTTGCATATTTTTATCCATATAATGCATATTTAAGTAGTTTGGTTCATGATGAGTTTGGATACAGGATTAGTTTAGATTTTCTTATAATTCCCCTTTTCCCTAATATCATATAAAGTGATTGTCACCATTAAGGTCATCCCAATGATGTTTCTCTCATAGTTATTTTCTTAGTATTTGACTAATGAGACTATAAATTATCTCTATTTGAGGATCATTAACTAACTAATACCTTTTAGAAAACTCATCAATTACTCTTGATAATTATTTCATATGTATATTTTTATTCTATGGTCTATGATATCTTAAAGACTATGAACAAATGTGATCTTAAAAGTATTTATACTTTCACCTTTGTAAGCACTATACTCACACAATTAACATACATCTCGCCTAAAATATCATAGGAGGGGATCATATAAATGATTGCAACTTAAGAAGTTATCGTCATCTCATGAGTCACAACCACTCACTCACATCATATTCTTATGGATTATATGTCACCATCCATCAAATGAGTATCATGGTTTATCTATCATCATCTACTATAATAATATATACAAACTCAATAATAGATAAATATTAATTTTAATTATATAAAATCAACAATTCCATCAATTTTCATTCCACAATATATATCAAACATTGTATTTATAATCACAAGCACTATGTATGATGAGAAGTCACTAGGGTATTTCCACACTAATCTACCTTTTGTCTGGTAATTAAGCATTACATTGCTCAAATACTAAAGAAATATCATTATATACAAGTGAGTGATCTAATCCTAGAGTCTAAGTATCTTTTTAAATTTCAAGTCTATATCTACTCAACTTGAGTATCAATTAGTTCAAAATTGGTTAGTTAAAATTACCTACACATTTTATATGAGATTGATATTAGAACTTATATCCATTATTACTACTTGTATGACTAGTATACTTATAGAACTATATTGGATCAAAATAATTATCCAATGAGATTTTTTAACTGTCATAATTAATAAGTGTTTCCACTGTAAAAAAGTCACACAAAGTTGGTAGCATCATTGATGGGGATTATTTACTTTGATTAATCAACTTGATTTGACATAACTATGCCTACAAAAGTATAATTTTGTTTCTAGTTGTTTGAATAATAAATTCTAACTTAGTGTTTGAGTTGAATTTGTATTTTGTTTTGTTTTCTATTTTTGTTTGTTTATAGCCACCAAACCTTGATGAAATAAATCTCTAGAACAAAGTTAACACCTCTAGACTTAAAAATTAAAAGGACAATAAGACATATATTAAGACAAAGAGTTGAGAGAGGAGATATAGAAGGAAATAACATTAATGAAAGTGACCAAGGGGGTTGAGAACAAGATGTCCAATAGCTTATTTCTCACTATAGCTTGGGAGACTATATGTAGCCAACAATGATGAATAATTACTTTGAGATTTGGATGCAACCAATACAATAAAACCACTTTGAGTTAAAATCTAATTTGATAGCAATGGTGCAACATCATCAGTCAATAGATGATTTTCAAAAGATCTGGATAGTCATGTCATAATTTTCTTAGAGTTATGTGATTTGGTAAAGATAAATAGAGTTAGCTCCGATGAAATAAGGTTAAAATTTTTTCTATTTTCTTTGAAAGACAAGGCTTAGAGACAATTTTAGTGTTTATCTAAGAGATTAATTAAGAGTTGTGATAAACTTGTATAAACTCTCTTAACCAAGTTCTTACCACCTTAAATTACCTTTCCACAAAGAAGAAAGATAAGCAAATTTTAGCAAGAGAAGAATGAAATGCTATATGGCATTTGGATCGATTCAAAGAACTAATGAGAAGGTTCCCACATGATATATTTAAATTATAGTTCCAAGCTCAAATCTTCTATAATGGTTTGAACAACATGATAAAGTGCATAGTTTATGTGATTTTCAAGTGTTTCTATCATGAACATATCATCCTAAGAGGCTCGTTTCCTATTTTAAAAGTTTTCAAAGAATAATTATCTAACACTAAATGAAGACATTTTGTAAGAAATCAAGATGGAGTGATGGAGAGTTGTTAGACTGGCTACAATGAAGGCAAAACTTGATGTTTTTCTTTAATAAATTTGGAGTCAAAAATGAAAAAAGATGTAGTATGAGAAAATTTTTTATTATGAACTAAAAGAAAGCAATCAATTTTGAATATGTATATTAAGTGGATGAAGCCAAAGTTTTGTAGAATAAAAAATAGGATCTTAGATCCAACACCAATTCTTCTTCCACACGCAATCATCCAAATGTGAGAAACAATGAAAGTTTATCATATAGAAATTATGAAAATGTTCAATATAACATGAGATAATTTTAGAAATATTTTGGGAGTAACTAAATAGGATATCAAATGTAAAGAGCCTTGAGTTCTAATTATAACTACTCGAAGTAAGTAGAAAAGTCTTTATACAAAGACAATATTCTTGTGCTACTCATAGAGATAGAAAAAAAAAAGATCTATAGGAGAACAAAATGAAAAGGATTAAAATGAGACTAGAACACATTAACATAGAGATAAAGATTATTGACAATCAACATGGGCAACTAATATTATCAATGAAGGAGAAGAGCATAAATGAGTTATCAAACAATACTACAACCAATCCAAAGAAGTGTATATCTATAACACGTAGAAGTAGTTAAGAGTTAGAGGATAAATAAGTAGAAGACAAAGCTAAAAGGGGGGTTAAAACATTAGAGGATGTTGTGACTCATAATGTTGCAACTTTTTCCAAAGTAGTGATACCCACCGCCATGATATCTAATGTCATGATATTTTTCTAAGTGATGATATCCAATGAACCTACTACCTAACATCTCTAGCCATGAAACATGATGAAGAAAAAATGGAGAAGGAGATGTAGGTTATCCAATATAATGAACATAAAAATGATTTGCCAGATAATGACTATTATTTGGTACTCCATGTACTAACTTTTTCATGTTTATTAGGCATGTATTCACTATTGTGTGTGTATATGTATTTGTGAATTTATTGGAGAGATTCCATAAATATTTATTTTGAGGAAATTTGATAAATATTAATGAATTAGAATAATCTTGGTTGAAATTTGTATACTTGATAGAGTTGTGACTTGAAAGGGAGAAAAGAAATGAAGAGTCATGACTTTCCCATGTCATGACGTAGTTATATATTCCACAATCTAAGTAAGTAGTTAAGAGGTCCTTTTTGGCCATAAATTTACAAAACTACTCAGGGAAATCTTTGTATATCATGCCTCTACTCTTAAATTGACATAATCTTTCCACTATATAACATCATCTTTGTGATTGTGATATTCTCTTTGAGTTATAGCATCTCTAAAACATGGTAATGATAGTGACCTTAATTTCACATCATGGTAGCCAAATACCCCACTTATATGAGATATTATGATATATACCAATGTCATGACTTATTCACTATAAAGATAAAACACCAAGTAAAATAAGGCATATTAATACTTTCTTCCATGATATTATGCTCTACAGAGCATTACTCCATCTTCAATATTTTCAGCTTTTATAATCATTTGTTCCAGAGAGTATTTACTCTAGTCATGACCTTTCTAATATTATGACTTTGTACTTTAGTGAGAAAATACCAAGGCCACAAAAATTCTAAATACCATGATAATTTCTTCCAAAAAAAAAGATTAAAACCATGACTATTCCCAAAGTCATAACTTTGTGTTTCAGAGAAAATTTGTCTTAGCCATGACATTCTAAGTACCATGACATTATATTCAAAGGGAAGTTACTTGAATTGTGGTATTCATTTTCACCACCACTTTTACTCCAATGAAGATCCAATGAGATAATAAAGTTGGGATCTCAAGCTAGTGTCATGAATTCTAGGTTTAAACTTTAAACATTGCATGGATCCTTGGAGTATAAATATTTAATGAGAGATATTATTCCAAACCTAGAGCTTACAAACCTAGAGCTTACAAAAATGAAAGATAATCAGATTTCAAGTTATAAAAATGAAAGATAATCAGATTCCAAACCTAGAGCTTACAAAAATGAAGTTACAAAAATGAAAGACAATCAGATTCCAAACCTAGAGCTTACAAAAATGAAAAATGAAAGATAAAGTTGGGATCTCAAGTTAGAAGATTTCATGAAAAAAATGAGAAATAATCAGATTTCAAACCTAGAGCTTACAAAAACCCAAGCAATATTATTCCAACCCCTAATTAAAGGCAAACCTAAAGTATATGAAAATAATATTTGTTGAGTTTAGGTTTTAAGATTTAGATCCTCATTTTAGCTTTCATTAGGAACCCATCGATTTTATGAGATATATCTCAAAATATCTCGTGTGAATTCTTTTCCAATATTATGCTAAATGAGATATAAGGTTAGTTTTATATACTTGTATAATAGTAATCTAATTTTATAAATTTATATTTATAGTAATATTGTAGTTTGGATATTGGTAGATGTGGATGTTATTATAATTGAAATTTATGATCTTTATGGTATCATAGGTTTATGCATGTTGGCTATAGTAGATGATGACAAGTAAGTCATGTGACATACTCATGTAGTATGATCAGAATGAAGTGATTGTCCTTATAAACTTAATGCATGAGATACATCTATGTATGAAAACCCAAGATTGAGGTACTTTTAATTACTATGAATATGATACTTACCAAGCCAAAGACACAAACATACTTATGACAAATCTAATGTGCATATTTTAGAAGAATTGACTTTCGAGTGATGTGAGAGCTAAGTAGAATATCTAGCCTGTGAGTTTTACCATCATGTGAGAGTCATGTTAGCTATGATAGATGATGAGATGTATGTCATGAGACATATGCTATTGGAAGAAACTTATATAATGGTGACAACCATATGAGTCATTTTTTCTTGTATAACTTTCTTAGGTGAGATTCATGAGAAGATATATATTAATTATCACAAGTATAGTACTTATGAAGCTGAATATATAAACTCATTTAGATATAAAAGGTCAAAGAATACGTACTTGAAGTAATCATCAAGGGCAATTGATATATTGCCAAAAAGTAGTAGACATACAAATGACTCATGATTGGAATGAAATATGATTTTGGTGATGAAATGGCAAAGGACACAACTATGAGGGGATCATCCTTGCTAGTGATAGTCTAAGGATGATAGCCACTTTATATGCCAATATAGTACAAGAACTTTTTGATACTCATCCACCTTTCATCTGGCAAAAAAATATAACATAATCCAAATACTAAGAAAACATCATCATACATAATGAAGTGAGCCAACCCTTGAGTCTAAGTATCTTTTCGAAAACTCAAGTTTATCAACTCAACTCGGGTAGTAATTAGTTCACTATTAATTAATTAAGATACCTATACAATCCATGGTGGATTGATATTTGAACATAAGTTTACTTTGCTACTTATAGGACTTGTATACATGTAGAAATCTAATGAATGAGAAACAAGCATATAATAAGCTTGTAGGAATATGTGTTGGTTGTGAAAAATGGTGACAAGTATGTTATAGGACACATACAAGTAGAAGAAAGTTTTATGGTGATGATAGTATTATGAGTCATTTCCTCTTCTATGACTTCCATAGATGAGATATATTAGAAAATATATGTTAATTATTACAAGTATGACACTTACAAAGCCAAAAGTACAAACACACTTAGTAATACATTGTTTTTTATCTTTGAAACATTATAGGTTAGAGAATATATAAGAATATTTAGAGAAGTCATTAAGAGTAATTGACATATTATCTAAAAGTGTAGATATTCAAATGACTCATGAATTAAATGACATATGATTTTAGTGGTTAAATACCAAGACATAACTATGAGGAGACCACCCTTACTAATGATAGTCTAAAGATTATAGTGACCTTGTATTCTAAGAGGGAAAAGAAGCATTTTCACACTCATCTACCCATTCTCTGAAAGACAAATATAATTGTTGTATATGTAATTTGTTTTTTACTTAATAATCTGTTTTAATATTTTCATGTAAGTGCAGGAAATAAAATATTAAAAGCCCGGGGATGCAGCAGTAGCACAATAACAGAGGTCCCACTGTCTGGTCAGCGGGCCGAAATTTTTGGAGCAGAGCCTGGCCCGGTCCATGATCCGACCCGCTTCGGTTAAATGAACCGGATGTTTATTTTTTGTATAAAATGATTTGTATTTATTTTTCGGGTGGCTGTTTTTTGACCCGGTTAAACTGTTCATCTTCGCTCTTCTTTCTCTCTGTGCGATTTCGTGATTGCTCCATGCTGCATACTGTAAGACATTCTATTCTTGGTTTTAATCTGTAACGCATAAGCATTTTCTGGTGGAGGTAGCTAGTCGTACTGAGCGACTAGCGAACCACGTTATTTATGTGTTGATTTCTCATTTTAATTCTGTCGTGGATGCTTGTGGATTGGGATATATATATATATTGCTTGTTTCTGTATTTTTCTGTTGTTTTTTGTTCTTAATCTCACTACCCGTGGAAGCGTGTTTGCCCAACAATAATATTTCTCAAATACTAAGAAAATATCACCAAATGCAAAAAAGTAAGCCAACAATAGAGTCTGAGTATCTTCCAAAAACTCAAGTCTATCTACTCAACTCGAGTACCAATTAGTTCATTATTAGTTATTCGAACTACCTACACAATCTTTGTGAAATTTATATTTAGTTTTAAGTCTACTTTATAACTTATATGCCCCATATACTTGTTAGACTTCATTGGAAGAGTGATAAGTGTTCAATGAACTTTTGAGATTCTATCACAAATAAGAGGTTTTAGTATTGTAACAAAATTATAATAGATATGCATATGATAAATAAAATCTTCCACATAATCTTTCTTTTCCTCGGCATTTTAGAAAGAAAAAACTAGATGAGTAATTCAAGAGACTCCTCAATAGTTTTAGGAAGTTGAAAGTTAATATTCCCTTTTCCAAAATTTTATTCCAGATGCCCCACTACATTAAGTTTATAAATGATGTCATGAGAAGCAAAAAAAAGTTGGAGACATTTGGAGTAATAAAAATAACCGAGAAATGTAACTAATTTTCAATATAAGCTCTCAAAAAAATCTCAAAGATTCAGAGAGTTTTATGATTTCATGCATTATTAGAGAGCATACTTTTTAGAAAGTACTATATGATTTGAGATTAATTGTCAAATTGATATTGTTGTTCATTGTGTGGAGGTTGTTGAATTTTGGAAATATTACTTCAACCACCCTCTCACTACAAATTGCTACCAATCGATCAAGTTTCCAAGAGGGATTATCAAAGATATTTTAGTCAAGTTTGAAAAAATTATATTTTCTATTTATTTTATTATGCTAGATATAGGGGAAGACTAGAATGCTCAATTGATCTTAGGAAGACTATTTTTAGCAACTATACAAGTATTAATATATTTCAAGAAGGGTGAATTCATACTTTGTATAGTGAAAAGTAAGTAAATCAACCTATTCAAATTTTTATAGATTTCAAATGATGATGAGGAAGATTACTAGAGAATATATTGTCTCTTATGCATAGCCAATAAATAAAAAGTGGATATTAGATGAAAGGACTTTGTGAAAGATTATTGGCTTGAAGAAGATGGAGAAGTTAATTAAATGAAGGCAATTTTAAATGAAGAAAATAGTGCAAGCGAATATGAGGAAGAAGACTATGGTGGAGGTCATGTCATTTTTCAGAGTCATGATTTATAAAGAATCAATGTCAACCTACCCTAAAGATATGAAGGAAGAGGCTGAAATGATGAATTCCTAATTCAAGAACTTGGAGAACATACCAAAATAATTTTCAACAATGCAGAAAAAGTATAAGCAAAAGAAACTTTACTATTTTTTGTTGATTTACTAAAAGAGAAACGTAAGTTGGAGATAACAATCAAAGAATATCAAAAGGAAGATAAGGAGATGGTTGCTATGACAAAGAAGGTCATGATTTTTAAAGGAGTCCAGATTTTACATGCAGAATTTATGAAAAAAGTCATGGTAGAATGTGAAGTCGTGATATTGATGAAATAAAAGCATACAAAAGAAGTCATCACTTATTGCACAGCCACAATAAGAGGGATTCATAGAGTAATTCTTGCCACCCTAACTCCATAATAATTCGCAACCTTATTAAAGGTGATTTAAGGCAATGATATGACTTTTCATAAAGTCATAGCATCCACAAAATAATACTCCAAAATGAGTGACTTTGATAGATGACTTGATGCTTTAAAGAATTTGAGAAGACAAGGAGAGGAGAAATTTTATACTAAAAAAGCTTGTATAGATCATTAAAATTACTAATTAAATTGGAGATTTGATATTGGTCAAGATAAGGATATTAGCTTATCATTACTTGGGAGACAACCCTAGAGCTTAATTTTTTCCCAATGTAATGTAATAATTTTTTTACATATAAATAAGTACTCAAACCCAACTAGAACTTTTTCACATAACAAATAAAGTCATGGCACTGAGGCCCAATTATGACTTTCTTATAAGTCATATAAAGCAATGGTACTCATACTCAGCTGTGATTATCTGTTTAAATGAAAAAGTCATTACCATGTATAGAGTCATAGCAAAATTTTCATTAGCCATGACATAACCCTAACTCTATATAAATGAATAACCCTACTTTTTTTTTGGTGAATTCATTACTTCTTCTTTTTCTTCTTCACTTCGAAAAAATTCAATATGACTCTATTTATCAAAGATCTAAGCTACCATGGAAAATGAGATATTGATTTTGAAGTTGTGGATGAAAAGAGAAGAGTCTGAAATGAATTGCAAAGCCATAGGCAAGTGATAGAAGTAGCCCATCAATGAGACTTCCTCTAAAGTCATTGTGCTTAAACTAGTTTTTTTATAGAATGATAGAGGAGATGAATGACTTCAATTCTATCCAAAAAGAGTTTAGTAGGTGAGTGGGAGTTTATTGACTTTATCTTGCCTTTCTAGCCAATGATAGATAAAAGAAACTTGGACTAATTTTGTGCCCACTTAAAATGAGAGAACACAATAATCATGAGGTAGTTTACTCCAATAGAGAAAATATGCAAGAAAAGTGAAGCTATGTACTAAAAGTTTTGGTATATTTCAATAGGAAATTTATAAATAATGTGTTTGGATTGCAAGAGATCACAAATAGTATACCTTTCTAATCCCCAAATATACAATTGAACTACAAAGTAATCAACAAGACTTTGATGGATAGAAGAGACACATGGAGAGTTTTGTCAAAAAGTCCATGTGAATACTTAGGTACATAGCTCTTTACTTTTCGCACTATTTTTTTTTATACTTTTCGCACTCTATTTAGTAGTCAACCCTCCATCTCTCCACCATCACATATGAAAGGGAAATCATGCTCTTTACTTTTGTGATAGGATATATGATCAATGTGTGGTAGATCTTAAAAAAATTAATTTTTCACTTTCAAGAAGGAAAATTCTATGGCCAAATAATTCACACATCCTTGATTATGATGCTATGTTGAGTTGAAAGAGTCCTGACTAACGAATAAAGAGATGAATGGTTCCCACAAATGTCTCTCTAACATTGGTAGGTGTGAAGAGAGGGCCTAATGGAAAAAAGAAAAGAAATTTGGTACTTGAAGGGGAAGAATCAATTGATATTTGGAAAGAAGTACCACCTTTCCCTGAAGCTAACATAAATGCATTGAAAAAAATGGAGACAAAGTTAATGAAAAATTGTCACTCTGATATGATTTTTCTATAGGTAGACAAGAAGGAGGCTTGGAAGAGGTCATCAACATATTGAAAAACATCAATTTGGAGGCCAACAATAGAAAGATTCATTTGAAGGTAGAGCTAATGTCTCTATGTAGTTTCTTAGTGGCATAATTGAAGAGAAGAGACATCAACTGGGAAGAGTACGTGAGGAGAAAGAAAGAGAGAAAAAACTAAAATGGAGGAAAGAGATGAATTGTGGATGATGTATTTCAATAAAGAGTGTCTATTTCTATATTCCCAAGAAAAAATTAAAGATCATGTTATGAAGATCTTAGAAGATGCAATAAAATAAATAAAGACCAAAGTGATGTAAGAACTAAATTGTTTGGGAAATTATATGAAACCATTACAAATGAGTAGTGGAAATGATGAAGGATAGAAATGAAGAAATAAAATATAACATAAAGTATTTAGAGAAATAGTGAATATAAGACTTTGAGAAGTGCAATGAGAACCATAAACATATGTATTCTGTACTAGACTCTTGTAAAGATTTGCTAAACTTGATTGGAAGACGACAAGATGTATTATGTATTGTGACTATAAAAACGATGGAATGGACGATGAGTAATATTGGAGATTTAGAGAGACCATCCACATCCATGATTAGATTTGAGCCCTCTAGAGTAAAGTTCCCACTGAAAGATTTGGGCTATCATGGTCGAACACAGCATCCACTTGGAGCATGGATCAATTATTTCCATTATACATTGATGGCCATGACTTTATTTAAATACCATAGGAACTAAGTACCCCACTAGAATATGAAGGTTGCGGTATTTTTTAGGGTCGTGACTTCATCGATATAGAGCTAAAAATCACATAACACGAAGAAATTTTTAGTCATGTCAAACTTTTATACTATGACATTGTGTTAGAAATAGTATTTTTCTAAGTCATGACATTCTTGCCCCATCAACTTTGTGATCTAGAGAGGGAAACTCTCAATCATGACAATTCTTGCTATGGTAAATTTGCATTCTAGAGAGCATTTGGCTTTGTCATGACATTTGTGCCACCATGACTTTATGCTTTAAAATAGGAGTTACTTTTATCATGATATTCATTTTTCACCATAACTTTTGTTCTCTATAGAAGATTCAAAGAGTTCATAAAATTACAACATCAGCTTAGTGTTGTGACTTGTAGCTTAAAGCTTTTCACAAAATTCCAAACTATAAAAGAAATACTTAAGAGTTTTCAAGAAAAACATAGCAGAGGAATTGGATTTTGAGCTAGAAATCATACAAACCCTTGGGAACATAACTTCAAATCCTCAAAGGGCTAATCTAAGACAAACACAAGTAAAAATAGGTTGGAATTAGGTTTTGAGACTTAGAACCATATTAGGGTTGTTAATATGGATTGGTTTATTATAGTTTGAAATGTCATCTCAAAATATCTCGTGTAAATTCTTCCTTAATATCAGGCTAAATTGAGATCTAGGATTAGTTTATTATATTTGTGCCATGATGATGTCATTGTATAACATTTATATTTGTGGTAATAGTATAGTTTGAATCTTAATGGATATAATGGTATTTAGAAATAAGATTTAGAGTTTTAACTATGTGATAGGCTTATGTGTATTGATTATGATAGACAATGATAGGTAAGTCATGAAACACACTTACAATGTACAATATGAAGGAAGTTACAACTTTTCTAATCTTAATAGATGAGATAAATTTGCTTGAAAACCCAAGATTGATATAATTTTAATTATTTCAAGTATGATATACTTACTAAGCTAAAAGTACAAACATATTTATGATGAATCCATTATTAATATTTTATAAGAACTAGCCTTCAAATAAAATAGTAAGTATGTAATACATCTAAACTTGAGGTTTTATCTTAGTGTGAGAGTCTTGCATTGATAATGGTAAATGGTAATAGGTAAATTATGAGATACATACAAGTGGTGGTGTTTCATATGATGGCGGTGTTAATTTTGTTTTAACTCATTCCTTTATAGATTCTTGTCATGCTATTTTTTTTTGTCTTTATAGAATCTTTTCATGCTATTTTTTGTCTTTGTAGATTTCATCATTATCATTTGTTTCATTTCTCAATTCTTTTAGTTTACTTATCTAAAGGACTCACTTTTCTTTTATGTCTTTCACTTTATGATTCATTTGTTTTATTGTCAATCATGCTCAATGTTTAAGTTCAACTAAAAAATGACATACTTTTCCAAAAGTAAGTATACAAGGAGATATCCATAGGGATGTTCGGGTTTCCAATCATTGAGACCACCAATCTTTTCTTGATAGATTGACGATATTTTTTAGTATATTCTTGATCTTTTTTTTTTGAGATTTATGCTTTCCGTTCATCTATGAATGATAGAAATTTTTTTTTATGCCTCATGCTATGCTTAGCCAAATAAGTACCTAATAACTTGTTACAAAATTAGCTTTCTTTGTCCCTAATGATATACCATAACAAGTCGAAACACTTAAAAATATTACAGCACATGAAACCCACAACTATCTTGGTATCATTATGTTGTGTGGATATGACCTCAATCCATTTAAACACATTATCCACTTCTAATAATATATTTTTATTTCAAATAAGAAAAGGAATGGTCCCCTGAAATATATCCTCATAAATCAAAAATTTTCACTTCAATGATGTTATTGTATGATATTTCTTTCTACCTAGATATGGTACCCAATATTTAGTATATCTTTTAAAATTAACACAAATTTTTAATAAAAAAAATATTTTATTTTAATTAATTTTGTTCAGAAATAAAGTTGTAAAATCTAGTCTTATGGTAGCTCAAAAATCTCTTATATGAAATCTGAAAGAATAGTACTTTCCAAGTATATATTATTTATACACATACACACACACATATATATTTATATATGTATGCTTATATATGTATATATATAAATTTATAGTTATATATATTTAAGTATATGTATATGTATACATATACATGTGTGTGTGTGTGTGTATTATATGTTTATATGTAGATATATGTATGTGTGTGTGTGTGTGTATAAATTCAATATATACATATGTACGTGTACATATTTTTTATATGTATATATTTATATTGATATATACATGTGTGTGTTTTTGAAATGACATGAAGAATTATTAGAAGATATATACATGTGGTCATATTCAAATAATGGGAGAGAAGTTGAGAAGAGAAGTTTCAAAAAACTTATCGTGTATATTCAAAGAGAGAAACATGATACAGAGAAGAAGAATGTTGAAATTATAAAAAAAACACACAAGGAAGTTATGAACAGAGACACTCAAAGGAGAAGTTCTAGATGAAATAAATAAGAGAAAAACAAGAAGCAATAAGACATGCAAAAGATAGAATGAGAATTTACAAAGTGGGTTTTCAAAAGAAAATAAATGAAGAGAGATTGGAGAGGAAGAACAAATGCATTGTGAATAGTTTTTACAAGGATAAAAGTATGCACGAAAAAACACTACAAGAACACTATGTTGAAAATAAGAAAAAGACAAGAAATGAAAAAGTTGCATTGTTGATACATAGAACCATAAAAAATATATGAAAGAGAAAATGTGAAGCTTCCATTCATGTTTTGGAAAAAAAAAATCTAAGGCAAAAGCATGCATGGCCCTACTTAAGCATTTCTATTTCTTTTTTTTCATGTTTTTCTTTTGATTTAATTATTTAAATTATATTGAACTATGAATGTTGTATCTTAATATGACTACGTGAATTTAAATATGGGCTAAGTTTATTAAGTTAGAATTAATATAAAATTTAAGTTGTGTGAAATTAAGGTTAGAAATCTTTTCCTTGTTCATCAAATTATATTTAAACTATAAATTTTTAATTTTGTTTTGTCAATATTAGTAAAATATAATGGCAATGTTAATTCTAGAAAAGTTAAGATTAATAGATCGAAGTTAGATGTTGCTTGTTTAATAATATTAATGATGGAAAGGTTTAGATTATTGATTTGTAAGTACTTTAATATGTAATCTTTTATTGGATTAGCATAAAAATATATTCAATTTAGATGAATAAATCTAAAAGCATATTAAAATTGAAAAAACTGCATGTTAAATTCGAAGTTTGGTTTACTATTGACTATTTATTAATATAATTCATAAACAACTTAAAGTAATTACCAAATTTTGTCATTTTCCATTATATATTTGTTACTTCTTTAACTTTATTACTTTAATAGTTATTTTTATAAAATCATAGAATTTACTTTTTATTAGTGATTTGATCTTTAGTTGCTTAGATTAAACAATATTTATTATTTTACTAATGTTAGATCTTTTTACATTATTTTCATAGATATTTAATTCTTGTGGAGATGATATTCAAAGTTTTGTATGGAGCTAATGTATTTAAAATAAAAAACCTTTAATTTAAGGCTAGTTTCAAAAATATATCCAAACTAGTGCATCTGAAAACAACATGGCAATACCTATTGTTGTAAACAGTGGCCATTACCACGCTGTTGATTTTTTAAAATCAGAGGCTGGCATTGTGAATGCCGACTATTGAAAATACTGTGGAGATCCCATTACGCCTCTCGCCCCTCGCTCGTCTTCCCTCACTTTTCACCTCTCTTTCCCCGCCTGTCTCCAGGAGCTCCTTCGTGGAGCTCCATCGAGCTCCATGATTTAGCTCCTAGAGCTCGAGGAGCTCTGTCAAGCTCCATGATGGAGCTCTAATGAGCACCTTTGTGGAGCTCCGTCACACTCCAGCGAGCTCGATGTGGAGCTCGATGTGGAGCTCGAGGAGCTCTATCGAGCTCCACGATGGAGCTCCAGTGAGCTCCTTCATGGAGCCCGATGAAGCTCCACGAAGGAGTTCCTGGAGATGGGTGGAGGGAGGGGGTGACAAAAAAGGGGCGAGAGGTGAGGGCAGAAGGGCGAGGGGAGACGGGCAAGAAACGAGGGGCATGGGGCATAATAGGGTTTTTACAGTGTTTTTAATATTCGGCATTCACAATGCCGACCTCTTATTTAAAAAAATCAATAACATGGCAATGACCGCCGTTCACAACGACGGGGGTTGTCACGCTGTTTCTAGACGCACTAATCTGGGCATATTTTTGAAACACGTATAATATTTTAGATTTTTTATTTCAAACACATTATTTACATTCAAAACTTTTATATTCAACTCACTTCTATATTTTTTATTGACCACGTATACTTTGTCAACTTTTTGAGTTTCACGTCACTCTTTGAAACAACCAAGAGTATAATATTTGACAAATAAAAAAAATGATTGTAAATTTTGTTTTTGGATCTTTGATCTTGGGCTTTCTAGTATTAGAGAGTAGAAACTATAGTACCCTTGTTTGAAAAGATCAATGAATCATTAATATTAAAAAAATTCTTCTTTAATAAATGTCAAATATTGATTTTGTTGAACATTTTCATTAGTGATATTCTACAATATACAAATCCATTTTATTTTTTATTCTCGCCTACTTTTGGATACTTAATTGAGGAATGTTTAGATAGAACCTTTGTTCTTGTTGGCTTTGTCAAGTGGCTAGAGTGGGGTTGCTTGTTAAGGAATTTGGTGTGAATGCATGAGAAGATCCTCCATGTGGAATAATCAATATTATTTAAAACGTACTTGCATAATAGAGCATGATTTTTCAATTCCTCAAAGCCACCGAAAACTATACTTTTTGCACATCATTTAAGAAGTCCATAATAAGTCATCTACTAATAATAATAATTTTGTAATTTGTAATTTTGTCCAAGTTCAAGCTCATAATCAAAGTGAACGTGCCTAATTTGAACCAAAAATTTATCCCCTAAACATAAAATATATGATATTATTATATTTTGATACTTAAATCATTCTCAATAATAATTAAAAGATGTGCACATTAGACCATTATAAGAAACAAAGGTGGGGGGGAATTATTTGATAGAAGACCCATGTGCCCTTATCATTAAATTAATCTTTTTATATTTCTTCTTTACCTTAAGCATAACAACATTATCTTTTATATTCATTATTCTAAAAATAATGATATTCAATAGTAGTAGTATGCATCAACATCTAAACTAGAATGAAAAAAAAAATATTCCAAACATAATCATATATCTCTAAAACAAATTAATTAACTTCAAAAATCAAGGTTTAATTTTTGTTAAGAATCATTGAAGCTAAATGAAAACTATCAAAAAATTTGGCATTTCTTGAGAATTATGCAAGGGAGTATTCTCAAATTTATGTCATCTACCAAAAAATGAAAATACTAAAAAATACCAAAAAAACATTGAATATCATTAAAAAGGAATCAAGAATACATCAATAATATTTATGGTGTTCAACATATTAAAATGCCATCAAATATAATTTATTAATATAAAAAAACATTAGTCACAAAACATTTGATGATGCTTATAAAAAAATTAATTTAATTACATAGTGACAATTGTTGAAATGCAAGAATAACATGAGGTCACTACCAATATCTTCTAGATGTACTGAGCAAAGATCATTTATATTAATGCTAATAAGCATATTTCAATATAATAAAATGTTATCATATTAAATCAAGAAAAATCAACTATTATCATGTCAATATGCCACAATGTGAATATATTTTTAATGATGGCTTGCTACAAATAGTTCATTTCTTTTTTAGTGGTAGTTCTTGTAGCTGATTGTACAATGCTAGTTTGGTAAAATCTGTATGCTACTAACTCATTATTGTGGAGGTCAACCTGATCCTTATTTGTTATGTAATTTATCTTTTGATGAATTTTATTGGCTGTGTAACCAAGCTAGATATCAAATGAAGTAAGATGCCACCCAAAATTTTGATTGTTGCACTTGTGAATCTTGAAAGAATTCTTTCTTCGTAACTTAATGCTTCAATGAGGTTCATTTCAATGAAACATAGCATTTATGATATGTTTTCTATGCTTCCTGGATCTATTTCTACCTATCATACATCAAATATACTAATACAAAGAGTGAGCACTAGGACATCTTGATATATAGCATGTAGTTTATGTTAGTTTAAAGGAAAATAAGAAATGTGGATGATAATTATTATTGCTAATTTAACTTCACATAATTTTGGTTTATCTATCCCAATTCTATTACTCATTAATCATTTTCATTGTTTAGTTTGATAGTCATTGGCAGGCCCCCCATGTATGTAAGTAATCACTAAGCTAGATCATGCTAGCATAGTCCTAGTCTATCTAGAGTTAACATACATTATTCTTTCACACCATCTACTTGATAGGAATGCTTGATATAAGGCATTTACACATTTCAATTTTGTGACCAAAATTCTTTCATACTAAAAGTGATATCTTTTATACCCTTTTTGAGGAATTCAAAAAAATAGGGTTGACCATATAAACCCTAGAATATGTTAGATTATCTATGCCATCTGCTGCAAAGCAATATTTCTAGGGGTAACTTACTGGTAATCTTTCCTTCATTATAATGTGTGGTTGAGACATTCATTCATCTTCTCCATTAGGTTTCTCATTTTTTTACAATTCTAACTTTTTCCTCTACACCCTTTGATTCCTCATCATCGGCTCATGGGTAGCTACTAATATATTATTTTCTAAGATATAATAAATGTTAGCACTTATGAATAACTCCCACATAGTAGTCAGTGGATTTAATGATGTAGATATGAAGAAATAGGTTTCTCACTCAATGTTTTATTAAAAAATAGAAATATGACATCCATGTTGTATAATTCTATATATTATAGGCATGCTTGAATATTCTGATAAAGATTTGTTTCACCTCCCATTGTGAGATTTTGATCTGTTGGTGGAAGAATATATTTTGTTTCTACTATTAAGCATATATTGACCAATAAACATATCTCATAGATCTTTAAAGAAATTGATTAATCCTCTTAGTAGGTTATGGCTGATTCTATTTATATTGACTAATAAAAATAGACATACAATACACATACACACTTGACATGTATGATTCTATTTATATTGATAGATTCTAATTGGTCAATAAGCATATATTGACCAATAAACATGTTTGATTTTATTTATTGGTCAATCCTAGTAGACCAATAAACATATCTCATAGACCAATAAAGATATTTTGATTTATTAAACTAGGTTAAGGCGGGTTAATGTTGGTTGACTAGACACACTTGAAACAAATATAGATCATCTTTTACATTCAAGATCATTATTTAATTGAAATACAATGTTTGGTCATAAGGATTAGAGATTCTTCAAGTGTAGTAAAGATGAGAAGAATAAATCAAAGGAGTGGCTAGTAGTTTGGTGTTTTGTGATAAGTGGTGATGAGAATATGTCACTTGATACCATTGTTTTGTCTTAGATTGGTGGTTAAGATGGGGAGTAAGATTTGTTCTCAACCAGAAGTAATTTTTTTTTTGTGTTCTACTAGAAATGGTCAGGTGGTGTGTTTTTTATGGTCAGGTAACTTCTATCAATTGTTATATTTAATCTTTTCTTCGCCCTAGCTATTCATGCGAACCATTAACTTAACAACATTATTCATGTGATTTCATATCAATTGCTGCTATTAAGATTTTGTGTGAGGCTAAACTCTAGATGAGGACTAAAGTTGCAAAGGTCTAGGTAGACTACCAATGATATTATCTATCTCTTCAGAGAGATTTCTTTTCAATATGAATGAGTTTCTTGATCTTTGTGGAGGTGTGTGATGCATAGCTATAAATTTTTCACCTCCTTAAAAGATTTTGATTGAATTATATGTAGGAGGTATGTTACTTTTTTATATTTCAGATATTTGGTGAGGAGTAGTTCTTGCACTCATAGAACTTTTTACTATTATCATTCTTGATCTCTAATTGCCACACTAAGAGTTAATCATCTGATTTCTTTCATTTGACCATCTTATTTTTTTTTTTGGCTTATTTGAAGGCCAAGGTACAAACAATAATATTTATTTTTATTGGGAAGTAGTTGAAATCAAGAATAAATTTTTGTCTAAATTTAGACAAATGGCATGAATTATTGGAAATTAATATTTGGCTTGAGGATCTATTTGATATGTATGGTTCAGAATGATTAGGATTTGGGACACTAGAACTCCTTTACAACTTCTATCCATTTGATGAATCTAGTTTCATACAAAAAGTTATGAATAGACGAGGCTAGTCAACAATATTTTTTGATACTTATGATAGTTGTTTCAAAAAAAATATAGACATAGTTTCTAGCAAGTGAGAAGATGATGAAAAGTTATATTTTATCTCTTTGATATCGAGTCTTTTATAGTTGTAAAGTGGCAATCATAATATCTTCTTTTAGCATAATTAATAGATCGCTAATACATGTCACATACTAATTTAATAAAGATCAAAGATTAATTTTGTTAGATCTATTTATTTTTGGTGATTAAACTATGTAAAAAAATTGAATGTATTATTCTCTCAAGTCCGAGGATAATTAATTGTGGTATGCATAACAATTAGGTTTATTCTAACCAAAATTTCTAAGAGGTTACTCAGGCCAGGTCCCTTGCTAATAAATTTTTATTGGATGAAAAAGATGATACTTTTTATGTGACTAGAACCTTTATTATAGTAGGGCTCCTAAATAAGGCATGATCTATTGGGTCCTTGTAGATAGTAAAGTTCAAAAAGTATTTTGGAATGTTCTATTTAAACTCATTACAATGTATTTGAATAATACGTATTCTAGTAGTGATCAAGAATATTTTGTTGTAGAACATTTGAATCAATTTGAATAAAAGGTATTTCACAAATAGTTTCACACGTCTTTGAATTTAATTTATTGAAGGCATTCGAATGAGATTTGTTGCAACCTTCTTTCAAATTAGTTCTAGACATAATTTGTAAATGTGCTTGAATGAATTGGGTATATTTTAGTGACGTTTCTAATTTTCTTAAGTGTTTGAACAAATAACACCTTTCTCGTTTTATAAATAACTATTGGAAGAGACCAAAGGTTATTTTTTTTATTTCTCAAGTATTCTAGTAGACTTAATGTTTGGTTAATGGCAAGGCATTTGCAAATATTTTTTTTTTATTTCTTAAGTATTCTTGTAAAGAAGAGACCCAAGGTTATCCTTCTTTCAAGTTTATCTACTCAAATTTTTGGAAAAAAAAAACTAAGGGGTTGTTTTTAATGCACTTAAAATATTCAAACCATTAAAAAATTTAATTTTCAATTGTTTGAAATTTTAAGTACGTTTGATAAAAAAATATTGGGATCTGAAAATTTAAAATTTTAAGTGAAAATTCATTGAAAATTATAAGTAGGTAGAAACCTACTTAATGTTTAAGGCTAAAAATTTTCAACACATTTTTTAAAATTACCATTTTATCATTTTTTTCATTTTTTTTTTCATTTTCTTATTCATGCTATAGTTCAGTTTGTGGATCTATCTTCTCCTCCTCCTTTCTCCACCACCACAAATCCTAACCCTAACCTTATTTCATGATTAATTTAAGATAGAAAATAACAAATCAACTAGTTATTCATTAATTTTTATTTTTATATTAAAAATTTGGATAGTTTTAAAAAGTTTAGATTTTATTTATTATTTTTTAAATTTTTTATTTCTTTTTTGGATTTATGATTTATTTATGGATATGTTTTTAGGGATTTTATTTTTTTTAATAATTAATAATTATAGTGAAAAAAATTTCATTAGAAATTCTATTTATGTTGAATAATATGTAATACAATGATAATATTTATAAATATGTAAAATACATCATTTTCAGCATTCAATATTTTTAGTTATCAAATAATATATTTATATTCAGCATTCAATTTATAGTAATTTTTCAATACAAATTCAACACTTATAGCCTTAATTTTTCTGTACTTATTTTTCAACACTTAATTTTTTCAGTTTTATCAAACGGGCCCTAAGATATTTGGATTTGAATATATCAAAAAAACCATGAGTATGTTTGAATGTATGGAACATAAACTAACTAAACTAGAGTATGCCACAAGGCATGTTCAATGTGTTTTTTTTAATAATTGAGGTGGATAATTGATGGTTTGAGCTTGGATCTTGTTCTATAGGAGGGAAGATCTCTCTTAATTTTATCGGTTATTGTGACCTCGAAAGTGAATAAATTAACTACATAGAAGCACTCGTAGAGAATATGATGAGTAAATCCACACAAGCTAATGTTGAAGTTTATGTATTAGGAATTAGGATTATTTTTTAAATGAGTTGAATAGATTTGAATATTATGTTATTAGTGCATGATTTTGAACAAGCATCACATGACTTTTTTTCAGTGAGAATTTTCCAACCTTAAAAAAGCTCTTTCCTCTTGAATTACATTTTTTTCTAGCATTATTTAAATGTTGATGTGTAGATATTTTTTATATGATTTATGAATGTATATATGATTATAATTAAAATGTGTTGTTGTATCCATGGTTTGTGTGTATACCTAAATGAGGTTATCAATTTGTTTATTTGTGACAAATAGCATATAAAACTTTTGTGCATTAGTTATGTCATTAATAATTTTCAAATGATTACTTATCATTATATTGTGATGACCATAATAATATTGTTCGACAACATTACTAATATTTAAATATCAAACTTGTTAGAAGTCATCAAACATCATTGAAAATTTTTTAATAACATTGTATTGTTATTAAATCTAATGGAATTACCTCTAATCAAATTATAATTAGAATAAATCAAACAGCATAAATGGTATTCAAGTTATCAAAAAATTTTAAATTTATTGAATAATATCAAATATCATTAAACAACAGTGAATTATAATCATACTTTATGAAAGTAAAAATCAATCCTTATCAAGGAAAGAAAACCTCATGGGGTATGGGGATGATCAAGCTATGTCAACAAAAATACATTACTTATCATTGAATGTTAGGAACCACACTTACTATTGTATATAGTTTGTTTTAATAAACTATTTTATATAACCAAAATATTTTATATTTTAATATTTTATTAGTGTAAGAAATAAAATATTGAAAGATTAAAAATATAGCAATAACACAATAATGGGGGTCCCGCTGCCCGGTCAATGGGCCAAGGAAAATTTTGGAGCACAACCCGGTTCATCCAAGTGATCTGACCCTCTCCGTTATTAATATTGAGAAACTATTTAATATAAATTGATTTTAATTTCTATTTTTCGTTGTTGCCAATTTTTCATGGAACTACTCATTTTCATCTCTCCTCTCCGTGTGATTTTTCTTCGTGATTGCTGCCTCTGTAAGACTTTGTTTTTGGTTATAATCTGTATATGCATAAATATTTTTTTGGTTGATATAGCTAGTCGTGCTAAATGACTAGTGAACTATTATTTTCTGTGTTTCTATTGTGGTTTGATTTTCTGTCATGGTTTGTTGGATTGTGGTTTGATATACTATGGTTATGGATATATTGTTTGCTGTTTTCTTTTTCTTCTTAATCTGTAAAATTATAAACATTGGAAGTGAAATTACCCAACACTTACTTTGATACCAAATGTTAAGAATCACGGTGATAGTTAAAAGTTTATGGCTTTTGAGGAGGTAAAATTAAACACAAATAAAACTTTCATTGATAAAGCACACATCACACAGTGAAAGATATCATATATGAAGCACACTCCCACACACCAGAGAAGAAGGGAGAGAGAAGAGAAAGAAAAAGAGAGGAATGGAATCCTTCATTACTATGCCTTACTCAAATGCAAATAATGCATAATCACTCTTTTCTCACTCACACTCTTTCATTTTATATTTACAAGGGTTTATACAGTAAGCCTAAATAAAAAATCGCTTACTTAAGTTCTAAGTCACAATAGCACATAAATTGTCATAACTTCACTTCTGTCATGATATTAAAGAATAAGTCATGACTTGAATTCTTAAATTACTTGTCAACAACACTAATCATATTACAGCTTCATTCCAAGTCAAAACACATCATGATATCAAATAATAATGTCATGATGTCATTTATGCAGTGATACTAAAGAACAGGATCGTGACTCAAAACCTTTTGACTTTGTCACCACAATAAAAATTATGTTGCAATTTCATTTCTGTCATGATACCAAAGAATATGGTTATGACTCAAATATATGAGGCTTCTAGCCACAACAATACATGACATGTTGTGACTTCATATTTTAGAGTCATGATGGTGAACACTTGTTCCAACCTTAGAAGTATAACCGACATATAATATTTTTTTAGTTGGTGGATACTTCTCATTCACCTGGGTCTCAACTCTAAACCATTGGAACTTCTCTATACCCATAACTTTTTTCAAATAATCTATGAATCAAATTCTTCAAACTTCTAGTTGCCACATTAGAAACCATATTGTAACTATATTCGTATTGTGACACCAAAGAAATTGATCACATCTTGGATACACTAGACTTCTAGTTGCAACAACTAGAAGTATTCTAACTTTTGTCTGTTGCAACTTAGAGGTGTCAAATGGGCTGAGTCGGCACGGGCTTGGCATGGTTTAGCTGTGTTTGTGCCCAACACGACACGCTGCAATGACATGCCCGGGCTGGCACAGCATGATACTATGTCGTGCCTCAGCCCGTCGTGTCATGACAGGCACTTGGACATGACACGCATGACCATGCACCGAACATGGTCAATACAAGCTGATGCCCGACAGGCAAGGCTCGAAAGCCCTGAAAGGGCGAAGACGTGTGGCGACTTGCGGTGTGCCACTGAAACCCTGGTGGTTTTCAAGACACGAGCCCATGTTGGGTTGGCACGGTAGCCTGGTTGGGGGTCCTAAAACTAGGCAGGGTCGGGCCGACCCAACCCGTTTGACACCTCTATCACAACTTCATATTTTAAAATCATGATAATGAACTTTTGTTCCAACTTTAGAAATATGAACCAAAGCCTAATATTTTCCTACTTGGTGAATACTTTTTCTTCACCCTAGTCTCAACTCTATACCATTAGAACTTATCTATGCCTATATTCTTTTTCAAGTAATTAGTAATATTCTTCTTAATGGAAAATTTCTCAAACTAAATTAGCTTCTAGTCAACTTGTTCCTGGATGAAATAGTATTGGATGTTGATGTGCTTTCTCCTTGCATGGAAAACTAGATTCTTTGCTAGATGGATCTCATTATGACTATCACATCTGAACCCCATGTCCTTCTTCTCAAAGCTAAGTTATGCACATAGCCTTTGTATCCAAATAATTTTCTTACTCACATGAGTAATAGTCATATATTCTATCTCTATGGATGAAAAGGTAACTACATGTACCTTTTTTTCATTGTTCGGCACTCAATATACCAACTTTTTGGGTTATTTGATAGTATTTTTTATGATGTATTTATATGGAAAGTGGGATTTTAATAAAAGGATTTCTCTAGAAATTAATTTCGATAGAAATAGATGAATAGTAGTAAAATCAAATCTAATTTGAGTAGGATTTGTATACTTAGTAGAAAGATAATTTGGAGGGTAGAAAAGTAAAGTGAAAGTCCTAACATGTCCAATGTTATGACTTGGTTACTCTAGCACAAGTATGTTAAGTAGTCACAATAGCCTTTCTTGGCCATGACTATAAAATAAGTTATGGTAAACTTTACATGTCACTACTATATCACTTAATTGTCATAATTATTTTATTGTGCAATATTTTCTTCACGGAAGTAATATTTTCATGGAATCGTGGAACACTATTACTAAACATAATCTCAACCATGACTTTATTTTCATGTCGTTGCATCCAAGTAATCCACAAGTACAAGAAGTTAGAAAATTTTCAGCATCATCACATATTCATTATAAATCCAAAATCTCATAATACCAAGCAAATTTTGGTCACAATACTCTTTTTCATTGTGACTTTTTACTATGGAGAAGAATATTCTTAGTTGTGTTCATTCTTGTCAACATAACTTTATGTTACAAAAGATAATTATCTCACTAAATGTCATTCTTACCATCATGACTTGTGCATGACATTCTTATTATCATGACTTATTTTTATGGAACTATTACCTTAGTCGATACACTCTTGATGCCACAACTTTGAGTTCTAGATAAGAATTACCTTAGTCAATATATTCTTTTTTTACCTTGAAATTTTCACTTCAAAGGAGATTCAAATAGATGATGGAGTTGTGACTTTAACCCAAAGTCATGGTATCCAGCTTGAAAAGCCACATAAAAGCTTGATGAAACCCTAATGTATAAAATGTGAAACTTTCCAAAAAAGGAAGGATATTTGGATTTTGAGGCTAAAGCATGCAAAACCCTAGGTAGTCTTATCTCAAACCCCTGCTTAGGATCAAATTTAAGGTGTATGCAAGCAATGATTGATTAGGAATAGGATTTGAGAATTAGATCCTCATACTATCCATCATTAGGAACTATCAATTTGATGAGATGTACCAAATAATATTTTGCTTGGATTCTTCCATCTTCCATGATGTCAAGTTAAATAAAGTTCTTGCCTTGATTTATTTCATGGTATGGTAATTGAGTTTATATAATGTTAATTGTGATGATTTTATGTTTAGAATGTTGATGAAAATTGATGTTATTTAGAATAGAGATCTATGGGTCTACTTTAACATAGATTTGTGCATATTGTCTAAGGCAAATGATAATATGTAAGTCATGGGACATATTCAAGAGATTTCACCTAAAAGAAGTAACAACCCTTCTACCCTTATTCCATGAGATAAACTTATATGTGAAACCCCTATGTTTATGTAAGTTTAATTGATATGAGTATGACACTCACAATGCCAAAAGTATAAACAAATATATAAATATTTCATTTTTTATATTCTAGAAAAATTGTCCCTAAGATAGTTAGGGTGTTATGTCGGATATCCAACCTAAGGGTTTCAATATATTGTGAAAGTTGTGTGTTAGTCATGATAGACAGTGATAGATAAGTCATGGGACACATACAACAAGTGGTATTTTGTAAAGTGGTGATAGCCTTGTGAATCACTTTCTCATAATGATTTCTATAGGTGAAATTGATAAAAAGATGTATACTGATTTATGTGAACATGGCACATATGAAATCGAAAGAACAAACATAATTATTACTATATCACTTCATGACTTTTATAACTTTGGAGGTTGGAGGATAGAAATGTATACTAGAAGCAGTTATCAATGGTAGTTAACTTACTGCCTAAAAGGATTAGATATATGAATGACTCATAAATGGAATAAGTATGGTTTCTGTATTAAAATACTTTAAGGAACAACTATAAAGAGACTATCATTGGTAGTGATAGTCCAAGGTTGATAACCACATTAAATGCTAAGAGGGCACTAGGTCAATTCAATATCTATCTATACTTCATCTTACAATCAAACATAATATTGCCCCTATAAGCTGTAACATAGAAATCTCATCATACATAAGGAAGTAAAATAACCATGGAGTCTAAATATATTTTCTAAACCCAAGTTTCTCTATTCATTTTGAACATTAGTTAGTTCACTATTGGTTGGTCAAATTATTTACACAATTTCTGTAAAATGGATATCTAGACATACATCATTCTTTACTACTTGTATAACCCATATATCTGTTGATCTCCATTATATGAAATTAAGCACCCAATGAGATTTTGGTACCATTTTAGAAATAATAAGTTTTAGCAAAATAATGAAGTCACAATAAGTTCTTAGAGCTATTATTAGAGATTATTTAGTTTGATTGGTCAACTTAAGTTGACATAACTATCTTTGCAAAAGGATAGTTCTATTTTTATTTTTTTAGAGCTTTTGGTACAATCATTGCTTAGTGTTTATATGAGCTAAAAAATTGGGATTGAGTTAATACTGTTGGACTCAAAAATTGACAGAACAAGAAAAACTACTTTGAGATAGAGAGTTGAGATAAATACATAGAAGATAATGACAACAACAAAAATCACAAAATAGTGTAATACAAGTTATCCAACAACTCATTCATCATTATACCTTAAAAGACTATAGGTAGATAATATTGATGTACAACTACTCTAGTATTTGGATGTAACCAATACATGTGACCTAGTTTGAGTTGAAGCATATACTAATAGCCATGGTATAATAACATCATCATTATAGATGATTATTAGAAGATCCAGATATTCATTTCACAGAAACACCTCTATATTAAACAGTCATATAATAATATCATTGAAATATTTAATGATACTTATTTAGTATTTGGTCAATGTTATTTTTGATTATTGAATGAAAGGTAGCTTAAAGTTAAAATATTTTAGTGCCTTCTTAGCATAAAATATGGTTTTTATTCTTGGACTATCACAACAAATGATAATCTTCTCATAGTTGTTCTCTCAATATTTCACTACCAAAGTCACATGTTTTTCTGTTTGTAAGTCATTTGCACATTCAATTCTTTTAGGAAATATATCAACTTATTCATCATATATCTATGAGTCATTTGCAACATTGATTATTGCTTCGAATATAAATATGTATTATCTAACCTCAAATATCTTAAAGATGTAAGATGATGAGGTAATAAATATATTTTCACTTTTGGCATTGTTAGTATCATACTCATAATAATTAACATACATCTTCATATGAATTAAATTAATAAAAATCATACAAGAAGAATTGACTCATAGATATATCATCATCATATGAATCACATTTTCTTATATATGCCATATAAATTATTAATTATCATCTATCATGACCAACACATGACTCCCACACTATGATAAAACTCATGGGCTAGATTAACTACTTAACTCTCACATAACTCAAGGGAAATTTTTCTAAAATATACACAATGGATTGGTCATAAGTATGTTCATGAGTTCAGCTTCGTTAGCATCATACTTATAATGATTAAACATATCTTAATCTTTGTTTTTCACACATGATTTTATATTATATATTAAGATTAAAAGGTTTGTCATTTCTTTCTTACCAGTTACCATACCACATGAATGTATCTTATGAGTTATGATATACTTGTCACTATCCACCATGATTAACAAGAATAAACCTATGTTATAATAAAAACCCTAAATTGAAGTTTCATATAATATTCATATCCATCAACATCCAAACAAAAACATTGACGCAAACATAAACTAACTAAAATTATGTATTTATCACATACAAGTATATAAACTAATCCTAGATCTCATTTTAACCTAATATTGGAAAAAAAATTCATACGAGACATTTTGAGATGCATCTCATGGTATCGAGGGTTCCCAAGGAAAGCTTAAATGAAGATATAAGTTTCAAAACCTAAACACAATCAAATATTCTTTATGTTCATCTTGAATTTACTCCTAATTGATTATTAAAATCATGTTGCCTAAGTTTTGTTGTTAGTCTTGGCTTGAAATACAATTCTTCTCTCTCTCCTTTCTTGAAAAACTTCTAAGTGTTGCTTATATACTTTAAGGATATGTGTGACACTTTAAGCTAGAAGTCATGGAACTAGCTTGAGGTCATGAATTTTTTGGCTTGTTAGATCTTTTGGGATTACCAACGTCATATTGGGAATGAATATCATTGCTTAAGTAATGTCCCTCTAGAGCATGATATCATGGCACTTAGAATGCTAAAACTAAGATAAGTTCTATCTTGAACATAGAATAATGATACTATGAATGGTCATGATTGATATGTTTTTCTATTGCAAAATATTTTAGTAGTCAGAATGATCATGGCTAGTATATTTACTCTTTATAATAAAAAAGTTATAAATTTGGGAATGAACATGGTTTTGGTATTTTTTTTTCAGTACAAAGTTACTATATTGTATGATCTACTATTTAGTATTCAAATTACAGAATATTCTTAAGTATTATGGTATTTTTACATGATGTGTAAGCATGAGAATAGGATATAAATAGATAAATTTCATGACTTAGAAATTTTGGTAGATTTTGATAAATAGCTGTGAAATTGATAAGTTTTTAAAGATTTTTGGCTAATTGGTAGATTATGGAGCATTATGTAGTTTCAATATTCATTCTTAGCTAAAACCCTACCTAATTAGTCATGATAATCTTTTTACATCATGACTTCACTATCTCATTAGTATAATCTTTTAACTATGCAATATATTCTTTATGATTGTAATATTATCATAGAATATTAGTTATACTTATCTTGTAATAATTAAATGGTCGTGCTATTAATTATATGTTGTATTAACTAAGTACAGTACTATATTAAAAGTCACATCCATTTCCTAGTGCCTAGAGGTGTCAAATGAATCATATCATGCTAGCATAGCCTATTTTTTTGTTGCATAATCAGGCCACTATGATGTGCCTGACACAACATGAGATGGGTTCGTATGTTATGCCTGACAAGGAATGATATAGTTTTAACTTGCTATCTAGCACTTCATTAATAGTCATCCTAGCACGACTAGATTAACTTGCTATCTAGCACTTCCATGTTGAATTATGCTAGGTTGGTTTCGGGCCATGATAGGTCATACCATTAATAAGCAAATGAAAGTCCTAATTAAAATGTTTTGAAATTAAAAAAAATATCAGAAAAATTTAATATCAAAATAATAAAAACTATATATCACTATAAATTATTAAATTTAAATGAATTAATTCAATAATTTAAAATGTTTTAAATGTAGTTCAAATATTCTATGAAAAAAAACAATACAATCTAAAATTCTGAATGATAAACTTAAAAAAATTATGAAACATAAACAATAAGAATTTACTAAAAAATATAAAATCATACATATGGAATAAGGGAAAAAGTAAAAATAAAAAAAAGGCATTGTATTTTGCACGTTAGTCCTCTAATACCATGATCAATCCATGTCTATAATATGGTAGGGTGAAATTGTGGATTATAGATCATGATCATCATGTTTGATCTTGAAGATAGTGATAATGGAGGCCTCAATATCCATGATGTCCTATGAATCATCATCCACTAACAACTCTTTTACTTTATCTTGAATGTCAAAACTTTAATCTTCCTAATCATTCAAGAAAGCAAGTATTTCTATGATATTTAGTCATAATCTAGATCTCTTATTTGAAATTATATTAGCAATCACATAAAAAGTAGACTACGATGTTGTGCCATTAACTAGAGGGATTAAAGTAGACTACCATTGTCGTCACTGATGCCGCTGCGGTTGCCACCACCACCATTGCCGCCACTGCCACTGCCACCGCCACCACCACCACTGCTGATAATAAAAGTATGGTGGGCGATGATACTCGACTAATGAACTTGAGATTGAGCATGTTTTTGACAAGGTGACGAGCTGCTTCTCCCAAAATAGGACCCGATATTCCTCCTAGACTAAAATTACACAACACTACACGACCATCATCATCATCATCATCATTCTAGAACCTAGTACAATTAGACCCAATCATTACAAAATCTAGAGCAAAAAAACTTATTTACTCATACGTTCGCTTTGTACCATGTGATAATTGCATATCAATACAATTACTAAAATTTTTAAGACCAACCTCTATCTGCATGGTTGGCCTAGACTAGAAATATCATCCCAAAGCTTTAGGAAAAGTTTAATATCTATTGCTTTTATTACCTACATTAGTGAGCAATGAACAATGATGACCTGACCAGCCCGAGCAATTATATATATTCAAAAGTGTGGTTGTGTGTAAATAGGTGTGTATGTCTGATAATATATACATGCCTACAAATTAACATATGCACCCACTTATGTACATACTCGGTATATACCTACATATATACTCAGTATATATGTACGTATATACCTAGTATATTCATACTTATATACTCGGTATATGTACATATACAGTGCATGTCATGCGCCACATGACTCTAGAAAGAAAGATCATCACACCACAGAGCTAGCACATGAGGCCCAGTATTGCACTGCCAGAACATCCAACTCTGCATGGTAAGTAGAAACCTAGTATCATTAACAATTTGCACATACTTCAGACTTTATGAAAACTAATTGATAGATAGAAAATAAAAAAAGTTGCTCGGTGAAAATTAGAATAGTACATGCCCAGACAGACAGAATTTTTATCTTCCAAAACATAATAAAAAAAACAACACATGCCAAAATAAAATAATAGAATCTCCAATGACCTTGATGCTAATTCAATCACAACATGCTTTCTATCTTATAAATCTAACATGCTATTGAAGATAAATTTTCATCATGTATTTCTTCTTCCGTGTGGTGTTGTACTTGGTCTTTTTTACAGGCTTGGTTGCATTAGGAATGAGGCACCTAAATGCATGTATTTATATTATTGAACATGATATCATAGCGGGGGAAATGAAATTGATAATGCCACCACCACCACCATCATTTCATCTAACATGTTGGAGACTGCCCCAAGACACCTGATGTTTTTTTAAAGAACAAAAGTAAAAGTGTTTGGAGCATGCCGTCAATATAAGCACCACGCTATCTAGACTAGATACAAGTGAAATGAAAAATACATAAATTAAAATATAAATATAATGAATATTATATATATTCAACACCTCAAACTTAAAAGAAAAAAGAAATTAAGATACTCCAAATATTTCTCATTAAAATCTTTGCCAACAATTGTGATGAAAATGGTTATTGCCTGGCCTGACACGTGCCCAACCCAGAATAGCATGGGTCATAACCAGGAGAGCCAGGCATGCCCTCATTAAGGCTTGGCCATGGCACCCGGTCCACCTCACAAGGGCCCAGGTCCTAGACCCTAGACTTTTATGGGCCATGTCCTCTGGACAGTGTGTGCAGGTGGCAAGTGCTGAGCATAATGGCAGTATTATATCAATATATTATACAAAACATAGATGTGTTAATTGTTATGTGTATCTATATATACACATAATATAATTATTGTGTATTACAATATACAAAATACATATATAATGTATATAGAATGTACATACAATGTGTATATATAAATCATATTGAATATATACACATATAGATAGAAATTATTATGTAGATACATGTATACATGATGTAAATACACAATATATACATACATACCTAGTATATAGAAAATTTAAAATTATGAATTAAAAAAATTAAATAACATTAAAAAAATTCTTTAATTTAAAATTATAAGTAATACTTATAAAATAAAAAATGGTAACATAATCTTTCAAAATACAACTAAAGCATAAACAATATTACAAATCATTAAGTCTTAAAAAGATAAAAATTATAAGATTATTTTCAATCTAACTGTTATGATCTGTACAGCTTTAAATTTTATCATATACATCATCATATGTATTTTGTTGTGATGTAGGAATTTGTAACTGAAGAGTGAAGACTCATCTATATATTATCTTAATCTTTCTACTATAACAAATTTTCAATAATATTGATTGTAATTTGATTTTCTTATCTAAAATAATATTCACTATCATAAATATGATACACTTTAATATACAATAAACACAGTAAAGATCAAAAAATCACGAGACATTTTAGATATCATGAAAAAAATTTTATATAATTTTTACCAAGTCAATGCATCTAGATTCTTCATATCCTATAGAAAAAGTAGAACAATAATTGATGTCTAAATATTTTAACAAGTTATTCTTATAGCTCTAACTTATCACTTACCTCTAACTTTTTTGAATTGACTCATATTCATATCTAGAACAATAAAGATGATAACAAGTTATTCATTTATAAAATATAAATATATGAATATTCATATCTTAAGATAAAAATGACTTAAGTTTAAATATTCCATGAATCAAATAATATTAATACATTATTATACATCCTGACATATTCAATGTTATTTGATGTCTTTTTAAAATATATATTTTATGAAATCTACTAATAATTTTTTTGGTGAATTTATTTAGTTTCAAAGATATTATGTAATTTTTTAATAATATATAATATGCTTTCAATGATCAATATTCAATAATTCTCTTGGTATTACTTGAGAAGGATTGAATTTGTTTGGTAACATTTGATGACAATTCCATGTTATTCAATCACATTCAAATGTTATAAATTATACAACTTTTTATTATTTCATATGAATTTTTTTTGATCAATTTCAATCATTTTCAATAAGTATGTAAGATATGTTAACATATTTTTTATATTTTATGATTAAATTATATGTGTTGGTGTTACAAAAATAAAACATACATCAAATAATTTGAAATAGAAAATTCATAAGAAATAATGAAAAAAAATAAACAATAAAATAAAATACAAACTAATAACACTCAATATTTGGATGATAAAAAAAAATCAAAAAAAAAAAAACTCTATTATAAATGTGCAAGAGGAGCTCTCAAATGAAAGAGCAAGCAAGATGAATCTTCACCCACCCATAGTTGACTTTTCCCCACATATCATTGATCTTCAAATTTATTTGTTGGATTTTTATACAAATTGATAATTTTCAATGATATTCAATAATATCAAATATTTGTTTAATGATATATGAGTTTTAATAATATATAATTTATTTTAATATTTCAACATTTATTTTATGACACTTAATTTTTTTTTATTATTATTCCAAAACAATTCATTGATATTTGACATCATCAAATCAATCCTACTTCATCAAAATAGAAATATATATATTTTTATATATGTCCACAAATTATTGTTCAATTTGAATCCTAGAAAAAACTCTTGTTACACTTGCTAGTAAAAATTTAAACAGCGTGCACTTTTAATGATTTAAATATGTTATATAAAACTAAAATATGAACATGTTGTATACTTTTTAAAAAATAAAAAAATATTCATAAATATTTGAAGTCATAAAAAGTTGTCCTAAAATGATTTGAAAATAAATCACCAATATATAAAAAATATAAAAAAAATATAAAAGGATAAAAAATCATGAATATTTATCACATTTCAAACAAAATAGTTAAAAAAGCCAGATTTTCATGATATTTTATGGAAAACTTTTGAGTCGTTCAAAAAATATTCTAACAAATATCAAGTAATTATCATTGAAAATATATCAAATAGTATTATTCCTCCATCAAATGTATTGTATAATGTTCAAGATTCCTTCAATCACCACTTACATTGCAAAAAATCATCATAAAACTAAATTAAAATACATTGTTTTTAAACATATATATATATATATATAATATCTTGCAATTTTAATGCGCACACACACACACATAACATCATGTGTATATATGCATATGCATATATGTATGCAAATCTATAAATATATATAGATATATTGATGTTGTTCTATATGATGTCTATATTTATATGTGGATGTTATGAATGATATACATGTACATATAAATTTACATATATGTGATAAAGGTGATCTTAAATCATGATTGAAAGAAAAAATAATTAGTTGCTTGTTTAATTTATAGTATTACATATATTTTTATGCACTAAGAAGACAATGGCTAGAAAATAAAATATAGAAAGAAAGGACATATTTTTTAACAAAAGATCATATCATGATTATGATTCTAGGAAAATAGAAAATAGAAAGAGATATTTTAGTAAAATGAAGATTATTGATGGTGATAGTCATCTCTTAAAATATTTCTTGGCTAGATCTTTCTCTATTTTGTTTTATTTGTATTGTGTTCATTTTCACCCCCCTTCAAGCATGACAATGCATTAGAATGAGTGCTAAATTTGTATTGAAAGTCATTAAATAAGAGATATTGTAAACTTTCATGAAAATTAAAATAATTTGTTTAGAGGAAAGATGAAGGAGTTAAAAGATGCTGAACATTACATTTTCATGAATAAAATGGTAGTTAATTTCATTGTATTTGATGCAAGCATGAAATATATAATTATGTAATAGGTGAATAACATTTTGATTGTCACAAAGGAGGAGAGATTGATGTTCAGGTTGAATGCCAATGTCATGGAGAAGATATTGGAGTCACATGAGATCATCAATAGTAGTGACCATGGCACAATATTATGTTTATGCACTAGAGTGGGAGATGGTAGGTTACTTCTTGGAACCAAAGTTGATGTATTTTCATGAATAAAATGATACTTAATTTCAATGTGCTTGATGCAAGAATGAAAAATAAGATTATGTAATAAGTGTGAATAACATTTATGAATGTCATAAAGAAGGAGAGGGTGATGTTCAGGTTGAATGCCAATGTCATGGAGAAGATATTGGAGTCACATGAGATTAGTAACAGTAGTAACCATGGTGTGATATTATACTTATGCACTAGAATGGGAGATAGTAGGTTACTTATTTGAAGCAAAATTAATGTATTTTGATTCAAGAAAGATGCAAAAACTAAAAGTAATTTGTTGATTTAAAAGGTTGACTTACCTAATCTACATTACAAAGGCATTAAAAGTAAGTGGAATTTATTATAAATATCTCAAACCACATGTGAGGGTTTCCTTGATGCAACTAAGTAATAGTTTTACTACATGAAAGTCCATGGTTGGATTTTGGAAGTGTTGACTGACTAAGTTTACAACATAACTATGATCAAGGCGAGTTAAGGTGAGACATGGAAGGGACCCACAAAGTCATTGATAAGTTATAGGATTAGTGAGATGCTCATCATCTGGAAGAGGAGAAGGTTTGTGGGCAATGGGGAAATTTGTTTTTGTAGCATCAAGCATGTTTGTTTTAACTAACAGGTCATGTGCATATTTAGTTTGAGTAAGAAAATAGGCATCAAAAAATTTTTAACCTCTATCCCCAACAAACAATTGAGATTGCATAAATACTTCAAAGAGAAATCATTATTCAGTCAAGTAATGAGTTAAGATATAAAAAAGAGTTCATTACCAATAAGAATTATGTCATCAAGATAAACAAGAAAGAGAACAAGATAAGTAAGTGTGATGAATGAATAAAGAATTATCAGCTTGACTGAATTTAAAACAAAAAAAAAAGATTTTCGACAAAAGTTTAGCAACCCAAGCACAAGGGGCTTGTTTAAGGCCATATATATTATGTAGAAGACAAACACATTGCATGTAGATTGTTCTCATAGAACTAGGAGATTATTTCATGAAAATCTTTTTAAAGAGATTAACAATTAGGAATAAATTCATGACAAGCAAGATGATGAGATGACTAGTGGTAGCCTTGACAAGGGCAAAATGTTTCACCAAAATCAAGTCTAAGAACTTGGGAAACTCTCTTAGCAACTAAACATGCTTTAAAGTAGTCAATCATACCATATTCTTTGAATTTGGTGCAATATTCCCATTTGTTGCTAATAACATTAACATTAGAAGGTTTGGACACTAAAATACTAAGTGTTATTAGCATGAATAGTATCAAGTTCTTCTTGCATGGAAGTTATGCCGATGGAGAACCTTGAGCGTATTTTTTTTGTGTATTAGGATCATTGCTAACAATAAAGGAAACATGAAGAGAGGTGATGGAGAGACAAAATTAGTCGTTGAGATAGAAAGGTGATATTTTCCATGTTGGGGTTGTTGAGGTAGAGGAGAGGCAAGAGATAAAATATCCATAAGGTTAGGATCTAGAGTACGATTAGGAAAAGAATGAGGTCGAATAAGAGATTGAGGCAGAGGAGGATCTTGCAATTGGGAAAAAAATGTGGATGTTTTAGGTGAAGAAAATAATGAAAACTTGAAGAAAATCAGCAAGATGATGTGCCATTATGGAAGGCTTATTTGGTGGTTGGTGTAATGAAAGATATTCAAGCTTATATGAATGCAATTCTTGAAAACTATTCATCAAGATTAGAAAGAGTTGTAATGGAAAGATTATGAAAGTAAGATAATTTATTTTTTATTTAGAGAAAACAAATCTCATTAACGAAAAAGTGTTGAGAAATGTAAATCTAATTTGATGGTGGATCAATACATCTAAAACATTTGTGTAAAAAATTATATCCTAAGAATGAACAAGGTACAACCTTTTTTGAAGATTTGTGCATGTTAGAGGTTTTTTAATAAATAAACAAGAGTGTACCAAAAACACATAAGATATAATAACTTGGATGGTAACCAAATAATTTAAAATATGGATAATTATTACTAATAGAAGATAGTTGTCGTCTATTAATAAGATAAGACATAAGTGGCAATTAAGAAAGTATCAACCATATTTTAAAGGGGCATTAGCATGAAAAACAAGAATCAAACTTATTTCTACAATATGACTATGTTTTATCTCATCTAATCACCTAATCCATTTTGTTCATGGGTATGTAAATATGATATTTATTTTATCCCATTTTGAAGCAAATGATTTGAATAATTATTTGAAGAAGACTCATCTCCTCCATCATATTAGAAAGTTTTTATCAAAAAGTTTTTCAACAAACATTTGAAATTTTAGAAAACATGGGTAAAAATTAGATTTGTATCTTAAATGATATACACATATGTATCAGATAAAATCATCAATGAAAATAACATTGTATTAAAATTTATATGTGAAAATAAGAAGTATTGGCCTAAATATATCACTGTGAATTTTTCAAGAAGAAAACTCATAGTAGTTTTTGATTTATTAAATAAACATTTACGATAGTTTCCAAGTTTATAATTAGTGCAAGGAGTATCCTTAACTATCCAATTGGAAATAGTAATAACCTTTTTATTTTCTAAATTCTGTAAAAAGGCATCATTAAGATGCCCTAAATGAGCATATGAATTTTTGAGTATACTACTTGAGCTTTTGTAATAATATAAGTTTTAATTTTTTCATTTTAAAGGATAAAAAAAATTCTTTTTTATGATATTTGTCATTATCTACTATATGGAGTCCTTGATAACAAAAATATAAAAAGTTAAATTCAAATAACAAATATTGTTATGAATAAGTTGACTAACAGATAATAAATTCTTTATTATCTCAAGAACTACTAAAACATCTTTAAAATTTAATTTATCATTATGAATGTTAATAGATACATTACCAGTATAGTAAGTAATAAGTAATGCTTCTCTATCTCCAACAAGAATCCGATCATTACCAAAACAAGGTTTCAAAGTTTTTAATTTAATTCACATTTGAGGATACTCAACTTTGTGAATAGCTGAATTTTAACTTATAATTTTCCAAGAGAATCCATCTAGGTGAAGATGGCATGCTTAGGGATGTGAATTTTAAATTATCATAACTTAGATTATCTAGAACTTTTTGAGTTATGTGGAAATAAGTGTAAGTAATAATTTGTAATTATTTTTCCTATCCTTCTATTTTTTTTACAAATCATACTTTTAGCATATTTAATACTCCTAGTAGATTGAATAATCTAATCTCATATAATAATAATGACTTTCCAAAATGAGATATCATCTCGAGATGAGATATTCCAAATATCTAGAAGGTGTAATAGAGTCATAACATAAAAATTATCATAACTTCACATCTCTTCTCTCTCCTCCAAGCCTTCGCTCAACTAAGTCTATTAATTTTACCCAAAATATATATAAATTCAATAGTTTTATAAAATTATCTCCCATAAAGCAAAAATACATATGAATATAATAATAGATACACATCAAATCACCTAGAAAAGTTAGTATATAGAGTATCGAACAAACTCACATACTAAAAGTATTGCTCATCATCAAGAAATGAATCTCTCTCCATCTTTTAAAATATATCATAAGCATCAATACAATAAATAGAATTACAATATATCATTATCAATGAAAGACACATATATAATATCCCAATGAATTTACACAAAGTATTCATATGCATTTTTCAATAAAACTTTTTAATCTCTTATTCCAAGTTTCCAACTATTAATGTCTTAGTGATTACCATGTTGTTCAGTTGGATCTTTAGAGATTTCAAGGTTGTATCATTCATGGCCCCTTACAATCCAAATATTTTATTGATAAATTCCCTATCAATTCACATTCAAACTTCTCATTTGTAGTATTTCTCGTATTAGATATCTTCTAAATTAGAGTAAAAGTATCTAACAATAGTTGTATTCTCTCATTCTATGTGTATGCACAATTAGTTCCAATTTATCCTTTTAATCATTGCTCGAAAAGTCAAAATAAATTCATCGAACTCCCACTATCCTATAAAGCTCTTCTTCACCAACATAGAGATCCTCCATATCTTCTCTATTTATATAAGAAAAATTAGCTCTAGCATTGTGACTTTGAAAAATATTCTCGTGGCAGATTGCCTATGTTGCTTACCATTGGATGCGACTCAATTCAGTCTTCCATCTCATTGCCCATGGCTTCAAAATCAATATTTTGTCATTCATGTTTGCTCATATCTTTGATAGTTAGGGTTATAGAAGTTTTTGTTGGAGTGGAGAAAAAGAAAATTTAAAACTATCACAAAAAATTAGGGTAATGAGCTTTATATTGGATTAGAGTTTGTCATAGCTAATAAGAAAATTACTATGGCTTTTCTCATTTTCATGACTTCTCTTTTAAAGGGAAAGTCATGGTTGGGTTTAAGTGTTGCAACTATGATTGACTTACAAGAAAGTTATGGATAGGTTTAATTGGCATGACTTTTTTGGGGTATCTACATGTATAGTTGTCTAAGTGCATATGTATACATTCATAAAAACATAAAAAAAATTATATTAGACATTGCAAAAAGTAATTTATTGGGTTGCCTCCAAAGTAATATTACATTTAATGTCCATAGCTAGATTTTTCATTGGATCTCCAATTAGATCATTGATCTTAGTGATCTAGGAAAGCTTCTCCATTAAATCATTTATTTTTTACTTATCTTTCATATTTCACCCCTAAAACATCTTCTTTGGGGTATTCTACCATGGATGTCATAACTTTGGAAGAAGTCAAAACATCTTCTTTAGTAACATCATGACTAGCTATGAAGTCATTGTCATATAGAGTTTCTTTCTAGATCATATTTATCATTGCTATGGAAAAAGTTGTGACTTTATTTTTAAGCTCATGTTCTCCCATTATCATGGATTTATCTTTTTCCATGTCTCTTTTCATTGATCTAGCCTATAAAGTTGTAGTATATTTATAAAGCATGATTTTCTTTTTTATGGTTGCTTAATCTTCATATACCTTTGGATGTTATATTTGTGTTACTTTTACCTTATCTTTATCTTCAAGTGAATCAATCATTAGTTGTGAAATTTTTCTTTCTTCTACTTCTGCTCCAAACTCAATAATTTCATAATGTTGTTGAATCAAGAAATTGTTTATTTTTTGCCTCTTCCTTCACATCTTTAGAGTAGCCTCACTTGGAATCTCCATAAGTCATGACTTTGAATAATATCATGACTTCATATTAGAGATGTCAACCGGGCCCGTGCCGGTCCCGGCACGGTTCGGTGCCCGTGGCACGGCACGCCGGCACGGGTTTGTCCCGTGTCGGGTGTCCCCCGAGCTTGACCCCCTTGCCCCCCCACGGAAAAAAAAAATTAATAAAAAATTTAAATTTCAGTTATTGGATCTCGCATCCAACGGCTAGGGAGCAGAATCCAACGACCCTCATGATTCTGCCCCCTAAAAAATTCAAAAAAAATTAGTTTTTTTTTAAAAAATGTTTTCTTTAATCTATAAATTTCACCCCCCCTTTCTTTAACATTTATGTTTTTTTCATAGACATATTTCTCTCAAATCGCTCATTTTCTCTCTCAAAAATCTTGTTCCTCTCTCTCGGGACTCGGGATTTCAACATTCGGCTTGGATTTTCGAGAATCTCAACTTGAGTTTTGAACTTTGAGCTTGACGGTGGTGCACCGTGCACGTGACCGACCTCACTACTTTTACCGGGTAATTTATTTTAAGTTTTTTAACTCTCTATCTCTCTAGTTTCTCTCTCTAGACCAAAAATAGAAAATATTAAAATCAATCTACTAGTCTCTAAATAACTATTCTGAATAATAAAAATCCTAAAAAATGACAAATACTAATTAAACATATTTAAATCTAGAAAATAAAAATATTACACAGAGGTATGAGGCTGTTGAAACTTTGGTTTCTCTAGTCGTCTCAACCCAAACTTCTAAAAAACAAAAAACCAGGAGGACTTCTGTAGTTTGGACTCATTTTAATTTAATAAAACAAAAAAATGTTAGGGGTGAGAAACAAGAAATGACACAGTACAAATATTGTATGTGACTTTTAACATGTAAGAGTGCGTTTGAGACTGGGCACCTTAAGAGACATGCTGAATTATGCACGAAGAAACATGTTCCATTAGATCCTAGGCAAACCCAACTTGGCACTGTATTTTTTGAGACTAGATCGAGTTCAGTTTCAAAGTTTACTCCCTTCATATACTCCAGCAAGTTGGGTAGGGACGGCATGACCAGACTTATCACATTGATTGGTCTTCCGATCAGATTTTCGGAAGATCCAAGGGTAGTGCGCATCATGCAGACATATTTTCAACCTGCTTATCATAGGATTCCTAGGTCCACATCTAGGAATGACATATTAAAGATGTATAAGTTAGAAAAATAAAAAATAATTAATGAATTTATGGCATATAGTGGAGTGGTGACCGTGAGATCTGATATCTGGATAAGTCACGATGAATCATCTTATGCATGTCTCTCTAGCCACTATGTAGATTCTAACTGGATAATGAATAAAAAAATTTTAGAATTATCTGAGATTCTTCATCCTCATGATGGCCCGACCATTTTTTGAGTGTATGATGAAAATCTTTAGGGAATATAAAATTCAAAATAAAATTTTTAGTGTCACATTCGATAACACATTTAATAATGGAGTAGTGATCAACATGTTTGTTAAGAATATTAGAGACGTACCATTAGGAGAGATTTTTTATGTCAGATACATGTGTCACGTGATTAACCTGATTGTTCAAGCGGGTATGAAGGTGTGTTCCCCCGCGTTGGATAATATACGTAATGGACTAAAATATATTTGCACTCCTCGCAGACAACAAAAGTTTGGTAGTCTCTTTTTGTCTAAAAATCTTAAGAAGAAGAAATTCCAATCGGATGTGAGACATCGTTGGAATTACACGTACCTGATGTTGGAATCATGTGTTGGATATGAACACGTGATATCTGACTACGTCAATAGTAAGAATGACGAACTTATTATTGAGGATACTGACTGGGCTTCAGAAATTTTATTTATGAAATTCCTGAAGATTTTTTATGACACGACGAACATGTGTTCGTTGGTTTATACGCCCACGACTTGCATTGCACTCCGATGCATATGCAATATTAGTAGCATGTTTAGGAAGTATCGAGCTGACCCAACACTTAGCCATATGGTTGTAGAGATGGAAACCAAGTACTTCAAGTACTGGTCCACCATTCCATCTCTTTATTGCCTCGCTGCATGCATGGACCCTAGGGTTAAGGTGGAAGGGATAGAAAATACCCTGACCTACATTTCCTCCTGCATGAACCTGGAAGAGCCACCTGAAGGGTTCATTCACGAGAAGTTGACTGACCTGTTCATATACTATGATACTAGGTATGGTGGTAGTAGTAGTGAGACTGTGATTACGGACATTGATACCTTGTTCAGAGATGACGATTTTTTCATTCAGCTAGCGAGGGAGAAACGTAGGGGTGGACAATCACATAGGAGTGAGCTTTCTCGGTACTTATATACCGATTACTGCTCAATCCTATCACATTCTAATACTAAGAAACTTGATATATTACAGTGGTGGAAATCATATGAGTCCACCTTTCCCGTGCTATCTAGGATGGCACGGAATCTACTGACTCCTCCGGTGTCGAGCATAGCATCGGAGTATGCTTTTTCTGTTACAGTGAACATGATTTCGGATAGGAGATCGAGATTACGTCCAGATATTGTTGAGGCATTGGCTTGTTTGAAAGATTAGGAAGATTCGAGATTTAGCATCCATGATTGTGCTGGAGCTGGGACTGGGACTACAGCCGCATCTACTGCGATAGAGGAGGAGTTAATTGCTGATGATGATGATCAATATGATACTGATCTTGATGTTGCGGCTGATGATGCTCATGATATGCCGATTGACGATTGATGATGATCTACTATTTCTTGATTTCGATGTTTTGTTTTTTATTGATGGTAAGTTTTATTTATACGTTACGTTAAAACTGTAATTTGTTTGGTTCGCAACTTCGGTATCTAATGGCTGATTGGTCATTTTTCATTTGGTTTGCTTATATATTTTTTAATTTTTAATTTTTTTTAATATAATTTATTGATTTATTTATTTTTTTTGTTTTAATTTGTCATTAAAAAATTTATAACTACATTATATAATTCTAATAACTTTTAAACTAAAATTATATTACATTATTAAAAAAATTTTAACTTAGTAATTTTAATAAATTTTAACATTTTTCATATTATAAATATATAACATTATACAGTATCTATAATTTTTTATATAATTTAATAATTTATATAAATAAAATAAAAATAAAAAAAATTAAAAAAAAAAGTTTTACTGGCCCGTACGGCCAGGCCGTGCCTGACTTTTTTAAACAGTGCAGGGCCAAGCACGGCACGGTACAGTAACCGTGACGTGCCAGACCCGACACGAAAGCATGCTCGTTCTCAAAAAATAGGCTAGGCCGGCCCGTTTGACACCCCTAGGTAAAACTAAGTCCATTTTAATAAAGAATTATATTTTATTTCATACTTACCTCGATCATTCAGTGTTGGCACTCGATAAAAACCTATTATTTCCATGAGGGACAACAAAAAGCCAACAGACAGAATATACATCAATTTAGAGTTGATATTATCTCAAGTGAAGATACAAGAAAAATTTTAAGAAGTCTAAGCCATGAATGAATAATCAAACTAATTTGTATAGCCATTTGGACATCATCAGACATTTTGAGAATAGTCAATGATCATGAAAACAATGACTAATTAGACAATCAAACTAATTTAGAGAGTGCTTGCAACACCCCCCACCCAACTCAATTAATACCACTACCACCAAATATTCTCATTTCTTAGCTCTACGTAGACATCATTCTTAGATTATATCTAAGGAAATTTTAATAATATTAATTAATATTTATACATATAAGTGATGACGATTGTGGCATATGAACATGCGAGGCAAGGCTAGCCATTTTTCTCACACGTAGAAATATTAGTATGACATTCAATTTAGTTCTGACAGTGTTAGACAAAATGTGTATATGCATATTCTTCATTCACTAAATATGATCGTATGGGCTGGGCTTCATTTAATATATACAATTTAACCCAAACTAAGCCCGACGCTACCTTATTTAGCACTTGCAATGAGTTGAGCCACCTAAGAAGTCAAGCTTCCATGCCTAAAGGTTGCCCGGTTAACTAAAGGACGCAAACGGGGGGCTTGGCATGTTGGAGAAAATTAGCCCACCGAGTTTGATGCATGTTGCATTCAATTGTCCCCACAAAATCACTACTGATGTGTTGTGATAGTGAAGTGAATATATTGCATCATGTTTGGCCGAGAGATTATTGGACACTAGTTTGACAATGGTGGACGAGGCTTGACTGAGTCAATAGGGTGGGCAAGCCCTTATTTTAGAAACAACTCTCTCTCTCTCTCTCTCTTCCCTCCCTATCTCTCCCCTTCCCTTCCTTCCTCCATATCTCTCCCCTTCCCTCCCTCCCTTTCTATCTTTCCCCTTCCCACCCTCCCTCCCTATCTCTCCCCTTCCCTCCCTCCCTCCCTCCCTCCCAATCTCTCCCCTTCCCTTCCTCCCTATCTCTCCCCTTCCCTCCCTTCCTATCTCCCTTTCCCTCCCTTTCTATCTCCCTTTCCCTCCCTCCCTCCCTATCTCCCTTTCCCTCCCTCCCTATCTCCCTTTCCCTCCCTCCCTCCCTATCTCCCTTTCCCTCCCTCCCTCCCAATATCTCCCCTTCCCTCCCTCCCACCCTTTCCCTCCCTCCCACCCTTTCCCTCCCTCCCTATCTCTCCTTTTCTCTCCCTCCCTCCCTATCTCTCCTCTTCTCTCCCTCCCTCCCTATCTCTTCCCTTCCCTCCCTCCCTATCTCTCCCATCCCCTCCATCCCTCACTACCTCTCCCCCTCCCTCCCTCCCTCACTACCTCTCCCCTTCCCTCCCTTCCTATCTCTCCCCTTCCCTCCCTCCCTCCCTCCCTCTTTTTCTGTCTTTCCCTCCTTCTTTCTCCCTCCCTCCCTCTTTCTTGTCTCCCACTCCCTCTCTCCCTCCCTCTTTCTCCGTCTTCCCCTCCCTCCCTCCCTCTTTCTCTGTCTCCCCCTCCCTATCTCCCTCCCTCTTTCTCCGTCTCCTCCTCTGTCTCTCCCTCCTTCTTTTGTTGACGGGCTGTTCGTTTAAGTTGAGCGGGCTTAGAGTAAAATGACTACTAAGCACTTAATGAGCATTTATTGATTTATTGCTGTAAAGTTTTTTTTTTAATATTTTCTTTATTTCAATTATTAGAAGGGATATATAAACTTCTCATGTTTCTTGACCTAGCCTGCTGAACATTTTTAATTGATTTATAATTGGTTTCCTGCTGCTGCGCGACTCTTCTTCTTCCTCTCTTCTCTTCTACTCATCTTCTCTGTTCTGTGCTAATTGTTCTTAAGAATTCCTTGTTTTTAACAAGGAATTGTTGTTCTAAAACAACATTCTGGTATTAGAGCAGCGTTTCCTAACTGAGATCGAGATTATTTTTGAATAATATTCAAATCTAATTTCTCCAGATTAGGCGTTCTCTGAAAACCCTAATTATTTTCACAAATTTCTTAAGATCTAGCATAGATCTGACCAGATCTACTAAGATCTAAAGGTTTTGTGGTTTTTAAAACCTATTTTTTACAAAATCCTCACATTCTGTTCAAAATTTTTCAAGTTGTTCTTTAAAATTATTATGTTTTCAAAAGCTCAAAACTCATCAAACTCGGGTTCGATTCCTATTCCCTTGTTTGATGGTGAAAATTTTGATTATTGGCTTATTAAAATGCGAATATTATTTATCTCCCAAAATATATGGGAAATTGTGATTTCTGGATATATAGAAGCCCCAAATTTATCTATTCTGGAAGGTAAAGATTTGTTACAAGAGAATGAGTTACGAAAATTAAATGCCAAAGTATTACTTTTCATCCAACAGGGTGTAAGTAATGCAATATTTCCCCGATTGCTTGGCTGTACTCAAGCCAATGAGGCTTGGGACCTCCTAATCGAGGAATACAAAGGAGATAAGAAGGCTCGAGGAGCTCTTCTGCACTCCTTAAGAAAAGATTTTGAGAATCTGAATATGAAAAACTCAGATTCTCTTACTGAGTTTTCAACTCAGTTTCTTGATATAGTTAATCAACTTAAGATTCACGGAGAAGACATCTCCGAGACTCGATTAGTTGAGAAATTACTAATCTGTATGCCTGATAAATTTGATGCCATTGTGGCAGTGATAGAGGAAACCAAGGATTTGTCAAAGCTGTCAATCCAGCAAGTTCTGAGTTCATTAAAATCATACGAAAGCTGATTATTGAAGAGGGCAGAAAGTTCTGGAGAAAATACAATGCAGTCAAGATGGAAGGAAAATTCCAACAAGGCTGAAAATTAATCCAGAGACATGAGGAATAAGAGAAGCAGTCAAAGGTATGAGTTAAAAAATAAAAACAAAAATAAAATTAAAACTGACTCTTCTTCTACTCTCTCTAATGACTCACCTAATGACCAATATGTCTCTTACAATATATGCAAGAGACTAAACCACACAGCGACTGAGTGTTGGTTTCGAAAACAGAATCAATGCCAAAACTGTAAAAGGTTTGGGCATAATTCGAAGAACTGTAAAAGCATCTCCAAATAGAATACTATTTTTACAAAGCGAGTAGCCTCTGTAGAACATCTGTTTTATGCAAATGAAACAGAAAATATACCTTCGATAAATACCTAGTTTCTGGACAGTGGTTGCTCAAACCACATGTCTGGAAATAAGGAAATATTTGTGGATTTACTTCCAGTGGTAAATTCACAAGTCAAATTGGGCAATGGTGAATAAGTTCAGGAGCAAGCCAAGGGCAAAGTGGCAGTACCCACCTGCTTTGGAACGAAATTCATAAAAGATATACTTCTGGTTCCTACCTTGGACCAGAATTTATTAAGTGTTGGCCAGTTAATTGAAAAGGGTTATAAACTGTCATTTGAGAATAATGTGTGTGAAATCTTTGATCATGGGAGTGATCAACCCTCATGGATAGTAAAGATGTCAAGTGGAAGAAGTTTTCCACTGACATTTGCTGAGAAAACAGATAGGGCATTATCTATGAATGTCCAATCTGTAGCTTCTCTCTAGCACAGAAGGTTTGGGCATTTAAATTATTTAGACCTAAAAAATATTTTTCTAAATAATTTTGTAAAAGGAGTGCCTTCAAACCTTGTAATACCTACCTCTGTCTGTGAAGAGTGTTCACTAGGAAAACAAACCAGAAAGAGTTTTCCAAAGCACTCTGCCTGAAAAGCTTCCAAACCCTTAGAACTATTGCATGCTGACATATGTGGTCCTATGTTAGTAAAATCATTAGGTAACAGTAGTTACTTCCTACTATTTATTGATGATTGCACAAGACACATATGGGTGTTCTTCTTGAAGCACAAGTATGAGGCACTTGAATTCTTAAAAAAACTCCTATCACTTGTTGAAAGACAATCTGGACTAAGTGTAAAAATACTTAGAACAGATAGAGGAGGTGAATTCCTCTCTCAAAAATTCACAAATTTCTGTGAATTTAAAGGAATAGCTAGGCAGCTGACCACTGCCTACTCACCACAACAAAATGGAGTTGTGGAGAGAAAAAACAGAATTGTAATGGAAATGGCCAGATCACTTCTAAATGATAAAGGTTTACCAAAAACCTTTTGGGCAGAGGCAGTGAACACATCAGTGTATCTGCTCAATAGGTGCCCTACCAAAGCACCGGAAAACCTTACTCCAGTGCAAGCCTGGACTGGAAGGAAACCAAATATCAAACATTTAAAGGTATTCAGGGAGTGTTTGTTACTCCCATATACCAAGTGCACAAAGAACCAAACTAGACTCAAAGAGTCTTAAGTGCATCTTAGTTGGATACAGTCTGCAATCCAAGGGTTACAGACTGTATTCACCAGAAACTAAGTCATTTCTAGTGAGTAGAGACATTTTAATTGATGAAAATAATAAGTGGGTTGAAAGTTTGAATGAAGCAAACTCTGGAACCAAAAATGGTTGCACAGAAGCTGCTGTAATTAGCAACAAATTAATAAGCGCTCCAAGGTATGATTTCAGCTCACTCTCTGAATTTTCTTCTGAGTTTTCTACTGATTTTTCTTCTGAGTTTTCTACTGATTTTTCTTCTGAATACGGTTCTGAATGCAAATCTAAATATGTTTCTGAATATAGTTATAGTTCCTCACCTAATTCTGAATCTGTGACTGAACCAAATAAAATAACTTCTGTTAAATATAAAGACTTGAAGGATATTTACCAGAGATGTAATTACGCCTCAGTTGAGTCACTCAACTATGAAGAGGCTGTAAAACATCTATTCTGGTTCAAAGCAATGCAGACAAAAATGTCTATCATTGAAAGAAATAATACTTGGACTTTAGTAGACTTACCCCAAAATAAACACAGCATAGGTGTTAAGTGGATTTATAGGATTAAGACTAAATCAAATTCAAATCAGCCTATATACAAGGCTCGATTGGTAGCTAAAGGCTACTCACAAAAACCCAGAATAGACTACCATGAAACCTTTGCTCCAGTAGCAAGGTTAGAAACCATAAGGCTTTTAATAGCCTTAGCTAGACAGAAAGGCTGGAATTTATTCCAATTAGACATAAAGTCAGCCTTCCTAAATGGAAGACTAAAGGAAGAAATATATGTAGAACAACCCCCTGGGTTTGTAAAAAAGGGGAGTGAACACTGTGTTTATAAATTAAATAAGGCTTTGTATGGGTTGAAACAAGCTCCTCGTGCTTGGTATCAACAAATTAATTCATACTTTCTGAATCAAGGATTCATCAGAAGTAAGAGTGAGCCTACACTCTATATTAAAAGAGATAAGCATTCTGGAATTTTAATTGTCTCTTTATATGTAGATGATGTTATTTTTACAAGCAATAAAATTGAATTAATAAATAACTTTAGGAGAGAAATGGAAACTAAGTATGAAATGTCGGACCTAGGAAATCTAAAATAATTCTTAGGACTTGAAATAACTCAAGACACAAGTGGTGTGTCCATTTCTCAAATTACATATATTAAACTATTACTGAAAAATTTTGGAATGAGTGACTGCAAGCCTATATCTACCCCCTTGGAAGTAAACCAAAAATTACTTTCAGCTCAAGGAAAACCTATAAATGAAAAGACATACAGAAGCTTAATTGGAAGCTTGTTGTATGCATCAGCAACCAGACCTGATATTGTATACTCTGTTCACCTGTTGTCACGATTTATGCATTGTCCAAATCACATACATTTAAGTACTGCCAAGAGGATATCGAGGTATCTTAAAGGCATAATTAATTTAGGTTTGAAATATCACAAAATTAACCATACAGAAATTGTTGGTTACTGTGATAGTGATTGGGGAGGAAATCCATAGGATTACAAAAGTACATCTGGATATGTGTTTAACTTAGGAACTGAGGCTGTTTCTTGGCAATCCAAGAAACAATCAACCGTAGCCCTGTCTACAACTGAAGCTGAATATGTTTCAGCTTCAGTTACAACCTCCCAAGCCTTATGGCTCAGAAAGCTTCTGAGTGACTTAGATAAATCTCAAAAACATCCAACAAAAATTCATTGTGATAATCAATCGACTATATCTATTGCGAGTGATATGGTAATGCATAGTCGAACTAAACACATAGGCTTAAAATATCACTTCATTAAGGATGCAATTGAATCTAATGAAATTAAATTGGTTTTTTGCAGGACCGAAGAACAAGTGGCCGATATATTTACGAAGTCCCTGCCGAGAGAAAAGCTTGTCTACTTGAGAGAAAAGCCTGGTCTGATCTCAACTACATCGAATGGGGGGGGACTATTGACGGGATGTTCATTTAAGTTGAGCGGGCTTAGAGTAAAATGACTACTAAGCCCTTAATGAGCGTTTAATGATTTATTGCTGTAAAGTTTTTTTTTTTTAATATTTTCTTTATTTCAATTATTAGAAGAGATATATAAACTTCTCATGTTTCTTGACCTAGCCTGCCGAACATTTTTAATTGATTGATAATTGGTTTCATGCTGCTGCTGCGCGACTCTTCTTCTTCCTCTCTTCTCTTCTACTCATCTTCTCTGTTATGTGCTAATTGTTCTTAAGATTCTCTGTCTCTCCCTCCTTTCTCCCTCCCTCCCTCCCTCCCTCCCTCCCTCTTTCTAGTCCCCCCTCCCTCCCTCTTTCTAGTCCCCCCTCCCTCCCTCTTTCTAGTCCCCCCTCCCTCCCTCTTTCTAGTCCCCCCTCCCTCCCTCCCTCTTTCTAGTCCCCCCTCCCTCCCTCTTTCTAGTCCCCCCTCCCTCCCTCTTTCTAGTCCCCCTCCCTCCCTCCCTCTTTCTCGTCTCCCCCTCCCTCCCTCTTTCTCCGTCTCCCCCTCCCTCCCTCCCTCTTTCTCCGTCTCCCCCTCCCTCCCTCCCTCCTTCTCTCCCTCTTTCTCCCTCTCCCCCCTCCCTCCCTCTTTCTTCGTCTCCCCCTCCCCCTCCCCCCTCCCCCTCCCCCCCTCTTTCCTTCTACCCATTTCTCTCCCTCCCTCCCTCCCTCCCTCCCTCTCTCCCTCCCTCCCTCCCTCTCTCCCTCCCTCCCTCCCTCCCTCCCCCTCCCTCTCGTCTATTTCCCACTCTCCCTCCCTACTGATCACTTCCGAAACCGTGATCAATCAATAATCAGTTAATCTCTAATCCGAGGGGCATTGTATCTACGTAATACTGGAACAAGGTCTCATTCTTTACTTCTTATTTATTAAGTGATCCCATACTTCCTTCACATGGATGTGGCACTGGAATTGGTCCGGGCCAAGGATCCAAAGGAGAGAATGGCAGGGATAGAGAGGTTGCACAAGCATCTTGAAGCTTCCCGAAAAAGTTTGAGTTCGGTGGAAATTAAGGGGTTGATTGATTGCTGCATGGATCTCTTCACAGATGGAAATTTCAAGGTTTCGGAGGGCGCTTTACAAGCCTTGGCATCGGCTGCTGTGTTATCGAGCGAGCACTTGATGCTGCATTTCAATGCATTGCTGCCAGCGGTGGTTGAGCGTCTAGGTGATTCTAAACAACCTGTTCGTGACGCTGCTAGACGCCTTATCCTCACTCTCATGGAGGTATTTGATCATAATCTGTAAAAATGTATGGAAGGAAATTATGAGGGTGCTTAGTTCGTCCTTAAGAGAAAATATGGGCTTAAACATGTTATATTTGGTCGAAGCTTTCTGCAATATAGCAGGCTTTGGTTTCTTAATTTGCTTGAATGGATTATACATTTCATTTTTTAGTTTTTATTTAACAATACTTAATGAAATTTATGTATGAACATAAAGATATTTCTGAGAACATCTTATTTAATCTTTATCTGAAATATCGTGCATGAAAAGTTGATTAATTTTTAAAAATCATGATTTTTTTTCTTTATTATGGTTGGTCGAATTGTTGAAGGTTAATTATAATTTAGGGGTCATGTTGTTGCCATCGTATTATTTTTTGGTGTGATCTTAAATCTTAATACACTTAATTAATGGGAATTGAAGAGAAGGTTGAACATTTAGATGTTGGTATATTTAGAAGTATACATTAACTACCATGAAAACACAAATTTGGGAATGAATGCAATAAGGTACTAATGATATGAACATTAGTGATCATTTTCTCCTTAAGTGATAATGTTATTTATTTGTTTGAGTTCATTTTGTAATTAAAAATGGATCCAAACGCACCTTGGTGCCAAAATGGGTCCCTCACTTGTCCAATGTGCCTAGGCATGAAAATCTTGTTATGTTTTCTTATTTTAAAATAAACATATTTAATCATTTTTTAATTATTAAATACATATATAATGTACATTTAAATGAATTAAAACTTATATATTATTATTTCAAGTATATTAATATATAATATTAAAATATAAAAATAATATATTAGTTATAAATATTGAATAATTACCACATATAACAAAAAAATTTCAAATATGAAATATAAAATACAAAATAGTAAGTTATAGTTATACAAACCAATGAAAAATAAAATAAATATAAAATGTATTGCTCGTTACATAAATTTTAAAACCATGTTTACTATTATTGATAATATTCTTGTATACTGTAATTTTTAATTTTTATCTTTTTTGATAAAGCACATATATCGACATTATTGGATATCATGGAAAGACATGGTCATGTTATGGAATTAAAAGCTATTCCTCTTGATCTAGATCAAGGGATATTTGATTTTAAGATATTCCAAGATTTTATATTAATTTAAAATTGGATTTCTACTAGAATGATTTCGCATTATATAAAATTTTTATTAAAATAAATATAAAATATATTGCTCGTTATATGTGTGTGTGTGTGTGTAGATTTCTACTAGAATGATTTCTCATTTTTTTTTAAAATTAAAATTTTAAAACATAGAAGAGAGAATAAGAGGAATTATAGAAAATAAATAATTTGAGATAATTGAGTTATCTTATTTATATTAACAAAAAGTTTTTTTAATTTAAATACTAGGGAAAAGGTGTGCCTCTATAATAATGTCATTTTAATATTGAATAATAATTTCAATTATAATTGATGAATGACTTTCTCATAATTGGAGGTCCAAATAGATCTAAAATAATTATGAATTTAGATATATTATAGCGATCAAGATAAGATAAATTTAAATGCCAATGTTTAGGCTTCATTGGGTAAACATAAATCATGAATGTAAATTTTAAATTGGGTAAGAGATTTAAAAAATGTAAAAAACTAAAAATGAAGGTTGTGTTAGCCGCCATTTGTAAAAAAATAGAAAATGATACATGATCGTATTTTGAAAATAATGTTGCCATCATTTAAAAAAAATTGTTTAATTTGGGAACCTACTATTTCCTCAAAAGCTTGTTGGTCCATACAGTTCATCGATTGGACCATTGGTCCAAGTGGTTCATGCCCAGTTCATTTGCCTTATGACTCAACTGTACAAGTTGGACTTGTCGAGGGACCGGTCAATGACCGAACTAATTAGGTTGATCGGTGTGATTCAGTTTTTTCATCAAAGGTATATACTAGTCTAGGTGGGCATGTCCTAGTTATTTTTTTTTTCAATACTATCCAAAGTCAAATGATTAAATTGAATGCTTTTTTTTAGGATTATGAGTTTGATCTTTAGGAATGATGAATATGCTCTTTAGCATGTTGTTCACTATATATTTTTTTTAGGATTAGGTCTTATTTGTTCTAATCCTGGGGCCTCGAGACTATGGCCTGATGAATAGCATGAGTTGGGTTTAGAAGCGAATGAAGAGGATAAAAAATTGGATGCTCACATGGTTATTATATTCAATTGTACTTCATGAGAAAAATAAACATGTTGTAGTGTTGTACACAATACTCTTGTTCTAATATATTTTTTTATTCATAACACAAAATTATCACCATATACAAACTTCTTTTTGTATGATTATACTCATATATCAAGCTCTTATTAGTACACTATCATCATGGCTAATTATAATAATATTTGAGATACTATTCTTCATTTGTTGGAAAATTTTGTGATAGATTACAAATAATATTTGTTAAGAAGGTTAGGCATGATATAAAAGCATACTGAATTATAATCATTTCATAGTAAAAAGATGTTATTAAATATATTGTGTGGATTGCCAAAATACTTTTTCTCTGATAATTTAGATAATATTGTCAAGCTTTCATTATTATTAGTAATTTCTCATAGATGAGTTATTTGTTGGTTTACCATGGATAATATATTTAGTTATTGTGATTTTGAGGGGAGATTTTTATATGAAATTTTCTAAGTTTTTATATAGCACGAGTATCAAATATTATATATAAATTGTGAAAAATGTGGTATGTTTTAAAAAAAAAAAGAAGTAAATTCTATTTGAAAATTTTTTTAGTGTTCTTATCATTTGGACTAAAAAAATGTATTTTAGATTATTTTTATTTCATGAATTCATATAATAATTTTTTCTTTCTAATATAGCTAAATGATATTATCACTAATGATGATGAGTTTTCAAACAAATGTTTGTGATAATCTTCTATATTTATATGGGATAATATACATTTTTGAGAGAATTCTATCAAATCGAAAGCATATATTTGATATATTTGAAATATATAATTTTATTCACATATATGTAATTATATAAATACTAATATACAAGATTTCATAAAAAATATAAAATTAAATATATTTGAAAGTGAATAGTATTGGGAAGACTGATGACTTAGAAAGTTATCATGTTGTATGCATATATCAGAGGTTGTGTTATGATACAATTACAAGTGTCTTTGTCTAAAGACGATAAGTTTTAGGTTTGAGATTTATCAGATATAGATTTTTTAATTTTAAAAGATAAGATTATTAAAATATTAACTTCTCTTAGAGTTTGCATTAAAGTGTGAGTCCCATGCATTAGATAATATTATCTGAATGATTTCACACTAAAAGATAAGATTACAACTTCATAATGTTATCTGAATGATTTTGATGAAATTAAATCACCAAACATAATATTTTTTATTAAATTCTAGAAGAATGGCATAATCACATCCGGATTGATTAATATTTTATTGAAGATAATATTTATGATAGTTGGATATAAATTTTGTGTGCAAGGACTAGAATTTAATTTATTGTAATATTCATTGAATTTCTAAATCAGTAAACATGTTTAATTTTTTTTTGCCTGGAGTACAAGATATTTGTATTTCAGTTTGAGTGGAATATTGTTGCATGGTATTATAAATAAATATCTTTTTCATAATATGCATTGAGTAGGCCTTAATTGTTTTTTTTTAGTTTTTTCCAAATTGGGTAACAGGATTTATGGTGCTCCTTATGGTTTTATCGTGTATGCATATATATGTTCTGCCATTAATGAAAGAATAAATTGATTTCATTTTACTCAATGGATGTAATAGTTCCAATCAAGTCTATCTGATGAACCTTGGATTGTTTGAATATTATCCTCTTTTGTGGTTTAATATATCTTTTGGATTCAGGTGTCTTCTCCAACTATTATCATAGAGAGAGCAGGCTCTTGTGCATGGACAAACAAAAGTTGGAGGGTACGAAAAGAGTTTGCACGGACTGTCACATCAGCAGTTGGTCTTTTTGCCTCTACTGAACTTCCTTTTCAACGTGCTGTTTTACCTCCTGTATGTTCACAATTTTTCATATCTTTCATGTGTTAGAAAAATGTTGGGGAAGAAAACTGGTTAAATTTCTTTAATTACTAGATCTTGCAAATGTTGAATGACCCAAACTCTTCTGTAAAAGAATCTGCTGTGTCATGCATCAAGGTTGGTGACTTTCAAAACACATTGGTTTCCCTTCCATTTTTTTTTCTCTGGTTATATTTTCTTCATTTTTTGTAAAATTGGGAGATGCAATTCAATATACTAATCCATCCATTAACTTTTCAGGAGATGTATATACGAACTGGGCTTCAATTTCTTGATGAAATTCAATGTTATCATCTCCCCTCATATATGGTGAATATTTAATAATGCTTTTGTTTTTACAATTCATTGGATATCCGAGTTGTCAAAATGTAGGTGTTGGTGTCTGTTTTGGCCATAATTGTAATGAAATGGCTCTTGTTTTATTTCGTGGTTTGTTGAGGCTGATAATGCTCAACTGACCATGATGCACTTTGGATGAGATCAAACTATGTTTAGAAACTTTGTTATGAATCATTTCTTAGTTTTTCCTATAGTACAATGATTGAATACATTAGGTATTGATGCATTTTTATCTTGTATGATGATACTAATACAGATAAAAGACATCAGTGCCAAACTAGACAAGATCGAACTAGAGATGCACCATTCGCCTGGATTTGATGTTAATGCTGGTGAGGTGAAACCTAATGTTATAAAGTCCAAGAAAAATAGTCCAAAAACCAAAAACTTAATAAAGGATATTTCTCCTTTTGGAGGTTAGCAATTTTTTCCCCATGTTATTATTAGTATCTTTGTTTTAACTTTGTAAAATATCAAAGTAAAAAATCATACATCATTTGTGAAGATGTGTAAATCAATTAATATAAAATATAAAATATGAAATATAAAATATGAAATATGAAATATGAAATATAAATATAAAATATAAAATATAAAATATAAAATATAAAATATAAAATATAAAATATAAAATATAAAATATAAAATATAAAATATAAAATATAAAATATAAAATATAAAATATAAAATATAAAATATAAAATATAAAATATAAAATATAAAATGTAAAATATAAAATGTAAAATGTAAAATGTAAAATATAAAATTTAACATTCAATTTCAAGTTAGTGTATAAATATCCTAAATATTCATTTTATAAAATTGAAAGTTTAGACTCTCTTATATTATTCGGGATGTTTTTTACTAGCTAATTTATAATAGGAATATAAATGATAATAATTAATTTATTTTATATATTTTTTTTGATAAAATAATAATTTATTTTTTATTATTTTTTATTTTTTTTGTTTGCTTGTAAATAATTATATTGGAGACGACGTGTCTAATTGTTTGTTTATCATAATAAAGAGCAATGTAGAGAATATTAAAAAAAATCAATCTCTTTAAATAAATTTCAAATTCAAAGTTCATATATAATTATAGTCATAGTCTTATACTTTGATTTTGTATTAGATTTGAAAATAATAATTTATTTTTTATTTTTCTAAGAAATACATAGAGGTGTCAAATGTGTTGTGCTATGCTAACACGTTCCATTTTTGGGTGGTCTAGTTGGGTCACTATGCCATGCTGGGCATGACCCAACATGAGAGTCATGCCGTGCCTGGCCCAACACGACTACAAGTTTGCCTAGCTTAGCATGACATGACTACAAGTCTGCTTGGCCCGGCATGACATGACTAGTATGATTCTAGGCAAACTTGGTGTCTATATGCAATGTTAATGAAGCATGTACAACACAGGCATCGGCCATCGCCACCACATGCTTCCATCGTCATCGTCATCACATATCGATGATCAATCATCATAGAAACATAAAAAAAAAATAAATAAAATAAAGAAAATAAAATTAATTACATATGCAAGACACATCAAACATAATTTTAATGAAGCATAAGTATAACTAAAAGGCTAAAATTATATAATTAATAAACATAAACTATAACTTTTATAATATAAGTAAAAAAATATAAATTTTATTTCAAACTAAAGTCTAAGAGATAAATATGAAATAAAAATGATAAATAATAAATAATAATAATAGCAAAAAAAATCATAAATCATAATTGAAGTATTGAAATTGAAACGTATTATACCCAAATGATAATCATAAAATAAATACAATACCAACAAATAACAATCAATCTCAATATCAATTGGTGTTTGTATACAAATCACTATCATCATGTAAGCGTATAATGGCATCGTTAGTAGTGACTTCAATATTCTCCAAGTCCTACGAGTTATTTGTTAGTAACTCTTTTGGTCTCGCTTTATCATAAATGCTCAATCTTAAATTTTTCTAGTCATTTATGCATGTAATTATCTCAATGATATCTGATCTTAGTCTTGATTTTATATCTGAAATTATATTGGCCACAATAGAAAAATAGACTTTGGTGCTATGTTAGATACCGAATGAGTTAGTAGATCCCATATTATCTTAGATAATATGAGATAAGTAGATTCATAAGATTTTAATCATTATAAAATATTATGGTTCTTATTATTATTATGTGATAGGATCAGTCATTAATTGGTATCTAAGTACCAAGCTAGTTCTTTTTTATTTGATGAATTATCTTTTTATTTTTTACCGTTAACTGAATGAAGAAGTTATTGTCTGTGAATATGATATTCATATTCATATTTGAAGATTGACTATAACTACTACCATACATAATATTGTAGTATATAAATAAGTCAATTTTTTATGAGTAACTTTTTTAAGTTAGTGGTCTTGGTTCATACATGTGGACATGTATGTCAAAATATTAACTATTTTTTTTATCTTAATTTTACGATCCATGTAGGTAACCAAGTAATAAAGAGATAGAGTGATAAATTAGTATATTAAATACTTGATTTTAATCTCAAGTCTCATGACACTAAATATATGATGACCTCTAAATTTGTAAAATATGCTATCAATACTGCACATGTACTTGAGTGTAATACAAGTAGTGAGAGTGTATATAAATAAACACATATTTATCATATCATAAAAAATTTTCAAAAATTTTATAAAAAAAATTGTGTATCCCATTTACTATCATAATAATAAATTTATTACTCTTATTATTGATATAATTAAATATCAAGTATTCGTATCTAATACACGACTTTAACATATGGTAAATATAATTTTAATAGTATTACATATTCATTTGAATTTTTTTTAGACTTGTAAACAAATAGAAACTGCCAAACTTTTGTTATTTGCTAGGTATCTTAATATATTTTAGTGAGTTTTTTATTTTTTCTAATGTGGAAAAAATAATTTTTATCTCTGTTGTACTATTAGGTTAATAATGTGTATGTGACACATTTACTTAACATGAAAAATCTCACATAATAATATATCTCTAATAGTCCAAACAAACATACTAATAATGACTCTGTTATTAGATACATTATTAAATGTGATAATAAATATCTTATTGTGAATGTCATATTCCCTAAAGTTACTTATTATGTACTCATATATAATAGAATTATAATGATGATATAAAATTTTAGAAAATTCTAAAATTTTTTTATTGAGTTTTTATGTAGAATTTACATAGTGGTCAGTGAGGTATACAAATGATGCATCATTTGACTAGTTTAAATATTAGATGTCATGAATACCACTCTATTATATTTCTTAAATTTATTAATTATTAATTATTTTTCTAAGTTATAATATTTAATCATATCATTCATGCATGTAAATCCTGGAATCTTACGATAAGCTAATTGGACATAGGTATGCACAATACTGACTATTTTAGAATCCTATAAAAAGTTAATTGAAAAACTCATTATCAAAATCAATTTAGTAATACTTTCCCTTACTAACTTATTGTTGTATGTAAACGGGGTTAAAGAAGATGAACTTGATATAGCTTCAAACATTTCATCGCTCATGCTCTGTTAGATTTGTCTTGGATCTAATGCATCTTGTTTTTTGGTATATTGATTGACATGCCTTTTTAGGTGGCTCATGTCACATGTGCCCTTACATGTATATATTTTTTAACAATATATATATTATGTTGATTTTTCATCGATATTCATAGATTTTTTATTTTTTATTATCTTAAAGTAAGTTCAAATAATTAAAGTTTCTAGTTTTTTATTTTTTAGGTATTTAAGTTTGGGTAGAAATCATGGGAGAAAATATGATTTTGGTCTTAGCTTTTTTTAGGGTTATCATTATTATTCCTAGAATTTTATTATCATTATATTTAATATTAGTCATTGGTTAATTTTTTATTTATGTTTAAAAATACTTAACTAAGTCCAATATTTATAAACAATAAATAAAATACTTGGATTGTACCTGTTAGACGTTAGCATAACCACAATAGGAGGTATTGTTCCCTTTTGGTTTCTAACTTCCAAAGGGCAGAATCGTAGCCATAGTCTTTCAGTAGAAGAGAGAAAATTAGAGAACAAAAGAAGAATTTTAAATTATATTTTGAGATTTGAGAAGGAGAGAGAGGAATAACAGAGGAGAGCATAAAGTAAAGGAGAAAGAGAGCTTTAAAACTGAGAATGAGAAATTCTAAACTCTTAATCTATATTTATAGATTTTTTTATTAAAATAATATATATATTTTTTATTTTTTACATTTTTTTAATATATAAAAGGATATAAACTTGATAGCCATCAGATTTTTGTCTTTACTTGTTGGAATGAATTCCAACGGGCAGGACATTGATTGAGATAATTTTTTTAACGCAATGTCTACGCATACACCCAACAGTGATAGTAACTGACTAACTGTTGTTGCTGTTGGGTGCATCTGCGCATTCGCTCGACGTTGTGACACACTTCCTTAGCCGTTGGACTTCTGTCCCAACTGGTTGATTTTCCACACCAACATGGAAGATTGGGTCTAACCGAAATTTTTAAAGACTTGCTATGTGGACTTGGTGGGTACAATACTTAAAAAAATGTTTGTTTTTTTTAAATGGGTTTGGGCATGATCTTGGGTCATGGTGACCCATGACCTATTCTCGCGATGCAGTCCTAGGTCATGGTCAGTATGTTGCTGGACCGTGCCAATGGGCTAGGTTCTAGAAATACAATGATAATGAGTTTTGAAAGATTATTTTGAGATTTTTTTTACCTACAAAGTATGCAAAAATAATATCTATATATATATGACATGGAAAATTTCAAAAGTGACTTATTTTTTTTATAATAAATGATATATTTAGTCTGATAGTTATAAGATAATCTTTTCCATGATGCTTATATGTATGGTAAAATTAATAAAGTTTCTTCATCAATTAAAATTTTTAGCATAGCTCGATCAATGTCATTGCTGATGTGAAATCCAAACGATTAAACTTTCAAAAGAATATTCAATACCTATTGAGATAAAATCATTTCTATTTGGAGTTTGTAACTTCGATCCAAAGGAAGTATTTTAGTCTGCTAATTAATCTAAAATTGAGCTTGAAGGAATTCTTTGAGCAAAATAGTCTTTAACTCATTATTTTTATTAACAATAATGTACAAATAAACAAATAAAAGAATAAGCATGTCATGTGAATTATTTTTATAAAAGGAAGAAAAATGAGAAACAAGGTAACTAGGGTGTATATAATTTTGATAAGCTATTGTGGAAAATTTGTGTGCTAGAATCTTTGAAAATTTTTAGTTCATTTAGACTTTTGATAAGCTACACACTAAATTAATTGTTATTTATGCATGAAAAGTAGATGACTTGGCTGTAAATATATCTTTAGTATGTCATGGTCACCACTCCACTATATGCCATAAATTCATTAATTTTTTTTTATTTTTCTAACTTATATATCTTTAGTATGTCATTCCTAGATGTGGACCTAGGAATCCTACGATAAGCAGACTGAAAATATGTCTGCATGATGCGCACTACCCTTGGATCTTCTGAAAATCTGATCGGAAGACCAATCAATGTGATAAGTCTGGCCATGCCGTCTCTACCCAACTTGTTGGACTATATGAAGGGAGTAAACTTTGAGACTGAACTCGATCCAGTCTCAAAAAATGCAGTGCCAAGTTGGGTTTGCCTGGTATCTAATGGACCATGTTTTTTGGTGCATAATTTGGCATGCCTCTTAAGGTGCCCAGTCCCAAACGAACTCTTACATGTTAAAAGTCTCATACAATATTTGTACTGCGCCATTTTTTCTTTCTCACGCCTAATATTTTTTTGTTTTATTATATTAAAATGAATCCAAACTACAGAAGTCCTCCTAGTTTTTTGTTTTTTAGAAATTTGGGTTGAGACGACTGGAGAAACCAAAGTTTCAGCAGTCTCAGACCTCTGTGTAATATTTTTATTTTCTAAATTTAAATATATTTAATTAGTATTTGTCATTTTTTAGGATTTTTATTATTCAGAATAGTTATTTAGAGACTAGTAGATTGATTTTAATATTTTTTATTTTTGGTCTAGAGAGAGAAACTAGAGAGATAGAGAGTTAAAAAACTTAAAATAAATTATCCGATAAAAGTAGTGAGGTCGGTCACGTGCACGGTGCACCACCGTCAAGCTCAAAGTTCAAAACTCAAGTTGAGATTCTCGAAAATCCAAGCCGAATGCCGAAATCCCGAGTCCCGAGAGAGAGGAGCAATATTTTTGAGAGAGAAAATGAGCGATTTGAGAGAAAATATGTTGATGAAAAACATAAATATTAAAGAGAGGGGGGTGAAATTTATAGATTAAAGAAAACATTTTTTTAAAAAAAAGTAATTTTTTTTGAATTTTTTTAAATTTTTTAGGAGGCAGAATCATGAGGGCTGTTGGATTCTACCCCCTAGCCGTTGGAGGCGAAATCTAAAGGCTGAAATTAATTTTTTTTTTCCCGTTCGGGGGGGGGGGGGGGGGGGGGAATTGGGTCGGTTAGGGGGACCACGGGTCTGGTCCAATCAGACCCGACCATCAGTCTTTTTTGCGGGAGGTCTGATGCAAGGGGGACACCGGACACGGGACAAACCCGTGCCGGGTCAGGCACGGCTTGTGCCTTACCCGGGCACTGTACGGGCCCGGGCACGGGATTTTCGAGTGCCGGGCTGCCCCAGGCACGATCGAACCATGCCGTTCCGACCCGGTTGATACCTCTAAGTTCATGTTAGTGTACAATGTGGTGCAATGTTGTATAATGGTGTGGTGCAATGTGGTATAATGTAGTGTTTAAGTGTGAGATTGAGAAATTATATAGAGTGAATTGTAGAAGTTGTGATTCTTCTTTCAAAAGAAACTTGACTATTAGACAGATGATCCTCAGAGTGGTGAGACTAATGGTGTTTGGTTGTTGACTGATGCTTGAATATTGATTGCAACATCACAATTTATTGGACTAAAGATTATCCTTAGTTTTCTATATCTTAAACTACTTATAAAGTTTTATGAGAGCTTGTAATGTATTTATATTTAACTAAGTTTATCCTAATATTTGATGTAGTATTTAAATTAATGGAATTGAGACTTGAAGAGCCAAAAGAAATATAATAGGTTATTATTCACTTTATTGCTTCGCATAATAAGCTACTCAACTATTAGATATATTCTTTTTAAAAGTACATGTGTTTTTGGAGATGAAATAGTGATAAAGGTGTCAAGTGAGTCGGGCACCTTGGTCTGGGTGCATGGCATGAGGCACGACCCAATTGACTGGCACCAGAATTGCTTGGGTTCATTTCAGGCTCGCTCGATGCATGGTTTGTGTTGTGCCGTGTTGAGCTCTTCTGAGCCTTGTGCCGGGCTAGGTACAACTCGGTTATCTGGCTTGAAGATATGGTTCATCATCACGATCCGAATCATGCTCCGGATCTCGAGCCTAGTTCGGGCATGGTTGAACCCAACCATCCGAACATCTTTCTGGAACCATCGAGTCGAATTGATTCAATGGTCAAACAAAAATTTCAAAAACATGTTTTTTAGCTGTTGGTTTCACCCCCATAACAAGGGTGGTCAGTATCATACAGACTTATTTTTAACTTGTATATCGTAGGATTTCTACGTCCACATCTAGGAATAATATGCTACATTATTATAAGTTTGAAAAAGAAATAATAATTAATGAATTTAAGAAATATAGTAGCGCGATGTCTGTAACGTATGATATATGGACTAATCGTGATCATTAATTTAAAAATTATTTTTTAATGCCTTGACGTGCACCTCAAGGCGAGGTGTTTGTAAAATGCCTCAAGGCATTAAAAAAAACATTGAGCTTGACGGAGCATTTGGAGCTCCATGCGAGCTCCATCGAGTGTTTGGAGCTCCACGTGAGCTCCATGATGGAGCTCGTGCAGCTTCAGTGAGCTCCATCAAGATCCATAATGGAGCTCTACAAAGCTCCATTGAGCTTTTCGTGGAGTAGGGGAGAGGGGCGAGGGTGAGGGCGAGGGTGAGGGCGAGGGCGAGAGTGAGGGGAGAGGGGCGAGGGGCAAAGGCAATGACAAATTAATAAATTTATTTAATAAATTATAAAATTTATTAAAATTTGATATTAATATTAATTAATAAATAGTATTAAATTAATAAATAGTATTAACTTAAAAATAAAATAAAAAGAGAGAATTTAATAAATTTTAATTTTAAATTTATTAAAATTTAAAATAGTATTTTAATTTTATAATTTGATAAAATTATCAAAATTATCAAATAGTATTAATTATAAAATATTTCATATTATTTATTAATGAAAAATAGTATTCTATACTATTTATTAATAAAAAAATAAATTTAAATTTTTAAATTGATAATGATACAATTATTTTAAATTTAATATATTATAAAATATTTATTAAAGTATTTCACACTATTTTATTTTATTTTTAATATATTATAATTTATATAATATTTATTAATTATATTTATAATCAAGGGGAATCTTAAAAATATTTTTTAAAACTTTGATTTTTTATTTTTTTTATTTATGCTATTTTATTTTATATATTGTAAAAATATTAATTAATTATATATTGAGATGCTCAAAAAACGTAAGCCTTAATGCCTCAAGTCTTATGTCTCATCTCACTAACAAAAAAATATCTCGCCTTATACTTTTATCTTTTAAAACATTGGTTGTGATGATATATCTCATGCATATCTTATCGCCCACTATGTAGATTCTAAATGAATATTAAATAAAAAAAATATTAGGATTTCAGAGATTTTTTACCTTTATGATGGTCCGGTCATTTATGAGTGCATCATGAGAATCTTTAAAAAATATAATATTTAAAATAATATATTTAGTATCATATTCAATAATGTATCTAACAATGAAGTAGTCATTAATATATTTGTTGGAACTATTAGAGATGATCTATCAGTAGAAAATTTTCACGTTATATGCATGTATCACATCATTAACTTTATAGTACAAGTGATGATGAATGTTGTTTTTCATACTTTAGAAAAAATATATAACTCACTAAAATTTTTTTGTACGCCTTACAAACAACAGAAGTTTGATAGTCTCTATTTATCTATGGTTCTAAAAAAAGAAATTTCAATCGGATCTGAGATACTATTAAAATTACACATATCTTATGTTGGAGTCATATATTGAAGACAAACGCATGATATTCGATGAAATCAATAGTAAGAATAATAAACTTATTATTGATAGTATTGACTAGGCTACATGAATTTTATTTATAAAATTCTTGAAGATTTTTTATGACACGATGAACATGTATTTGTCAGTTTATATTCTCATGTCTTGTATTGTACTTAAGATGTATATGTAATATTAGTAGTAAGTTTAGAAAGTTTTGAGATGATTCAACATTTAGTGACAAGACTATTGATATGGAAATTAAGTACTTAAAATATTAGTCTGTCATTTCATCTATTTATTGTCTTTTGCTTGCATGAATCCTAGGGTTAATGTGAAAGGGATAGAGAATATTTTGACAATTATATCCTTGTGCATGAACTAGAAATACTAACATGAAGAATTTATTCACGAGAAGTTAACTGAACTATTTGTATACTATGATATTAGATATGGTGGTAGTAATAGCCAAACTTTGAGTACAAATATGAATATCATATTCGAAGATGATGACTTCTCCATTCGGTTAATGAGGTGGAAACGACGGACTGAACCATCGAATAGGAGTAAGCTATTTTGGTATTTCGATTCTAATTATTACTTAATCTTATTATATACCAATAATAAAAACTTTGATATTTTATAGTAGTTGAAATCATATAAGTCTACATATCCCGTGCTGTTTAAGATGATATGAAATTTACTGACTCTTCTGGTGTCGAGCGTGATATCAAAGTCAACTTATTCTATTATAGTGAATGTGATATCAGATAGAAGATCGAGATTGAGATTAGATATTATTAAGGTATTAACATGCATGAAGGATTCAGAGAATTTGAGTTTAAGAATCTAAGATAATGTTGCAACTTCAGCAAGAGCGTAGAAGTTGGTGACTAATAATGATTCATGGAATTTTGATGATGATTAGGATTGAGCCTATTGCCTACTGCTAATGATACCATCATACTCTTATTGGATTGATCTTTTTTGTATTTTCTATTGATATTTGTCTTTGAGTTTGTATTTTTATTTTATTTTTTATTTATTCAGACATTTATGAGATCGATGTTGATACTTGATATATTGATTTCTATCTTTTAAGCTTATTTTGTTCTTTTATAATTTGCACTTGTATTACATTACAAAAATGAAATGATGAAATTTATAATATTTATATTATGTCATTTTTTTGAGTTGTGATTTATAATTGTAATTTTATTTTTTTATTATATTTATTAATTTAAGTTATTAATAAATTAATTTTGTATTAAAATTTAGAATATTTAGAATTAGAGATAATCCGATTCCGAATGGGCCGAAACGACATGTCTCGGCTCATCTCGGTACTACTTGCACAAAACCAACAAGGCCCGGCATGAATCAGCCTGAATCTAGCAAACTCAGGCCAGTAAACAGAGATAACATTTCATTGAAATAATGCAATTATATTTTCTTCTTAATAATTTTGTGGGGTTCTAGAGCTAGATCCCAAGAGATAATGTTTTTCACCTAGATTAGAGATTTATCATTGGGCATTGTAGTACCTGTTTGGATGGGGTAGATAGAGATATAATATTGAGATATTCCATATAACTATTATCTTGGAGATAGAGAGAATATTGGTCATGAAAGAGTCATATGTAGATCTTCTTACTAGTAAGACATTTATGGAAATTATTTATTCTCTTGATATTATAACTCACATCACTCATTTTTTTACTTTAGATTCTTCAGTAATTGACTAATGACATCATATTTAAAATATTTAGCAATGATAATATTTAATTTTATATTTTATTTTTATCTTGAGCTTTAATTATTTATGAGTATCCAAAGTATTTTTTTTTTGAGTTCTCTTGTCAAATAACCCTATTTTGATGTCATTTTTTTTATTAATGTGGTTGTATAGTGTTGGATAATTGCGCTTCCACAGTTGTGATTTAAAGATATAAAAGAAGAAAAAAAATAACAAAGCAACAAATGATATATATATCCAATCTACAATCCAACCATGGCAGAATCAAAAACAAAAATAAAAACTAGAAATAATGTGGTTCACTAGTCGCTCAGTATGACTAGCTACATCTACTAGAAAATACTTATGCATTACAGATTAAACCAACAGAAATCTTATAGTATGTGCAACATAGAAGCAATTGCAATAAATTGCGCAGAGAGAGAGAGAGATGATAAACAGTTCCAGATCACAAAAAACATTAACCAGAAAAATAAAATACAAAATATTTATATTAAAACTTTCTCGGTTCAATTAATCGGAGCGGGCTGGATCATCGGACGGGTCAGGTTCTGCTTCAAAATTTTGGCCCGTTGACCGGCTAGTGGGACCTTTATTATTTTGCTATTGTTACATTCCCGGTCTCTTAATATTTTCTTTCCTGCACTTACATGAAAATATTAAAACAAAAATATTTAGTTATACAAATAGATTATCAAAATAAATTATATATATATATATAGATATAGCATGTAGGATCAAAATATTTTAAGAAAGATTTAATTTGAAATTGAGTAAGATTGCATATTTTTTAATGATTAGGTCTCTTACTAAATGTTTCAGTATCCTTGATCATTTGCTTGTTAATTCTCAAATGGGTTATTATTCTCATAAACTATATATTAGATTGTGAGGTCTTCCAGATTATAAAATTATACTAGAGTTGCTTTTCTTGTTTGTTAGATTTGTATGAGTGAGGATACATTCAATCTGATTCATTTAGTATGGTTATATAGTAGAGTTGAAATTGAAATAATATAAGATATTTTATTATTTTTATTAATGATTGCATGTATAATATTTAATTTTTTTGTTTTTAAAGTAGATATCATATTTTTTTTATTTATTTCATAAAATAATTAAAAATAATTTTATAAAAATGCTTAAATTATGAGAAAATAAGAATGATAATATCTTAGAATATATGTATGATAATTTTAGTACTTACTGTATTGATGATTAGATATTTCATCAAATTTTATGTGCTAGTACATTCATATAAAGTATGATTATAAGAAGGTTGAATAAATATTCTATCGAAAGGATTAGAAGTATATAACTAGAATATTTTTTATGGTAAAAATATTCAAAGATATTTTTGAGAATATATGATTGTAATTGTAACTACCTGATCAATCAAATATTTTTCTCGGTTCTTTCTTATTGTGCATTTTTTTAGATCTTATATCTTGAAGATAGACTATTTAATTTCTCTCAATATTTTTGGGAGTTTGTTATATTTAAGATTTATCCCAAGATGTGATAAGATAATACCTTGTGCAATAAGATATTACAAGATGATAAAATATGATAAGTCGACACTTTGAGATACTTGATCACTCAAATATTTATGTTAATTCTAGGAGAAAGGAATTTGTGCAATTTGTTCAAATTCTTAAAATGAAAGTAAATTTCTCAAAAAGTTAGAAAATCATGTGGTTGACTCATTTGCTTTTTTTTTTTAAAGAAATAGATGAGTTCTTAATCTTATTATAGAAGTTTCTCATATATATATATATATATATTATTGCATTTATCATTTCTCTTGATAGTAATAGTATTCCAAAGTTTTATCCTGAGGCATTATCTCATTCAATATTATGTCAAATTATGATGGACGTGATAGATATGCTGAATATTAATGAAACTTGAAAACTAAAATCTTGACTTTCAGGATAATAAGGTAAATCATTTGATGGAGAGATTTTTTTAAGGTTGATTATCAAAATATTTTTTCTTCAATAATCATGATGATCTCGATTTGAGTACTAATATTATTTATAGCCAAGCACAAATAAATGATATATTAGTCAGACTTATATATGATTTTTTTTTCATATTAATCTCAAGGATGGGGTGGGTGTGAAACAGCCTCAATTTTCAATCAGGTACATGTAATTTAAATCTAGTTTGTAATAGTGATTATGAGTAAAAAATATTTATGCAACTATAAGGTTTTATTATTTTAGAGTGTAAGTATGATGTGTATAATATGAAATATTTTTTATGACATGAAGTAATTTATTAGGTTGTTGTTCAACTATCTCTTGCTAATACATGCTATTTTAGTTTTAGGATATAAATATTAGAATATTCTTATCTTTACTAATGTAGATATCTTAGATAATCAATTAAGTATATATGAACTAAAGATGTTCTTATAGATTGAATTTTAGATGAAAAATTTGAGATATCTTAGATATTTTTTTAGTATTAAGGTTATATATTTAAGAGGTATACTTTTTTTTCTCAAATGTGGTATGTTTTTGATATTTTATATGACCTTGGCATAATGTGATGTATATCAGTCGACTTATTACTTGATCCGAGTATAAATTTTTTCACATATACTAATATTTTAGTTTATTTTTCGGATAAATGAGAATTATATGATAGTTAAACTATCTAATAATTATTAGATTAGATATTATTTATATTATTATTATAATTAATTATTTTTTAGATTTTTTAGACATTTATTTGAACGTAATTCTTTGAATTATTAGATATGTGAAGAGAGTTTTAATACATAAAATTTCTTTCAAAAAGTATGATTATAGTCGGGTAGGAAGTTACTGATATTTTAACCAGACTCAAATGATCTTAGATAGGAGATATGTCATCGAGTTTTGTCTATTTATTTGAGATAATCTTGTCTCCTGAAAGAATGACATTTTATTATTTCCAGATTAAATGCAGAAACATAATGCAAAACTATGATATTTGCTATTTATGGGTTTTAATAGATTAATCACATTTTGGATCAGTTAGATTTATTAGTCTAGATATTGATGATATTTTATTGTGATAACAAGTTCTTATGTTATATTGTTATCAATTTTATATTATATGGGTAAATGAAATATATCGAGATTAATTACTAATTCATATGAGAAAAAATTTAAAATTCTATAAATTATAACTTATGTATCTACTAACATGCATATTGCAAATATTTTCATAAAGGTAATTACAACATTATATATGTTTTTTTTCTCTTCTTCAATTTGATTGTTTATGATATATACGCACTAGTTAGTAGGGAGCGTTGAGATCTTTTTGTCTCTATTTATTATTATTATTTTTTTATTTCTATATAGGAGTACATTACTTGTGAGCTTCTCAAACTCTACTATATATGTGTTAGTTTATGTATTTGAGATTAATAAAAAATTAAATTTATTTTCCTCTCCCACTTTTTCAATCTCTTTTCTCAAATAAAACTTAAAATCTCAACAACTATTAATATTTTATTGAGTTTAGTTTTATTAGGAAATATACTAATAATCTTAATCAAATACCTATTTTTTCTTTTTTATCATTTCATTATAGGGTGGAGCATCTACGCTTAAAGTATATTGAATCATTCCATACTCTTAACATTGAGAAGTAAAATATCTTGTATAACAATCCTATTAGGTCTATTGATATTTGTGTGAATTGGATGTAATATACTTTTAATCTTTAACTGGTATGTCATGTAAAAAATATCAATATATATTTTTAGCTAATATATCTTATAATTAAAACTTAATATTTTCTTCATACCGGAAGCTATCTGTCTTAACTTATTAATGAAGAATGATTAAATTATTAGTAAATAAGTAATTGATTAATAAATATCATATATTTTGAAGGTTGTTCCTTATTGAAATGATAAATATTTTTGTCCAAGGGCAATAGGTTTCAGATTTGAGACTAATCAGATGTAATCTCTTAGATTTATTGGAGTAAAGTTGTTAAAATATTAAGATCTCTTAGTCCGTATGCTAAGCGGGAGATTTTTGTATTTTATATGATCTTTTTTATGTTTGAGTAAATTCCTTAGATTTGATCTTTTTCAATCTAAAGAAAAATTATTCTAGAAGTCATCATATCTTGGAAGATAATATCAAATAAAAAATTAATATTATAATTAAGTTGTTTTATGAGATAATTCATCAAGAACATATTATATGAGAACTTGTGTTTATACATAATATGGAGTTTGCAAAGGCCCAAATTGATATTTCTATTTCACTGGACTTTGGCGTTCTTATGATTTAATGCTGCAATATCATTGGTATTAATGAAAAAAAGAATGAAAACAAAATGAATACTTATAGCAAAAATATTGATTTATTAAAAACTTAACTAGGAGTTATTAGTAAAAGCAAGAGAAGCAAGATCATCGATGCTTGAAAACTAGAACAAGATTGTTGCGAATATCAAGTGGTACTCATTCTGTTCCTTTCTAGATATCATAATGTATTAGTAGATAAATGTAATAGCAAATGTTTTCTTTCCAAATCGACAAATAAATGTAATAATGAACTAATATACTTCTAAAATTATAGCAGAATAATTTCGCTAGGGAAATGCTACACTAATTCAAACTAGATAGAACTAGAATAAGTTGATCCACTTGATTCAACTTGGCTTGATTCATGTTGACTAATAGAGACACCTTGACGATGCCTATATTTTTTGTTTTCTGAAATAAATTGATCTGTATAACAATATTTTCTAATTTTAAGTGTGGTAATGTTTACCTTTTAATTTATTTTTTTTATGTTTATGATGATATCACTCAATCATTGAGCTACTCTAATCACGTCTTATTGTTGTAAATAAATTAAGAATCTTTGTGCCATTATTATTTTTGTTGGTATAGTTTATTTTATTTGAGTGTTATTTTTCTACGTGATATTAAATTTAGGGTTTGCATACCCTAGAGAGAGAAAATGTATGCTGGATGCATGGTTATTGAGGTGTTCGTGCATGTTGTAGGTGTGCATGTATGTTCCGTAGACGTGTGGGCAAGCATGTGTTCTGTGAAACAAAGGTACATGATAGTGAAGATGTGTAACAGTGTGAAGGCATGTGAGTGCAATATTGCATAACGTGGCCATGCATGACTGTGTGACATGACACATATACATTGCACATTGATGTAGTGTTCAATGTGGTGCAGTGACTGTGATGCATAATAGCATGTAGTGTGGTGTGCTTTCTAGTATGTAATGTGGATCAATGTGGTGTGCATTCTATTATGTAGCGTGGTTCAATGTGGTGCAAAGTGGCGTTTTGTGTGCAATAGTGTTATATGTGCTGTGCAATGACTGTGCAGTGATTCTGAGGGGATTGTTATGTTTTAACATGTATTTATGGAAGAACTAAAATTTTTATGGACCTTCTAGTACTAGTCTGAATGAAGAGATTTAAAGGTCTCATTTTAGGTTGATGCAAAAATAGTAATTTTTTTTTTCAATGCACACATTGCAGGAAGAATGGACATATAAGAGAAAATTATTGATAATTATTTCCAAAGCTTGGTACCCTAGGGAAATAAACCTTAGGGTTTTTTTTTTTTCGTCTGGGTAAGGGCTACAAAAATTCTAGAGAGAGAATTGATTGTATTACACCAGCATAATGAACACATAATTTGGAAGAAAGGGCCTCACATTCACTGTATGCCACCAATTAATTGGTTGCCTACCCACTGTGTGCGATTGGGCATCGGTGCTCATTGTGTCGACATTGTGAGGTAGTGTGTGGAGATGCACATGGTGCTGTACCAATTTTTTTACCCTCAGCAGAATATATGGTGCACAAAAAATTAGAATTTTAGGGCAAGTTTCGAAATTTGATCAATTTTTGAGTTGTAGCCAAATTAGAGTTTTGGGAAAACCTCAAAATTGGATTTTTGTTCATTTGGGAAAACCCCAAAAATAAGTTTTTTTTTTTTAATTTGGGAAAGCCCTAAATTATAGGTTTTTGCTCATTGTGAAAACCCTAAATTAGGTTTCCGTTCATTTGGGAAAACCCTAAATTAGTTCTTTTCTCTTGGAAAAACCCTAATTTATCCAAATTAGGGTTTCATAAAATTCTAATTTTTTTAATAGACAAATTATGTTTTGATTCATTATTCAAGGTATTGTGATATGACATTGGAAGTTAGACAGAACAATCTTTCTATAATGCATGTATTATAAGAAGGGTTACATCATAGATAGCTACTAGGTATTATTTGTATAGAAGAGGTTGAGAGTTTTTCATAATATTATGAGACAAATTGATTTCCGAGGTTATATAGGGTTTCTCATTGTATTCATTCAATAAGACATTTATATTTACTAGAGATGATCATACAAAATTTTTCTCAATAATAATATGTACTTTTATTATTTTATATATTTTTATTTATACGTTCCTTTTAGGCTCTTAAAATATTGATACAAGAGTTAATATTCATATTACTAGTAATCATATGTTATTTACTATATTTTTTTCTTATTTTAAATATATTATTGTATCTAATAATAAATTTTTATAAAATCATTAGATATGATAATATTTATCTTAGATATTTGATATTTTCTTGTATTATATTTATTTTTAATTATTCTGTTATTTTATTTTTTGAGACATTTCTATGTAACTCAATTTTCATTGTGTTTATACTTCTATTGATATTAGTTTATATGATTAGTAAACTTTGAGGAAGGCTCTATTTGAATTTCAGCAGAGTGAATTATAAATATTTTTTGTCTATGATATGATTTCCTTCTAGATATTTGAGTGCATTCAATCATTTATTTGTGCATATTCAGCTTGCTCACCAATTACTGGTCAGGTTAAGCATATTTTTTTCATAATTTTATGGGTATTTTTTCTCTTTGATGTGAGATGTGTCAGCTAGAAAGCATATCATAGTTTCCTATCTTGCATGCTAGTCTGATATGAATAATGACTTATTTAATATAATATACTTAGAAAAATAATGACATAATAAAGAAATAACCATAGAGAATTTTTGATATTTGATCATTTTTATTGATAACTATTCATGATATACACGAATATTTTTATTTCATGATAGTTCAAAAATATTTTTTGTTTTTCAGATATTTTATAAAATATTAAAAATTTTATTTAGTAAAAAAATTTTAAAAATAAGTAGTAATATTATAGAATATATATTAGGAAAATTCATCACTAACTATATGAATAATATAATAATACTTAAGATTTAATGTATTGACATACTCTTATAGAATGAAATTGTTAAAAGGAATAATATAAATTTGATTGAGATGACTTGAACATTTTTACTTAAGAAAAGTGTTTTGAAATATTTTTCAGAAGAGATAATTTTAATAAAATGTTTTCCTTTTATATTCTATATCTTAAAAAGATTATTTAGTATATTTATTAGAGTTTTTGAGAGTAAATATTTTGTCAATGATCTCTTTACAGGATGAGACCTATTGATACTCAAAGTTTTGAGATATATTTTTCTTGGATAGTCTATTACATATAGAAGATACATGTGTTTTTTAGTTGAGATGATAGGATTATAGTGATGATTATTATTATCTTTTTTAAGGATCACTCATTGTTTAATGAGCCTAAGAAAAGTGTGATTCCAGAAATTATACCTAAATTAATTACTTTTTTTTCATACTTATAATTCTACTTGGATCATCAATTAGTATAGAGAGTTACTTGTCAGCTATACTTCAATTTGTTTGTCCATAATATGATATCACTTCATAGAGTCATTATATATACTAATAAGTATAAATCAAATTGATTTTTGAGATAAGTTTTTCTAGAAAAAAAATATTTTTTAGGTCTAGTAATACAATAGTCTGAGTGCTTCTCAATACCAGCTCATGTTGAGCTAGAAACTATGAGACTTGATTGTCTTAGACCTATAATTCATATAAAGAGAAGAGGACATATCTATATTGTTTAAATTAATGACAAGACTACTTATGGGCTAGATGATCTTATAGCCACCCACTTTCATCTTGAGATATAGCATTATTTTATGGAAGGAGTATAAAAGTTATACTCAGTACATAATTTAATTGCTTTTGTCATAATTTATTTTATTATTTATTTTATTTTATTTATTATTTTTCACGATGATATATGTTCACCATGAAGATACGTTAGATGGGATTCTAAATCACTTTAGGAAGAGATATGTTGCGAGGTGGTTTATTAAGATATTCGATGTGAATTATTTCTTCATGAATGTATCAAATTATAATAGAAAAGTTGCATGCCATTCACTCATTTGAGACTTGAGAGTTTGTATTATGATATTTGAAAAAATCTATTGGTGGTTGTAGATATATGTTCATTATGAAGGTATGTTTAAATGTGAATCTAAATTGCTTTAGGATGAAATTTGTTGCAAGGAGATTCATTAAGACATATGATGTGAATTATAATGATATTTTATCTCTTGTTATCAAAGTAGTCTTAGTATGCATTATTGTTTTACTAACTATATTTCACAAATGAAAAATTTATCAATTAAATATGATGAATATTTTTTTTATTGTGACATTGAGGATGAGGTATATATGGACAAAACACCTAAGTTTTGATCAACATAGTGTGACATATTAATAGATCACAGAAGATATTATACGACAAAATAATTACGAAGAGTTTGGTTTGTAAGATTTTCACATATAGTCATCTCTTTTGAATTACACAAATGTGTTATAGTTTTTTTTTTTATTTTTGTTTTGGAGGACTATTGATAGTAGAATGATCTTATTGATTGTGTATGTGAATAATATTTGAATTATAAGAAATGACGAGTTAGAGATCACACAATTCAAAGAGTACATGAAAGTATAATTTTAGATGAATGATCTTTTAAAACTCAAATATTTTTTTAGTAGAAATATAACTTATTATACTAGGTGAATCTTCTTGTCAAATAAGAGAAGTGCATTTGATTCTTTTATGGAGATTAAGTTATTGGGTTGTGCTTAGAGATGATAAATGAGTTATGCTAGGTTGGCAAGACCTAGTTTTTGTGACCCAACCATGTCATAGTGCTATATCGAGTATGACATGACTGAATATCAGGTTAACCCAATACATCATGTAGGCCTAGTTTCAAACTGGGTCATGCCAATAATTTTAGGTCAGGTAGATCTCCAATTAAACTAGCATGATTTGACTCGTGGGCATTGCTCGTGCCTAGCTTGACATGCATCTAACCAAGACTAACTAGGGTGCGGCACAATGCAATCACACCTAGCTTGGGTCCAATCTCGTTCAGCCTGGATCCCTGGCCAAGCCTCTGGCTGGTTTGGATCCAAGTCAGGTTCAATCAAGTGACTCCAGTCCTTGGGCTGGTCCTGAACCTATGCCTAGGCTCCTAGGCTTCCCTATGGATCTTGCCCATGGCATTCAATTATTTCCATTTCTGCATTCTATTGCTTATGTCATGACTCAATAAAATTCTAGAGAATATTAGTTCGTGGGCTAGGCTTTTGAGGACTTTTGGAATGATATTGAAGATGTCCCATAGGAATTTGAGAAGGTTCTATAGGCATCAATATTCCTTCTCATTCTAAATTATTATAAAGAATTTCTATGTAATAAGATTGTGACATATGATTAAATTTGAACATTTGATGAAAGAGCTCACTATATAAGCGAGCCCTCCTATCGTTATATTCATTCAAGTTTTATTTATAATTTATTTTATTTCTCTAAGCATTTTTTCTCATTGTTAAGTTTGTGTGTCGGACATTGTGGGTGTAACTCTTCCGAGAAGTAAGTCAAAGTTGACATATGCAATTGAGGAAAAAAAAATTTTAGCTTTAATGGTATGATGTATACCATTAAAGCTTCTAGCTGTTTTTCATTTATTGTTAGGCTTGTGTATGAAATTTTCTTAGGATAAGAAATTTCTTATCCTAATATCGTATGTATAATAATAAAGTTTGTGATTTATGATAAATAATATCATATGTAGTTGCCTTTTTTATTATATTTGTTTTTGTGATCGAGAAGCGAGATCAAAGATGTATATGATGCTACTGGTCAATGGAAGAAAAGAAACTCAAAAGATGTAATGATATCCATGAAAACTTGAATGATTAAGATATAATTGGCCTAAGTAGTACGGACACAGATACATACACAAAGATATATCACAACGGGACACAAAGATATGACAAATTTCAAAAAAATTAAGATATATATATATATGGCAAAGACACAACATAATAAGATAAAATAAAAATAAATATTCTTACAAATATTATTTTTTAAAATTAATTTAGATAAATAAAAAATAAGTGTCCAAATGCTATTTTTATAAACATTCAAATATAAGCATAAGTAATATTAAAACTACATACTAATTTTTTTTTGAATCAAATAAAATTGCTTCCAATTCATTGAGTTATATTCATTAAGTTAAAATTTTAATTCCAATATTTATCTAGAGAAATAATAATAATCTCAAGAATTCCAATAATTTTTATATTCATCGAGTTAAAATCATCTCCTCTAATATCTCATATATTAGATTTACCTTTATTTTAGTTTGAAGATTTTTTTGATAAAAGTTGTAGATTATTATTGATATAAACTAAGTCGTCAACTTTTTGATGTGTTACTTTTTTTTAATAAAGTAAATAAATTATATGTGCTCAAATTACTTTCACAAGATAAAAATGAAAAATGTTGTCTTAATAGTTTCAATGCTATAGATTGAGGCATTGCAATGAAAGTTTTATGAATAGTTTACCATTAATTGGACTTATATTTCATCTGTCGTTTATGGAATTAATACTAGAAAAATCTTCCATACATACAAAAAAAAACATATTTTTCATGCTTCTGCCAGATATGAGTCTAGGCATGCATTGCCTGGGTTGCCTTGTGTGGGCTGCCTGATTTTGTGTCACATTTAGTAGTGTTCTAGTAAGTACTTTTATTAATTTAGATATTGATTTTATCTCATAAGTGATCATTTCAGTTGTAATATTACTTACTAAAAAATTATAGGAAAAATTAATTATTTAATTATGTCTATATTATTTATATCACTTATAGTTAGTAATATAATTAGTTGTTTCATATATTTTTTATGATTAGTTAATGATAGATATTAAAGGTATGCCTTAGGTGCACCTAAAGCCCAAGCTACCCTAGGCTTAGGAAAAAGCATCGTGCCTTGTCTACAAGTGGCAAATGGGCTGTGCTAGGCTGGCATGACCCATTTGACACCTATAGGGCATTGCTATGTCGGCCATCGTGCGTTGCTCGTTATCTTGTCTCTCTTTGTGTCGTCGCCCGTGTCGTGCCCACGTGCCAGGCAGCCGGGTCATGCCTGGCACTGCACCCGAGCCAAAGTTCCTCGGCACGACACAATACAAATTGTGCCGAGGGTCCGCTTGACACGGGCCCAGACATGGTTTTAGATCGTGCCGTGCCGTGCCGGGCTTCAAGTCAGCTCCGGGTTACCCGACCCGTTTGACACCTTTAGCCTCGCCTCATATCCCCACACAACATATTATTCCTGACATTCCTCACAAATTAATTATTCCTAAAGCTTCTTTATAAATCATGTTATTCTTAAATCACTCATTCTTTCCAACTTCTAAAAATAATAGATAATATTCTTGGTAACTTAGAATTTTAAATGTTGGATTGTTAAAATTTTATTATTTTATTTTAAAATTCTGAATGTTTATGATAATGAGAAATACTAATAATATTAATTTTTTATATTTGATGTCATTTACTTGATTATATTTCATTAATAGATAAAAATTATAGATAATATTTAGTAAAAATATATGATTTTTATTATTAGGTAAAACCCATCTCATAAAAAAGCTCGTGTCTTAATTATGCCTTGTATTTCAATGTCCAAAATGATTTTTACGTTTTTGTATGTTTTGCATCTCAAATAACTATGAGTTTATCTTGATGCAGTTCTTTGTATTTTGGGATATGTGAATAAATCTTTGAGACAAAATTTTTTTCAAGGATCATGAGTACTTGTAGTTGATCGGATATTCAAATTTGAGTTGAGTATTAGTATCTACCAGGAGAAAATCTATGATATGATTTTGTATTTTCTTTGGATATATACAACATTATTTCATAAAAATAAAAAGTATATAATTATTTTGAGATTCATTATAATGGTAAAGTTCAAAGTGATGATAGTTATCAGTGAGATACTTTAGATGTGATATCTACTAGATGAGATCGAGTATCCTCTCTCTTCTCTCATTATTCTATATTATGATAGTCAGATATCAATGCACATAATCTCTATTTTAGTATTTCACAAGCGGATGAAATATATGGATGTAGACTTTCTTTTTGAGGGATAAAATTCATACTGAGATTATAATAATAATATATAATTAAATAATAAAACACCCAACATATATCTTCATGAAGGTGTTGAAGAGTCTTGAACTTATAAATCTCTCCTCGGAATTTTGTATCTTTTGACATTTATGCATCAACTTGAGGGGTGAGAGAGAGATGTTACAATTCATTGTTTTTAATGGTCTTTTTTTTTTCATTTTTACTTTGTATTGCATTAATGATGAGAGAACCTGAACTATGAGGTGCCCAAAATAATAATTGTTCATTATATAATGGCTGGTTTGTATATCATTTTCATATAATATGATTTTATTTTAGCTTATGTGATTTTATGTCTAACATTTTCGTTGAGATGTTTAAAATATTTTTTAAAGTGTTCTAGGATATTTTGGAAGATATTGTTTTACCACTAGCTACTTGATCAATTGAAAGTCTTTTTTAGTTATTTTATATCATGTACCTTTTCAAGCCTTGTATCATGGAAAGTTATTTAATTTACCTTTCATAGTTTTTGGTAGTATTACTCTATTGAGAATATTTTTTCAAGATGTGATAAGTGGACATCTAAAACAATAAAATGTATATTTGTTAATTACTTTAATACTCAAAAAACAGATGTGTTATTTAACTGAGATTGATAGAGTACTAGTTAACTCGAATATTTTTTTTTTGAGCATAAGAATTTCTTTAATGAGAATAAACTAGAGGTGTCAACCGTGCCGGGCCGGCCCGGCCCAGCACGAGGCACGGCACGGTTCAGCCGTGCTTGGGCCGGCCCGGCACGGAAAAAATCCGTGCCCGGGCCCGTGCCATGCCTGGCCCGGCACGGTTCGGCCCGTGGCACGGCAAACCGGCACGGGTTTACCCCGTGCCGGGAGCCCCGTGAGTCTGACCGCATGCTTCCCCTCTCGCAAAAAAAGACCGCGGGTCGGGTCTAATTCGACCCGACCCGCGGTCCCCCGTTTCCCGAACCGCTCGGACAGATTTGCCCGAGCGGGCCAGGCGAGGCACGGCCCGTCGTGCTTGCGGGCCGTGCCGGGCCTGGTTTTTTAAACCGGCACGGCACGGTAGCACGATCGTGCTCGTGAAAAACGGGTCGTGCCGTGCCGGGCCGACCCGTTTGACACTTCTAGTATAAACCATGTAAAAACACAAAGAAGAAATCTGAATTTCTTACTCTTACTTCATTGGAGTCTCGTTCAAGTCTTCGATTATGAGTGTGTCATCCATCATATACTTTTAAAGCTATTAGATCAAATTATGATGACTCTCATTTTGTGTTATTATATATATTAATAAATACAAACATGTTAGTTTTGAAAAGAGTGAAATTTTTTTAGAGAAGGAATACTCTTAGAGTCCAAATGAAGTAGTAGTCTTTGAGTCTATTCGAGTCTCACACTCAACTCTAAATGAGGTGTAACTTGAGAGTTGAGAAACTTGATCACGTAATCTTGGAGTTTATTTTATAGAATAGAATTTACATGATATGTTCAAAATGAAGGAAGATCTCTTGAGAAGTCAGAAAACCTTGGAGTTGAGAATAATCTTAATTTTTCAATTATTTTCTGGAAGGAAAAATAATTTACTCTGCATCATATTTTGTAAGTTTTGTTGTTGTTATGTATTTCTTATATTTTTATATTTTTTATCATTATTATTGATTATACAAGGATATGAAATCTCATTCCATGGCATTATCTCATCTAATATAGTGCCATCCAATGGTAAAAGAGATAAATATCCATTTCTTAAATAAAATTTGAAAACTAGTATTTTGACCTTTAAGAGCATTTGATGTTGGTTGTTGGTGGTTATTTGTGGTGAAAATTGGTGTTGATGGTAATGTACAATGTATGAGAGTGAGTTTTTTGCAAGATAATTTATTCAAATACTTGAATTTCATTACTAGGATACTTTTCTAAAATGATTAAGATGATCATAGTTCAAATTCAAATATCATTTATAACTTATCATAGTTGAATAATATATAAGTTAATATTGATTGAATAATATATTTTTTTTTCATAATGATCTCAAGGATGAGATATATGTAAAATAATCTATTGGCTTTTGAGCCCATATTAAGTAAATTAAATGTAATTTACTGACTTGATTATTTATTAGATTTTCATTATAACAATTTTGTTTGGGCTTGTACTCGTGTCTAACAAAATATTTCTTATTTTTTTGGATACGTTTAGTTGACAAATTTTTTAATTGATTGTTTATATGGATGATATTTTCATTATGATAGATGACGAGTTATAAATCATCCAACTCAAAATGTATTTTTAGTCATGGTTTTAAATAAAAAAATCTATGGAAACTCAAAATAATTTTTTAAGATTGACTTATTATAATAATTGTATTGTGTTATTACAAAGTAGATATGCCTTGAATATTTTTTTGAAGGTTGATCATTTGGGTTGCGCTCTAACAGATATATTTATTGAATTATATACTTATCTTTTATCTAATCTAATCTTCTAGTTAATTTGACTATATATGAGAAAGTTATTTGAAAGATTAACAATTTAAAATAATAACTATATGACTTTTTTTAGATTATATATAACTTACATAATTAGTATAGTTAATTATTTTTTAGATCTTTTATGATTAACTCATATTGATACAACTCTTGCATACTTAAGATATATGAATAAATTTTCAGGGTTTAATATTTAGTTTGGTGACTATGAGTATCTTTAACTAACCATATATTTAGATTTCAGTTGGATGTTAGATTTTTTAGAGAGAATATCTATGATAAATTATTATATTTTCATTTTGAAATAATTTTATTTCATGAAAAAATAAAATATAAATAATTATTCGTAGATCTAATATAGAGACAAAATGTTGAGCTATGATTATCTCTACTTAATCAACCAAATGACTTAATAAGTTTTTTTTTTATTATATTTGTTTTTAGATATTATATTCAGAAAAAAATGTTTAATTTGCCTTTTAAAATTTTTAAAAGTATTTGTTTTGTTACTTATCTTTCTTTTAAACGAGATGAGATGATACCCGGGACTAGAGGTGTTAAACGGGATGGCCTAGCTAGTTTTTTTGTGGCCCAATCAGGTCATCATGCCTTACTTGGCACGGCCCGGCATAGCTTGAGAACTGCCAGCCTAGCATAGCCTGCCAGCCTGGCTCATGCCCGGTTTGGGCCGGGTCATGCCTGGACTTGCCAGGTCGGGCTGGGTCGTACCCCCGTTTTTTAGCTAAGTTATAAAAAAATCCAGTCTGATCTCCTGGCTGGTTTACCGTGCCATTGTGCTAGGCACACGGGCCGTGCCTGACCTAACATGGCATGAACTGTGTCAAGGGTCGGCCTGACTCGGCCAAACTAGGCTGGGCCCCTAGGCCATACATGAGTCACCTGACATGTTTGACACCTTTACCTAGGACAATATAATGTATTATTTTGGTTACTCTAGTATGTAAAAAGATGCATGCATTATTCATCCAAAACTAACCGAGTAATAGTTAGTTATGATATATATTTTTTTTGAATGAAAATTTTTATTTATGGTCTCTAGATCAGGTAAGTATTCGAATAAAATATTTGAATATTTTACTCTTTGTTGTTCCTTTAGAGTCATTTTAAGCCTTCAACCAAGAGAAAGTATCACACTTCAACTACTTTTGATTTTTTTGGATCACATTGTGATGATTTTTTTTTTGAGTTATTATAAGTATTAACAATAATAGAACTTGATCTCGAAGAGAGAAAATTTCTTGGAGAAAGGAATCATATCATAGTCCTAATAAGGTAATTGTCAATGAATCTATTCTAGTCCAAGTTTAAATAATGTAGTAATCAATCAGTCTATTTTGAACTTATGGCTTCTGGGAAAAATAATACTATTAAAATTAGATTATTTTTTCTTGAAACCCTTATTTGCATAAGATAACAAAATTTGAGGTTTGGTCAAAAACTAATTTTTAGGCACCCCAATTCTTCTTTAACCCTAATTGAGGTTGCCTTGATTCTGCAGCAATTTTAATCCTGGCTGTCCCAATTTTGCAAGAACTCTTGTGTAGGCTGCCCCAATTCAGCAATAACCCTTATCTAAACTGTCTTAATTCTACACACCACTAAAAGATAAAAAAGCATCTTAAGACTAAAATAAAAATACATAAACATAGATAGATAGACTTTCAACACTCCTATACAACACATGTGCATAATGCTAACCAAGGGTTATTGCAGCATTCAGCAATAACCCAAAACATGTGCACATATATGTTGTACTGTTGAAATACTAAGTATGAATTAAGTACTCAATTTAATTCTTTATCATTCATCATTATAAATATGGTGTTAGCGGAAGTGATTCACAATATTGTACTCATGCCTGTGGCATCTTGTTGTATTGAATCCATTGTGCTTGTGACTATGCCACAAGTTTTGGTATCCATCTTGTTGTAAAACATTCATATCATTCCAAAATGAAAATAAGCTAGATTTTGTTATCTGAATAACAAAATAGCTCAATAGATTAGTATTCAGTTTTCAAATCCACTATTTTTTTCAAACCGAGATAGTCAGTTGCAAAAACTACCTCTCATAGTCGAATGAACAAAGAATGGTCATAAAGGGTTTTATTAGTGGTTGAGGTAATGATGATAATGATGATGCATTAATTATAAGATATTCTTTTAATGCTTTGATATCATATTAAAAAAATATGTACGTAAATTGATTGAGTATATAATTTTATTTATTACTATATACTGAAATGGTACACTGATAAATAAATCAGAAATAAAAATAGAGTATTTTTATGCTACAAACACTTTATTATGTGTATTTTATTATGCAACTTTATAGAAAAAAAAGGAAATAAGATTGTTAAATATCATAATTTCTAGACAGTGGATTATGTTGTCACTATAAAAAAGTGTTCAAGTGATGCGTATTAAGTATTTCTTGTAGTTAGTTATACATATTTATTGATAGTTTTACAGATTTATCTGAATACTTGCCAAGTTTTGGAAGTTTATGTAAAATGTTTTTGTTCCTTTGTTTCCACAAGTTTGTTTGTATATATTATTTATTATGACTAAGAGAGGCTGTAGTTTGGTGTGATGATAAATATCTTTGTTTAAGGGTGGTATGTATTGAGTTCGAGACTTATGAGTTATAATTTTTTTGATTTTCATGAATAAGGTTGTCGAGATATTAAATTTTCTCAGATCATATGCTAAGAGAGAGTCTTGTGTACTAGGTATAGCCTTTTATTTGTTATGACTATTGTGTTGTCAAGGATTTGAACACCCCTTATTGCATGTTGTGGGAGGAACATTTTCATTTAAAAATAAGTATATATGTCAAATGCATTAGTTTTTTGTAAAGAATATTAGCATTTGAAAAGTAACATTTGTTATTTTCCCTTTTTTGATGTGATTATTAGTTTGAACGCTACTTTAAATATATACTTGCTTTTGTGCAGGCGAAAGTTCAATCAGTGAACATCCTTTGGAGCCAATTAATGTTAATTCAGAAAGGGATCTACTCAAGGAAATTGAGAAGATTGCCACAACTCTTGTTCCAGAAAAGGATTGGTCTGTTCGCATCTCTGCAATGCAGAGAATTGAAGGCCTTGTGTTAGGAGGTTTGTTTGTTGCCTTCCCTTTAATGAACTATTATTTGGTAATTTGTAACTGCCTGTTAGTTCATCAATTGTTTGTAGAATATTGTTTGCATATATTGTTGATCAAATTGGAACATTCTGAATTCAAAAGCCAAACTAACATGGGCTAGCTGCTATGCAATAGCTTTTCCGCTACATCTGCCAGAGGATACTGTGACTGGACTTCATTAGAAACATGTCACCAGAATGTTGGAATTCGATATGATTTTTCTTGTTGTTAAATGTTATTTTATTGAATTTGTTCAATAGGATGATATTTGATATCTAATCAAATTTTGTTCATTATCATTATCATTATTTTCAAATTGTATTCTGAAAATATTAGGGTTAATCAAATTATATTATTCTGTGTATTAATAGCAGAATATGTATTAATAGCGAGCAAAAAGCTCCCAAAAAGTACACAAGAGGAGTACAAAAGGGAAAAAACGCCCCCACTCTCACCTATACCCCAGCCACGTTAAGTGATTATATAAATATTAACATATCAGATTCTATAAGAACTATGAAGTTAAATGTGTTTGAGTGAGAATAATATAAGGATGACTTATCATTTATAAAGTTTTTGTATTGCATGCATATATTAAAGGTAATATCTTGGTGCAATGACAAATCCTTTTATCCAAGAATGACATATCTTGTGTTTGAGAGTTATGAAATATAACTACTTTGACTTTCAGCAATAAGATTGTTGAAATATTAATCTCTTACAGAATCTTTACTAAAGTACAAGTTTTTCTCATTGGGTACGACCTCCATATAATATGATTAGTAAACAAAACTAATTCATGTATGTTTTCTCTTATCATATTCATTCTAAGTTCTAGTAGCTTATATTTTATAATATGTTTTACAAAATTACTAATTAGATTTGCGCATGGTTTTATATTTACATGTCTAAGTTATGTATTATGCTTTTCTAATTTAATTCTCCATAGATAAGATACTAAGATATTTTCTAATTTTTTATTTTTAATTTTATTTTTGAGAGCTTTACTTCATATCTATCTTAACATCCATCTAATTTTCTCTTCAATATGATCAGTTTATAGATTTAGTCAAATACCATCTTGAACAAAATGTATTTACTCATTTAATATAAAATTTAGCTTAAATAAAGTTGAATGAAACATAGTTCATATTATAAACGCTGCTTATGTCATTATTATGGCTTGATATTGAAAGTAATGTTGTTGGTTGTGTTTGATATGTAAAAAAAATCATAATGTTGATTCCCAATTAGTTTGAGACTAATATTTAGTTATGTTGGTGATAATGATGATTCTGCATTGCTATGTTATTTTCTGAAAATGCTAAATTGTTTTCAGTGCAAATGTTGCACGATAATTTCTAAAAATAGTTACAAGCACTTGATTGGTGAGCAAGGGTTATTCATTTTCATGTAATTCAGGTGCTTCTGATTATGGATCTTTTCGAGGGCTTTTGAAGCAGCTTGTTGGTCCTCTAAGCGCACAATTAGCAGATAGAAGATCCAGCATTGTAAAACAGGTATTTTTTGGGTTTTCTATTCATGGTGACTTGAAATAGTTATCCATGGCTCAGCACGGCCAAGTCTAGGATCTTGCTTGGATCAGGGTCATGCTTGGCCCGTTGGCATGGTCCAGATCACGGTGACCCGTAACTAGGCACAAGTCATGGGTCACGGACTCAGACTTATGAGCTTAATTTTTTTAAAAAAACGTCCTTAGGCCTCAGCTGGCTGCCATTACATTTTCACGTAAAGGGTATCGACGTGGAAAGCATCATGCATGATCTACTTCTTTCCATGTTGCCTAAAGTAAGAAAATAATTTTAAATTAGAATAATATGTAGCCATCAAATTAATTTCTAATGATTACAAGAAGAAATTTTATAATTATTAGGTTTCTTCCCATTTATAATTTAAAAATTTTAATAAAAATATAAAAATATTATTTTAATATAAAAAATTTCTATAAATAGAAAATAAAAATTTCTTGAATTTTATTCTCTCATCTTTTATTCTATTTTTCAACTCTTTTTTTTGTCTTTTGAGTTTTGTGTCTATTTATAATTCTTATTTTTTATATTATTTCTATGTTGTAGCTGACCTAACCTAACGAGTAACAAATTTAGAAAAAGAGAAGAGGTGGTGGAAAGTGGAGTATAACTATGGGCTGCTATTCAAGTAAATTTAAATAGTTGTGGTTATGATTATGATCCATAATTTTTCTATTAGTTTGTTGCTTTTTGTAATTATTTTTTTTGTAATTAAATTTTTAAAAAAAAATGATAAAAAAAATGATAATAAATTTGATATAAATATAAATAATAATGATAAACCGATTGAAAAGTTTAGGTTAATTAAATTTTTTTCAATGGTCTCTATGTAAACTCATTTGTCTAAAAAAACTCAAAATTAAATGAATTTTAGTAGCATGGACTAATTATAATAATATAAAAAATAAAATTTTTAGGGATGTCGAAGGAGAATCGACATAATATATAATAAATAAATAAATATATATTTAGGAGTTTAGGTGACACTGGCCACCTTAAGAGATATGTCGACAAATACACACAAAAATATAATGGATTAGATCATAGACAAATCTAATTGAGCGGTATGGTCTTTGAAGTTGAATCAAGTTTAGTTTTACTAACTCATTTCATATATCACAATGAATTTGTGAAAAAAGACATGATCAAATAGATTATGATCATGACTTTTTTGATTAGATTTTTGGAGGATCATAGGATATTCAGTATTATGTAGATATACTTCTAGTTTGTTTATCATATGATTCTTAGGTCTACAAGTAAGAATAATATGATAAAATATTATAAGTTAGAAAAATAATTAATATATAATGAATTCAGGAATTAAAATGAAGTAATGTTCATGATGTTCAATATATGGGTTAGTCATGATGATTCTTCATTCCCATACTTTTTTCTCTCTGTATATTTAAAATGAAAATTTAATAAAAAAATTCTAGGATTTTGAGGAATGTATGACGAAAATCTTTAATGAATATGATATTTAGGATAACATTTTTAGTATTATATTTGATAATTCTTCTAATAACGAAGTCATAATTAGTATGTTTGTCATAATTATTAGATATGAATTGCTATATAATTTTTTTAATGTTAGGTATATATTTTACATAATTAATATAATAGTACAGATAAGAATGAAACTCTCTCATATTAGAAAAAAATAAAAAATTTACTAAAGTATCTTAGGATGGCTAACAGATACTAAGTGTTTAGTAATTTTTATTTGTCAGTGAGTCTTAAGAAGAAAAAAATTCAAACAAATGTGAGACAGTTTGAATTATACCTATCTGATATTAGAGTTATATGTTAGCTACAAGCATGTAATATTTGACCACATCAATAGTAAAATTTATAAATTTATTATTGATGATTCATATTGTGATATAATAATTTTTTTTATGAAATTCTTGATAATTTTTTAAGATACGATGAATATATGTTCATCTGTGTTTATTTTCATTACTTGTATTATACTTAAGTACATATCTAATACTGGTCTTTTGAGAAAATATTATTGATACATTGTATTTAGTATTATGACTTTTGAGATAAAAATTAAATGTTTAAAATACTGGTCTTTTATTTTAATTTTGTATTGCTTGGTTTCATCTATGGATCTTAGGGTTAAGATGAAAGAGTTAAAAAATATATTAAGATACATATCCACTTGTATGAACCAAACAAATGAATATGAAAGTTTTATTCACGAAAAATTAACTAATGTGTTTATATATTATAAAATTAGATATGATAGTTGTAGCGAAGCTTTGAATATAGATATGAATATCATATTCGGAGATAATAATTTTTTATTTAATTAGCCAGGGGCAAATAATGAGGTAGCTTGTTGAATATGAGCGAATTATTTTGGTACTTAAATACTAATTACTGTTTTATTCTATTATATGATAATAATAAAAATTTGAATATTTTGAGTTTAAAAATTATATGAATTTACATATCACATGTTATCTAAGATAACACATGATCAATTGACTCATTTATTGTCTAGCATAATATCGAAGTTTACTTTTTTGTGACAGTCAATATTATTTCAGATAGAAAATCAAGATTGTGAACAAATATTATAAAGACATTTGTGTGAATGGACTATAAAGATTTAAGATTAGGCATTCAAGATAAAACAAAAGAGTCACTGACGAATGATGACCTATGTGACATCGTGATTAAGGATATTGAGGCTATCACTAGTAATACTTTTATACACATATATGATGGTGATGAATTGTATCTACACAATCATATTATAAACACACATTGATGACTTATGTGATTTTGGATTATTTTTTTATTCATACAATATAATATTTTGTTTGTATTTGGAAAACTATCAGTTATGTTAATTCTATGTCATGTATTATATTATGTTTTTTGATTATTTTTTTTATTAAATTTTTTTTTGAGTTGATCTGAATGTTAAATAATAGTTTTAGTTATTAATTTAAATTAATTTATTTAATTTTATAATACAATGTAAATTTGTAATAATAATTGCACATGTATTTTTTAATTATATTATTTTGATATGTAAATATAATATTTTGATTTTTGAATAAATATAAAATTAAAATTTCAAAATATTTTACCTATGCGCATTTAATTCAGGCTGCCCGCTACTCATAACTAATATGACTCAACATGATTAGGTATTACTCAACACTGAAGTGCCTCGTTGCTAGCCAAATTGGTTGTGCTAGGCATAGTCATATAGATGCCATGTTGTTCCAACACAACATGATAGCTTGATTGGGACACAAAAAAAATATTGTGATTTGATTGCACCAAACTAAACAAGTTCTAACACACATGTCTTACATTATTTTAAAATACAGAATTTTAAATTATTTTAAAATACATTATTTTTAAGTATTTTAAAATACCTAATATTTATAATTAATAATTTTTATTTTTATTTTTATTTTTTTATCATGACGTATCCTAGCCGTATTCGTATCCTAGTTTTTTAGAATTTGCCGTGTCCCCGTATCATGTCGTGTCGTATTCCCGTGTCCATATCCGTGTCCGTGCAACATAGCCTATAATATCGAGTCTCTCCACTCAAAAAATGCAGATAAATAAATGTGAGTCACACCACACATGAAGCTTTATGGCACATCAATATTCTATATCCTACACACAATTTGCTGTACACTAATATTCTGTATATTTCACATACACTTGTTGCACATACAATCCACTCATTTACTGTACACGCACACTTTTCATGCACTTTCTGCACACATTTACATTGTTCATCCAATTTCTGCATACTACATTGTGCACACATACACATTGTTTTCTGCACACACATGCTCAGTTCATGCACCCACTGCACACATGCTCTTTCCACCACGTTGATGTAGTTGGCAAAGAAGTTTCACAGTGCCAATTGTAACACTAGTAGACATTGGACTGGCATTTACCATTGCATGTTTGTGAGACTACACATGCGCACACATAGTGCACAGTGCATGTGCATATATCCTCACACCTTTCTTCCTCTATCTAAACCTAACTTTTATACCTTGTAGAAAAAATGAGAAAATATACAACTCTCAATATGAATAAATGAAATACACAAGTGATTATAAATAATCTTTAACTTGGATTGATGTAGCACACTTGTGTTTTCCCATCCATAAAGATACTGCAAAAATATAAACACAAAATAAGCATAAAATGTAATATATAAAATTAAAAATAAGAGAATTAAGAATAATTTATGTAGTTTAAATTAAAAAAAATATTTTGATTGGTAATTCTAATTAGTACAGATTACAGAAAAGGAGGTCCATCACTAAAAAATTAGATGAAAATTATCAAAGAAAATATGCACTAGTTGAATTTGAATAAAAATTTATGCGATGATTATATTATTTAGATAATAAAATTTTATATGATCAAATCTGATTATATAGAAAATTTGTTTTTAATGATAATAACTAAATTATTAATATCTATGTTATGATTGAATAACTTATTGTTTATGTAATTTCAACATAAAATGTAAACAATTAGGTTGTGAATAAAGTAAAATATATATGAAAATATAGGTGAGAAAAATAATTGCAAATATTAGCATCACTAAAATAATTATGCTGGTGGATTCAAGCAATGAACTATCATAATCTAAAAATTGAGGTTTTAGTATTTTAATCAACCGAAGATTTTCAAATTAATTTTTATTTTAAAAAAAATAATCAAGAGAAATAATTATCTCTAATAATGTGGTGACGGTGGGATGATTACTAGTGGTAGTTGTGGATGTGAAACATGATGCTAGTGACATTGTTTTATTGATTTGTTGTAACGTTAAATTATTGTGTTAAAAATTATTTAACTTAATGAAAAACATAATGATAGAATAAGAAAAAAATGAATACACTTATGCTAGAAGATAAAAGAACCTAAGTCCATAAAAAGGAAAATAAAAAATTGGTGCTGTCCATGTGTTAGCGTTCTCATCGAAAATGTAAAGACAATAAAATAATAAAGAAACAACAATATTTTCATCAAGTTAATATGTAAATATCTTTATGTAAGAATATATAATAATAATAATAATCATATTATGAGTATTCTTGTGAAAGAAGTAATCTACCTCTAGAAATAGTAAACAAGGTCCATGGCCTTGGCATGACCCACAAAGCCGGTCCAAGCATTGCCCGACATGACTAGACCTATGCTTGGAATAGGAGTGGATCGACATGATGGCTTGGCTCATGATGTGCTAGGTCGAGGGTCTGACCCGCATGCTGCACATGTATGCGTCACAACATGAACCTCAAAGCCAGATTGTAAGGTATGAATTCAGCCCAACTGACTAAATGTGCCCGGGTGATGAAATGTGCATGGGTCATGCCCTGGGTTATGAAACATTCTGACCCTAGTTGGTGGGAGAAACTCATATGTCATTTTTTTAAAAAACAAATTGCAGTCAGGTTGGACCAATCATAGTGGGCTGTGCCAGGATTGCTGTTAGCCTCTTGCCCATGCTAGCCTGGACTTAATCAAATTTAGCTTGGATTTGGCTGAGGTTAGCGGAGATCGAACCCAAGCTAGTCGGGGTTTAAGTTATGCCGGGCCATGCATGATTTGTGATTGGTTCCTGGGTCATGTCAGGTTTATGAGAGACTCGGCAAGATTCGTACTGCTAGTTCGCCATTGGATGTGTCTGGCTATCCTCTTTTATAGATGTGCTAGTCTAACTAAACTTGTTTTTCTCTTTATTTATCTCTATGTATTTTGTCCTACCATAAAATATTAGATTGAATATTATAAGCATCTCTACTTGATTATCATAGTAAAAATTGAGAAGTAAATGTATATCTAATTTTCTCAAAAAAGTGTTTTATTCAAAATGTATCATAAATAATTTTAACTATAACTTTTAATTGTCTTTGTACTAGATCTTGAGATTAGTATATATTTTTTATTTTTTTTAGAAAATAATATTATCTTCAAAAAAAAAATATAATAACATATATTAGTTCTCCTATCTATGTAAGTTGGTGTCCAACTAAAATTCTCGGTCAGATGAATGTGCTCACAAGTCATGATCATTGAACAAAATACCAAGAATTGAAGATTAGTTTCTAAATATAAGTATGTGAAGAGCTATATCAATGTAAATTTGTTCTAGTCACTTTATAAAATTACTAATTTTATTGATAATATAAGCTATATCAAGTTCAACAATAAATAAATAGTTAATCTTACATATAATTTATTTGTATATAATTGAGTGAACTAAATAATTTATATTAGTTAAAAAATTAATTTTTGACTTGATAGGAGTATTTGTTAGAGTATAATCTAAGCAATAATTTTTTTATGAGAATATCTAAGTTATATCCATGGATGAGAAATTTGGATTGGATCGATTGGTCAAATTGGTTCAACTATCAACCTATCATTGGATTAGTCTAGTTCTATCAATTGGGCTAGTATCTCATTGAATTGGCATAATTGATAGGTACAACCAATTTTTAAGGAACTGAACATTAGTAACAATAATTTTAGTTTTTATCAATGAGATGTAAACCCTTGACCCAAGTGTTGGAAAATAGACTAATTATCACTTGGGCTACTTTGTTATTATATTTTACTTGTATATTATTGTTTGTAATTATATTCTTCTTAAAATAATATTTTAAATAAATAAATTGATTCTAATTTTTTTATTTTATATTTTATTGAAATAATTACTAAAATATATAAACTATTATTATAATATTCCAAATAATTTTTTTAATATCATTTTAATGATAATAAAATATAAAAAATACAAATATTAAAAACTATTTATATATATCATTATTTATTTTATATCATTGAATATATTAAATAAAATATATTATACTTCAATTTTATTATAAATTAATTTAATTTATATATTTTTTTATTTTATAATTTTTTAAAAATTTTCATGTATTTTCATGAATTTTAAATAATTTTTATATTTTTATTAATATTTTTGATATATTCATAAAATTCATGTGTAATATATTTGTATTTATTGATATTTTTGTTTATGTATATGTGTAATTTTTTAAAATTATTTTTTATTTAAATAATATAAAGATATATTTATGACATCACTGGTTCAAGTGATTTGTAGCGGTGTCAATCGGGTCGACCCGGTCCAGCACGAGGCACGACACGATTTGGCCGTGCCTGGGCCGGCCCGGTAGGGGAATTTTCCGTGCCCGGCCATGACACCTATCATGTCGTGCCAAGGCCAATCGGGCCTTGTGCCGTGCCTGACCCGGCATGGGTCATGTCCTGCAGACTCGCACCCCATGTTTCCAGTTCCCACGGCATCACCACGCCAGGGTGCTGAAAGGGAAAAGAGAAAATGCGCGGGCATTGATCGAATCCGACCTGACCCACGGTCCTGCCCGACCCTAACCCCCCTCCCTTCTACGGAAAAAAAAATTGAAAAACAGCCTTTGGATTTTGCCTCCAACGGCTAGGGGGCAGAATTCGATGACCTTCATGATTCTGCCCTCTAAAATACTATCAAAAATTAAAAAACAAAAAAAATACTTTTTAAAAAAAAATTATTTTTTTTAATCTATAAAATCCCCCCACCTCTCTATAATATTTATGTTTTTCATAAATATTTATTCTCAAATCTCACATTTTCACTCTCTCAAAACTCTTACTATTTTCTCTCTTGGGACTCAGGATTTTATCATTCGGCTCGGCTTTTTGGGATTTTTAACTCGGGTTTGGAATTTTGAACTAGACTGTGGTGCACAGTGCACGTGATATTCTTCACTACTTTACCGAGTATTTTATTTTAATTTTTTTTTTACTTTCTCTCTCTTGGTCTCTCCCTAGTATCTCTCTTTAATCTTAAAATAGTAAAATCTAAAATCTATTATTTAGCCTCTACCTCCTGTGTCCTGTTTAATAAAAATCATAAAAATTGACTAATACTAATGAAACATATTTAAATTTAGAAAATAAAAATCATATACAGAGGTCTGAGGTTGTTGTAACTTTAGTTTCTCCAGTCGTCTCATCCCAAACTTCTAAAAAATAAAATACTAGGACTTATGTAGTTTGGACTCATTTTAATATAATAAAACAAAAAACTATTAGAGGTGAGTAAGAATAAATGACACAGTGTAAATATTGTATGAGAAATTTAACTTGTAAGAGTTTATTTGGGACTGAACACCTTAAGAGGCATGTCAAATTATATACCAAAAAATATGGTGCATTAGATCCTAAGTAAATCCAACTTATCATTACATATATCACAGACTTATCATATATCACAGAGAATTGAGTAGAGAAGACATGACCAGACTTATTATATTGATGGGTCTCCCGATCAGATTTTTGAAAAATCCAAGGATAGCGCGCATCATCCAGACATATTTTCAACCTACTTATTGTAGGATTCTTATGTCTATACATAGAAATGACATTCTAAAATTGTATAAGTTAGAAAAACAAAAAATAATTAATGAATTTATGGCATATAGTGGAGTGGTGTCCGTGACATCCGATATCTGGACAAGTCACGATGAATCATTTTATGCATGTCTCACCGGCAACTATGTAGATTTTAATTGAATAATGAATAAAAAAAATATTAGGATTCTCTGAGATTTTCCATCCTCATGATGACCCATCCATTTTTGAGTGTATGATGAAAATTTTTAGAGAATATAAATTTTAAAATAAAATTTTTAGTATCATATTCGATAACGTATCTAATAATGAAATAGTGATTAACATATTTATTAGGAATATTAGAGACGTACCATTAGGAGAGATCTTTCATGTCAGATACATGTGTTACGTGATTAACCTGATTGTACAAGCGGGTTTGAAGGTGTGTTCTTCTGCGTTGTATAATATACGTAATGTACTAAAACATATTCACACTTCTTGTAGACAACAGGAGTTTGGTAGTCTCTGTTTGTCTGCGAATCTTAAGAAAAAGAAATTTTAATCGGTTGTGAGACACCATTATAATTACACGTACCTGATGTTAGAGTCATGTGTTGGATAGGAATCGTGATATCCGACTACGCCAATAGTAAGAGTGACGAACTTATTATTGACGACACTGACTGGGCTTAAAGAATTTCATTTATGAAATTTCTGAAGATTTTTTATGACATAATAAATATGTGTTCGTCGATTTACACTCACACGACTTGCTTTGCACTTAGGTGCATATGTAATATTAGTAGCATGTTTAGGAAGTATCGAGCTAATCCGACACTTAGCCATATAGTTGTAGAAATAGAAATCAAGTACTTAAAGTATTGGTCCACTGTTCCATCTCTTTATTGTCACGCTGCATGCTTGGACCCTAGGGTTGAGATGGAAGGGGTAGATAACACAATGACTTACATTTTCTTGTACATGAACCTGGAAGACTCACATGAATGGTTAATTCACGAGAAGTTGACTGACATGTTTACATACTACGATAATAGGTATGGTGGTAGTAGTGGGACTGTGATTACAGACATAGATACCTTCTTTGGAGATGATTATTTTTCCATTCAGTTAGCGAATGAGAAATGACGGGGTGAACCATCATTTAGGAGCGAGCTTTCTCGGTACTTTGATACTAATTACTGCTCAATCCTATCACATTCTGATACTAAGAATCTTGATATATTACAGTGGTGAAAATCATATGAGTCCACATTTTCCATGTTATCTAGAATGACATGATATCTACTGACTTCTCCGGTGTTGAGTATAGCATTGGAGTCTGTTTTTTCTGTTACAGTGAATGTGATTTCGGATATGAGGTCGAGATTATGTCCAGATATTGTTGAGGCCCTAGTCTGTTTAAAGGATTGAGATGATTCGAGGTTTAGTATCCGGGATCATGCTGGAGCTGGGATAGGGACTGCATCCGTATCCGCTGCAAAAGCAGAGGAATTGATTGCTGATGATGATGATTCATATGATATTGATCTTGATGTTGCGATTGATGATGCTTATGATATATCGATTGACGATTGACGTGGTTGCCGGTTCTTCATGCCCGTTGCCAGATACCAGTTGCCAATGCTATGCCACGCCAGTACGAAACCCACATTCCATTTGTCATTGCCACTTGATTTTGTTTTTTGATTTGATGTTTTATTTTTTATTGATTGTATATTTTTTTTACATTACATTGTAACTTGTATTTGCTTTGGTTCGGTATCTATTGACCGATTAGTCATTTGATTTGCTTTTGTTTTTTTGATTTTGTAATTTTTTTTACTGAAATATTTTGTTAATTTATTTTTGTGTTTAAACATTTTATTTAAAAATTAAAATTCTATAATTTAATTCTAATAAATTATAATCTAAATTTATTAAAAATTTATAAAAAAAATTTAAACTTTATTAATATTTTTAAGTTACAAAATTTTAATAATTTTTAAGTTATCAATTTAAATTTTAATCTTTGTAATTTATTTTATTATATTTTTAATAATAAAATTTAAACTTTGTAATTTATTAAATTATTAACAATTTTCTTGTTATAATTTTAATATTTTATATATTATCTATATATAATATAATATATATTTTATATAAAGTTTAATATAATACTTTAAAATTTTTTTTAAAAATTTATTTTTTATTTAAACAAGCCCGTACGAGCCAGACTAGGCACGACACTTTCACTGGTGGGCCGTGCTGGGCCTGACTTTGATAAATAGTGACGGGCCAGGCACGAAAGCATGAGCTTGCTCAAAAAAATGGGCCGGCCCGGCCCGGCCCGGCACTTCCGATTTGAAACATCTAGTGATTTGTTAGCAATTTGATTGTCCGCCCAACTATTAAATTGTGAACCAGTAATTTTTTTGGTCTAGTCATCAATCTGAATTTCTTTATATTGGTTATATCTCTCATGTGACGACATAATATATATGTTATTATAAATCATATTAATCCCAAGAAAGTATTAATCCTTGCAAGTTTATTTTTTGAAATAGTAATCGAACGTATTCCTTGAGTTGAATAATTATCAACTTATCATTTTTGTTAATAAAAATATTAACTATATAAATAATTAAAAAGTTAAATATGTTATCTGAACTCCAATGATAAAATAAATTGTAATTGTTATAAAATGAATGTAGATGATAAAGTAACAATTTAAAAATTATATAAAATTTGTTAGAATATGTTCTAAAAGTCAATTATTAGATAATTTTTTTGGGACTTCTGTATATATCTTATATGTAAAAAGATATTATTTTATGATTATTATATATATTTTGATATGTGCAAATATTAGATGAATATAATAATATCTTATAGTGATATAAGAGTATTTTAAATTATTCCTAGTAAAGTATTAATATTCAAAAGTAATATTAATACATTAAGACTAATATATAAATTAACTAATATGAGATATTAAGTTAACCAATGAGTATATATTGGAGAACATAAACTGAACTGACCAGCTATAAGAATACTGTATTAATTGTTATATTAGTGTCATACATATTATCACAGTGATTATTAGTATGAATTATCATTTGACCTGAAGTAGAGGTGTCAAACGGGCCGGCCCGGCACGGCCTGTTTTTCACGAGCACGATCGTGCTACCGTGCCGTGCCCGGCACGGCACGGTTTAAAAAAACCAGGCCCGGCACGGCCCGCAGGCACGACGGGCCGTGTCGTGCCTCGCCTGGCCCGCTTGGGCAAACCTGTCCGAGCGGTTCGGGAAACGGGGGACCGTGGGTCGGGTCGAATTAGACCCGACCCGCGGTCTTTTTTTGCGGGAGAGGAAGCATGCGATCGGACTCACGGGGCTCCCGGCACGGGATAAACCCGTGCCGGTTTGCCATGCCGCGGGCCGAACCGTGCCGCGCCAGGCACGGCACGGTTCGTGCCAAAGCCGGGCACGACACGGGCCCGGGCACGGATTTTTTCCGTGTCGGGCCGGCCCAGGCACGGCTGAACCGTGCCATGCCTTGTGCCGGGCCGCGCCGGCCCGGCACGGTTGACACCTCTAACCTGAAGTCACTATAGTTACCTACAAAAAGAATTGTATACTTTAGATTCAGAAAATGCTACAGGTAACAAAGATGATTATAAAGTTGTTTATTAGGTATAAAATAAATTGTGCAGAGGGATATGATTGATCTAGATATAATTTTTCTTTTCTATATAACGGAAGTGATATCAGTTGACCCATTGATTGACCAGGACTACTAAAATGCATGGTCATGCTCAAATAAGTTAATATGAAATATTGAGTTTATTTGATGTGAGGATGACATAAGTCGTTGCCTCATAAATCAATCCAGATAACATGGACAAAATGACTAAGTCATATAATAAAATAAGTCACGAAATTAGATTAAGTTGAATCTATTATATTTTCGTCACTTAGGTAGCATTGTTAAATGTCATCATATTGCTTGTTTCTTTAAAATAAGATTTTAAAGTTATTGTCAATATTATGAGAATTTATTTTAGCTAGACTAAAATAAATTGGGTCTAATCTTAAATATGATTTAAAATTTTAAGCTAATTAGATTAAATAGCTTGGTCCAATTAGTAGATATTTGGACTTTTAAAACGAGCCCAAACTTACAGCATACATTTTTCTCTTTTAGTTAATGATATATCTATTTAGAAAGGTACGTAAAAAATCAAAAGGTTTCATTAATGACTATCCTTTTAGAAAGGTGTGTTAAAAAACCAAATGTTTCATTAATACTGCTAGAGGCATGAATACTTGATTATGCTAGGATTCAATCAAACCATTCGAAATCAAATATTTTTTTTTGCGCTACAACAGATTACATTATTGTTCAACGTTTAATTATATTCACTTGGATCATTAATGGGTTCTAGTCCAGTGTGAAACTCTGATATAAAATTTACTAAAACCTCAATAAGATATATACACAACTTAATATTAAATAACACATATAAATCCCATATATCGGAGGAAAAATGATTAGGGAAGCTCACAAGAGTTGCATGCTCCCATCAAACACATTCTTTTAAATTAGTGTGTCAAAGTCTGGAACATTGAGGTCAGAGGATAAAATAATCTAATTTAAACTAGAATCAAGCTAGAAATTTGTCAACAAAGTAATTCAAACAATATTTTCCAAACTATATAGTAATAGGAGTAGTAATGAAGGTATTGACGAGGCTACTTATGTTATTCTCTTGAAATAATTTTTAGGTGATCATGATAATATCATACGCTGCTTTAATGAGAATGATTCTTGGTTCTTGATTTCTGTAAGTAATAAAGAATAGGGAATGTTCTTATTTTTTCCAATTTCCCCAAAAAATTCAATATTTCAAGTTTGAAAAAATCAACATGTAGTTGTATTGATTGGGAGATGCCTTATTGATGTAAAATCAAAGGATATAGAGTTGTTACTTGCCCAATATGAAAATAGGCAGGCTACCACAACAAAGATGATTTAGGAATAATAATATAGTTAACTATGAAAGATGAAATTATTTCTGTATTTTCATCTAAAAGAGATTTATCATGCAAACTCTACACCCCGCAAGAGCATTCACATAAACATAGATGTTATGTTAGTATTAAGGCTTGTTTCCAACTCAATATCTTGGCTTCAATTTATATGATATCTTTATCATTTGTTTTTTTTTTTGAAAAGTTTATTTTATTATAATAACTATTCTCTTTTAGCAGAGGAATACCATTAGTATAATCTAAAACTACCCTTAATCCATTTATAACTTTTTGTTTTCTAGAAATAAAGCTAACTATTTTGTTTTTTTAATATCTCTATTTTGTTTCTTTAAAAATTAAACCAAATAGTTTTTGTCTGGTTAGCCCTTCCTTGCTAAGTGTCCATCCTGATTTAGAGTATATTTTGCCTTTTTTTTAAGAAACTAACTTTGTGCTTCTTATTTTTTACTTTGAACCCCTTTGCTCCACATTAGTTTTAGATTCTCCTAGTTATTTCTCCTTTCTTCAACTAATTTCTGCTATATATAATATCACTGAAAAAATACAGCAGGATAACATAACATTAACAGTGACAACAATCTTCTTCCTACATTGTTTACTTGTTTTAACCAATTTTCCTTTTAACTCCTGCCGCCTTTCCTCCCTATTATATGTCCTTACATTAAATGTCCCGAGATCGATCATATCAACAACACTGCTAGCAGAGTACATCCCACAAGATTGGGATGTGATTTTTGTTGTGAGCACGGACCTCTATCGAGTTAGATTTTGCCTCTGTTTGTTGCGGTATGTTGTTTTTTATTCAACTTTACTGCTGCCCTTTTAGTTCCCGCAAGACATAGAACTTTTTTTTATCTTTCTTCTCTTTTTTTCATATCCTTATATCCATCCTGCAAGACAAACAGCACAATTATCCATGCCACTTACAGTCATCACATTTTCTTTTTCATTTTATTTTTATCAACAACTAGTAACCACTAAGGAATAGTTCATTTCTTATCTGTTGTACTAGCCTGCAAACATAATAAATAAATACTACAATTATTTCAGCTACTTCCCTGCATTAATTGCAGGGCTATCTATATATTCTTATTTCTTGCATATACCACCAAACATAATATATCCATGACATCAAAATCACAGTATCAACAATGTTAGCGGAGCACATCCACAGAACTGGAATGGGATGAATTCTGTATCAAGACATCCCACAGGTCTAGGATGTTTTGAGCCAGATTCTGCCTCCAAAACTTGTCTGCTGTTGTATGTTGTTGTTTACTGTGACTTTGCTACTAACAAAACCTTCCCCCCATATTTTCCATGCTATCTCTCCTTTCTCGCCATTCTTTCATTTGGACAACCTATCCTATCTAAGTGTACTTATCATTTTATATTGCCCAAAATATTTTTAGGAAGTCACTCTTTATTTCTATTCTTGAAATCCTCTTTTGCCAGTTCATCCGCTACTACATTTATTTTCTTGTACACATGTATTATACTACATTGTAGTTCTCTGAACAAGCTTTTAATATTATACATTTCCTCATATTTCTATAGTAAATTTGATTCTACTTATATCTGGCTATTATAAATATTTACATTTTTACATAGTTTTAATCCTTGATGCAGGGCCAATATTTTTGCATGCAGTGCAGACTCTGCCCTTCCTCTTAAGGCGAATGCTTTAATTATGCTCCCCTTATCTTTCCTTAGTATGCCTCCTCCTCCCGCAATACTCATTTTTCTATTAAAACTGTCATATCCAGGATGGTTGTTTATGACGGTGGATTGTTCCATTTGACTATTTTAATGCCTTGAGAATGTATTTTTTTAATTTTAAGTTTCATTCCTTCACCTTATTTGGCTTTGTTTCTTATTTTCTAATCTTAATCAGAAATATATCCGATAACTTTTTTATTTCTCTTTTCACCTCTGCCAATAGTATCCTCTATTTTCATTTTTGTTCTCTCGAATTTACTTTTATTTCTTGCCTTTCTTATATATCAAATTGTTATATGTGGCGCATTTGCTCTTATTCACCTTTCTTCATAGTTTTGTTTACCTTTCTTACTCATCTTAGTAACATATCCTTTAATCCTTCTTGTTTATTTTTAATACCTATTTTTTTTCCAGTATCCTCCATATTTTCTCTGCTACTCTTCCTGTCAACAATAAGTGATCTATTATTTTCGTAGCTAATTCGCAGCACTCGCATCTTGAAACTAATGTTATGCCTTTCGGCTGTAGCCTCTCATCCATTGACACACTCTTTTAAGGTTTTCCACAAAAAAATCTTTATTTTGTTTAGGCAAACTCATTCGCATACCCATTTATACAGTTCTAATAAATTTCTACTATGTCTCACTAATTCTTTTGTACTTTTCAATGTGAATTTTTTTTGGGGTTGAGAACCCATTTCTATCCATTTTTGGTCTGCTTTGAGTTAGCTTTCACTGTATGTCTTTAATTAAACATTTTTTTTCATGTATTCGAAGTCTTTTTTGAGTTTCGAAATTCATTATTGCCTTTATCATATTTATCTTTCATAAAGTCTGCCCAAAAGTCCAGGCTTTGGATATGTCCATTAGGTTAGTGAGTCCTAGGCCTTCCTCCTTTTTGGGATAGCATATATCTTCCCATTTTACTAAATACTCTTTATATTTCTCATTCCTCATGTCTTTTAAGAAGTTTGACATCTCTTTCTCTAACATTCTTATTAATTTTTTTGATGGCTAAATATTTATTAATATATGCATTAATGAACTTTGTAGCACATGCACTTTCAAAGTAGTTCTATCCGTTATATTTAGTAGCTCTTCTTTCTAGTCTGTTATTTTCCTTCTCAGTTTTTCAAACAGGAAACTTAAGTAGTCTTTCTTCAACCTACCTTCAAAAACTAGGCAGCCTAGGTATAGTAGAGCTCATGTTTTTTTGAGGGAACTCAGTAATTTTATTTATCTTTTGGGCCAACCTTTCCGGGACTTTTCTTTTAATTAAAAACTGACATTTATTTTTGCTCAAGACTTGATCAATTTCTTATTTTAGATCTCGAAATAGCTCTATTATATATTTCATTGAATTTGTACATACGTTTGTGAATATTATCACATTATCTGCATAGGCTAAACAGTTTATCCTCGGCATATTACTAGGCTATTTATATTGTAATATTGCTTCTTTTTTTATTTTTTTTTATATTCAAAATTAATACTTCCAGATATAAATTAAATAATAATGGCGAGATGGGGTCTCCTTATCTAAGACCTCTTGTAGGATTGAATTCCCGACCTATTTGTCCGTTTATTAAGATTTTTACCGAAGGACTTAAGATACATTTATATATTAAATTTATCTAGAACTCTAAGAATTTCATTCTTCTCATTATATAACATAATATGTTTCATTCTACTCTATCGAATGATTTTGATAAATCTATTTTTATTATCATGTTATATCTTCTTACTTTTGTGCCTATGTCCCTTGTCATTTTCAAGGCTAATATAATATTTTTCATCATTAATCTAATTTTAATAAAACCTGTTTGTTCCGACAAGATAATATTTGGCAGAATCTCACTTAATCTATTTTGCAACAACTTAGCCAATATCTTATATATCGAATTGTATAGATTGATTGGTCTAGAGTCTTCACATATTTGAGGATTCTCTATTTTTAGTATTAAAATAATGAGTGAGCTAGCCCAATTTTTAGATATCTCTGTACCTATAAAAATCCAAGAAATCGGTGTGATTAGTTCATGCTTAATTATGCCCCAACATATTTGAAAAAAAATTGTATTCCATCTATTTGGTCTTGCCGCACTGTCTTTCTTGATACTGAAAATTATTTCTTTTATCTTCTTTTTATCAGGATCTCTGGCAAGTCTTCTATTTTCATTTTTTGTTATTTTACTTTTATTAGCTTGCAACATTCTGTCCTCTCTTTCTCTTATTCTCCCGCATAATTGTTGTGTAAAGAAATTTTTTATTATCTCTTTCATATCATTTTCCTTTTCTATCTATTCTCCTTTTTTATTTGTAATTCTTTTTAATCATGTTTTTTTGCCTTTTAATTTTAGTCATTGTGTGAAAGAATCGAGTGTTCTTGTCCTATTTCTTTTATCATTTTACTTTTGCCTTTTATTTCCAGAATATCTCCTCCATTTGTAGCTTAAGTTTTATTTCAGCTTCTGCTTTTCTTAGCTCACACCTGTTGCTCTCATTCTCATTGTCCTCATATTTCTTCTCTCATTCCTCTACTTTATTTTCTGCCTTTTGAATATTTTTGTTAATATTTTTAAAAGTTTATTTGTTCCACTTCGCCAGTACAAGTTTTAGCATATGTAATTTTGTTGTGATAACCAACAAAGAGTTTCCTGTGATTGGTATCGACCATGATTCCTCCACTACCTTCAGGAAGCCTGCATGTAAACCTCACATGTTCTGGAACGTAAAATGTTTATTCCCCTTTGTTAACTTATAAAATTTAGGAGAAGTGGTCTATAATCTGAGCATGTTTTATTCATGTGCCTAACCCCTATGCCCCCGAACTTGACCAACTATTTTGAGTTATATAGCACCTGGTCTAGTCTTGTATATATTACACATCTCTTCCTCCAGTTATTACACCAGGTAAAATTTGAACATGAAAAACTGGCCTCTATTAGGCCAGCTTGTGAAATTGTCTGGTTGAAATTTTTAACTGCTTTCGCGTCCAGTGCTCTTTCTCGTTTCTTTTCATTATTCCTAATAACATTTAAACCCACCTTCAACCATCCATGATCTCTCTTTATTTGTTATTTTTCTATCTTCTATCATAATATTTTTCTATCTATTTTAGAGTTTTTAGCATAAACTGCTGAGATTATAGCTTATGGGAAGTTATTAATCTCAAACCTTATTATTTGATCTGAATCTTTTATAATTTTAATTAAGCTATGTTTTTTTCATATTAACCATAGTTTATTATTTATATTTGCATATGCGTGCTACATCCCCATCATTATTATATAAATATATATTTTTTCTTTTTCTACCAGTGATTCAGCTAATACTAAAATCTTAATATTATGCATTTTTTTAGTTTTTAACTCTATTAATTGATGACATATTCTCTATGCCTCTTATATTCCAATATAAGTAAAAACCCATCAAACTATTTTTTTTGTGTGATCTAGTTAAATATTTCGACTCTTTTTTTATCAAAATATTTTCTAGTGTTTCTTGTGATCATTATGTTTCTTACTTGTTCCAATTCCTTTGAAAGTAGCTTGATAGTTTGTAAGATTTAAATTCATTATTTCAATAAATTCAATCACTTCCTTTCTTGTATACTTCACTTCCTTTGCAATTACTTCCGACAAGTCATCCTGTGACTTTTTTGGAAGTTCCTCTTTGTCATTTTTGAAGGCCGGACAATTCTTTGAATCCGACTCCCATTCCTCCAGCAGATCATCTTCTTCCTAATTATAATTATATGTATCTATTAATTTTTTCATCCTCCTTCCCAACCCCCTTCTCTGTCTTTCCTATTTTCCCTTAGTGCCTCCTGCCCCCACTGAGTGGGCAGTAGTTCTTCCCCTTCCCTGCTTTCAATCTTTTTCTCTAAAGCACTTGACACTCCCATTCTGCCTATATTTATTATGTTTCTGCCCTCTATACCTTTCATATTTTTCCTCAGTAAGGCCTTCATATCTTGCCCCCATTGAGCGGGCAGTATCTGCTCATCCCCTTCCGTACTTTCAATATTCTTTTCCATTGCACTTGAGCTTCTCATTCTGCCTAAACTTATTGTGCTCCTACCCTTTATATTTTGCAACCCATTGGCTTCCTTCTCTTTACTTTACGAGAGGTTAGTTATCTCTCTTCCTTTCCCTACTTCACATTCACCCTTCTTATTTGGAGATGTTTCCTTTCCTAGTTCCCCCCCAGTTCTGACATTTTTTTTTCACTCTCAATACTTGGTCCTTACCCCTCCTCTTATTCTTCTATTCCCCTCATCCTTACCGTCTATCTTCATTAATTATTTATCACTCACATGTCCCATCTTCTTACATTGGCTGCAGTAACTTGAGATATTTTCTGGGGTGACTGTTTGCTAGTAACCCTTCTTTTTGCTTGTCCCTATCCACAGCCGTTTGGAGATAGGTTTTTGGATATTGCATTCTATACATACCTTTGCTAAACTCGGTCTAGACATATATGCTGTAGCCTCATCAATAAGGACAGGTGTGCCAAGACATTGTGATATGGAGAAGAGAGATTTTTTACAGAATATATGTAAAGGTAATTTTGGGATAGAGAACCATACATGGGCTATGGGGGATTCGACCTTCGGCGAGTAGTTAGGAGACCATTTGAATATACGCATGGGATAACCAGCAATGCTCCATTGCCCCCGCAACCATATTCTTTGAAAATCTTCCTCTACCGAGCACTGTAAAACAAAGTGCTTAGCATCATAGAAGGTTAATTTAACAACTGCATTTAGTTTTAACATTGCAATAAAATTCTTAATATCTTCGAAATATGGTTTCCCATGTGTAAAATTTCTGATAAGTGTAAATTTGAATGCGTCTGCCATTTTTGTGAGTTCTGTTTCTTTGAAGAAGATGACAGACTCTTCTTGTTTTGTGCTAAACTTCGGAAGTGATGCATCAAGCCTCTTATCAATATTAGAAAATGACTTCTTATTTATTAAGGAGCCTTTTTTATCCATTTTAGCTTGAGCTAGACATTCCTTTGCACAATAATGGAGATTTTCTCTCTCTAAAATTAGGTGAGACTATGTGATGTTCGGCGAGGCGATGTGCGGCGAGGCGATGTGCAGTGAAGCGATGCGAGGCTGTGAATGAATGAGCGAACTTGACCTGGAATAATGGAATAATCCGAGACTCAATACTATTAGGAGAAATGAGTGATACATTTTCATGTTCTTCTATTATAACATGATCTACTACTTCTTGACATATTGAAAGAGGTGTATTATAAAAAAAGAAACTCAGATTTATGTATTCTCTTAGCTAGCTTCTAAGTTGTAGGTAATCTATTTCTTCTGTATATTTTTATTTTATTCATCTTGAGAGTTTGTTGGATGTCATCTCTTTCATAATAAATGATATAATAGGGCCTATGGAAATTATTCTCTTTGTGATATTTTTTTATATCATATAGAAAATATTAGAATATTTTATTAATCAAAGATTCATATTCTAGATTTGATGTTATTATATAATATTTTACTTTTACTAAAATTTTTAGAGGCCTATTATATATCTTAGGCTTTTAAATGATGATATTATTAGTTTGAATATTTTCTTTATCATGTCAATTTTATATGGTGAGTCATTCATTGCTATTCTTGTAATTTCATAGTTACAAGTAACACCATATTATTTGACATCAACGTTGAGATATTATAAGAATTTATCTTATATGAATGATATTTTAATTGAGGCTAGCATATTCTATTTCAATATTATAAGAAATTGCTTAATTTCTCTCAAATTTTATTTAATATATTCGAGAATTGAGAATAATTTTTTCACAACATACAATACAATAGTAAGATAATCTACAATAATAAGATTATTCATAGACCTCTTCATAACAATGTGATTAGTGTCTGAAGGAGTGAAAAATAGAGTATGCTCAAAATAAAAATTAAGGGTTTAAAAAATTTGGAATCCTAAATTAGAAAAAATCTCAAATTAAAATCTCAAAATTAGAATTTAGAATATGTTGTCACAATTAAATTTAATTTCTCGTGTTAGAAATTGATAAACTAATTTACTTTTGATAAATTTAAAATCCTAATTTTAGGACACCCCCTTTCAAGCATGTAGTTTCTTTCTATTGCTAAAATTACAGAGATACTTCTATCCTCTCATCACCAAAATAAGGAGATAGTGGCTTAATTGCATTGACATAGTGGGTGTTGATGCACAAGGGTTCTGTTTTTTAAATTTGTTTTCCATGTTCTGTTGTATACAATGGGTGTATGATAATGAGGGTTTGCTTAGTGGATGCACAAATCACCTAGCGTTAATATATACACTTTGGGTATGTATATGTTAGAATTTATAACCCTAACATATACATAGGGTTACGGATTTAATGCTAGGGTTTCACTTTTCATATGATTGTATTGTATATAATATTATGTTACAGATTTAATGCAGAAAATAAAATAACAACTAAAAAATAATGCAAAACAATTTGATATTATACAACATAATTTGATTTGAAATTTAATATACAACTCATGAACTCAATACTAAACAACATAGATAAAATCTTTTATATAGAGGAAAAAATAATTGGGATAGCCTACATGACTTGGAGGCTTCCATAAAATCAAAAAAAAAAAAAACTAAAAATAGTAAAAACATCAAGAGCAAATTTCATCAATAATTCATTACATATGTACAAAATGAAAAAAAAGTGATTATTATTTAAAATTGCACTAACAAAGTTCTTGGTGATTGTATTAGGTCATTCTATGTATCCATTATCTTGTAATTTGTAAATTGAATTTGATAGCATGTTTTTGCTCAAAAATTATGTGACAGTTTCATATGTTCCTCCTCCTTCCTTAAGGTTATTGTGGAAAAAAATAATTATTGTCTAAGAAATGTATCATCCATATGTGAAGTGATAGACTGTCACTAATATGAGCATATAAAATGAAATCATTTTTATTACTAGAAAAAATTATTATAATATTCATTCCAAATGTCTGGATAAATCTCATCACAATAAATCTAATTTTCATGCTGAACATCAATTTTCAACCAACAATAAAATTATCAGAATGTCGATATATTAGTGCCCAAAGCTTACTAGGATAAAGATATTTATCCTTTCATCATAGTATGACATTATCATAGATAAAAGATAACAATGTCACAAAAAAAAACCTGAGTATTTTAGTACCCTTAAGAAAAGTAATAAAAGAGATAAAAGAAGAGAAGAAATAAGAATGAAAATATATGTGAAATAGTGTGTTGAGTATAATTTATTTATTTATTTTGGTGAATAATTAAAAGATTAATATTAGAATAGTTAATTACAAAAATATTTGATTTCTCACAAGCTATGTTGCACGGACACGGATACGGACACGGAGATACGACACGGCAGGATACGGGGACACGGTAAATTCTAAAAAACTAGGATACGGATACGACTAGGATACGTCATAATAAAAAAAATAAAAATAAAAATTATTAATTATAAATATTAAGTATTTTAAAATAATTTAAAATACTGTATTTTAAAATAATTTAAAATTTTGTATTTTAAAATAATGTAAACAAAATTTAAACCCTCTAACACTCCCTCCCCCCCCACCACCACCACCCTCTCTTTACAGTTTTGATTTTCGAACTCTCCCCCCTCCCGATACAGATTCCAAAACCTCCTCTTCCCTTTATAGAATTAGGTTACCTTAGGTATTGTCGGCGCCTCGGCGGGGTGCTCCTCCCCTCTCCGTTTGACGCAATGATAATTGATAACTATTTCTCCCAATCGGCTTGTCGGCAACTCACTGTCGGCGGTGTGCTCCTCAATTTGTTGGAGATGTAGGAGTAATAGTTAATATATAGTGTATTTCTGACGCGTTAGAATCGTAAAAATACGTCAGTTGGTAAATGACGCATATGTTGTTAACGATGACTGTTTCCAAACAACGCGTCGGATATGTCTCTAATGCGTATCCAATACGCCACGTGGCGTATCGGACACGTGTCCGACCCGTGTCGCCGTGTCCATGTGTCGGACACGGCGACACGGGTCAGACACGGCGACACGGCAGTTCCTAGGAGTATCCGTGCAACATAGCTCACAAGATTTCTCTATGCTTTGATCAAGTTGTCTATATATTTTTTATACAATAAACTTGAAGTCCCGAGTGATGAATATTTGTTGCTTACATCTTACTTTGAGTTGGGGTTTAAAACAACTTAGGAATTATCACTTTGAATGAACTAGAGAGAGATTTACTTTTCTTAAAAATATCACTCTTTCTATAATTAATTTGTTTTATACTTAGGACATAAAAAGGTTCTAAAAAGAGTTATCAAATTGTAAACTATCAAGTTTAGAAGTAGCTTATGGGCAATTCTCTTAGTTGGTGGCTCTCGTGGGACTCTAGAGGAGTTAGAAAGAGTAAATAATTTAAATGTCTTTTGAATTCTTATCTTATCTAGACCTATTAAAACATGAGTATTGCTTAAATAAATATGAACTTACTAGAATTTTATTGGTTTTTATTAAATAATATATTTATCTTTTTTGTGTAATGAAGTAATTAAGAAAATCACATTTGATAGCTTTGAGTATCATCCTATCTTGTCATATGGAGAAATTCTAAATAATACAAGTTATCCCAAGGATTTTGGAAGGTAACTAGTACAATCATTCTTTAGAATATAAGATTTGAAAATACACATGATGAGAAATAACAATGAAAAATATTTATTTAATTAGATAGTTTATAATTCAAATCATATCTCATAAAATATACTTTAAAATATTTTATTATAGAGAAGTATCATAATCATCTAAATTAAATATCTATTTTTTATTTCTCTGATATTATTTGTGCGAGTGTGTTAGTACATAAAATTGATATATAATTACATAATCAATATAATATGTATTGAAACAATCATATGTATTTTAAAATATTATTATTTCTAATAATTTTTATATATTTATTAAATTATATATTTTATTTTTTTATGCAATAATTAAAAAATATATAAAATTTGAGATATATTTTTTTTAAATAATCAAACAAAAGGAAGTGTAATTACCAATTAAAGTTTACTAAGATCATAAATGTTTAAGTGAATCAGATTAATTGAGTTTTTTCTTGCATATGTTTAGCAGACATGATACAAAATTATAATATGTTTTACTATATACATATCACATAATATTACATAATAATATCTTAAATATTAGGATTCCACATTTTTAACTTGATCAAGAATGAATGACTAAGTCAAGAATATATAATTAGTGAATCAATTATGCTTAAATACTTATTAAGAATAAGATTACTAATCTTAAAAGTAAAAATATATAAATTATTTTGCTCATTATTGAAGAAAATATTCATTAAAATTTTTTGTTCCTGCAAAATAATATTTGTAGGTGAGAAAATAATATTGAAATTGAATTGATTAAAAAAATAACTCATAAAAAAAGTTCATTTAGACATTCAAAAATAAATAGAACATAAAAAAGAAATAAATTATTAAGTTAAATATTATAATAGTCAAAAGTCTTAATTATCTTATTATTAGTTATAGTTATAGTTATATTTAGAGAGGAAATAGTATATGTAACAAACAAGAAGTAATTATTTATAATATAATTATTTATCCTTGAGTGAGCATACGAGTAGTAAAAACTACAGTGTCAAGAGAACATGAAATACTCTTTATTATCTTATTAATAAGATATTTTTTATATTTCTCTTTAGTAAAAGTTATAATTGGAGGATTTTGTGAGATTCCTTGAATAGATCAAGTAGAAATTAATGAGAAATTCATAGTAATCGAATGAAAAAAATGAAATATACTCAGTAGATGAAAATTGAACCTAAGTCAATAATGAGGAAAATAAAAATTTGAGGCAATGGACAACCAATAAATTGGATGCTTTGATAAAAAAAGTAAAAATATAAAATAAAACAATAAAGAAACTGCAATAAAATTAAATGAATAAAAATTTAATTTGTTAAACATATGCAAACATGATGCAAGGATTTATAATGATTTCATGAAAATAGTTGGAATACTCTTATATAGCAAATATTTTATTACATTATTAGAATGACAACTTATACTGAAACAAATTTAAATGATAGATATAATAATTTCTATTTTATCAATATAGAGATGTTCAACTCTGATTTTTTGCACCAATGAATTGTTTTTTTACATTTTATTTTTTGTTAATTTAGACTTCTTCAGATTGCTTTTATTTTGTTTTTATTTTATATTTTAAATTGAAAGCCTCCTGCTTTTAAGATTTTTATTCATGCGATCATTCTGTTTTCAAGGCCTGCCGTATATTATGTCTTTTGTCCAAGGAGCTGCTGGGAGATTTTGAGTATTATGCAGAAATGTTCATTCCAGTAGGCTCATTCTTTCTCTCTCGATATATATATATATATATTGATAATTTAGGTACCTAGGCAAAATGTCATACCTTGGTGTGATAAATAAATACATTTGTCCAGGGTTGATAGGTCAAGGGTTTGAGACTCATCCGATACAATATCTCTAATTTTTGGGGGTAAAACTATTGAGATGTTAACTTCTTCTAGACCCTGTGCTAAGTGTGAGCATTGTGCATTGGATACTATCTTTTAGGCATCTAGGCATCACCTGACTAATTTCTGATGGAGGTGGTTCTTTCCCATATGTTCGACACTTCCAATTCCAATCTAGAGGTGGTAATTGAATTCCGTGCTCAACAGTGTGAACTACAACCCAGGTTTTCCATTCCCAGCTAAATCTTTTGGCTGGGGCCTTTTTTTTTTTGATATTATTTGTCATTGACAGTTATTTCATGTCGTGATGATCAGGTGCTTTTCAAGCTTGTTGTGATAACTGTACTCGTTATTGCAGATTCGGCAGATAACTGCATAAAAACGGTATTGCCATTTTGTCAGTATATTAATACTTTAGTTTCTACTCGAAATAATTTTTTTTTTGTCAATGACTTTTATCCTTCACAGATGTTGCAGAACTGTAAAGTTGCTCGTGTACTTCCTTGTATAGCTGATCACGCAAAGAATGATCGCAGTCCAGTACTTCGAGCAAGGCATATGATCTCCCAAATTAATCATGCATTTACCATTATTTTTGGCATAATTTATTCTATATATATATTATTTTGTGATGCAGATGTTGTGAATATTTGCTACTGATTCTCGAACATTGGGCTGATGCTCCTGAAATACAGAGATCAGAGGTTCTATATGAAGATATAATAAAGTGCTGCTTAGCTGATGCTATAAGTGAGGTATTTTTGCTCTATACTGAAACTAATACTAATGCTGTTATGTTGTTGGAAAACAATGACTTCACAATTTCTTGTTTTCCAAAAAATTGAACCATGCTTAACAACTCTTGACAGGTGTATGGCTAGATGTATTTCAGCTGTATTTTAGGCTTTCTTTTCTTTTCTTAACAGTTTCTGCTGTTGAAATCCTTATGGTCTGTATAAGGTTGTATTATTGTGGTTTCTATGGTATTTTCAGCAAATAAATATACTAGCTTCTTATGAAATATATAAAAAAATGGCATATCTAATACATAAGACTTCAAGTTAGTGAAAAATCTGGGAGAGGTTAATATCTTGACAACCTTACTCCCAAAAATCAAAGATACAATGTCTGATGAGTCTCGAACTTGAGACACACCTTCATTGCATGAATATATTTTTCATTCCACGAAGATATTTATCGTTACACTAAGACACCAGTTTATTGTTATAAAAGGTAAAATAATTTTTTAAAAAATATAATACTTAGTGCATAAGGCTCTCACTTAGCAAGCGGTCTGTGATATGTTAATATCTCGACAATCTTACTCTCAAAAATCTAAAAAGACTATGCTTGATGAGCCTGAAACTCGAGACCTATCGCGTTATTGCTCTTGAATGAAAACACCTGTCATTACATAAAGGAACAATTTCTGAAAGATATAATATTTCTAAAATTTATAAATTATGTCAACCTCAATACTTATGTGTTCCTCAACCATTTTGGATTTGTTTCAATTTTAAGTTTAGTTGTCATTTTTCTTCTCCACATCAAGTGATGGTAGAGAGAAATTTACCCTACAAGTTTGACTTTGTGAAAAAGGGAGATGGCTAATTCTGATGATTCATTCTCTTACATGTAAATCATGATCATTTTGTGAGTGTGACTATGGGCTGTGGCACCCGTCAACATTGCTTCCCATGAAAAGTGGAGCTTCCACTATTGCTGCCAGGAAGTCATCTAAGTCAATTTCCATTGAATCTAGAAATGTAAATGGTATGCAAGTTCAAAACGAATTTCATGTTGGCAATGATGGGGCCAATATCCTTGAAGTGGTGGATGTGAGACAACCCAAATGGGATATTATGGTAGCAGACATGATTTAGATTGTGCCAGTGAAAAATTCTGATTATAAATTTGTTCAATACAAGCATGTGGAACATTAAAAAATATACTAGCTCCTCTCTAAATAGTAAAAAATGTGAGTATTTTTCTTTTTATTTTATTATATTTTAATTACTGTGCATTATTTATTGGTCAGCTTTTTCTTTTTGTTGTTATGGTTGAGGGTTTGCCAAATGGAATACTATGATAGCAAACTTGATATAGATTGTGTTAGTGTGAAATTATGATTATAAATTTGTTAAATACAAACATGTGAAACGTGAAAAAATATGGACAATAAAATAATATAACACGAGATTATTTCTTACTAAATCCTCAACCATAACAACAAAAAGGAAAAGCTAATGTATAAATAATACTCAGTAAGTTGATATATTAATTATTATAATATAATAAAATACAAAGAAAACAAAAAAAATATAATTTTCTCAACACCAAGCTTGGAGAAGGCAATGACTTGTTCCTTAATGCCTTTGTAAACATATCTCTAGCTGATTTTTGATAGGGACACAAGTTATGGAAATTGAATAAATACAAATCTTCTTTCTAATAAAGTGATAATCTAACTCGATATGATTTGTTCATGAAAATCACAAAAAAAAAAAATCATACCACATGACTTTTACAAAAAATTATAATGGATCTCTAAACTAGAATATTGATCTCCTCAAATAAGTGTTTAATTCATATATTTTTCATGAAATTGATGTCATAGCTTGTACTACTATTGCACAGTTGATTATTTATTATAATTTATTTCTTATTTTTTATGAGGTAAAATAATATCTAAAAAAAATGTAAAATATTTGGTAAATCTATTCTTAGTAGTTAGTACTGATTGATGATCAATTGGCACATTCATTTGAGTATGTCTATAATTATTGAAGAAACCTTTAAGGTTAATTGTTTTCTCTACATATTTAATGTGTAAAGTGTATTATATGTTTATCTTGTATTATTAAATTAAATGAATTAAAATTAAATTAATAAATAAAAAAATTATTTGACATTTGGATTAACTCAAAAGTAAAAATATTTAATGAAAAAAATAGTCAATAAGCATAATATGATATATAATATAAGATAGAACATTATGATAGAAATTTAAAAATAAACAAAATATCATATTATCTGAAAAAAAAATAATCTAAAATTACATGAGTCATCAATTCATGTTTGTAGTATGCTAGTGTAAATTAGAGGTGCCAAACGGGCTGGGCAGCCTTGGCCCGACCCGAGGCACGACTTGACTCGGTAGTGCTTAGCCAGGAATGACATGGTCCAGACCCATGCTCGTGCCTGTGTCGGGATGGCTCATGGCACGACTCATGCCTTGCCGTGCCATGGTATACCAGGCCTTGGCTAGGCAAGGCACGACCCGATACCTTGGCCTAAGGGCATGAGAATTCGGCACTCCCTAAATCGTGCCTCGCCTTTCTACCCTGATGCCCAACCCCGAGCCTGAGCCAAGGCTTTTGCCCGACCTGACAACCTAACTTTTCGTTGGTTCCAAATTGACCCGACCTGGTCCCGTCTCTCTTGCCCGAGCCTGACAGGTTCTAGAAGCTGAAACTTATGAAACCCTTGACCATTTAAGTTGGTTCGACAGTCCAATCGATCCAATGGTCCAAAAAAAAATTTAAATTTTGGTTGTTGGATTTTGCTTCCAACAGCTAAGAGGTAGAATCCAACGGCCCTAAGGATTTGGTCTTTTTTAATTACGAAAAAAATTAAAAAAATAAAAAAAATATTAAAAAAAAACTTTTCAAATCTATATACCTCTCCCTCTCATTCATAAATTTTAACTTAGCTCTCTCTTTCTCGCTTATATATTTTTTTCCTCTCAATTCTCTTCTTTTTCTTTTTCTTTCGCTTATATTTTAACTTACGATTAGGTTTTCAGATGATCCATGGGTAGTTAGTATCATGCAGACTTATTTCAGCCCGTATATCATAAGATTCTTAGATCCATATCTAAGAATGACATATTAAAATACTATAATTTAGAAAAAATAATAATAATTAATGAATTTCAATATCATAGTAGAGTGGTGTTTGCAACATTTGATATCTAGACTAGTCACGATGATGTATCTTATGTATACCTCACCATCCATTATGTAGATTTTAAATAGATACTAAATAAAAAAATATTAGAATTCTCAGAGATTCATCCTCATGATGGTTTGATCATTTATGAGTGCATGATAAATATTTTTAGAGAATATAATATTCAAAATAAAATATATAGTATCACATTCGATAATACATCTAACAATGAATTAGTCATTAACATGTTTGTTAGGACTATTAGAGATGAATTATTATAAAAGATTTTTCATGTTAGATGCATATGTCATGTTATTAATCTCATAGTACAAGTGGGGTTGAACTTTGAAGGTTGTTTTTCTCGCTTTAAAAAATATACTTAACTCACTAAAATTTCTTCGTACACCTCACAGACAATGAGAGTTTAATACTATATGTTATTTGTGAATCTAAAGAAGAAGAAATTTCAATTGGATGTGAGATACCATAGGAATTACGCATATCTTTTGTTGAAGTCATATGTTTGATACGAATATGTAATATTTGACTATGTCAATAATAAGGGTGATGAAATTATTATTAATGACACCGACTGGATTACAAGAATTTTATTTATAAAATTCTTGAAAATTTTTTATGACACGACGAACATGTATTTATTAGTTTATATTCTCACGACTTTTATTTTACTCAGATGCATATACAATATTAGTAGCATGTTTAGTAAGTTTAGAGATGACCTGATACTTAGCGATATGGTTCTAGAGATGAAAACCAAGTACTTAAAGCACTAGTCTATTATTCTATCTCTTTATTGTCTGGCTGCCTAGATGGACCCTAGGGTTAAGGTGAAAGGGGTATAGAATGTTTTGACTTACATATCCTTGTGCATGAATCATGAAGACCAACCTGAAAGGTTAATTTATGTGAAGTTGACTAAGCTCTTTACATACTATGATACTATGTATGATTGTAGTTGTAGTGAGACTCCTAGTACGAACATGGATATCATATTCAGAGATAATGATTTTTTTTATTCAGTTAACGAGTGGGAAACGATAAGGTGAACTATTGAATAGGAGCGAGATGTCTTGATACTTAGATATCTATTGCTGCTCAATCCTATCATATTCTAATAATAAGAATCTTAATATTTTATAGTGGTAGAAATTATATGAGTCAATCTATTCCGTGATATCTAAGATAACACTCAATCTACTGGCTCCTCTAGTGTCAAGCATATTATTGGAGTTTTTTTTTATTATAGTGAATGTGATTTCAGATATAAGATCTAGATCATGGTTATATATTATTAAGATATTAATATGCATGAAGGATTAATAGGATTCAAGCTTGAGCATCTAGGATCATGCTGGGACTAGAGTAAAAGCAGATGAGTTGGTTGCTGATGATGATTAGTGAGACATTGATGTTGATGACGATTGACGAATAATATGAGATTGAGCATTGAGGCATTGTCGCATTGATTATTGAGTTGAGCGATATTTATCATTTTTATTTATTATTTTTGAATTATCTTTGCTTATTTTTTTTATTATTTTATTTTGAGTATTGATTCAAATATTTATGTTTTTATGATTTGTATTGAGTTGTATTAATGTTTTATTTTTAGTTTTTTTAATTCAGACACTGATATTGCTATTGATTCAGAGATACTTGTTAGTTTTTTGATTTTGGTTATTTATATTTTATTAATTTAATAAATTAAAAATTAAATAATTATATTAATTTAAGTATTAAATAATTATATTAATTTAAGTATTAAATAATTAAAATTTAATTTTTTTAATTATTTTGAATTTAGGATTAACATCTTTCCAAAAGGTCTGAACCCGGCCCAAAAGGGCAAAACTCACCCCAAAACCTAGTCAAAACAGGTCAAATCAGGCCACACTAGGCACGACCTAGCTCGAAAAATTTAAAAGCCGGGCTGGCGGGCCTTGCTAGGTTACTTCTGCGGAAGCCATGTGCCAGGTACGACATGGTGGCTTGATTGAGCCACCTTAAAATGGGTAGGATTGATCCGACCTAGCCTGTTTGATACCTATAGTGTGAATGTAGATCATCATCATCATTTATGTATCTGAAAATATTGTTAATAGTAGTTTCAATATTCTCGATCTCAAAGTCACTTAAGTTATAATTCTCTAGTAATTTTTTTGTTTTATTTTAAATGTTCAATCTCGAATCTTTGTCTTTCATGCTTGCAAGTGTATATGATATTTGGTCACAGTCTTGATTTTCTATCTAAAATAATATTAGCTATCATAGAAAACATAGACATTGATGTAGATGTGTCAAACGGGCCGGCCCGGCCCAGCACGAGGCACGGCACGGTTCGGCCGTGCCTGGGCCGGCCCGGCACGATAAAAAAACGTGCCCGGGCCCGTGCCGGGCCCGGGCGAACAAACCACGTGCCGGGCCGTGCCTGGCCCGGCACGGCTCGTGCCTTGGCACGGCACGCCGGCCCGCGTGCCTGCGTCATGAGTCGTGAGTCGCGACTCACGAGTCACGACTCACGGTCACGACTCACTGAGTCGTGACTCGTGACCCAACCGGGCCCCGCCCCCGGTAAAAAGACCGCGGGTCGGGTCCTAACATACCCGACCCGCCCCGCCCCGCCTACCCTGCCTTGCCGTGCGCCCGTGCCCGAGCGGGCCGGCACGGCACGGCCTTGCCGTGCGCCCGTGCCCGAGCGGGCCGGCACGGCCTTGCCGTGCGCCCGTGCCCGAGCGGGCCGGCACGGCACGGCCTTGCCGTGTCCACGGGCCGTGCCGTGCCCGAATTTAAAAAACCGTGCCGTGCCGGGCACGGCACGGTAGCACGGCTGGGCACGTGAAAAACGGGCCGTGCCGTGCTGGGCCGGCCCGTTTGACACCTCTACATTGATGCTATTTTAGACATAGAAGGAATTTATAGATCTTATGATATCTAGCACGAAATAAGTAGATTCATATAATTTTTACTATCTTAAAATATTAAAATTCATATTATTATATGATAAGATAGAGCAATAATTAATATCTAAGTATAGAAGTAATTCACTCCTTTTCAATGCACTTTTTATTTATCACAAGCTAATTAAATAGAAAAGTTATCTCTAAATTTGGTATTCATGTTTGTACTTTGAGCATTGCTATAACTATCATACCCAGTATTATAATATATAAATATATTAGTTAATTTTATGTGAATAAAATACTCAGGTTCATTTGTTTAGTTCATGCAAGTAAATATATATCTTTATATATTTTTTACCTCTTCTATCTTAATCATATAATTCATACAGGAAGCCAAATAATACAAAATTAGAATGAAAGATTAATATTTTAAATATTTAATTTTTATCTTAACATTCATGATACTAAATATATGGTATCTTTTATACTTGCTAAATATGCTATTAATGTTGTGCATGCATTCAAATGTAATGTAAATAGTGAGAGTATACACAGATTAATACAAATTTTTTGTCATAAAAAAATTTTAAGGATTAAATAAAAGAAATTTTTATATCATAATTTGAATCATCAATAATAAGTTTGCTATTCTTATTTTTGACATAGTTAGATATCACGTGTTGGTAACTAACACATGACTTTAATATTAGGTAAATATAATTTTAATTGTATCTCATATGCATTTGAATTTGTTTTAAGATTTGCTGACTAACATATACTACTAAACTCTTATTGTCTGTTAGTATCATAAGATATTTTAGTAATTTTTTTTTATTGTTGGGGAAATATTTTTTATTCATGCCTATACTATTAGGTTAATTATGTAATATATACACTTAATATAAAAAATTTCATCAAGTGACATGTCTCAAATAATTTTAGCAAACATATTAAGACATTTTTTATTAGAAGTATTAGTGAATGTAATATTAAAAATTTTGTTATAATTATCATATTCCCTAAATATTTTTATCATATACTCATAAATGATATAATCATTATCAGAAAGAGAATCCTAAGAATTTTAAAATATTTGTATTAAGTTTTTATTTTGAATTTATATAGTAGGCAACAAGATATGCAAATGATATATAATCGTAACCAGTCTAAATATCGAATATCATAGATATTACTCAATTATATTTTATAATTTTTTAAATTATTAATTATTTTTATTACTTATAATTTTTTATTATATTATTTTTACTCGTGGATATAAGAATCCTACAATAAATAGGTTGAAAGTATGCATAATATTGATTACTCAATGATCATCTGAAAATTGAATTGAAAGACTTATGATCATAATTACTTAATTAGTTTGTCCATGTATTTTCTACCAAAGTCATTGTGGTATATGAAGGGGAGCAATGAAGTTAAGCTTGATCTAACTTCAAAGATCCTGTCACTTAATTGGGTTTATTTAAGATTTAATATATTATATTTGTTGGTGTATTGATCAACATGTCTCTTAAAGTTGTCAGTGTCCATTAAACTCATACATGTATATATATTTTTATAATATATATATTATATTAATTTTTGTTCGATACACTCAGAATTTTTATTTTTTATTATTTTAAAGTGGTTGTATACTATTTAAGTTTTTTTTTATCTTTGAGTTTTTTAGGTAAATGAGTTTGAGACCAAGTTATTTGAGAGAATCTAGGTTGAGGCTCAGATTTTTCAGTCAAATTATCATTACTATTTATATCTATGTCAAATTCATTATTATTAAACTCACTATTTATTTTTTTTTAATTTTTTTTTAATTTCAAAAAACGTAATAACAAAATATAATAAATTAATAAAAAAAACTATGTACCATAATTACAACCACATAAATTTGAGTAATAGCCCATAATCATAGTCTACTTTTTATCAATTCTTTTCTTTTTCTAAACTTGCTAGATCAGGCTAGTCATCAGCATAAAGAAAAAACAATGAAAATTAAAAATTATAAATAGACATAAAACTTAGAAGAAGAGAGGATAGAGAAGAGTTAGAGAAAATATGAGATGAGAGAATGAAATATAAATAATTTGTATTCTTTATTAATAGTTTTTTATATTAAAATTATATATATATTTTTATTTTTTTTAATTATAAATGGGCATAAACATGACGACCATCTTATTTTTGCTTGTAGTCATTGAAAAGAAATTCGATGGCTATAGATGATTTTAATTTAAAAAAATATATTTTTTATTTTAGACAATGTGAAGAGAGAAGAAATGAATGTTTTTATTTCTTCTTAATTAAATCTAATACATTATAGGTCCTACCTATTTATAGAGGTTAAAAAGACAAAAATTCAGTATAAATAAAAGTAAAATAATATATAAGAAATGTAGGGAATAAATCAGAGAATATTCAAGAATATCCTATGATTCTCAACACTCCTCAAGCTGGAGTATATAGATTATATGCACCAAGTTTGTTACAAATGAATTAAACCTTGGACCTCGAAGAGACTTAGTAAATATTTCTGTTAGTTGTTACTTGAGTTGACGAAACTAGTGATCATGCATCCTAAGGTAATCTTTTTTTGAAAAAAAAAATGATAGTTTACGTTAATATGTTTGGTCTTTTCATGAAATATTGAGTTGGAAGCAATGTGTAGAGCTGCTTGGTTATTACTCACAAGTATCATTTGGTCATAATTTCTAAATCGTAGATCTTGAAGAAACTATTTGAGATATATAAGTTTACAAGTTGTTAAAGCCATAGTTCGATACTCAGTTTCAGCTAGGGGTGTCAACCGGGTTAAACAGGTTAAACGGGTAGGGGTTAAACGAGTGATGGGTTAAAAACTTGTATACTCATACACTACCTGTTTAATAAATAGGTAAAAAATTGAAACACGAACACAACTCATTCAATGAACGAGTAACATGTTTATAACCTGTTTAACACATCTAATTTTAATGGGTTGGGTTGGGTTGTGCTGGGTCGGGTTGGGTAGGGTTAACACGATAAACCACTCATTTGACCCATTTACCTATTTATCACATGTTTGACCTATTTAACACGGTAAATTATCAGTTTAATCATTTACTCATTTATTTAAATGGGCAAACAAGTTATAAACGGGTTAGCATGTCGCACCTGAATACGATCTATTTATTAAACGTATTAAACAAGTTATAAATAGGTTAGCATGTCTCACCCAAACACGACCCGTTTATTAAACATGTTAAACGGGTTGACCCGTTTATCACCTGAACTCATTTATGTCTCACCCAAACTCGTTTAATCAGATGTTAATTGTGTTGTGTTGAATTTTGACAGACCTAGTTTCAACGTTTGACCTGACCACTACATCATGTTTCTTAATTTTTTAGGATATTAATTCATCTCCAATAAATATATAATATCTTGAAGTTGAGTGATGTCTACAAGTGAGCTTATGCAATCTACATTACAATATCTAACAATATGAGTATAATCTTTATTTTCATATAATATCCATTGGTCTGGTGTTCCTTTGATATATTAGATGATACGGTTCACAACATCCCATTGACTATCACATGGGAACCGCAAGAACTAATTAACTACACTAATAGGAAAAGAAATATCTAGTCAAGTGATTTTGAGGTAGTTTAGTCTTCTCACTAGTCATCGACATCTCTCTGGATCTCTTAGAGGCTTTCCATGTCCAGGTACAAACTTGACATATAGATTCATATGAGTGTCTATTAGTTTACAGTATGGCATACCAATTTTCTCCAATATATGCAATATATAATTTTTCTGAGACATAATCACACCGAAACTAGACTAAACTATCTCAATCCCTAAAAAATAATTGAGTTTTCCCAAGTCTTTTGTTTGAAAGTGGTTAAAGAGATGCTGTATAAATTTCTGAATACAATCATGATCATTGTTTATTATAATAATATCATCCATATAAACAATCAAACAGATACACTATCCTGATGATGTATGATGATAAAATACAGAGTGACCTGATTTGATTTGAGTCATACCGAACTATTGTACCACAGAGCTAAAGTTGTCAAACCAAACTCTAGGGGACTGCTTTAGGTCATATAAAGAATGACATAACTTGCATACTAAACCAGAATCCCCCTAAGTAATAAATTCTGATGGTTATTCCATATATACCTCCTCAGCTAGGTCACCATGGAGAAAGACATTTTTGATGTCCAACTGATACCAAAGCCAAGAGCTCATAGTAGCCATAAAGAAAAGAAGACAACTAGGGCCATCTTGGCAATATGAGAGAAAGTGGATAAGTAATCGGACCCATATATCTGTGTATACCCTTTGACAACAAAATGAGTCTTAGGTTAATTCACCTGACCATTTGGATTAATCTTAACTGTATAAATCCAACGATAACCAACATGGGAATTTCCAACATGTAATGGGATGAGGTCCCACGTGCTAGTAGAATGCAAAACAACAATTTCATCAACCATTGCCTGTTTTTAGCCCGAATGAGAGAGGGCCTCTTGAACATTGTGAGGAATAAAAACATATGACAAAGTGAAAATAAAAGTATAATATAATGGAGATAGATGATGATAGGATAGAAAAGTATAAATAGGATGAAGATTATGAAATGAACAAGTACCTTTATGAATGAAGATTGGAGAATTAATGGGAGACGATAAGTGTGGCAACAAAGAGGGTGCCATGGGGGATGAGTAATCAGGAAGCCTGTCGATGGTATGCAGATGATGAGTATAAACCTGTAGAGAATGAGGTGGTGTATCTAGAGACTCAGAGGATAAGGACGAAAGGGGAAGGATGAGAGACATGGAAAAGATCTTGGGACCGGGAGGCGGTGAGGTAGAGAAAAGAGAAATATGTTCAAAAATATGACATCAGTAGACACAATTTTATCGATGCGTATTCTCCATTAGCAATGATACATGCATTGAAGGTGGAAATAACCTAGAAAGATGTACTTCATTACCTTAGTAGAAAGTTTATCTTGTCCAAGGGCAAGGATGTGGACAAAATAAGTGTAACTAAAAACATACCGAGGGAGACAAATAGGGGTTGATTAGGAAAAGGAAGAGAATGAGGAACTTAATCATTTAGAACAGAAGAGGATGTGTGATTGATCAAATAGCAAGCGTTTAAGATAGTGTCTTCCCAAAAATGTTGAAGAATTTTATGGTTGAGAAGAAGGGTGCGAGTTGTCTCAATTAATTGATGATTCTTGTGCTCAATTACCTCATTTTATGTGGAGTATAAGCACAAGAAGACTGATGAAGAATCTCATGAAAAGATAAAAAATTAGAAAATTGATAGAAATGTATTGTAATGCATTATCACTACGTAAGATGCGAATAGAAATATGAAATTAATTGTGAATCTCAGCAAAAAATTTTTGGAAAACAAAAATAACTCAGTTTGATTTTTCATTAAAAATAGCCAGGTACAACAAGAAAAATCATTAATAAATATAACAAAATTGCAAAAACCTAAAGTAGACGCAATTCGGGATGGACCCCAAACGTTAGTGTGGATATGCTTAAAAGGAGACTTGGTCGGAGATTCTAAGTACTTGGGGAATAAAATATGAGTATCTTTCCCAAGCTGATATGATTCACACTCTAGTGAAGATAAGATAGAAAAGCAATAGATTATTTTTCAAAGCTCGGAAATATTTGGATGACCAAGATGACAATGAATAAGAATGTTATTTATTGAAGTGCAAATAGTGGAAGATGAGGTCGAACTGAGATGATAAAGTTTCTGAGACTCATGTTCTATGCCAATCATCGTTCGCGAACTCTGGTCATGTAAGGTGATAGAAGAGTGAGAAAAAGTTATCAAATAATGAAATTTATGAATTAATTTACTGACAGATATAATGTTAAATGAAGAAACAAGAACATAAAGAACAGAAGTAAGAGATAAAGATGACAAAGGACAAGTGCACCATGATTTGAGTCCTGTGACCATGATTTGAGTCCCAGTTGCTAGGTAATCATAGGTTAGGATAAAATGATAGTAAGGGAATAAAAGAGATTTTTATTATCATATAAATGATCAGATGCATTGGAATTAAAAATCCATGGACCAAGAGATTGTATAAGATAGACGAATGAATTAATAATCTAGGCAACATAAGTAATAAAGACTGATTTAGTAGTATGAGTGAGACAAATAATCTCCTCATATTCCTCAGGTATAAGAGTTAAACAATGAGATGAAGGAAGAGGCTGATCCTCAATTGGAGGTGGAGGTAGTTCAGAGGATTGGGCCACATTTGCAGTGTCAGCTAGATGACCATGCAGCTGATAACACCAGTCTCAAAGGTGACCTGGTCTATTACAATAAGTACAATAAGGTCATTGGCCTTTGCCTCTGTGTCCATCACAAGAACTATTGGAATCACTACGAGGATTAGATGGAGCAAGCATTACTGATGTGTCAAGGGAAGCCCGTGGAAGATGGTGGGTCATGAAAATAGGAGAGAAAATGCAAACAATCTTGAGAACTAGCCTTGCTGAAGAGAGACTAGGCAAAAATACATAGTTGGAGGCATCAGATCAAGGATGCAATGTGCTATGAGGTTTTGTTGGAGGGATGCGAGCCTGGTGGTAAAGTTCGTTTGCCGGAGGGCATTGCCGGAGTTCTTTCCTTAGGTGGGTAGATCGGCGGCCGATGAGTCTAATGGTGGTGATATCTCGTTGGTGAGGGTAGTTGGAGATAATGCCAAAATAGTATGCCGATGGCGGTGAAGGTATGTCGGCAATAAAGAGCCTCGATACTCTTTGTGATGAAGGTGGTGAGGCTGAAAATAGATTAGACTATCAGATGGATTGTTATAATTGAATATATGACAAACCTCAAATCTGAACCTCCTTGTTTCTGATACATTGTAACGAGAGAAGAAAAGAATATTTTTTTAAATTATTAAATAAATCAAATACATCATAGGTCCTACCTATTTATAAATGTTAGGAAGACAAAAAAAATAAATTCAATATAAATAAAAAGAAAATAATATACAAGAAAGATAAGAAATAAATCAAAAGATATTAAAAAAATATGAGAATATCTTATGATTCTCAACAGACAACATGGAAAGCAATATACCGTGCTTGTTGCCTTACATGTTAGTATCTATTATGTAAAAATGTAATGGGCAACGATAACTAATTTGGGATTGAGGCTATTTTTTTTAAATCAGGCTTGTCCGTCTGTGACCTTTGACCCATGCCTAGTCACTATGACTCTGGACCATGTCATCGTGTTTGGCCCGACACGACACAAGGTTGGCTTCGGCCCAACATGATGCGACCTCAGTCTATGAATGATTTTAGACCATATTGTGTTGGGCTAGACACAACTGTTTTGGGCCATGCTTGTGCCATGCTTGGACTGCCTGACCAACATGATGCCTTTAATATTATTTGATTTTTAAAAAAAAAAAGAATTAAGAAAAGTTTAACTATTTAATAATTATTAGATCATATGTCATATGTATTATTAATAGAGGTGTCAAATGGGTTAGCCTGGCCTAACATGAGGTACGACATGATTCGGCCATGCCTGGCCCGGCACGGCACAGGAATTTCTTGTGCCCGTGCACGTGCCGTGCCTACCACGACACGAATTGTCGTGCCATGTTGTGCCATGTCGTGCCGAGGCCAATCGGGCCTCGTGTCGTGCCTGGCTCGGCACATTATCGTGGTTTGGTTGGTCCGATACCTCGGCATGAGCCATGGTACTGCCCCCTCTCAAGCCAAGCTCAGCCCAATGGATCCGGAAATCGGGTAGGCCCGGGTCCGAACCAACCCCAACTGTTCAAAAATTTAAAAAAATTATAAAAATTATTTGAATTTTAGCCGTTGGATTTTGCCTCCAACGGCTATGGGGCAAAATCCGATGGCACACATGATTCTGCTCCAATAAAATGATTAAAAAATTCAAAAAAATAAAAAAATATTTTTTAAAAAAAATTTAAAATTTTTTTCTACAAAGCCCCACTCTCTCAAATTTATATGTTTTTCAAAAACATAAAATCTCATATCCTCACCCTCTCAAATCTCTTTCAAAAAGTCTCTCTCTTAGGATTTCAGCTCGATTTTTTGGCACTCGCAACTCAGACTCGTCTTTAGTTGGTATTTGTATTAGTTTTTGGAAGTTGGATTTTTGGTACACGTGCTTTTCCTTTAAATCGTTTTATGGGTATTTTTATTTTTTTAAGTAGTTAACTGAAGTCTGAAACTTTTAATTTAAAAATAATTATTTTTTTACTCTCTCTGCTCTTTAAGCTATCCCATTGTCTGAAAAAACCTAAAAAATGATAAATATAAATATTAATAAAATTAATGTAAATTTAAAAAATGAAAATCTTATACAAAGGTCCGAAGCTGCTAAAATTTTAGTTTCTCCAGTCGTCTCAACCCAAATATCTAAAAAATAAAAAATTTGAAAGGCTTCTGTAGTTTGAACTCATTTTAATATAATAAAATAAAAAAAATGTTAATGGTGAGGAAGAAGAAATGACAGTATAAATATTGTAAGAAAATTTTAACTTGTAAGAGTATGTATGAGACTAAACATCTTTAGAAGCATATCGAATTATACACCAAAAAATGGTGCATTATATCCCTGGAAAACCTAATTTAGTACTGTATTTTTTGAGACAAGATCCAGTTCAGTTTCAAAGTTTACCCCCATCATATATCACAACGAGTTGGGTAGGGAAGATATGGTCTAACTTATCATATTGATAAGTTTTTTGATCAGATTTTCGGAAGATCTAAGGATAGCTAAGAAGCACAGACACAGACATGGACACGGACACAGACATGGACACGGACACGGACACAGACACGGGGATACGACATGACAAGATACGAGGACACGACAAATTTTAAAAAACTAGGATACGGATACGGCTAGGATACGACATGATAAAAAAAATAAAATTAAAAATAAAGATTATTTTATTTATAAATATTAGGTATTATATAAAATAAAATAAATTAAATTAAATTAAAAATATTTTATTTTATAAAATAAATATATATTTTTTTATTTTATAAAATATATATATTGTATTTTATTTTATTTTATAAGATAATATTTATAATTATTTTATTTTATAAAATAATATTTTATAATAATCTTATATTATATAAAAATATATTTTTTTATTTTATAAAATAAAAATATTTTATTTTATTTTATGACAGCTTTGCATCTCCACACATAGCGCCCGCCCCTGCCTCCCCCCTCAAATCGTGCCCGCCCCTGCCTCCCTCCTCAAATCGCGCCCGCCCCTGGCTCCCCCCTCAAATGGTGCCCGCCCCCTGCCTCCCCCCTCATATCGTGCCTGCCTCCTGCCTCCCCCCCTCTTTAAATCACGCCTGCCCCCTGCCTCCCCCCCTCTTTAAATCACGCCTGCCCCCTGTCTCCCCCCCTCTTTAAATCACGCCTGCCCCCTGCCTTCCCCCTCAAATCATGCCCGCCGCCTGCATCCAGTGGCCAACGTCGCCCATGCGGCAACGTTGGCCACTGGATGTCATCAGACGTCGGTCACTATCGATATGGATATGGCAGCCGACACAACCGTTCGATAGGCCACGTGACATATCGGATACGGATTGATCAATGATACGCCACGTGGCGTATCGGACACGCATCCGTGCCGTGTTCGTACCATGTTCACGTGTTCAGGTGTCGGACACATGGACACGGTTGTAGGGAGTCGTGTCCGTGCTATCTTGAAGGATAATGAGTATCATGCAAATATATTTTTAACATGCTTATCTTAGGATTCTTAGGTTCATATATAAGAACGACATACTAAAATATTATAAGTTAGAAAAATAATTAATAATTAATTAATTAATGGCATATAGTGGAGTGGTGTCCTGTGACGTTTGATATCTGGACTAGTCACGATGATGTATCTTATGCACGTCTCATCGCTCATTATGTATTTTAAATGGACTATGAATAAAAAAATTTTAGGATTCTCTGAGATTCTTCATCCTCATGATGACCCTGTCATTTTTGAATGTATGATGATCTTTGAAAATATAAAATTCAAAATAAAATATTTAATATCACATTTGATAATGTATCTAATAATGGAATAGCGATTAACATGTTTTTTAGGAATATTATAGATGGATCATTAGGAGAGATTTTGTATGTCAGATACATGTCATATGATTAACTTGATTGTATAAGTGAGGATTAAGGTGTATTCACCCACTTTGGAAAACATACGTAACTCACTAAAATACATTCGCACACCTCACAAATAACAAGAGTTCGGTTGTCTCTGTTTGTTTACGAATCTTAAGAAGAAATTTTAATTGGATGTGAGACATCATTAGAATTATACGTACCTGATGTTGGAGTCATGTGTTGTATATGAACACGTGATATCTGACTACGTCAATAGTAATAGTGACGAACTTATTATTGATGACGCTGACTGAGCTTCAGGAATTTCATAAATAAAATTTCTGAAGATTTTTTATGACACGATGAATATATGTTCATTGGGTTATACACTCATGACTTATATTGTATTTTGATATATATGCAACATTAGTAGCATGTTTAAGAAGTATCTAGCTGACTCGACACTTAGTCATATAGTTATAAAGATAGAAATCAAGTACTTAAAGTACTAATCTACTATTTCATCTCTTTATTATTTTACTGCATGCATGAATCCTATGGTTAAAGTGAAAGTGATAGATAATGTTTTGACTATACTTCCTCGTGCATGAACCTGAAAGACCCACCTGAAGGGTTCATTCATGAGAATATGACTGAGCTTTTTATATATTACGATACTAGTTATTATGGTAGTAGCAGTGAGACTGTGAGTACGGATATTGATACCATATTCGGAGATGATAATTTTTTTATTCAGTTAGCTAGGGAAAAATGATGGGGTGGACCGTCGAATAGGAGCGAGCTGTCTCAGTACTTAGATATCAATTACTGCTCAATCTTATCACATTTTAATATTAAACATTTTAATATATTATAGTGGTGAAAATCATACGAGTCCATCTTTCTTGTGCTATCTAAGATGACACGAGATTTACTAACTCCTCCGGTGTCGAGCGTAGTATTGGAGTTTATTTTTTCTATTGTAGTGAATCTAATTTCTGATAAGAGATCGAGAATGTCTAGATATTATTGAGATTTTAGCATGCATAAGGATTGAGAAGATTCGAGGTTTTGCATACAGAATCATGTTGAGACTGGGACTACAGCGAAAGCGGATGATTTGATTGCTGATGATGATCCATATGATAGTGATATTGATATTGAGGATGATGATAATAATGATACGCCGATAGATGATTGATGAGATTATCACTTGATGTTTGATGGTTGACGATTGCGAGATTGCGACACGCCGACAGTGACATTTATATTACAGTAATGTTTTTACTTACGAGTTGTGCACTTGTGCTTGATTCTGATTTTTAATTTCGATATTTTTTACTTATTTTTATTTATATTATATTTTCTTTGGTTTGACCGTTTGACACTTGGCTTTGTAAGTGTGACTTTGTTATTTTTGTTAGATAAATTATGTGTTTATTTTATTTTATTGTATAAGAATTTCATTAAAAATTTTAAAATATAATTCTAATAAATTATATTCTAATTAGTACATAATTAAAACAAATAATATAAAAAAATAAATTTTATAACTATTCGAATATTTATTATTTATACTTTAAATATTTTTAAACATTATTTCATTTATATTTTATAATTACATAAATATTATAAGCATTAAACAAATAATGAAAAAAAAAATTTTAATTTTGTTTAGAACCAGCCCGTCTATTTTGGCCCGTACAGGCCTGAAAAACCATATTGAGTTAGGCACGACACGGTACAGTAACCATGCCGTGTTTGGTCCGGCACGGTAGCACGGTTCGGCCGGAAAAAATCATGTCGAACCGGCCCGGCACAATCTTTTTGACACTGCTAATTATTAATATAGTTAATTATTTTGTATATTTTCTATGATATGTTTATGTGAAAATAATTATTCAAATTTCATAGATATGTGAAAAAACTTGAAGATATATGATTTCTTTTAAGATTATGTTCATAAACTAGTAAATAACTCATATTCTAACTAATTTTCGATGATCATTAGAGAAAATTTGTCATATTATTTTATTTTATTTTTTGAAGTTAATTTTGTTTAGATTATTTGAAGTTTATTGGATGAGTAATCTGCAAACTATTATGTTTAGATTATATATAGAAATAAAGTATAAAATTATGATATCACTTACTTATGAGTTTTAATATATTAGTTACTTTTTGGATGAGATAGGCTAAATTTATAAATTGATGATATTTTATTATGATAGTCAGATAATTTAATATATTATTATTAATTTGGTATTTCATAATTGTATGAAATATATTAATATTGATTGTTGTTTCATATGAAAAAAGATTCATGATGATTCAATATCTTCAACTTACGTGTCTATGACTACGAGTGATAAAATTATTATTATTTTCACGAAGAGACTTAAAAGATCACAAATAATTTTTTTTTATCTAAGCTAGATATTTGTGATGTGTATATAGCAGTTAGGGTAGTGTTGAGATTTATTATATTATTTTTTTTATTTATTATTTTGTTGCATTTTTCTTTTGGATGGGAACACCTAGCATGTAGGCTATTCCATCACCAGTCATATATATTATTTTTCATTTTTTTTTTGTTTTTAGATTATGAATGAACAATTTTTTTCTCCTCAACTTCAATTGTATTAATGTTGATAAAAAGTTATTTTTAGTATGTATTGACAAAATTTTATGTGACTAGTTTCATATACTATTATGATTTTCATAAGGATTTTGGTAAAATATGGTTGTGATATTCCTACAAAGAATAGTTTCATAGTCTATCATGATTTTCGTCTTTTAGCCCATTAGATAATTTTATTGATTGGGAATATTTTTTTTTTTTTGGAGAGACTATTTGCAAGAAATGATTTGGAAATAAGTTATGTTTCTTCCAGCATAAAAGCAAATATATATTTTTTTGATAGCCATTCATTCCTTTGTTCTAAACATGTCAGTAGTTTGTGAGCATTTATTTTGGCCAATAAGGATTACTTTTAAGGTTTCTGGAATTCAAAATTCAAAATTGCTAACAAGTGGATTAAGGGATGTTATGGTTCAAGGCTTGAAGCTTTTGAAACCTGTCTCTGAGAAATTGATTCAGTAGGACAAGTTTCTTTCTGATATCATGTAACTTATGCTTTGAATAACTTGACAGGTACGATCAACAGCAAGGATGTGTTACAGGATGTTTGCAAAAACATGGCCAGAGCATTCTCATCGCTTATTTTTATCTTTTGATAATGTTATTCAACGGGTATGTCACTTGTTTTCAATAATTGCAAATTCTATGAGCATAATTCAAGCATCAGTACTCCTTTCTGGTTTCTTATATATGGCAAGCCCTTATGTTGTGATTTTCGTTCAGATCATCTATGAAGAGGATGGAGATCTTCACCGACGACATGCTTCTCCTTCTATTCGAGAAAGAAGCTCTCAAGCAGGACTTGCTCCACAGGTGGTTGCCCCCTATAATTTGATTGGGTATGGAACTTCAAGCTATTCCTCTGGGACATCTCTTTCTTCTGGCCTGTTAATTTCACATGTTAAATCCGTTAAAGCTACTGAACACAATTTGGACAATGTTTTGCATGCAAGCAAACAGAAAGTTACTGCAATTGAAAGCCTGCTTAAGGGTCTGGAAGTGTCTGATCATCAAAATCTTTCAACTCATCCACCAATAAGTCTGGATCATGGTAATAATTTTTTTTTCCATAGATTTATACATTTTATAAGAGGTCACGTCTTAGTGTGATGATAAGTATTTACTTCTAAGGACAGTAGGTCTTGAGTTTGAGACTCAACTGACGCAGTCTCTTTTATTTTCAAAGGTAAGACTGTCGAGATATTAACCTCTCCCAGACCATACGCTAAACAGGACCTTTGTGCATTGGGTATGGCTTTTTATGTGTGCATTTTATCTTTTTTTTTTTTATAATTTTATGATATGGTAGAGCAATGCATTTTTTTTTTGTGATCATTTCTCTGCATCATCTTTTGCCTGCTGCAGTTCCTGCCTCTGGTCATCTTACAAATTCATCCAATTCGAGTTCCTCTAGTATCCATAAAAGCACTGACCTGATTGGTGGACCGGCATCATCTAATACTGTTTCCCGGATTCAGGGTTGTAGGGAATCTAATTTCCCTCGTCTCAGTAGCGGGTCCTCTGATTCTCTTCCAGCAATTTCATCATATCCAGCTAAAAGGCTTGTTGAGAGACTCAATAACAGTGGGTTTTCTGCTGAGGCCAGTGGCATGAGAGAGATCAGTCATTTAGTGAGGCCAAACTTTCAGAAGCACAACATAGACATGCATTACAGAGATCTTCATTCGTATGATTCACATAACAGTCAAATTCCTAACTTCCAGAGGCCACTCCTAAGAAAGCATCATGGGTGGATATCTGCTGGAAGAAGCTTTGATGATACACCACTCTCATTGGGCGAGGTATCGAACTTTGTGGAAGCATCTATCAGTGATGCATTGAATGAAGGGCTCAACCCTTGCTCTGATTGGAATGCTAGGGTTTCAGCTTTTAATTACATTCGCTCGCTCCTCCAGCAGGGTCATAAGGGTATTCAAGCTGTGATGCAGAATTTTGACAAGGTAATGAAGTTATTTTTCCAACACTTAAATGATCCTCACCATAAAGTTGCTCAAGCAGCTTTTTCAACGCTTGCTGATATTGTTCCATCTTGTCGTAAGTTGTTTGAAAGTTACATAGAAAGGATATTGCCTCACGTTTTCTCACGATTAATTGACCCAAAGGACCTAGTTAGGCAACCTTGCTCAGCAACATTAGAAATGATTAGCAGGACTTACCCCATTGATCTTGTATTACCTGCATTACTCCGGTCATTAGATGAACAGCGATCACCAAAAGCCAAATTGGCTGTCATTGAGTTTGCTATCAGTTCTTTTAACAAGCATGCAATGAATGCTGAAGTCTCTAATAGTACAGGGATTTTAAAGTTGTGGCTTGCTAAGTTGTCACCATTGATCCATGACAAGAATATCAAACTCAAGGAAGCAGCTGTGTCATGCATTATATCAGTTTATTCTCACTTTGATTCAACTGCTGTTCTCATTTTCATTCTTAGTCTGACAGTTGAAGAGCAAAGTTTATTAAGACGCTTAATTAAACAGCATACGCCTCGAATTGAAGTGGACCTGATGAACTACTTGCATGGCAAGAAAGATAGGCATCGTTTAAAATCCTCATATGACCCATCTGATATTGTTGGTACTTCTTCTGAGGAAGGATACATTTGTGGTTTACAGAAGACCTATTTTGATGGAAGAAAAGCTTCTTCCCAAGATTCAATCTTGTTGGTGGAAGGTGTTACCCAGCATTTCAATGAGTCCCATGAGATCTTGCATGAGAATTTTACAACTATGTCAGAACTTGATGTTCGTAATTCAAAACCTTGGAATTTACCAGTTAGTTTTACAGAACAAACTGCTGGATCTTGGTTTGACTGCATGGAAAATTCTAACAACAGCATCAACTCCATGAGGTTTCCTGCAACTCATTTGATTGGAAATGAGCTTAGTGGTATTGGAAATGAAGTTCTGCCTCATTTGGAAGTTGAGCTTTGCAAGCCATCATCTCTAAAGGTTGTGAAATTGTCAAATACAGCCCCCAGCATTCCTAAAATTCTTAATCTGGTTAGTTTTTTAATTTAGCTGATTATCAATTGAACCATGCACGTTTTTTATAATCATAAGATGTTACTCTATCCTCGTATGGAAGCTTACATTTTAGGTGTTGTACAAGTTTTTCATTGGAAGAGTGGGAATTATGAGAAACATGTGTTTGCCTTTGTGTGTGTGCCAGAGAGAGAGAGAGAGCAAGAGAGAGAGAGAGAAAGAGAGAGAGAGAGATTTAAGAGATAAATTAACTTGAACGTAAAAGAAAAGTAAAAAAATTAATAGGGGAATGGAATGATGAATTTATGCTACAAGTGAATATATTAAATTGAATAAATAACATGAAATGATGAATTAACAAGAAAATAATGCATCAATTTTGAATTTAATACAAGTTAATTCATTTGAATTAACTTGAACATAAAAGAAAAATCGAGAAATGTTGATGCTATAAAATTAACATTGAATTTAATGCAATAAAATTAAATAAATAAATTTGAAATCTTATTTTGATAATATTTAGATAATGTTATAAGTGAATATATTAAAGTAAAAATTAGTTAGATTCATTATATATTACAAATATTCTGGTAGAAACAATATCTCACATAATCAATTGGAAAAAAATTATTTATCAATGTTATAATCGTGACACTCTAGATTGATGTATAAATAATTTTTTTACTAAGTTTGTAGAATATTTATTTGATAATCATGTGAGAATCCTTATTGACAAAGCTAGGGTTTTCGTTGAAAGGAAAATAGAGAGAGGGAGGACATTGAAAATCGAAAAATAAGAATCAAATTTTTATTAAAATAAAAATAAATTAAAACTCAATACTTATATCTAAGCTTATACATATACATTATAAATCTCTAACTTGGAATAACAAAAATTAACCTATGATCCTCAAAGAGCCTTCTTTTTTGTGTCTATTATCTAATTATTGGTAGATGCATATGTAGTAGCGATCAAATTATTTTGAATTTTTTTCCGAATGAAGAATAAATTTTAGTATATTTTATTTGCTTGTGGATGTTAAGTTGGCTGCAATGTGATGAACTGATTGACTGTTATAGTAAAATATTGTTGGTTTTTAAAATAGTAGACAAAAATTCATCTAATAAGAGAGTGGTCTACCGAAGCTCATAAGTAGGTGTCATATGTTTTTACTTTGCCTATTAGAGGGAAATATTGTACCTCTTTAGTATTTGACCTCTATACCAACTAATCATTTTTTTATAATTTTGTTGACATATATAATTATTATCATATACTCACCTTATGATCTATATCAGAAGAAATAAGAATAGTCTGATACACATCTCATATGACTATATTTATTAAATGTCAAAAAAAATTACTAAATTATGTCCAATGAGACTATTTTAAGTCATAATGTGCTTTTCACACTCTGCATATTATACTTATGCTTTTGGGGAAATAATAAATTTTGGTGACTGATGTATGAGCACTTCTTCATTTAGATTAGCTTAAAGGAATGCATTTCTTATATTTAGCTGATACACAATTTTTTTGTGTGATGTTTAAATAGACTGTAATAATTTAATAGTGACTATTGTGGTCACATATGAAAAAATATTTCAATAATCAATGTTATATGTCTACGTAAAATCTTTCGCTATCAACTTAATGCTGAGTTGATTGACTTTTTTCTTAAGTCTCATCTTCATCATATATACCATCATATTTTATTATTGGCTTTCCTATTAGTTTTGAAATGAAATTTAGTGCATAATTAGATGTGATTGTGCTCAATTCTTCTAACATAATATAATGTTATCTTAGATGACTAAGTGTTATGAAAAGAATCTTGAGTGTCGTATTGTTGGGAAGAGGAGTTATTGCTAGTATTTCCCCTAGTCGTGTACGAGTAAATCTTTAAGACACTGATGTTTAGAGAGTATGAGACATGAAGAAATGTAACTTACCTTTACCCCAAGAAAATAGGATAATTGCCTTAAGGCCCTTAATGGAGAACCATTAAGAAGTAATTATGTCAAGAGTGTCTCTTGTGATAATTGTCATCAACAATTACAAGTACATAGATCATCATTTCGCCATTATTGAAAACAAAGAGGGGACAATTACCATGAGAACTTTTACATCCAAAAGCTACCAGAAAGTGATGAAGCTTGTGGTGATTATTCTAGGACAAAAATAAGAATAAAAAAAATACTTGAAATAAAAGATATCGAGTAGAATACGTTCTTGTTTTCTTTCATAATGTAGAGGTGTCAAATGAGCCGTGTCATGCTAGCACAACTTGTTTTTAGGTGCCTCAGTCTGGTGATCGTGCCATGTCAGGCATGACCTAGTAAAGAAATCATGTCCTGCCTATCAGGCTTGACACAATTACATATAATATAATTAAATCAAATTATATGATGAGAAGTATATGTGATATATTCAGTAATAATGAGATATATCTGTTATATGTTTAGATATATTTGGATATATTTGAATATTTTTGACCTTATGATAATATATATTAAAAAAAATAAATTTAATATCAATTATATTATAATATAAGCACATTTAATTTTATTTTTATATTCAATAAAATTAAATAAATTAGAATAATATATAATTATTTGATTTAATAATATACTATATTTTCAATAACTAAATAAAATTAAATTAAATGATATGTAATTAAAATTAATAGGAATAATTATGTTTTATTACATCAAAATAATAAAAAGAAAAAAATGGACTAAAATTTTATAATAATATTATTATTAATTGAATGTCATCGTACAAGTAAATAATAGTTTTTATTTTCTTTTTTTTTGCATTTTGATGTATTAAAATAAAAACTTTCCAAATTAATATTTATCATATAATGAAATTTAATTATATTTAATATAAGCTTTATTATTAATATATTTGAATAATATCGAAATATGTTTAAATAAATTTTGTACTATATACATAAATAGTAAATAACATTCATTTATAATATTGTTATACAGTTATATATAATTAAATATAATATTAGTTTCATATTCAATAAATCTAAATAGCATGAATATTAATATTTAAATAAAATTTTAATACATGTATAATAAGTAAATAATATTACAAAATTAATATCTATTATTTATCAATATGATATAATTTAATTTTATATCACAAATTTTATTAAATATATGTTATTATTTTTATTATAATTTTAAAATGTTTATTATATTTTATTTTTATTTCTACTATAATATTATATATTGATCCTTAATATTAAAGTTAAAATATCCATGGATATATTTGTAATTTGAGTTATTGGTATATATGTGGTTTTTGATATCTTGACCTTGCTTCTAGTAATAAGTCGGCTTAGACATCTAAAAAATATATATTACATAAATGAATATTTTAAGTTATGAATTATTTTAAATATTTAAAAATAAAAATATTAGTGAAACAAATATAGATATGATTTAATATAAATATGGTAAAAAAAATTATTATTACTGATATAGTATTGGGATTGAATATCTTAGGAGACACATCGAATAATATCAAAAAAATATGATATATTAAATCATTGACAAACTTAGTTTGACAGTGAGGTTATTGAATTTAAATCAATTTTAAGTTCAATGATTTCTTTTATTAACCATCATTAGTTTGTTAGAAAGGATATTGTTAGGTTGATTACTAGTATAAATATTTTGCTTTAATTTGTAGAAGATCCAATATTAGGTTATTGTATGTAAACATATTAGTTTATTATATGTAAAAATATATTATATTAGTTATCGTAGAATTCCTATGTCGACGTGTAAAGCTAATATAATAGAAAATTATAATATTTAAAAATAATTAGTAATTAATGAACTTAAAAAAAATTAGAGTGATATTTATAACATTTGATATATGGATTAGTTTTAATGATATTTTTTTGAATGTGTTATTGTTCATTTTATTTATTTTAAATAAAAACTAAATAAAAGAATTTCATAAGATTTCATAAGATTTTAATATATAAAATTTCTTATATATTAAAATCTTTTGTGAATTTTCATGAGATTATATATCATGATGATACATAATAAAATCTTTTGAGAATTTATTTTCATAAGATTTCTTATTTTCATTATGATTATGTCATATATAAAATCTTTTGAGAATTATTAGAAAATATGAAATACATAATAAAATTTATAATATAATATTTTTTAATATTCTCAATAATTGTGTCCATGAAATATATTAGAATTATTAGGAAGGTTTCCTAATTAAAATTGTTCAAATTAGATATATATATATATATATATATATATCACATAATTAACTTAACAGGCTAAGCATACTAAAAAATTGTTTTATGCTCATTAGAATAAATATGAAATATATTAAAATATATTAGAATATTTAGCAAATTACAAGAATTTCATAGTCTATATATGTTAGCAGACCTAGAGGTGTCAAACGTGCCGGCCCAGCACGAGGCACGGCACGGTTCGGTCGTGCCTGGGCCGGCCCGGCATGTTCTTAAACCATGCCCGGGCCCGTGCCGTGCCCCCGGGATAAGAACATTCCGTGCCGTGCCTGGCCCGGCACGGCTCGTGCCTTGGCACGGCACGGCTCGTGCCTTGGCACGGCACGCCGGCACGGGTCCATCCCGTGCCGGTTCACGCAGGCACGCGTGGCACTGGCGGCGTGTGGCGTGAGTCGTGACCCATCCGGCCGGCCCCCCCCCCCCCCCCCCCCCCCCGGTAAAAAGACCGTGGGTCGGGTCTGATTGGACCCGACCCGCGGTCCCGACTGCCGATACCCGACGGCCATAGATCCGATCCGAGCAATTCCAACGGCAAAAAAAAAAAAAAAAAATTTCAAACTTCACCGATTTTCAGCCGTTGGATTCGCCTCCAACGGCTAGGGGGCAGAATCCGACGCTCATCGTGATTCTGCCCCTTAAAAATCTTAAAAAAATTCAAAAAAATAATAAAAAAATATCTTTTTTTATAAAAAAAAACTTTCTTTAGCCTATAAAATCTACCCCCCTCTCTATAACATTTATGTTTTTCAAAAACATAAAACCTCTCAATACTTTCTCTCTTACATAAACCGTGCATCTCTCTCTCGGATCCTCGTGATTTTGATTTCGGCTTGGATTTTCGTGAAACTCAACTTGAGTTTTGAACATCAGAGCTTCCTGCGGTGCACCTTGCACGTGACTGACCTCATTGCCTTTACCGGGTAATTTATTTTACGTTTTTTTGTACTCTCTCTCTAAAGCTTCTCTCTCTAGAAAAACTTACGAAAAAATAAAAAACTTAAAAAATGACAAATACACCTGACACGTATTTAAATTTGGAAAATGAAAATGTTAGTGTTACACAGACGTCTGTGGCTCCTGAAACTTTGGTTTCTCATGTCGTCTCAACCCAAAGTTCTAAAAAATAAAAAACTAGGAGGACTTCTGTAGTTTGGACACATTTTAAAATCATAATACAAGTAAATGTTAGGGGTGAGGAACTTGAAATGGCACAGTGCAAATATTGTATGAGACTTTTAACATGCAAGAGTACATGTGGGACTGAGCACCTTAAGAGGCATGCCGAAATATGCACCAAAAAACATGGACCATTAGATCCTAGGCAAACCCAACTTGGCACTACATTTTTTGAGACTGGATCGAGTTCAGTCTCAAAGTTTACTCCCTTCGTATACTCCAGCGAGTTGGGTAGGGACTGCATGACCAGGCTCATCACATTGATGGGTCTTCCGATCAGATTTTCGGAAGATCCTAGGGTAGTGCGTATCATGCAGACTTATTTTCAGCAATCCTATCGTAGGATTCCTAGGTCCACATTTAGGAGTGACATACTAAAGATATATAAGTTAAAAAAACAAAAAATAATTAAGGAATTTTTGGCATATAGTGGAGTGATGTCCGTGACGTCCGATATATGGACATGTCACGATGATTCTTCTTATGCATGTCTCACGAGTCACTATGTAGATTCTAACTGGACAATCAATAAAAAAATATTAGGATTCACTGAGATTCTTCATCCCCATGATGACCCGGCCATTTTTGAGTGTATGATGAAAATATTTAGGGAATATAAAATTCAAAATAAAATTTTTAGTGTCACTTTCGATAATGCAGTGAAAAATGAAGTAGCGATTAATATGTTTGTTAGGAATATTAGAGACGCACCATTAGAAGAGATATTTCATGTCAGATGCATGTGTCATGTGATTAACCTGATAGTTCAAGCGAGTATGAAGGTGTGTTCCCCCGCGTTGGAAAATATACGCAATGCACTCAAGTATATTCGCACTCCTCGCAGACAACAAGAGTTTGGTAGTCTCTGTTTGTCTGCGAATCTTAAGAAGAAGAAATTCTAATCGGATGTGAGATATCGTTGGAATTACACGTACCTGATGTTGGAATCATGTGTTGGATATGAACACGTGATATCCGACTATGTCAATAGTAAGAGTGGCGAACTTATTATTGACGACACTGACTGGGCTTCAGGAATTTCATAAATGAAATTCCTGAAGATATTTTATGACACGACGAAAATGTGTTCGTCGGTTTATATGCCCACCACTTACATTGTACTCTGTTGCATATGCAACATTAGTTGCATGTTTAGGAAGTTTCGAGCAGACCCGACACTTAGTCATATGGTTGCAGAGATGGAGACCAAGTACCTGAAGTACTGGTCCACCATTCCATCTCTTTATTGTCTCGCAGCATGCATGGACCCTAGGGCTAAGGTGGAAGGGGTTGAAAACACCCTGACTTTCATTTCCTCGTGCATGAAACTGGAAGAGCCACCTGAAGGATTCATTTACGAGAAGTTGACAGACCTGTTCACATACTACGATACTAGGTATGGTGGTGGTGGTGAGACTGTGATTGCGGACATTGATACATTGTTCGGAGATGACGATTATTTCATTAACCTAGCGAGGGGAAACATAGGGGTGAACCATCACATAGGAGCGAGCTGTCTCGGTACTTAGATACCGATTACTGCTCAATCCTATCACATTCTGATAATAAAAATCTTGATTTATTACAGTGGTGGAAATCATATGAGTCCACCTATCCCGTGCTATCTAGGATGACACGGGATCTACTGACTCCTCCGGTGTTGAGCGTAGCATCGGAGTCTGCTTTTTCTATTGCAGTGAACGTGATTTCGGATAGGAGATCGAGATTACGTCCAGATATGGTTGAGGCATTAGCATGTTTGAAGGATTGAGAGGAATCGAGATTTAGCATTAGTGATCGTACTGAAGCTGGGACTGTGACAGACACTGCAGTCGCATCCACATTCACTACGATGGCGGAGGAGCTGATTGCCGATGATGATGATCCATATGATACTGATCTTGATGTTGCGGCTGATGATTCTCATGACATGACGCTTGACGATTGATGCTCATCTGCTCTTTTTTTTTGATGTTTTTTATTTTATTTTATTTATACACTTTGTTTGTACTTTGTACCATACGTTGTGTTGAAACTTATACTTGTTTTGTTCGGACCATTGGTTTCAAAAGCATGATTGGTAATTTTTCATTTGTATAGTTTAATTTTTTTTTTAATTTTAATTTTTACTAACTTAATGTATTTATTTATTATTTTACGATTTAAATTTTATTTTAAAAATTAATAACTTTAAATTTTAATATATAATTAATAAATTACAAATATAAAAAAAGCTAAACTTAATAGTATTTGATAAAAAAAAAATTTCTAATATTTGTTTGTTTTATTTAATTTTAATTTTTATAATTTTTACAAAAAAATATATTTTTTAATTATTACTCTATACGGTTACTTTATCAAAAAATTTTAAAAAAAAAAAAATCTAATCTGCCATTAGCCCATGACTCATGAGCCATCTGCTCTGCCTGTCCGTCAGCGGTCAACCCGTGCGGCCTCCCGGACCCCGGCGACCCGGTCCCGCGTTGCGGCTCCCGCCCCTCCTGCCTGGCCATGCCGCTTGGCCTGTATGGCCAAGGCGTGCCCGAGCGGGCCCGTTTGACACCTCTAAGCAGACCTAAAACAAATTTTATTGGGTGTCAGATATTATTGAAATTTAACGTACATAATATTGAATTGATATGTTGGTTATCAATTTTTAATATCTAACTTCATTAATAGTGAAATTGGTAAAATAATAGTTAACGAACTAAATTAGAATATATGATTTTTTTTAAATTTATTAAATTTTTTTACGATGCGATGAACTTTTGCTCCTAAGTGCAAATTGGAATATATGTAATTGTAATATTTGTCTGTATGCAGTCTCACTGTCTATATTGCTCCAAAGTGCATATTCAATATGAATAATATATTTAATCAATATAAAAAATACTTACATTGTGTTGCAATTACATTAACAATTTAATTAAATTATAATTATTTATTGCTATTTGTGATATAAAGAAAATATATGTTTAGTTGTTTAGTTATCTTTATTGATCACAGTGTTAAAGTTGGATGAGTATAAAATATAATAAATATATATATAGTTGTAATTATATTAACCAACCATAAGAATACGATTAATCTATGAATAATTAAAAAAATTATTTACATATTATAAAAATAAATATTATAATTTTATTAAGCCTCTGAGTATGAAGATTATTATTATTTTTAGATATGATAATTTTTTCATTTAGTTAGCTAGATATAAATTATAGGGTGATCTATCGAATAAGTATGAGCTATCAAGATACTCGAACTTCCTATTGCTGTTCTATCTTCTCTCATAATGATATTTAGAATTTTGACATATTTAGTTGCTAGATACTAATTTATTTTTTATGTAATATTTAAAATGATACGTGATCTATTGATGACTCTGGTATCTAGTATAATATTATAGTTTATTTTTTCTATGCCTTGAATATTATTTTAAATAAGAGAATTAAATTATAATTAGATATTATAAAAACTTTGTCATGCTTAAAAGATTAAGAAGTTTTATAGATGAGTCTTTATAATCAAGTCTAAGGGTTGTAACAAAATATAGATGATAATGCACTCGATAAAATTTGAAGCTTTGAAAATCAGAGTAAATTATAGAGGTGTCAAATGGGCTGTGCCGGGCCAGACTAGAATAGTTTTTGCGGGCCCACCCATGCTACCGTGTTGGGCCAAGCACGACAAGGTACAGTAACCATGCCTGGCCCGACACGGTTTATTCAGGCAAGGCCCGGTTGGCACAATTGGTTTGTGGTCATGCTGGGTCAGGCCCGTACGAACCAGTTTAAAAAAATTTAAATATTTTTTATTTTTTTTATTTTTTGTTTATAATATTTATGTAATTATAAAATATAAATTAGATAATATTTAAAAATATTTAAATAGTTATAATTTTTTTTATTTTATATGTTTTAATTATGTATTAATTAGATTAGATTATAATTTATTAAAATTATATTTTAGAATTTTTAATGAAATTATTAAACAAAAAAAAATAAACACAAAATTTATTTAACAAAAATAACACGCTCACAAAGCCAACTGTCAAATGGCCAAACCAAAGTAAATACAATGTAAATAAAAATAAGTACTAAATATCGAAACCAAAAATCAGAATCAAGCATAACTCATAAGCAAAAGCATAACTATAACATTAGTGTCGCTGTGTGTGTATCGCAATCCCGCAATCGTCAACCGTCAAACATCAAATGACAACCTCATCAATCATTCATCAGCGTATCAATATCATCATCAACATCAATATTAATCTCTATCATATGTATCATTATCAGTAATCAATTCATTCGCTTTCACTGCAGTCCCACTCCTAGTCCCAGCACGATCCTTGATGCTAAATCTCGAATTCTCTCAATCCTTCATCCATGTTAAAACCTTAATAATATTTGGACGTAATCTTGATGTCTTATTTGAAATCATATTCACTATAATAGAAAAAATAGACTCCGATGTTATGCTTGATATCGGAGGAGTCAGCAGATTTCGTGTCATCTCAGATAGCACGGGAAAGATGGACTCATATGATTTTTACCAATGTAACATATCAAAATTTTTAGCATCAGAATATGATAGGATTGAGCAGTAATAGGTATCTAAGTACTAAAACAGTTCGCTGCTAACTAACTGAATGAAAAAATCATTATCTCCGAATATGGTATCAATGTTTGTACTCATAGTCTCATTACTACTACCACCATACCTAGTATCTTAGTATGTGAAAAGGTCAGTCGACTTTTCGTGAATAAACCCTTCAGGTGGGTCTTCCAGGTTCATGCACGAGGAAATGTAAGTCAAAATATTATCCACCCCTTCCACCTTAACCCTAGGGTTCATGCATGCAGCGAGACAATATTATGTAAATAATTTTCAAGTCATGGGAGTATAAGCCATATGACTATGTGTACCTGAGTACAATGCAAGTCTTGAGAGTATAAATCGACGAACACATGTTAATCGTGTTATTAAAAAATTTTAAGAATTTAATAAATACAATATTTAAAGCTCAGTTAGAGGTGTCAAACGGGCCGTGTCGAGCCGGCCCGACCTATTTTTTTAGAGCACGGATGTGGTTTCGTGTCGGGCCAGGCATGATACGGTTACTATACCGTGCCTGGCCTGGCCTGGCATGGTCGTGCCTAACCTAGTTTTAGGAGCCAAACCAGGCTGTACGGGCCAGGTAAAATTTTTTTTTAAAATTTTATGGTTTTAAATTTTAGTTTAATTATATAAAATATTAATTATATATAAAATTATAGATAATGTATAATATAATAAATTTATATAATGAAAATTGTTTAAAATTTATTAAATTTACAAAGTTTATATTTTTTTATAATACAAAATAAAATTAGTTTATAATTTATTAGAATTAAATAATAGAGTTATAAATTTTTAAATGAAAAAATAAAACAAAAAAAATAAATAAATCAATAAATTTTGTTAAAAAAAATTAAAAAGTAAAAAAACATCAGCAAACCAAATGAAAAATGATCAATCAGCAATTAGATACCGAATGTCCGAACTAAACAAATTATAGTTTCAACGTAACGTATAAATAAAGCATACAATCAATAAAAAATAAAACATCGAAATCAAAAAGTAGTAGATCATCATCAATCGTCAATCGGCATATCATGAGTATCATCAGCCGCAACATCAAGATCAGTATCATATGGATCATCATCAGTAATCAACTCCTCTGCTTTCGTAGTGGATGCGGCTGCAGTCCCTGTCCCAGTCCCATCTCCCGCACGATTATGGATGCTAAACCTCGAATCCTCCCAATCCTTCAAACATCCCAATACCTCAATAATATATGGACATAATCTCGATCTCCTTTCTGAAATCACATTCACTGTAATAGAAAAAGTAGACTCCGGTGCTACGCTCGATACCGGAGTCAGTAGATCCCGTGCCAACCTAGATAGCACGTGAAAGGTGGACTCATATGATTTCAATCACTGTAATATATGAAGATTCTTAGTATCAGAATGTGATAGGATTGAGCAGTAATCGGTATCCAAGTACCGAGAAAGCTCGCTCCTATGTGATGGTCCACCACTATGTTTTTCCCTCGCTAGCTGAATGGAAAAATCGTCATCTCTGAATAAGGTATCTATGTCTGTAATCACAGTCTCACTACTACCACAACCATACCTAGTATCGTAGTATGTGAACAGGTCAGTTAATTTCTCGTGAATGAACTCTTTATGTGGCTTTTCCAGGTTCATGCGCGAGAAAGTATAAGTCACTGTATTTTCAACCCCTTCCATCTTAACCCTATGGTTCATGCATGCAGCGAGGTAATAAAGAGATGGAATGGTGGATCAGTACTTCTTGTACTTGGTTTTCATTTCTATAATCATATGGGTAAGTGTCGTGTCAGCTTGATACTTCCTAAATATGCTACTAATGTTGCATATGCACCAGAGTGCAATGCAAGTTGTGGGCGTATAAACCGACTAACACATGTTTGTCGTGTCATAAAAAATCTTTAGGAATTTCATAAATGAAATTCCTGAAGCCCAGTCAGTGTCGTCAATAATAAGTTCGTCGCTATTATTATTGATGTAGTCAGATATCACATGTTCGTATCTAACATATGATTCTAACATCAAGTACGTGTAATTCCAATGATGTCTCACATCTGATTAGAATTTTTTCTTCTTAAGATTCGCAAACAAATAGAAACTACCAAACTTTTGTTATCTGTGAGGAGTGCGAATATATTTTAGTGCATTATGTATATTATCCAACGCGGGGGAACACATCTTAATACCCGCTTGAACAATCAGGTTAATCACGTGACACATGTATCTGATATGAAAAATTTCTCCTAATGGTACGTCTCTAATATTCCTAACAAACATGTTAATCACTATTTTATTATTAGATGCGTTATCGAATGTGACACTAAAAATTTTATTTTAAATTTTATATTCCCTACGGATTTTTATCACACTCAAAAATGGCCGGGCCATCATGAGGATGAAGAATCTAAGAGAATCCTAAAATTTTTTTATTCATTGTCCAGTTAGAATCTACATAGTGGCTGATGAGACATGCATAAGATGATTCATCGTGACTTGTCCAGATATCGGACGTCACGGACACCACACCACTATATGTCATAAATTCATTAATTATTTTTTATTTTTCTAACTTATATATCTTTAATATGTCATTCCTAGATGTGGACCTAGGAATCCTACGATAAGCAGGTTGAAAATGTCTGCATAATGTGCACTACCCTTAGATCTTCCGAAAATCTGATCGGAAGACTCATCAATGTGATAAGTCTGGCCATGCTGTCCCTACCCAACTCCCTGGAATATATGAAGGGAGTAAACTTTGAGACTGAACTCGATCCATTCTCAAAAAATACAGTGCCAAGTTGGGTTTGCCTAGGATCTAATGGACCATGTTTTTTGGTGCATAATTCAGCATGTCTCTTAAGGTGCCTAGTCTCAAACGAACTCTTACATGTTAATAGTCTTATACAATATTTGTACTGTGTCATTTCTTGTTTCATACTCCTAATAATTTTTTTATTTTATTATATTAAAATGAGTCCAAACTACAGAAGTCCTCATATTTTTTTGTTTTTTAGAAGTTTGAGTTGAGATGACTGGAGAAACCAAAGTTTCAGCAGTCTCAGACCTCTGTGTAATATTTTTATTTTTTAAATTTAAATATGTTTCATTAGTATTTGTCATTTTTTTAGGATTTTTGTTAATCAGGATACTTATTTAGAGACTAAATGATAGATTTTAAATTTATCTATTTTAGGTCGAGAGAGAGACTAGAGAAAGAGAGAGAGAGAAAGTAAAAAAAAAACATAAAATAAATTACCAGGTAAAGCAGTCAAATCGATTACGTGCACGGTGCACCACAGTCTAGCTCAAAATTCAAAATCCAAGTTGAGTTTCCCGAAAAGTCAAGCCAAATGACGAAATTCTGACTTTCCGAGTCCCAAGAGAGAGAAGCAAGATTTTTGAGTGAGAAAATATGAGATTTGAGAGAAAATATTTATGAAAAACATATATGTTATAGAGAGGGGGGGGGTGGAATTTATAGATTAAATAAAATAATTTTTTTTAAAAAAGCATTTTTTTTATTTTTTTTATTTTTTTTATTTTTTTATTTTTTTTTTAATTTTTCTAGGGGCAGAATCATGAGGGCCGTTGGATTCTGCCCCCTAGCCGTTGGATTCTGCCCCCTAGCCGTTGGAGGCGAGATCCAACGGTTACAATTTAAATTTTTTTTTTGCCCATTGGGGGGGGGTGATCGGGTCGGGGGACTGCGGGTCGGGTTTGATTGGTCCCGACCCACAGTCTTTTTGCGGGAAGGGGAACATGACGCTTAGGGCTTGTCGTTGGCCCGAGTGTCCTGAGTCACAATGAACCCACCGTGACCCGTGACTCGTGAGGGTGTGGGATTGCGGGTGTAGGACGCCGGGCTGGGTGTGAAAGGTGACCCCCACTGTGCCTACGGTGGTGCCATGGGCCACCGAACCGTGCTGGGTTAGGCACGACATGAGGCCCGATTGGCCTCGGCATGGCACGACATGGGCAAAGGGCATGGTCGAACCATGTCATGCCTCTTGCCGGGCCGGCCCTGCCCGGCCCGGTTGACACCTTTAAGCCCAGTCAGTATCGTTAATAAAATGATTGTCACTCTTACTATTAACGTAGTCAGATATCACGTATTTGTATTCAATACATTACTCCAACATCAGATATGTGTAATTTCAATGGTATCTCACATCCGATTGAAATTTTTTTTTCTTAAGATTCGTAGACAAATAAAGACTACCAAATTTCTGTTGTCTGCGAGACGTGTGAATATATTTTAGTGAGTTACGTATGTTTTTTAAAGTAGAGGAACACACATTCATCCCCGTTTGTACAATCAAGTTAATTACGTGCCACATGCATCTGACGTGGAAAATATTTCTCAATGATGCGTTTCTATTATTTCTAACAAACATGTTAATTGCTACTCCATTATTAGATGCGTTATCGGATATGATACTAAAAATTTTATTTTGAACTTTATATTTTCTAAAGATATTTATCATACACTTAAAAATGACAGAATCATCATGATGATAGACAATTTTAGAGAATCCTAAAATTTTTTTATTCATAGTCTATTTAGAATCTACATTGTGGGTGGTAAAATATACATAAAATGCATCATCGTGACTAATCTAGATATCGGATGTCATGGACACCACTCCACTATATCCAATAAATTAATTAATTATTAATTATTTTTCTAACTTATAATATTTTAGCATGTAATTCCTAGATGTGAACCTAGGAATTCTACGATAAGCAGGCTGCAAATATGTCTGCATGATGCTCAATATCCATGCATCTTTTAAAAATCTAATCAAAATACTCATTAATGTGATAAGTTTGGCAATGTCTTCCCTACCAAACTCGCTGTGGTATATGAAAGGGGTTAACTTTGAGACCGAACTGGATTCAATCTCAAAAAATACAGTGCTAAGTTGGGTTTGCTTAGTTACTAATGCACCATGTTTTTTGGTGCATAATTAGGCATACCTCTTAAGGTGCCCTGTCCCAAACACACTTTTACCAATTAAAATTTTATTATAATATTTGTATAGTGTTATTTTTTCTTCCTCACATCTAATATTTTTTTATTTTATTATATTAAAATGCGTTCAAACTATAGAAGTCTTCCTAGTTTTTTATTCTTTAGATATTTGAGCTAAGATAACTGGAGAAACCAAATTTCAGCAACCTTGGACTTTTGTGTAGAATTTTTATTTTGTAAATTTAAATTAATTTTATTAGTATTTATATTTATCATTTTTTTTGGTTTTTTAGACAAAATGATAGCTTAAAGAGTAGAGTCTAGAGAGAAAATAAACAGAAATACTCGTAAGCAATCTAAAGGAAAAACACGTGTACCAAAAATTTAACTTCCAAAGATCGATGCAAACACCAACAATAAACGAGTCTGAGTTGCGAGTCTCAAAAAGTCGAGCCGAAATCTCGAGAGAGAATTTTAGGAGAGAGATTTGAGAGAGAGTGAGAATATAAAATATTATTTTTTTGAAAAACATAAAAATTAGAGAGAAGAGATATGGTTTTTTTAAAAAAAAATTAGAATTTTTTTTTAAAACAAATAATTTTTTTATTTTTTTTGAATTTTTTAATAATTTTTTTGGGGCATAATCATGTGGGCGATCGCATTCTGCCCCATAGCCGTTGGAGGCGAAATCTGACAATTAAATTTTAAATAATTTTTTTTTTTAAAATTTGAACCATTGGTTGTAACAGGCCGTTGGGGTTGGCCGGTTGGGGTTGGTTCGGATCCGAGCCTGCCTGGTTTTCGGATTTGCCAGGTTGAGCCTCAGCCCGGTGGGGCGGTACGGTAGCGATACCTCGACTCGTGCTGAGGTACCGGCCTACGATACAAAGTTGGGCCAGAAACGGCACTGGCACGGGAAATTCCCGTGCCTTGCCGGACTAGGCACGGCCGAATCGGGCCGTGTCTCGTACCGGGCTGGCCCGCCCCGACCCATTTGACACATCTAGTCAATTATACTAAAAGATGACAATCCTTTAATTTTTTCACTTTATAATGCTATCATTTATTATATTTTTTATATTTTAATTTCATTTTAAAATACTATTTTGTCATATTTTATTTTGTAAATGTCAAAGTATATAAGTTTTTCATTTAATTTATTATATAATATTTTTTTAATGTTTTAACTTATATTTTTAATTTTAAATTGAAGAATATTTTTATTTTTATGTAATTTATTTTTTTAATTTATAATTTCAAATTTAATATTGTATAATTAATTATATTTATATTATATATATATATATATGTATGTATATATATGCATGTGTAGTTGTAGCCAAACAAGTGTCTTGTGCAGGTGCAATGCGCTTGTAGATGCACTTGGGCTTACAACTTGTTGGTTGCTGCCATTGGCAACTATGTGGAATAACCCAACCTAACATACCAGGCATGATTTGGTTTGTAATCGAACTTACGTGTAGTGTTGAGCCATACTAAAATTAAGTTTTGCCGGCATGTCACGACATGATTGTTAAACTATACTAGGCCAGACATGACTCAATGGCATGGGTTGGCCACCCAAAAGTAGGTTGTGCCAATTTGACAAGGCCCATTTTTGCCTCTTCTAGTATTACAACCTATGAGAAGATATGTTATTAATTGTAGATGGATTTTCATTATGAAAATATGCCTAGATGAGAAAATATATGGCATTCAAATGAAGCTTTTAGCCAATGAGTTTACTTAGATATTTGGTATAAATTATTTGTATACTTTCTCTAGTAACCAAAATAATATTCTTATTTCACTTTCTGCATTACATAGATTATTGATATACTAGTTAGACATAAAACATAAGTTTTTTTCATTCTAACCTTGAGGAAAATATATCTCTTCCTCAAATATTATAGAAAATATTGTATGTAGAGGTGTTAAATGGGATGTGCTGGCATGATATGACTCATTTGACATCACTAGATTATGGATGTGTTGGGCAAAGCCCAGTTTGGCAGTCATGTGCTTGGCATGACATGACTAGATTATGGCCGGCCCAGCACGGCCTGTCTAACCCAAGTATGGGCAGATTCGGGTTGGGTCATGCTTTGTCGTGTCGTGCTGGGTTAGTTATGATTTTTTCATATGATATTATATTAATTATTTATTTCATATAATTAAAAAAAAATAAATTCATTAACACAAATAACAAAGTTAAATAATCAAAATTATCAAAAAAATACATCCATCAATATTCAATAATCATCATCATCATCCAATTTAATCCAGAAAAAAATAAAATAATACATCATAATAATTTAAAATAAAAATCATTAATCATAATCATCCGACATGACATGCAAGTTCAATCTCAATACCAATTAGTGTAAGTATACAACAGATCAATATTACATATGGGTCTAATTGCATCACTAGCAGTAAGCTCATCTTTAACATTCTCAAAATCTCATGAGTCATCATCTGTCAGTGACTCATTCGCTCTTGTTCTAGCATGATATTGGATACTCAATCTTGAATCCTCCTAATTCTTCATGCATGCTAGTACTTTAATAATATTTGATCACAATCTTGATCTTCTATCCTAAATATTCCACGATGCCTGGCTTGGCTCCGCTTGGCCCAACACAGCCCGAGCTGTACCTTGGGTCAGCATAACTTGGGTCCAGACATGATTATGGACAATGTTGTTCCGTGCCAGGCACGACTGAACTGGGTCATGCCGTGGGCCATGCCAGGGCCGTGCCATGACTGCCTAACCTATTTGACACCTCTAATTGTATGGCTCAATGTAATCCCCAAGAATTTGGTTTGTGAGTTTTTCAAAAATAGTTATCTAGTTTAGTTTATATAATTATATTATAATTTTTTTTTCTAGAGGACTATTGATGTCATAATAATTTTGCTTATGGTGTAAGTAATAATATTCTAGTTATATGAGATGACAAGTTGAGAATTATTCATCTCAATGAGCATCTTAAGTCATAGTTTTAAATGAATGATCTTAGACAATTTAAATATATTTTTTTGATATAAAGATGATATATTTTAGGAAAGGTATTGCTTTGTCAAGGATTAAGTATGTATTTGATACACTTATATAGGTTATGTTTTTTGGATGTGCACTAATATATATTCCTATTGATTTTGATATTAATTTTTCGTTTCATATAACTTTTAGTTGACTTTAGTAAATGTAGAAGAATCATATAAAAATTAACTATATTATTATTGTCAAATTAGATATAACATATATAGTCAGTAAAAATAATTATTTTTTTTTTGATTTGCTAGGAAAATTTACTCAAACATAATTCTTAACATACTAAGATATGTAAAGAAAGTTTTAGTACTCGAGATCTCTTTAGTGATCACCGTCGCATATAATTGGCTATAGAGGTGTCAAATGGGTTGGGCCGGTTCAGTTCATTTTTTAAAGCCCAATCAAGCTCACATGTCGTGCTTGGCACGACATGTTTTATTGGAGAGCAGGCCTGGCATGACTTGTGGCCCAAAATCATTTTGTGTACGGGCTGGTTCAGGCGGGGTTGAGTCATTTTAGGTAAAAATTAAATTAGGGTTTCTCCTCCGCGCCACCAATGCTCGTCGGGCGTGTCGAGTCGTCGCCTACTGGACATAGCCGTTCGTCTCCCGTTGGGCATCGCTGCATTGACCATAGTGCGTCATCGCCCATTCCACGCACCCGAGTCATGCCTTGCACGACATGCAGGCATAAGACCCTCGAACGGCACGACATGATTTGTGCCAAGTGTTCGCCCGACACGGGCCCCAGCATGCTATATTAGCATGTCGTGCCGAGCTTTAGGCCGGGCACGGGCCGCCCGACCTATTTGACACATATAATTAGATAAATATTTAGATTCTAACTGAACACTAACTTATATCAAGATATGATTTATGACATATTTTGTACTTTTTTTAGGAAATAATTTTATCACCTATAAAAGTAAGAGATTCATGATTATTTTGAAATTTAGTACATAAGTAAAGTTTATGCTAATGATGATAATTATTTGAGATATATTATGAGTTTGATATATAATGGTGAAGATCAAATATCCAGATTTTTCATTAATATTTATTTTGACAGTTATGCAATGAGATACATATCATCTAATCTGATATTTTACAAGTAGATAAAATATGTATATGTGGACTATTTCTTTTTTAGAGAGAAGATTGAGGATAAAATTATTACAATACTATATATATAGATAGCAAAACAATTAGTAGATAACTTCGTAGATTTTTAAGAGACTTTCACATACTTTTCTTTTTTATAAGTTTTGTATTCTAGATTTTTATGAACAAGATTGAGGGTAGTTATACTTTATAACTTTTTATTTTTTTATTGTCATATTATGGATGATAGCACCCAATTTGTGGGTTGCCCTAATTTTGATGACCAAGTATATAAGATTCTTTCTTGTATATATTTTCAGATTTAATTCTATTGATATTTTGTGTATTGTAGTTTAATTTCAATATTATCTTTTGATTGTAAAAAAAAAATAATATTAGGATACTTACCACCATATTTTACAATTATTGTATTTTAAACATATTTTTTGTTTTAAACATATTATCTTTTTGATAGGTATTATGAGACATGTCTTATTATGAGACTTTATCTTATCTAAGATGACATTAAATTATTTTATAAAAATTAATATCATCCAATATTGTGACACTTATGAAAATACTGTTAGGATTATTGATTATTTGACAAGTTTTTATGTTGCATGCATTCATTAGATATTATGTCTTGATGTTATGATAAGTATATTCATTTAAGTATGATAAAGCTTGAATTTGAGACTCATTAGACATAACATCTCTAACTTTTATGGATAAGGTAAAACTAATAAATATAAAAAAAGATAATAACATAATTTTAAAAATATTATACATCAAATATTTTTATATAATAGGTAAAAGTGATTGGGACAACCCATAAATTGGATGCTCCCATAAAAAAACATAAAAAAATTGAATAAAACAACACTCCCTCATCAAACGGATGCATACAAGTCTATAGCATTTAATTCGAAGAAAAGAAATGCCTCTTGAAGATTTTTGTGAGGATGTTCATTGATTACTCTTCTATTTGATTTGAATATCTAAGTGTATCCCTTCATTGCAAATATGACTTTTAAATGATTTATATTTTATCTAAATATATATTTACAATGAATATTTACCTACAACTAATAATATATTTTTTCAAATGTCGTGATACTAATTTCTATCCCATGTCACCTGGAGTGGATGACATATATTTCCTTAATCATGATTTGATTTCATCCTAAATGTGATAATATCTCAGACAAATACTTGATTATTTTAGTACTATTAAAAGAAGTAATAAATGAAATTAAAAAAATGAATAAAATGAAAGTAAAATAAGACCTGTAAAATTGGGTGTTGGATACAAAAATCATTTTATGTACCTTTATGATAAGTTAGATTTTAGTTAAAATTATATTTCATTAAATTTTTTAAAATATTTTTTTAATGCAGAAGTATGTGAGTCTTCTTAATATGATTACTAATTTTTTTTATTCAATATTCTTATTTATTGAGTCGTGCTAGTGTGAGAAGTCTGATGTATAATCTAATGATCTATATAATAAATATTAAATTAGATTGACATATATTCTAATGCATCGTTATTTTTTAATTTTATAATATTTTTATTAAATTAAGTTTTTATCATTTTATGAAAATTTTGAAAAATAGAAAGATGCGGTCTGTCACAAAAGAGATATATTGATGTATATCTTGAGTAGTTATCAATAAAAGTGATGAGATATCTAAATTTTTATATGATTTCATTTCTACTAGGTTTCTTATAATTTTGAATATATCAGATCAAATAGATCTCTACTTAAACTAGGATGACATATAGAATAAGAAGTTTTAATAAGTTTTTTTAGTTGATATGTCTCATACTCTAGGGTCAAAATATTCTTAACTTGACTAGTAAGAAAGATCTTACTAATCTAAAACACTCTAATATTTTAAAAAAAAATCTTATCGTTGAAGAGAAAATTTATAATCTAATCTGTTCAATCTCAAATAATTTTTCTCAGAGTCTCTCGATTCTACAGATAAAAGTTGATAGAAGAAAAAAATAAAGTCAAAGTTAGGTTATTTGAAAATACAACTCACAAATAATAAACTAATAAGATGGTTGAGAATAAGTAAGACACAAAGAAGTGACAGAATTCAAATTAAATTTTATCATATCTAATTGTTTTCAAATATTTACTATTAGTGATAATAATATTTTATAATAGAAAAAAAATAAAAATAAAATATGATTATTAATAATGTAACTGTTTATTCTTGTGTTAATACTTTATGAATCTGAAGTGAGAATACAAGTAAAATAACTAGTAATACATGAAAAAAAAGATCTGACCTAGTTATAAAGATAAAATTTTTTATACATATCTTTAATAAGTATTATAGTGGATGAACTTTATGACGACTATTGGATGATTCTGGTAGTCAATTAGTCTATCTCAATATTATATCAAACTCTCAATTTTTTCTTTGAATATAATATCTAATTATTGTTTCTAGTGTGGACTATTCTCTTGTAATGAGTGTATTGAACTATGATTCTTTTCTATCTAATCTTATTACTATAATCTTTTTTCATTATGTGTCATAATCGTGCATCATCAACCTTCGTCATGCCACATCATGTCACCTAGAATTTGTTTATCTGAAAATATCATCAGTCATCATGCATGACCACCACTTGTCTAGGGCATTGCTTTGATGCTATATTGAAACTAATGAACATTAAAAGGATAATAACAAACTCTAAAAAATATTATATATCAAGTAATCTTATAAAATTGATATTAAGTGTTTGTGACAACTCAAATGTTAAGTTTTCCTATCAAAAATATAAAAAAAAATAAAAGTTGAATAAAATCAATAAAATATCATTGAGATATTAATCTCTTTCAGTCCAATGCTTAAGCATGATCCTGGTGCATTGAGTACAACCCATGTTACTGTAATTCTTGGTAGTTAACAACTTTTTTGTTTTAGAAAGTATATATTCTTATGTGATCTCTAAGTCTTTTGAATCACTCTTTTGGAATACTAACTTTCAAAGTTTTTATTTGACCTTGTGGACTTGTAAGAATCAGTGGATGAAGATTCTGGTGGAATGCTTAAATAAGCAATCTCACTATATCTGAAGTTCATATATATTGGTGCTCACCATAGTGATGTTATTCCAAATATAGTCAATTGTGATTCTATTGCTATAATGCTGAGAGATTAGAATCTTGATTACTTTAACTTTTTTGTATACATGAAATGGAGCCATCTATATAATCCTCAACATTGTCATTTTATCTAGTAATAGATCTAGCATGGAAGGTTGACATATTCAATCAATTTATAGAAGGAAGCAAAAAATTTTAGAGCCTACACTTGGTTCAAATACCAAATGTTGAAATCATACTTTTCTCTAATATCATATGTTCTAAGTCACGACAACACATAATATGTTGTGATTTTATTCATGTTGTGATTTTATTCATGTTGTGATATTAATTGGATTGCGACTTGAATTATTAAATTACCAGTTTCAACAATATAAAGTATTTTGTGATTTCATTCTATGTTGTGGCAAAACCAAATAATAATATCATAACTTCATTCATGATTCATGTGACGATACCAAAGAATATGGTCGCAACTCAAATACTTCTAACTTTCAATCCTAATAACAAAAATTATTTTATGACTTCATTTATATTATGACACTAAAGAATATAATTATGACTTGAATCTTTAATATTTTTTATCGTAATATAAACTATGTTGCAATTTTATTTATGTGGTGATACCAAAGAACATATTCACAACCCAAATACATTATATTTCTAGTAACAACATAAAACATATTGCAACTTATTCATGTTTTAGAGTTACAATAGTCAACTCTTATTTCTACTTTATAAGTATGGGCTAAATTTTAATGTTTTTCAACTTGTTGAATACTTCTTATTTACTATAATCTTAGCTTAGCATTATTGGAAATTTTCTCTACTCATTTTTTGTCAAGTAATTAGCATTATTCTTTTTCATGTCAATTTTTTTTCATCGGAATCAACTTTTAGTCAACTTATTCCCGGATGAAATATTAATAAATCTCAATGTGTTTTTTTTTGTATGGAAGATTGGATTCCTTGCTAGATGGATTATATTCTTTTTGTCTCATTTGATCCTCAGGTTCTTTTGCTTTAAGTCAACCTCTGAACATAGATTTCTTATCTAAACAGTTTTGTTACTCCCATGAGTAAAAGCACATATTTTGTCTCCATAGATAAAATAACAATTATAGATTGTCTTTTGCTTATCTAGCTCATAGGACTATCATACAAATTAAAGATATATTTGTTTGTAGACTTTTAGATATTCACATCTCTATCACAATCAGTATCAATAGGTTCAGTGATCTCAAACATCTTCTCATTTTTATTCCTATAGAACTATGATACATAGTCAAGGATATCACAGAAGTACATAAGTATTTTTTTGATGTCATTCCCATTTTCTTTTCTTGATTTGACATAAATCTATTCAACATTTCAATAATATGTGAAATATTTGATCTAGTATATATTATGATATACATCGGGCTTCTAATTGCATTAATAGATGAAATAAGAGTCATCTCATCCTTTTCTAGTTGAGTAAAAGGATTTTGCTCGGCTGTTAGTTTCATATTATTCATCATAGGAGTTCGCATTGGCTTATAATTTAACATATTAAATTTCTGAAGTATGTTTTCCCATACTGCTATTATCCAATATACAATATCTTTTTTTCTCAATTTGTTTTGATTTTCATGCCAAGAATAAGATTTGTTGTTTCAAGATTAGCTATATCGAACTTATTGTTGAATAATATTTTTACCAAAATAATTATATTTATATTATTTTTTTCTAATAATATATCATCTACATATAATGTTAGGATAATAAAGTTATTGTCTAACTGATTAGTGTAGATGTAATGGTCAACTTCATATTTACTAAATCACAGTTATAAGACAAATGAATCAAATTTTTGGTATCACATCCGAAGAGACTTCATCTCGTACAAAAATTTTTTCAGCTTTCACACAAAGCTTTTCTTGTCTCAAGATTTGTTGTCAACGGGATGTCTCTCAAGTATAAGATTTGTTGTCTCAAGACTATTTATATCAAACTTTTTGTTGAATAACTTTTTTACTGAAATAATTATATCTTTAGTTTTTACCAATAATATATTATTTATATATAATGTTAGAATAATAAAATTACTGCATAAATGATTTGTGTAGATACACTAATCGGCTTCACATTTACTAAATTATAGTTGCAAAATAAAAGAATTGAATTTTTGATATTACATCACATTTACTAAATTACTTCATCCCGTACAAAGATTTTTTCAGCTTGCACACAAAGCTTTTTTTATCTCTTTCCTTGAAATTAGTATTTTGTTTCATGTAGATTTTTTTTTCTTCAAGTCATCATGAAGAAATACAATCTTTAGACTTTATATTCAACTACTAAACTTATAGATCATATCTTATTACAAGAACTAATACTATCTAAATAAGAGTTATTTTTGCTACTAATGAGAAGACTTAATTATAGTCGATGCCTTTTACTTGAAAGTATTCTTTAACTATCAGTCGTACCTTGTACTTCTTTATTTTTCTATAAATATTTAGTTCTTGTATGAACTATCACTTGTATTTAATTATTTTTTGATTTAAGGACAACTTCATAAGGGTCTAAGTAATACTTTTCTTCATGAACTACAATTTCTTCTTTATGACTTGTTTCAATTGTATTGACTCCCCAATGGCTGTAGTCTCCAATATAGTAATGAGTTAATCTTTCATAGTATGTTGTGTATGATATGCACTGTTAATAAACCTATAAGGTGAATTTTTAACTTGTATAGATTTTCTCAATATAGGTACTATCTTTATTGATTCTTCATCAAGAACTTCAATGCTCGATTATGATTGTTCTTCTTCATCTAGTTTACCTAAGTTAACATTTTTCTTTGTATTGAGTCATGACTCTGGAATAATGCGTGACCTCATATTTTCATGTTATGATGTTGAACCTAATTATGACATTATTTTTTCATGTCACAACTATGAATTTAGTTGATACTCTGTATCTCCATATCATGATTCGAATTTGTTCTCTACAGTTTCGTTATTCTCCAAGGTCACATATATCTTTGCAACATTAGAATTTTTAGGTAATGATTTCTTAGAAATGGATTCAGCTGCAACCTTGATAGTTCTTTTCAATAGCTTGTTCAAACATCCCACCTTGCTTCACTAGTAATTATTATTGCTCACCATATCCTTTTGTAAGACTAGTCATTATAACTGAACTTTACACCAACATTCAACATTATACCATAAAAATTAAATTTTTGCTCAAGTGTGAAATACATAGGACTCTTAAAATAAATTTGAAAGCCTTATTATATATTTTTAATTTTATTTTCCCATGACAAACTATCTTAATCAATGTATTTTTTTTATAGTCACATTTTCATAATAATAAGACTCATATTGACGGAATCAACTTCAATGAGGAGTCAAGTGATATAACATGCTTGTGTTGATGATGCTGGTGTTCTCATCAATATGAATGACACAAGCTTCAGTAAAATATAAATTTTTATTAATTGATGACTCCTTGATTGCCAGGTCAGCACTCTTTTGGGTTGTATCTTGAATACATGTTATTGCGACCTGAGTTGGTATGCCTTTTAATCTCAAGTAGTTCCTCTTGAAATACCCAATTTTGTTATACTTCTAATACTTTAATTTCAGCTTATCAATAATCTTTGATCTTTCATTTGACTTGGACTTATTTTTAGGCAAGTTCATCCTTTGGTTTTTAGCATCCTCTTTATTAATAGAATTTTCTTAGAGTATCTTGTTATACTTTTTCTCCTCATATTCTTCGATAATAAAGTTGAAATTATTGTTTTATTTGATAACCTTATTGTATAACTATCATTGATGATAATTAATTATCTCATGAATTAAGTAATGAATAGAGTAGGGTAGTAGCATATTTATCATCACTAATCTCATAGCCAATAGATAATAGCTAACTAATTAATGTTTGTAATTTATGTTGATGTGAGACAAAAACCAATCTTCTCTAAGCGTTATTTGCTTTGATAGAATATCTTAAGTTTTTTTTTTGTAATTATTTATTATTTTCTCATCAAGGATGTTTATCAAAATTTTATCTACCAAACATAGTCGATTAACTTTCATGCTCTCTGATCTAGCTTATTCTAGTTGATAAGATTCATAGATGACATCTTTTATTTCCGATCCCTTATAATTGGCTTTAGATCTACCCTCATCTAAAAATAATCCTATCAAGGAAAAAAATCTTCATTTTTATCGTTCATAATTCAAAAATTGTATCCACAAATTTTTTGACCTCGACTGTAGTTGTTGTTGAACTTATCATGCTCTGATCCAAGCACAAATATTGTCTAGGCTTTGCATTGAACCATGGGATTTGAGACCAAATGCTAGAATCTGCACTTGGTTTGAATATCAAATGTAAAAATTATAATTTTCTCTAATACCAAATGTTAGGAATCATAGTAACGATTAAGTTTTAGGGTTTTAAAGGAATAAAAATTAAATCCAAATAAAACTCTCATAGATGAATTACACAGTTCATAATTAAAGATCTCGTTGAAGAAATATACTTGCTCACCAGAGGAGAAGAGGAGAGATATAATAATAAAAAAAAGATAGAAGAGAAAATTTTTGTTCATTACTATACCTTACTCAAATACAAACAATACATTTTTGTGTTGTAACACTTAAATTCACTCTCTCTTTTTATCTTATATTCACAAGGATTTATATAGTAAAGTTAAATAAAAAATCTTTAACTTATGTTTTAAGTCATAATAATATATAAAATGTCGACTTCATTAAAGTCATGATACCAAAGATTGTGTCATGGCTTGAATTTTAAGTCATCAATTACAAAAACATAAATTATATTGTGGTTTTATTCCAAGTCAACTCATATCTTACTACTAAAGAATAATGTCGCAGCTTCATTTATGTGCCGGTACCAAAGAATATAGTCGCAATTTGAATGCTTTTGACTTCTAGTCACAACAACAAAAATTATGTGATTTTATTCATGTTGTGACGTTAAATAGCTGGTTGTAACATTAATCCTAATATTTTTCATCTGAACAATATAAATTATGTTGCAACTTCTTTTATGTCTCGACACCAATGAATAAAGTCGTTACTTGAATATATGAGATTTTCAATCATAATAACATAAAACACGTTGCAACTTATTTATGTCGTAACTTCATATTTTAGAGTTTGGATATTGAACTATTGTTTCAGCTTTAAAAGTATGAGCCAAATCATAATAGCCAAACTTTTATGTATACATGAAATGGAACCATCCACATCAATCCTCGACATTGTCATTTTCACTAATAATAGATCTAGCATGGAAGGTTAATCTTTTCAATCAATTTACAGAAGGAACCAAAAAATGTTTTGCCTCGTATCTAATTTTCATGTATGTTTTTATTCTTATTTTAATATTATTTATGGTAATTTTTTTTTATTTATTTGATAATTCTAGAATTAAGTTAATATTTTATAGCCTTCTATTCATCCAGGATGGCAGCTATTCATATCGAATAAAATTTGAAAATTTATTTTAATGAACAAACCATGAGATTTATTATCTTAACATAGTTGTGAAAGACGTGCTTAAGGCGTGCCTAGGCTCAAGGCATAATCATTCCCTAGGCATAGCACCTTGCCTTCCAAGGCATGCGCTTTACTGAAGAAGCGCGTCTTATATGCTATAGTTTTTTAAAAAAATATATTTATTCTCAAAATTTATAATTATATATTGAAATTTATATAATTTTATTTATTTTTTTCATCAAAATTTATTTAAATATTAGGAATATTTATTTTTTTATCAATAGAATCATATTTAATAAAAATTTATGTGCATTTAAAGTCATATTTTACTTCACAAAATCTCACGTCTTAGGTGCGCATTGCGCCTCAAGTCTCCAAGAAATCTTTGTGCCTTGGTACGCTTTGTGCTTTTTAAAATTATGTAACTTAATCTTATCAAAAATTTATGATAATTTATGTTGCTACTTTATTATTTTTTTAGTTAATATTTTTGATGTGAGCGCTCAGCATTTGGGTTGTCCATATTTCTTCTTTTTAAATTTGTAGGCTTGTGTTCTTGTATTGCTGAGTGTTTTATTATTATTATTGGATGTATTTTTTTGTTTGGGTTTTACACGGTATCAGGGATGATTTTTGTAAACCTTAAAAATGTAGGGTTAGTGTGTGAAGCAGTAACAGTAATTGTGTAGGTGCACCTACACAGTGATAATATACATGGGCATAAACAATCACCAGCCCACTGTTGAAGGCTAGAGTAGGCATGCCCAATGTTAGCACTCACAGTGCAGGCACACATAGTGTAGATGTATGAAGAATAGGTGTAAAAGTGGGTTGTAGGCATGCACAATAGTGACACTTTTTTTATTCATATAAGTGGTACAGTGTGTGTGCTAAAGGTGCCAACCACTATTGGTGTCAATCAAGTGTGCAATATGTGTGAAAGTTCAGTGTAGTGATGTGCAATGTGGTTCTTGTGTAGTAGGCATATAGTAACTACATATACATATGGAAGAATAAAAAATTTATTGAACCATTAAGTACGTATATGGACTAGATACATACTGAAGTGAGAAATTATTTGTATAATGCACATTTTGTAGGAAAAGATGTCATATCCAAAAGAAATATTAAATTATTTCCAGAGTAGAGATTGATGATATTACAAATTATATAGTGACTAAGGTAAATTATGTTCCTTATTAGAGTGAAATATATGGAATTTCTTGTTAGTAAGATAATAAAATATATTTTTTATTTTTTTAGTATATATAATATTTATGATTTATTTTCATATTTTAGACTTTTGAGTTATTGATTCATAAGTTAATAGTCATATCATAAGTAATCATTTTTTATTTATTATTTTTTCTTATTGTTTTCTAAATGTTATTGTAGTCAATAATAAATTATCTATTTATTATTATTATTATTTTTTTATTATTAATCCGTACAAATTATTATTCAAGTTATTGACTATCTATTATTATTATTATTATTATTATTTTGGTTTATATTATGGTTGGGGTGCCTAACATGTGAGTTGTTTCAATCTAAATAGTATATAATGATCATTTGAGCGAAAATCTTATGGCTAGATGAGCATCATGTATTTTTTAAAAATTATTTTTCTAATTGTCATGCAAGCACAATTGCTTGATAGGCTAGGCGACCATGTCACGTAGCATGTGGCCATTGGCCAAGCATAATGGCTCAGTAGCTATTGTGTAACTTTAAAAACTCTTTTTTTTCTTAATTATTTAATTGGGTTGGTTTGGTATCGGTCCAAACCCGACTTGATTTCAATTGTAAATTGTAATTGAATTATGGGCCTGTGAGAGGCACATGCCCCTAATTTATGAAATTATGTTTTTTAGGTGTGTAACATGCAATCATCCTAATTTAATTTGAAATTGTGTTGTAATTGGGTTTAGTTCAGCGGGGTTTGCAATGTGAATGATTTTTTGCACTAGTTTATTGTCCAATTTCATGTTGCAAGCCAGCACACGTTGTTGCAAAGCACTACTCCTAACATGCCATGCCATTCATGGGATGATGAATTTGGGTGTTGCCTCATACTTGGCAGATGTGTCAAATGGGTTGTGTCGTGCTGGTACTATCTGTTTTTGCTAGGCACAGCTGTGCCACCGTGCCTTGCCAAAGTCTATAGGTGTCAAGTGGGTCGGGCAGCTTGAGCACGACATGAGGCACAGCTCGACTGACCCATGCCTGGCTTCGCAATACATTGTCCAGAATCGTGCTTGGACCTAGTTCAGACTAGCCTGAGGCACTGCTCGAGCCGTGCTGAGTGCGTGGATGTCGTGCCTCGTGTTGGGTCAGGCAGTCACAGACCGTGTGTCTGGCTCGTTGGCATGGTCCAACAATTTGCTTGGAAAACCCCGAATACTAAACAGGTTCCGAGTTATTGGAAATCTTGTGCCCGACCTGCCCTTTTCCTGGTAATAGTCAACTTTTAATTGTGGTGGGCTGGGGAAGTTTTTTTAATAAACCTGACTCACCCTACCACTTCTACGTGAGTATTAAAAATTATACTTTTTTTTGGACCTAGGGTTTTTTTAAATGAACCCAAACCCAAATCCGTCTCATTTGGTGTGGGTTGATTGGAGTTGGCCATGGCTGACGCTGTCACGTGATTGGGTCGGGTTGAGCTTACCGTGAGCTCAGCTTGATTCCATTGTGTGTCGGCTCGAGGCTTGGCTTGGGTGACAGGTGCACCGCCTACTCACATCATATGACTGCCACTATACCACATTCACACCAATACCACACCCCACCTGGCCCACTCGAGAGGCTGAGACCCCATAGTCGATTAGTTGAATGCCCGAATTGGAAGTTTTGAATTTAACCTGCAATTTAAACTCTTAATGGTAAAAATCCAAATTTTTTTTTTAATATTTTCAGATTGCATCCTTGCCGTTGTATTTCATTCCAACGGCTAAGGCAGAAATCCGATGACTGTCGAGTTTTTGTCCACTTAAATTTCGAAAATAATTAATATAAAATTTTAAAAAATATTATTAAAAAAATTTATAAATATAGATTAAGAGTTAAGTTTTTCATTCTTATTTTTATATTGAATTGACTCTCAAGTTTTTGCTTCCTTTTTTCCTATATTGTTTGCTCTCTAATAGAGTTCTACTCTACTCTCAATTCTCAAATTACTTTTTTGTTTTTGTATTATTTGTTATAACTCATTGTGTTCTACTTTTTAGTAGAATATTTCTTTGTTGATTTTTTTACTGTGGAAGTGGGGATTTGGGTGTGATAACTTAGGAAGCAATGACATGGATACAGACATGGGGATATGACACGATGAGATACGGGGACACAATAAATTTTTAAAAACTAAGATACGGATATGGTTAGGATATGACATAATAAGATAAAAAAATAATTATACTTATATATTAATATAATTTAGATTATTTATTTTAAAAAAATAATGCATTCCCCCCCGCCCAACTATTTCAGGTTTTAAATCCCCCCCCCCTCCCCCTCATTTTAGCTTCGAAATTCACTCCCCCTCATGTCCGTGTCCGGTCAGTCTCTAAGTCGTGTCGGACATGTATCCAAAGCTTTGACATGTAATTTTAGTTAACGATATATCACGTGATATGTCGGACACGTTTCTGACGCATGTCTAGCTGGTATCCACGCATCCTATTGTCCGACACACGGATACTCCTATCCATTACCGTATCCATGCTTCATAGGTGACAACGATTGTGAGCTGACTTTATATGTGATCTATCTCATCTCCTTCAGATTTTAGAATATTATTCAAGTAATTTTTTTGTTATTTTTTTAAAAGTTATAATTTAAAAATTAAAATTTAAAAAAATAACTAATAGTAAATATAAAAAAATGAGATTAATTTAGATATAAACGTTGATAATAATGATAATCCTATGGAAATATCTAAGGTCAAAACTATGTTTTTCTTCATGGTCTCGACTAAAATTCAAATACCTAAAAAATAAAAATTAGGAGAACATCAGTAGTTTAAAATCACTTTAATATAATACAAAATAAAAATGTTAGGGATATTATTGAAGAATTAGCACAATATAAGTATTATAAAAAAGTATATAAACATAGGAGTGTGTATGGGACCAGGTACCTAAATAGACATGTCGATCAATGCACTAAAAAAAGTAGTGTATTAGATCCTATGCAAACTCTAACTGAGCATTTAAATGGTAGAGTTTTTAAAGTTGAATCTAGTTTAGTTTCTTTGACCTCGTTCATATACTGCAATGACTTAGGGAGAAATGACACGATCAAACTGATTATTATCATAAGGCTTCTGATTATATTTTTGGAACATCCTTGGTTTGTCAGTATCATACAAACATATTTTTAGCTTGCTTATCATAGAATTATTAGGTCCATATATAAAAATGATATTGTTAAATATTATATGTTAAAAATAATAAATAATTAATTAATTTAGGCAATATAGTAGCTTGGTGTACATGACATCTAATATCTGTACTAGTCATGATAATGTATCTTTTGCATGTCTCATCGCTCACTATATAGATTCTAAAATAGAAACTTAATAAAAAAATAATTTTCATCGCTTTTTCATCTTAATGATGGTCATGTCATATATGAGTGCATAATAAGAATTTTTAGATTTTATAATATTCAAAATAAAATATTTATTATCATATTTGATAATATATTTAATAACAAAATAATTATCAATATTTTTTTTGGACCATTAGAGACATTATATTAGGTGTGATTTTTTTATGTTTGATTAGATGTGTCAAGTTGGCGAGTTAGTTTGGGCTCGGCCCGAGGCATGACCTGATTGAGTGATATCTGGCCCGACACGACATGGTCTAGAACCATGCCTAGACCCATGTCATGCTGGATCGAGGCATGACTCAGTTACCTGCCTCGAAGGCATGGTCTAGTTGTACGATCGAGAATAATCTTTCGGAACTCGGGTTGGGTATCGGGCACTGTCCGATTGGACTGCACCCGACCCACCTGCACCTAGAGCATGGCCGTGCTTTCGTGTCGGGCCAGGCCCGGTCAGGCCAAACCACGCCGTACTGGCCAAACCAGGCCGTACGGGCCTAGTTTAAATTTTTTTTAAAATTTTTAAAGTTTTATATTTTAGTTTAAATAAAATATATATTATATTATATATAGATAATGTATACTATATTAAATTTATAAAATGAAAATTGTTAAAAATTTAATAAATTACAAATTTTAAATTTTTTTATTAAAAATATAATATAAATAAATTATAAAGTTTAATATTTAAATTGATAAATTGATAATTATTAAAAATTTGTAACTTGAAAATATTAAAAGAGTTAAAATTTGTTTTATAAGTTAAAATAAATTTAGATTATAATTTATTAGAATTAAAATATTAAATTATAGAGTTTTAATTTTTAAATGAAAATTGTAAACAAAAAAATAAATTAAATAAAAAATTTCGTTAAAAAAATTACAAAGTCAAAAAAACAAAAGCAAACCAAATAAAAAATGACCAATCAGCCAATAGATACTGAATCAAACAAATACAAGTTTCAAGTTTCAACGTAACGTAAAAATAAAGTATACAATCAATAAAAAACAAAACATCAAAATTAAAAAGCAGTGGATCATCATCAATCGTCAATTGGCATATCATGAGCATCATCAATCACAATATCAAGATAATTATCATATGGATCATCATCATCAATAATCAACTCTTCTGCTTTCGTAGTGGATGCGAATGCAGTCCATGTTCCAACTTCAGCATGATCATGGATGCTAAACCGCGAATCTTCCTAATCTTTCAAACAGGCCAAGGCCTCAACAATATCTAGACGTAATCTCGATCTTCTATCCGAAATCACGTTCACTACAACAGAAAAAATAGACTCAGATACTACGCTCGACACCGGAGGAGTCAGTAGATCCCGTGTCATCCTAGATAGCACGGGAAAGGTGGACTCATATGATTTTCACCACTGTAATATATCAAGATTCTTAGTATCAGAATATGATAGGATTGAGCAGTAATCGATATCTAAGTATCGAGAAAGCTCACTCTTATGTGATGGTCCATCCTGACGTTTTTTCCTCGCTAACTGAATGAAAAAAATCATCTCTAAACAAGGTATTCATGTTAGTAATCACAGTCTCACTACTGCTACCACCACCACCACCATATCTAGTATCGTAGTAAGTGAACAAGTCAGTCAACTTCTCGTGAATGAACCATTCAGGTGGGTCTTTAAGGTTCATGCACGAGGAAATATAAGTCAGAGTGTTTTCTACCCCTTTCATCTTAATCCTAGAGTCTATGCATGCAGCGAGACAATAAAGAGATGGAACGGTAGACCAATACTTTAAGTACTTAGTTTTCATCTCTGCAACCATATGGCTAAGTGTTGGGCCAGCTCGATACTTCCTAAACATGCTATTAATGTTGTATATGCACCTGAGTGCAATGCAAGTCATGGGAGTATAAACCGACGAACACATGTTCGTCGTGTCATAAAAAATATTCAGGAATTTCATAAATGAAATTCCTGAAGCCTAGTCAGTGTCGTCAATAATAAGTTCGTCACTTATTATTGATGTTGTCGGATATCACGTGTTCGTATCCATCACATGACTCCAACATCATGTATGTGTAATTTCAACGGTGTCTCACATCCGATTGAAATTTCTTCTTCTTAAGATTCGTAGACAAACAGAGAGTACCAAATTTTTGTTGTTTGTGAGAAGTGCGAATATATTTTAGTGCATTACGTATATTATCCAACATTGGGGAACACATCTTCATACTCGTTTGAATAATCAGGTTAATCACGTGACACATGCATCTGACATGAAAGACTCTCGTGCCTGTATGGCACAACTCTCATACCATGTTGTGCTTGGCACGACATGACTCCCATATAGAGGTGTCAACTAGGTCGGGCTGGCTCGGTCCGGCATGGTTCGGTCGTGCCTTGGCCGTTACGGCACGGGAATTTCCCGTGCCGTGCCGGTCCACAGCACCAACCGTGTCGAGGCAAACTGGGCCTCGTGCCGTGCTTGGCCCAGCACGGTATCGTGGCCCGACACGTATCGTGGCCCGTTGGCATGGTGCCTCGGCACGAGCCTATTTACTCTAATTTTTTTAAAAAATTAGGGTTTCGGTATTACGGTGGCACGATGGCACGATGGCACGCGTAGAAACCCTAATTAAAAAAATTAAGGTTTCGACACGTGCCGCCGCAATGCCGAAACTTGAATTTTTTTTTAAATTAGGGATTCGGCTGCATAGCGGCTCATGCCGAAATCCTAATTTTTTTAAATTAGGGGTTCGACCCGAACGTGCCGAACCCGGTGGATTTGTGCCTCGGGCCCGTGCTGGGTTGACCTCCACAAAACCATGCTAGGCCATGCACGGCTTGATACAATAATTGTGTCGTGCCTGACCCGACATGAAAGCACGGTCGGGCAGGCTAAAAATGTGTCGGGCCTGCTACAAATGGGTCTGGCCTGGCCCGACACGTCTTATTTGACACCTCTACTCCCATACCATGTCGTGCCTGACATGACATAGTGCCCGATTGGGTCACCAAAAACCTAGTCATGCCGGCACGACATGACTCACTTGATACCTCTACGTTATAAGCATATATCACATTATTAATCTGATAGTACAAGCGGAGATGAATATTATTTTCTTCATGTTAAAAAAATATAAAACTTACTAAAATATTTTTGGATGTCTACTAGATAATAAGAGGTTCATAGTCTCTATTTGTTTGTGGGTCTAAAAAAGAAAAAAATTTAAATATATGTGAGACATTTTTGAAGTTACACATACTTGATATTGGAGTCATGTGTTGAATACAAAAGTTTTTTTAATGATAGTGACTATGATACATGCATTTTTTTTTTATGAAATTTATGAAGATTTCTTATGATATGATGAACATGTATTTGTTTGTTTAAATGATTACTACTTGCATTGCACTCAGGTGCACACACAATATCAGTAGCATGTTTAGCAAGCTTAAAGATGATCTAATATTTAATACTATGTCTGTTGAGATGGAAATCAAGTACTCAAAATACTGGACCAAAGTTTTATTTCTTTATTGCCTAGCTGCCTGTATGGATTCTAGGGTTATTGTTGAAGAGGTAAAAAATATTCTGACATACATATCCATGTGTATAAATTAGAGATACCAACCTGAAGGATTCATTCACGAACAATTGACTAAGTTATTTATATGCTATGATATTAAGTATGATAGTAATTGTAGTCATGCTCCGAGTATGGGCATGAATATTGTATTTGGAAATGATGACTTCTCTATTCAGTTAGCAAGTAGGAAACGATAAGGCAGACATGATATCGAGACTACAATCAGATATCATTGAAGTATTTGTATGCTTGAAGGATTGTGAGGATTCGAGATTAGACATTCAAGATTGTATTGGAATAAGAACGCATGAGTTATTGACAGATGATGATTTATGAAATTTTGAGGATGTTGAGCTCACCACTAGTAATGCCATCAGATACTTATATGATGATGATCATTTGCATATAGACATCGATTAAAATTGAGATTTAGCTTGACAATTATTATGTTATTTATTTTATTTTTGGAAAGTAATTTTTTTTTGTTATTTTTTATTATTAAAATTTTTGTTAATTATTTTGTTTTATTATATCTTTACTCATAATAGGTAACTTAAAATTTACAAATTAAAAATCTAAAATTAAAAACCAGTCGACACGGCTCCGGACACAACCCGGCATGACCCGTCATGGCCTGGCACGAACAGGCCCAATTTTGCTCAGACTCTTGCCGCTCGGGCCATGTTGGACCGGCATAACACAAGTCATGCCGTGTTGGGCACGACAAGATTGTCTTACCAAGCCGTGCCAGGCACAACACAGTGGCCCAAATGGGCCACCAAAAAATAGGTCGTGCCAGCATAACACAACTCATTTGATACCTATAGTTATACGTGATGTGATATGATTATCGTGTTATGCTAGGCATAACATGATAATTATCTAGCTGGTCTAGCATGATAGGGTGACATGATCGAGTTCAGGGTTGTGTCTTATCGTGTTGAACCTTCCTTGTGAAACTCATTGTGTGAAAATATAATGAGTGACTAGCTTATGTGGCCAGCCAATTGTAATCGGCCATGTAATCAAGATCCAGCTTACGTAATTAGATTTTTAAAAAAAGAATGACCTATCCCGTTGGGTAGTCACTTGATTGTACTTGACTCGTGACTCTTAACCGGTCCCGGTTCTCCGGGCCGGTAGACCATGCCATATGGGGCAGACACACAGGTCATGCCTAGTCTGGCATGAGGCACAAATTGTGCTTGCTCAGCACGACATGAACTATGCCATGGGGCAGCACAACTCAAACCAGGCTCTGTTCCAGACCATGCTGTTGCTGTTTTAGATAGATATTTTTTATTTTCTTCACTAGTAAATATAATGATTTGATAGATTCTGTAAGAATTCCTGAATGACCGTGACAATTAGTCTCTCTCATATTGATGCATAATGCTTTTGGTCTTATCTCTAGAAATATATTTAAATAAATATATTTGGCATAATCATTCATCATATAATAAGTATATTAGATGAGACTCTCATCTATGTACCTTTATTATAATACATTGATGCAAACAAATGTCATTTTTCCAAAAAATAATTATATCCCAAACATATTTTTTTCTATAAATCACAAGGAATTCTAGTTAGGGTTTCTGTACAACAATGGAGGGCCGTATTGCACCTCCATGTGCTGCCATGTGCCTCTGTTTGCTGCCATTTGTCCCTAAGTGTTTTTGCTCTCTGTCATTTGTCACAACCTTGGGTTTGTTGAAAATTACTGCATGTGATGCGAGCCTCCTCTCTCGTCTGCTTTTGCCAATGGTTCACATTTGCTGTCCAAAATATGGGCATGTCTACTGCACAAAATGTGTGCTGTTCACTGTGCGCATCTGTCTCCACAGTGTACACCTCTGCATCCATTGCATGCGCCTACACTGTTCATGTGTCTGCACAACCCACTCTTACCAACATGTATAATTATCCTCTGATATCATGTTAAAATAAAATAGAACAATTAAAAATTTGATGAAATAACATACACGAAAGTCTCTTATACAAAAGATGAAATGATTGGGGCAACCCACTAGTTGGGTGCTCCTATCAAAGCATAAAAAATAAAAAAAAAATATAAATATAAAAATATGGAAATCTCAACAATATATATATATATATATATATATAAATAAAAAAATGTGATTGAAATCTTTTTACTTTAAGCATCCATCTACCTAATAATTCAAGTGCATAACATGAAAGATATGTAATAAAAAAGTTATCTTTGCTCCCTCATGTATTTATTTTCGTAATTTGGACAATTTTTGAACGTAACATACTTCTGCATAAGCCATGTTTGTAGATATGCAATGATGACAATGAAAGAACAAGCAAGCACGATGCCTTGAAACAGTTAATTAAAGCCTCTATTTCTAATGATCAAGCAGTTTTATGTAAGGTATGAAATCTATCTAGGTTACTTTCTCACTCATAAGTGCCCTACCATACATTATTTCACCTATGATCTTTTAAGGAGTTGAATTCTTGGGGATAATTGAAGATTTGGTCGATGCGAATTTTTTTTTGGCTGTAATCAACTCTATCGAGTTTGATCAACTAAATTGTTCACATTGCTAAAAATTTATGTAATAGCTATTTTAATTAAAAATATTTCACATTTTTATTTTTGGATTTATTCAAATTATATTAACTCTTTAGTTGGAGGTTATGTTTTGATATGATGACAAATATTTTTGTTTAATGATGGTATATCTTATGTTTGAGACTCATTAGACATAATATCTCTAATTCTCGGAGATATTTGTTGTGATATTATTCTCTCCTAGACTCCACATTATAGTGGGAGCTGTGTACACTTGGCATAACTTTCCATATTTAACTTGCTAGTTTATCTTAGATAAGTCGAAAGTGTAAAAATGTTAATAAATTATCTGGAAATTTCTCATTTCCATCTCCAATGAATGGATTTGTCTCGAATGAATTTAACAGTTTGCCTATATTTGCAGTATTTCAATCAGATTTTGACAGCTGTGCTGGAGATGTTAGATGATGCTGATGCTTCAATACAGGAACTTGTTATAATGTTGATTATTGACATGCTCAAAAACCAGGTATTGTTTGTTAATGATATTGGAGGAATTGTTAAACATTTTAGCTCAGAGCTCAACTACTATCACAGCGGCAATGGTTTTGAGTTCTGACATTTCAATCATCACTGAGATTGTGGTCAGAAATAGAGGTGTAAAACGGGCCGTGCCGGGCCGGGCCGGCCCGGCCCGTTTTTTTAGAGCACGGCCATACCGTGCCATGCCTGGCCCGGAACGGTTTATAAAAGCTAGGCCCGGTCGGGCCAAATCTGGCCGTACGGGCCAAACCAGGCCGTACTGGCCAGGTTAAATTTTTTTTTTTAATTTTAGAGTTTATATTTTAGTTTAATTAAAAAATATATAGAATTATAGATAATATATAATATATTAAATTTATAAAATGAAAATTGATAAAAATTTAATAAATTACAAAGTTTAAATTTTTTTTATAATTTAAAATAAAATTAGTTTATAATTTATTAGAATTAAATTATAGAGTTATAAATTTTTAAATAACAAATTTAAACAAACAAATAAATAAAGCAAAAAATTTCGTAAAAAAAAATTAAAAAGTAAAAAAAAACAAAAGCAAACCAATTGAGAAATGACCAATCAGCCAATAGATACTGAAGGTTCAAACCAAACAAATTAAAGTTTCTACGTAACGTAAAAATAAAGTATACAATCAATAAAAAACAAAACATCAAAAATCAAAAAGCAGTGGATCATCATTAATTGTCAATTGACATATCATGAGCATCATCAGCCGCAATATCAAGATCAGTATCATATGGATCATCATCATCAGCAGTCAACTCATCCGCTTTCGCAGTGGATTCGACTGCAGTCTCTGCCTTTGTCCTAGCTCCAGCACGATCATGAATGTTAAACCTCGAATCTTCCTAATCCTTCAAACAGGACAATGCCTCAACAATATCTGGACGTAATCTCGTTCATTGTAACAGAAAAAATAGACTCCGATGCTACGCTTGATACTGGAGGAGTCAGTAGATCCCGTGTCATCTTAGATAGCAAGGGAAAGGTAGACTCATATGATATTCATCACTATAATATATCAAGATTCTTAGTATCATAATATGATAGGATCGAGCAGTAATCGGTATCTAAGTACCGAGAAAGCTCGCTCCTATGTGATGATCCACCCCGTTGTTTCTCCCTCGCTAGCTGAATAGAAAAATCGTCATCTCCGAACAAGGTATTCATGTTCGTAATTATAGTCTCACCACCACTACTACCATACTTAGTATCGTAGTATGTGAACAAGTCAGTCATCTTTTCGTGAATGAATCTTTCAGGTAGCTTTTCCAGGTTCATGCACGAGGAAATATAAGTCAGAGTATTTTTTACCACTTCCACATTAATCCTAGGGTCCATGCATGCAGCGAGACAATAAAGAGATGAAATGGTGGACCAGTACTTTAAGTACTTGGTTTCCATCTCTGCAATCATATGGCTAAGTGTCGGGTCATCGCGATACTTCCTAACATACTACTAATGTTGCTATGCACCTGAGTGCAATGCAAGTCATGGGCATATAAACTGACGAACACATGTTCGTCGTGTCATAAAAAATATTCAGAAATTTCATAAATAAAATATCTAAAGTACAATCAGTGTCGTCAATAATAAGTTCGTCACTCTTACTATTGACGTAGTCGGATATTATGTGTTCGTATTCAACACATAATTTCAACATCAGGTACGTGTAATTCCAACGATATCTCACTTTCGATTGGAATTTTTTCTTTTTAAGATTCGCTGACAAACTGAGACTACCAAACTCTTGTTTTCTGTGAGAAGTGCAACTATATTTTAGTGCATTACGTATATTATCAAATACGGAGGAACACACTTTTATGCCTGCTTGAACAATCAGGTTAATAATGTGATACATGCATCTGACATGAAAAATCTCTTCTGATGGTACGTATTTAATATTCCTAACAAATATGTTAATCGCTATTCTATTATTAGATGCATTATCGAATATGATACCAAAATTTTATTTTGAATTTTATATTCCCTAAAGATTTTCATTATATACTCAAAAATAGCCGGATCATCATGAGGATGGAGAATCTCAGAGAATTCTAAAATTTTTTTATTCATCGTTCAGTTAGATACTACATAGTTGCTGGTGAGATATGCATAAGATGATTTATAGTGACTTGTCTAGATATCAGACATCATGGATACCACTCCACTATATGTCATAAATTCATTAATTATTATTTTTTTCTAACTTATACAATTTTAGTATGTCATTCCTAGATGTGGACCTAGGAATCCTACGATAAGCAGGCTAAAAATTTGTCTGCATTATGCGTACTATCCTTGGATCTTCCAAAAATATAATTGGAAGACCCATCAATGTAATAAGTCTGGTCATTCCGTCCCTACCCAATTCGCTGGAGTATATAAAGGGAGTAAACTTTGAGACTGAACTCGATCCAGTCTCAAAAAATACAGTGCTAAGTTGGGTTTGCCTAGGATCTAATGGACCAAGTTTTTTGGTGCATAATTCGGCATGCTTCTTAAGGTGTCCAGTCACAAACGAACTTTTACATATTAAAATTCTCATACAATATTTGCACTGTCATTTTTTATTCCTCACCCCTAATATTTTTTTATTTTATTATATTAAAATGAGTCCAAACTACAGAAGTCTTCCTAGTTTTTTGTTTTTTAGAAGTTTAGATTGAGACAACTAGAGAAACCAAACCTTCAACAGTCTCAGACCTCTGTGTAAGATTTTCATTTTCTAAATTTAAATATGTTTAATAAGTATTTGTTATTTTTTAGGATTTTTATTAAATATGACACTTATTGAGAGACTAAATGATAAATTTTAGATTTAACTATTTTAGGACTAGAGAGAGATATTCTAGAGAGAGAGAGAGAGAGAAAGTAAAAAAATATTTAAAATAAATTACCCGTTAAAGCAGTCAGGTCGGTCACGTACACGGTGGACCACAGTCTAGCTCAAAATTCAAAATTTGAGTTGAGATTCCCGAAAAGCCAAGTCAAATGATGAAATCCCGACTTTCCGAGTCTCGAGAGAGATGAGTAAGAGTTTATTTAGTTAGTGTTAGTGATAGATGGCTAGTTATTAGTTTATTTACTGTAATCAATTGATCCAAATATAACTAGCATATTTAGTTATTATTATACATGCAAGATGACTTTAGACTTAGTTATGTTGATGTATTCGTTTGGGATATTTAATTTATGTGATAATATTACTAAGTATTTGACATATAATGATTGATCAAGATAGTGTGACTCACTATGTAGTTTGGTCATATGGTTATAGTCATGTGAGTGAATTGATGTTGTGATATATGTATTGATTGATTTGATCATATTGAGAAAATTATATGATCAAATTTATATTATTTTGTATTCATATTCATTATAAGAGTAATATATCATTTTGTAGTCACAAATCTTAAATAAGAGGTCATTAATATTTCAATTTTTTCAGAGATTTATTAGAGAGTGATTTATACATCTAAAATTATATCAAAATTAAGCACAATTAAGATGTTCAATCACACGACAATAGTGTCTTTTCCATGTGATAATAGTGTGAGAGTTGGAAGTGACACTTCGAAAGAAAGAAAATTAATAGTAAGTTGTTCTTTTTGAAATAGATTGAGATACACTCAAAAAATATGTTGGACATTATATCTAGACTTACAAAGAATGTTTTGGGGTTTTAAGGTTGTATAATAGACCTATGTTGCACGGACACGGATACGGACACGGGGATACGACACGGCAAGATACGGGGACACGGCAAATTCTAAAAAACTAGGATATGGATACGGCTAGGATACGTCATGATAAAAAAAATAAAATTAAAAATAAAAATTATTAATTATAAATATTAGGTATTTTAAAATAATTAAATATACTGTATTTTAAAATAATTTAAAATTTTGTATTTTAAAATAATGTAAACAAAATGTTAGGTATTTTCCTTCCCCCCCTTCCCCCCTTCCGAAACCCCCTCCCGCCCCCCCTTCCGAAACCCCCTCTCGCCCCCCCTTCTGAAACCCACTCCCGCCCGCCCCCCCTTCCGAAACCCCCTCCCGCCCCCCCTCCCGAAATGCATTTTTGGATACAGATTCCAAAAAACGACGCGTTTTTGGAATCTGTTTCCAAAAATGCGTCGGATACGTCTCCGAACAACGCGTCGGATACGTCTCCGACGCGTATCCGATACGCCACGTGGCGTATCCCATACGGATTTGTGTCCGATACGCCACGTGGCGTATCGGACACGTATCCGACGCGTGTCCGACCCGTGTCCACGTGTCCACGTGTCGGACACGTGGACACGGCAGCTCCTAGGCGTATCCGTGCAACACAGTAATAGACTATTAAATTTTCTCAAGTTGTATATGCACATGCATACCTACTTATTTTATTATATTTACTCAAAAAAAGTATTTTAGTTTGGTAAAATTTTTTTCCCTTCTTACTTCGAATTATTAGATCATTGATTTGGGAGTAATACTTATACCATAAGCGATCAGACTCTTTAAATTTTTTTTTTGTTGGATTCTAAATTTTTTTGATAGTATGATGGTTGATAGCACCATTATATGCTTCGGATGATGTGACAATACTAATATTATGTCTTTTTTTAACATGTATTTTTTAAATTTGAGTTTAATAATAATTAATTTTTTGTTAATTATTTTGTAAGCAATTAATTGTGTTGGGTCTTCTTCTTATAAAATTTTTTGTGCATGATTGACAGACTAAACGAATAATTTTCCTAGGATTTAAGAGCATCTCTAAATATTTGGCTATCATTTATTTATTAATTTTTCACTCAGCTTGAATATTCATCATTGGATAAATCAAAGATTTTGTAGCAAAATATCAAGGGGCTAGATGGTGACTTTTATTCATTGCAAGGCTTGTCCGTTGAGAAAACATATTAGATATTTTTATCTGACCCATCAAGTGGGTATTAGTATAGCTATATTTTACTTGATTGATTTATTCAATCATTTGTTTATCTTGCAAGGTCATATGTAATAGTTTAAGATATTGTATTATTTTTATTAATAATTATATTAGATATGTATGGTTTATATATTTTTAAATAAATATCTCAAATTTTGTCTATTTTTTAAAAATTTTATGAAATAATAAACATATAATTTAATTGTAGTATAAAAATATTAAAAAGTAATAATATTTTGAAATATATCTCTTATTATTTTTCTTCTTTTTTTGAAGAGTTGGAGATAATATCACTAGATATCCCTTGATATCATTCATACTTCGAATGTAGTAGCTGAAAAAAATAATTGATAATGTATAAAAATGTTTAAGATCCTTTAACTATATCGAAGTATCTCTAGACATACTTGGGGAAAATAATATTAATGGTTAATTCTTAATTAATCAATTATTATTTTGTCTAATAAAATTATATCTCATATCAATTTTTGTATCTATAAACAAAACTTTTAACGTTCTACATAAGATTTATATGTATATTTGTTTTGTTTAGGATTTCTATATGGAATTATGGACAGAGAGAAGATAGTTGCTCTTGTCATTAAGTGTGTCTTCCTTCAGGTACTCAAATACTCAAGTATGTCTTCCAAAGGTTATCAGGATTATTATGAATGTGGATATGATATTCTTTGAGAATGAATATCATAATTAGTACACAAGGTTCTTATTTAGTAAAAGGTATGAAAGAATTTAATATCTTGATAGTATTATCTCTGAAAATTGAAGAAATTTATTTTGATGAGATTTGAATCTGAGACATATGTTCTTAATTGAAAGTATTTTATCACATAAAGGAATGACCTTCAATACATACATGTAATATATGGATTTATCAAGTGATCAATTACTCTGGTACTATATTCATTAAAATTCTTTTAATTTTAATGTTCTAATGAGATCTATTATATTATTATTTGTTTAATCATATACATAATATTTGTCGAGAATAAATTATTTTTTAAGAAATTATTCCAACATAAAATACCTTTAGACATCATAGTGATTAGGTTGTTTTCTTATCTAGTTAGTTTTTGTATAGAAATAATTGACCTAACTTTTGTTGCTGATATTTTTAGCACAAGTTTAGAGAGTAATAGAACATCCCCTTCTGATGTGAATAAAGAAAATGTGAGTGTGAGTGCACCACATGACATCCAGTATAAATCATTCTAGGTGAGGGAAATAAATGTTGGAGACTTTATGGTCGCAACCTATAATTTTATACTAGACAGATATGTCCATGACTTCTCTCAGGTGAGCCATTTTCCATCTCAGCTAATTTAATTTATAGTGTTAATTTTGAACTTTTGATCATTTTACTAAAGAAACTAAGGACGTGTTCTATCAAGCACACATCATATATATTTTTTTATTCTCATTTTGATATAATATATTATGATTTTTTATTTTATCATGATAGTTGCACATTCTTTGAAATTCTTTCATGTCTACCTATTAATCTATGATGGTGATAGGCTATATTGAATAAAATAAGTATAATCATTTCTAGTCATAAATGAGATCTTATCCTGAATTCTCCAAGCTAGTTTGTAGTAGGATGCAGTGGGTGTACATGATGAAGATTAAATCTGGGGAGAAGGTTGATCAACTTAAGACATGAAATATATTAACTCGATTTTTCATCCAATTAAGATTGTTATTATCCATTTGTAATTTTTTGTTATTGTATCTCACAATAATTATATATTAACTCGATTTGAGAAATATATTCATTCATTGTGTTCTTGAGGAGAACCTATTTATGAAGGAGCCACTCATTTTTAATGCTCAAGGGAGTGCAAGTATGACATGTAGATTACATTAGTTTTTTTATAACCTGAAATAATCTCTTAGGGCGTGATTCAATAGGTTTTCCTAACTACTTATATATTTTTGTCTTAAGAGATATGTATTATATTAATTTTGTTCTATCGATATAGATTATGGGACAATATATTATATTAGTAGTATATGTTGATAATATTTTAATTATAAGGAGAGGTGTCAACAGGGCAGGGTGGCTTGAGCACGGTCCACAACATGATACTGTTCAGTCATTCTTGGCCTGGTACAACACAATCCATAACTATGCTTTGTCTTGGATTGTGTGAGTGTGTGGCACGGCTTGTGCGGTGCTAGGCTAGTGCGACTATGAGTCGTGCCTCATGGCCGAGCTAGGAATGACCCAAGTGCATGGCCAGGTGGCACGGTCCATTGTTCCTGTGATCCAGGATCGGCTATAGTCGACTCTTGGGTCATAGGTCTAATCAACCGAAGGGACAATTTATTTAAAGAAAATTAGCTATGTGAGCTGGATACTATTTATGTGGCTGGTCACAATTGGGCGGTCATGCCTCCCTACCCTATCCGTTGTGTTTTCATGCAATGGGCAGGGTAGGGAAGGCCTGCCGCCCTACACATTGTGGCACGACCTTGTACTTTGCTTGCTAACCATGTCGTGGCAAGCCGACAGTTTAGTTCTTATTATGTGCCCGTCTTGGCATGGTGTCACAATCATGCCACATTATAATGAGCCGTGCTTGTATGACACCATCCATTTTACACATCTAATTACAAGAAATAATTAGTTATGTATGTTTTAACTAAAATAGTTCATGTAGATTGACTTTCAAATGAAATATTTTGGATGTTTTAAGTATTTTTTTGGCATTAAGATTGCATAGTTGAGATATATATTTTTTATTTTTTTGATGAGATATGTTTTAAATATTTTATCTGATCTTAGTATAAAGGGATGTGTACCTATTGACTTACCCATAGTTTTAAAAGATGAAATGTGCTCCAAGGTGCAAAGTTCTCTTAGATCCTAAGGCACAAGGTGCTCCTAAGGCATGATTTTAATTAAGTGAGATGTACTGTATTTTACACACACACACACACTCATCATTATTAATCAAATCATATCTCAACTAATTTAAGTTAGCTATATTAATCTTATTTTTCCAATAAATTTTATTAAAGTTATATTTACTTTTAATTATTTAGTTGTTAAATTATTATTTATTATTTCAATCAATTCTTTATCAGATTATCTCTAGTTCTTTTTTCTCTCTCCACTCAAATAGTCTAACACTATCTATTCAGTGCATTAGGAAGTTTGTCTTGGACTTAATTAAATTATTTTAGATGATTCTCCTTTATTTTATAATATATATGAGTTATTTTAATTTTTTTTCTAATATTTATATTTCAAATTTTTTCATTCCTAGATTGATTATGCATTCATTTTAATATTTTCATTTCTACTATACTCGTCATTTGAATATATCGTATTTCGGTCGCCTAATATTCACGTCTATACATCATGAATGGTTGCATAGTTCTATCAAATTTTATCTTTAATCTATTTGATATTTGTTTATCACAAAGAACTCGTATTTAATTTTTTATTTGGTTTATCAAATCTTAATTTTATGTGATATATGCTTATTGATCTCCTCATTTTTACTTAATATAAAGATTATATATATGAAATTATTGATATTTAATACTTTTTGATTTTTCATTTTGATTACTACATCATTATTATTTTAAATATGATTAAACTAATATTTGACCTATACTTTCTTGTTTTGATTAATCTTAAATTTTTTGGACTGAAGTTTAACTTTCTAAATTTTTAGTTTCATATCTAATTCATCTACCTCATTTATCAATAATATATCTATTTTAAATAACATACATAAAGATCAAGGGATGTCTTGTTGAAGGTCCCTTGTCAATTTATCTATAATTAGCACAAAAATTATAAAGATTGAGTGATAATAATTGTAGTCTCATAGTTATTAGAAATTCATGAATGATATATTTAATCAATTTAACTTTGAATATTACTATCTCATACATATTTGATTAGTTTAATATACATATTTTTCATATATAATATTTATCAACTTAAGTCTCCTTCATTCTATAATAAGCTTTCACTAAATCGATCAATGACATACATATAAGTTTTTTCTTATTTTCTATATTCATCTCAATTAATTTTTTTCACTAAGTAGATAGCCTTCATAGAAGATATTTATGACATAAATTCAAATTACTTCTCTGATAAACTTGATTAACTGGTATATAATATCTATTCAAACTACTTATTTGTTTATTTATTTAGTTTCTGTTCAAATATTTTTTTTTTCAATGTTATAAAGTATGGTTCATGAATTTAATATTTTGATAATTATTATAATCTTAAATGTCTCTTTTGTTATTATAAATAAGAATTGTAATATCTTGTCTTCATTCAACTAGTATATTTTAGGTTTTTATGATCTTCTTAAACAAATTAATATATCATATCACATTTTCATGTTCATAATCTTTCAAATTTCAATAAGAATATTGTTAGATCCTAATGTTTTTCTAACTTTTATTTTCTTACAAGCTTCTCTAACCTTGATTAACTGGTACTCATGATATCATTTATATATATATATATATATAATTGTATATAATATCATTAAATATTATACAAAATTTTTATCTAATAAACAAAGAATATAAAAATTAAGAAATTTAAGTATATTAATTAAACCTCACAAGTGTCAATGCATATCTAAGTTCAACGTTTCCAAAATTAAATATGGTATTATCAATAATCGAGCATGTAAATTAAAAATATTAATAAAAAATACTTAGATGACAACAAATATCTAAAATAATGAAACATCACTCATGTCTTATTCTCCAAATCAATAAATGCATCATTTCTATCACTATATTTGTAGTATTTATAATTTTTATCCTATGGTGGAACAGTCATATTTTATTATTCATCTTTAAATGAAAGTAAATATCTTTTTCTAGAGCTTTAAGCTATTCTCCTTGGCTTTATTGTGGGGCAGTGAGGTAGTAGCCTTGTTGTAACTTGTGGGGGAGGGAAGCAAATGCACGCATGAGGAGGTACGGGAGGCAGGTGAGGTGTGGATTTATAAAATGATATCATTATTTTTTTTTATTAAATAGTGTAAGGCACGAGGGTGCGCTTTGCCATGGGAACATGCCTTTCATGCCTAAGAGGCACCTTTGTCAAGGTGTAGCAACTCTTCTTAGGTGATGTTTCTTGTTGCTCATCACCACACATCCCCATGTCTGACGCCTATGCATGCCTTTGACTTCTCTGGACTCACCTCTTGATCTAAGTGTATACTTGTCCATAAATATTATCTCTGCAATTGATTCTACTAGTTATAGAAGAATTATATAAAAGTTGAACTAATTATGATCTTATCAAATATTACTTATATTGTTATTCATTTCTTTGATCTCTCAAATAGACTTAGGTATATATAGTTCTTCAAATTTTTAGGTTTGTGAAGATGTTTTCGAATTGTGAGATTTCATTATAAGATCATGGATATGCATAAATAAAGGTGTACTTAAATTTTAGTTGGGCTCCAATAATGATTTAGGGGAGGTCAACCATTGAATTTTATATTTTTCATAGAGACAATCTTGTCTCATCGAAAAATAAGTGGTTGGTAGTTGTTTCTAGATCAAGTGGAGGCATAATATAAAGTTATGGTGCTAGTTACTCATGAGCTTTAGTTAATCAATTACTTTTATGAGGAGTTGAGCCTATTATTTCAGAGGACAATAATATTTTTTTTTTGTGAAAACCAAATAACATGGCACATTACTATCACCTTGCTATTTTATAAGTGGTTGTAACATATTGAGATCAATTATAATTTTATATGAGAGAAGATCATTGATGATTTGATAGTTATAATCTATTTGCCTAGTGGTGAGTAGGTTTCTTATATTTTTTATGAAGATGCTTAGAAGATTGTATTTGTTTTTCATCTCTTTCAAGCTTGAAAGGTGGTGGTATGGTTTAGATTTTTTGTTAACTTATTTTGTTTTTTTTTTTTTTTTAAATATTTTGGTTAGTATGGGAGTATCATATTTGTGGATTGTCTCAACTTGAATTTATATGTTATGATTTTTGGGATTTTCAATTAATGAAAAATAATTTTTTTTCCTTTTTTTTCTTTCTCCTCTCTCCTCGACTACCCCTAAAATCCTAATGGTTTTGTTTTGAACAATATACATGTATCATTCTTGATTGTATATTAAAATGTGATGTTTGTACTTATTTTAATTATATTTATTCATTTAATTAGATTTTACATTGTATTAGATCAATAAAAATAGTGATTCGTTATTACTATTTGGTTTTTTAATTATTGACTATTGTTGAATATCATCAATAGTAATCATTATTTTCTAATCATATCATCATAGGTGAAATTGCTTATTGATTGCTTTTTTCAAAATTAAAAAAAAAGCATATTTGAGAAGGTTTGGTTTATGTTCTAGATATTGTATTAAATATGGATTTGATTTATGCATATGATATTATAAAAAAAGGAGAACGAACCCTGTGTTATATTCATAAAATATAAATTTGTTCCTAATCATATATAGAACTAATATGAGCTGTTACAATAGTCTATAGGTTGAGTGGTCTCACCATAAATATAAGGTACGGGTAAAAATTATAATATTTTTCTTTAAGTTAGTGCATAAATATTCAAAATATAAGACTTGGGCAAAAGGGAAGCACAAGTGTTTTCAAGATATTCGTAAATATGTTAGCTAGTTAATCTACTGTATGAATATAGATAATGATATTAGTTTTATCTTGAATTTTTTTTATGAGAAAGAAATAAATTATCATTGTGTTTAGTTCGCCTATAAAATATCAATTTGTAGGTTATATATCCTACTATTTGATTATCATAGTATAGATTCATAAAAAAAGAAATGAAGTTGATCTCATAATACATGTATCTTGTTCAAAGTATCTCACAGGTCAATGTGGTTGATCATCTCTCTAAAATGTACCTTAGTATTGGAACTCAAGATTATTGTCTATCTTTTATTTTTGTAGGAGATAAAAATGTTTTTTAAAAAAATATAATAATCTTTAACATTTCTTTCTTGTACAAGTTATTGTCTAACTATAATTTGAATATTTGGTTAGTTGAAAATGATTATGATCATTGAATGTGGATACAAAGTATTGAAAATTCACATAATTAAGTATATAAAAAGTTGCATGTTGATGAGTCTGTCATGAAATTTAATGATACGATATCAGAGACTAGTCTGATGGAAGCTAGCTTTTCAGGCCCCCAATACACTTGGTGTAATAACTAGAAAGTTAAAGGTACCATATGGGCAAGACTGGATAAAATTCTTCATAATGTCAAATGGCTAGAAGCTTATGGCTCCACAGCCGTCAAACATTTAAATAGAACCTGTTCTGACCATAATCCACTATTAATTTTCAAAAAGCTAGTTGAAAAAAAAGAGTTAGAATACAAAATACTTCAAAATTCAGAAAGTAGAAATGAACTAAATAAAACACCGGCTGAGCTAAAATTAAAATTGCTAATGGAGGAAGTATTCTGGAAACAAAAAGCTAAAATAAAATGGATAAAAGAAGGGGATAAAATTGCTAATGGAGGAAGTATTCTGGAAACAAAAAGCTAAAATAAAATGGATAAAAGATAAATAATCATGCTTTCTTATAATGTTATAATATCTAGTCAAGTCAATAGGAGGCCCCATTTTGCAGAAAAGATTTACACATGACTCAATAGGAGTATCCATTTAGAGGTGTCAAACGGGCCGGCCCGGCACGGCACGGCCCGTTTTTATCCAGCACGATTGTGCTACCGTGTCGTGCCCGGCACGACACGGTTTGAATATAGGCGGGCCCGGTATGGCCCGTAGGCACGGCGTGCCGTGGCGGGCCCGCTCAGGCCCGGCCTGGCCATATAGGCCAGGGGCCAGGGCATAGCCGCATAGGCTGAGGCCTGAGAGTGAGAGAGAGGCAGGGCCGGGCAGGCGGGACCGGGACGGGTCACGGGAGGCCGCACGGACAAGCAGAAATCTGAAATCAGAATATTGTTTTTTTTTTTAATTTATATATTGTAAATTTTATTTCTTAAGGTTAAGTGTAGTCTACACTGTGTAGAGTATTAATTATTAAATATAATTTTTTTAAAAAATGTTAAAAATTAAAATTAAAAAAAAAAACAAATTTTATAAAATTATTTTTTTTATCAAATTCAACTTAGTATAGCTTTATGTATATTTATAATTTATTAATTATAAATTAAAGTTATTAATTTTTAAAATAAAATTTAAATCGTAAAAAAAATAAATCAATACATTATGTTAGTAAAAATTAAAATTAAAAAAAAAATTAAACTACACAAATGAAAAATTATCAATCATGCATTTGAAACCGATAGTCCGAACAAAACAAGTATAAGTTTCAACACAACGTACAAACAAAGCGTATAAATACAATGAAAAAAAACATCGAAAAAAAACAGCAGATCAGCATCAATCGTCAAGCGGCATATCATGAGAATCATCAGCCGCAACATCAAGATCAGTATCATATGGATCATTATCATCGGCAATCAGCTCATCCGCCATCGTAGTGGATGTGGATGCGACTGCAGTGTCTGTCACTGTCCCAGCTTCAGCACGATCATGGATGCTAAACCTCGATTCCTCCCAATCCTTCAAACATGCCAAGGCCTCGACCATATCTGGACGTAATCTCGATTTCCTATCCGAAATCACGTTCACTGCAACAGAAAAAACAGACTCCGATGCTATGCTCGACACCGGAGGAGTCAGTAGATCCCGTGTCATCCTAGATAGCACGAGATAGGTGGACTCATATGATTTCCACCACTGTAATAAATCAAGATTCTTATTATCAGAATGTGATAGGATTGAGCAGTAATCGGTATCTAAGTACAGAGACAGCTCACTCTTATGTGATGGTCCACCCATACGTTTCCCCCTCGCTAGGTTAATGGAATAATCGTCATCTCCGAACAATGTATCAATGTCCGTAATCACAGTCTCACCACCACCCCCACCATACCTAGTATCGTAGTATGTGAACAGGTCTGTCAACTTCTCGTAAATGAACCCTTCATGTGGCTCTTCCAGGTTCATGCACAAGGAAATGAAAGTCAGGGTGTTTTCTACCCCTTCCACCTTAGCCCTAGGGTCCATGCATGCAGCGAGACAATAAAGAGATAGAATGGTGGACCAGTACTTCAAGTACTTGGTCTCCATCTCTGCAACCACATGGCTAAACGTCGGGTCAGCTCGATACTTCCTAAACATGCTACTAATGTTGCATATGCACCGGAGTGCAATACAAGTGGTGGGCGTATAAACCGATGAACACATGTTCGTCGTGTCATAAAATATCTTCAGGAATTTCATAAATGAAATTCCTGAAGCTCAGTCAGTATCGTCAATAATAAGTTCGTCACTCTTGCTATTGACGTAGCCGGATATCACGTGTTCGTATCCAACACATGATTCCAACATCAGGTACGTGTAATTCCAACGATGTCTCACATCCGATTGGAATTTCTTCTTCTTAAGATTCGCAGACAAACAGAGAGTACCAAACTCTTGTTGTCTGCGAGGAGTGCGAATATACTTGAGTGCATTGCGTATATTTTCCAACGCGGGGGAACACACCTTCATACCCGCTTGAACTATCAGGTTAATCACATGACACATGCATCTGATATGAAAGATCTCTCCTAATGGTGTGTCTCTAATATTCCTAATAAACATATTGATCGCTACTTTATTATTAGAAGCATTATCGAAAGTTACACTAAAAATTTTATTTTGAATTTTATATTCCTTAAATATTTTCATCATACACTCAAAAATGGCCGGGCCATCATGAGGATGAAGAATCTCAGTGAATCCTAAAATTTTTTTATTGATTGTCCAGTTAGAATCTACATAGTGACTCGTGAGACATGCATAAGAAGAATCATCATGCATAAGTCTGCATGATGCGCACTACCCTTGGATCTTCCGAAAATCTGATTGGAAGACCCATCAAAGTGATGAGCCTGGCCATGCCGTCCCTACCCAACTCGCTGGAGTATACGAAGGGAGTAAACTTTGAGACTGAACTCGATCCAATCTCAAAAAATGTTGTGCCAAGTTGGGTTTGCTTAGGATCTAAGGGTCCTTGTTTTTTGGTGCATAATTCGGCATGCCTCTTAAGGTGCCCAGTCTCACATGAACTCTTGTATGTTAAAAATCTCATACAATATTTGCACTGTGCCATTTCAAGTTCCTCACCCCTAACATTTACTTGTGTTATGATTTTAAAATGAGTTCAAACTATAGAAATCCTCCTAGTTTTTTGTTTTTTAGAACTTTGGGTTGAGACGACTGGAGAAACCAAAGTTTCAGCAGCCGCAGACGTCTGTGTAACACTAACATTTTCATTTTCCAAATTTAAATACGTGTCAGGTGTATTTGTCATTTTTTATGTTTTTTTTCCTATGTTTTTCTAGAGAGAGAAGCTTTAAAGAGAGAAAGTAAATAAAAACGTAAAATAAATTACCCGGTAAAAGCAATGAGGTTAGTCACGTGCAAGGTGCACTGCAGGAAGCTCTGATGTTCAAAACTCAAGTAGAGTTTCACGAAAATCCAAGCCAAAATCAAAATCACGAGGCACGAGAGAGAGATGCACGGTTTATGTGAGAAAGAGAAAGTTTTGAGAGGAGATATGTTTTTGAAAAACATAAATGTTATAGGGAGGGGGTAGAATTTATAGGCTAAAGAAATTAATTCTTTATAAAAAAATAAATTTTTTTATTATTTTTTTGAATTTTTAATATAATTTTAAGGGGCAGAATCACGAGGATCGTTGGATTCTGCCCCCTAGCCGTTGGAGGCGAATCCAACGGCTGAAAATCTGTAAAGTTTGAATTTTTTTTTGGCCGTTGGGATTGGTCGGGTCTAAGCCCGTCGGGGCTCGGCAGTCGGGACCGCGGGTCGGGTCCAATTAAACCCGACCCGCGGCCTTTTTACCGGGGGGGGCCGGGGGATGGGTCACGCCCCACGCGTGCCTGCGTGAACCGCCACGGGACGAACCCGTGCCGGCGTGCTGTGCCACGGCAAGAGCCTTGCCGGGCTTTTCACGGCACGACATGAGCAGTTCCTAACCCGGGCACGACACGGGCCCGGGCATGGTTTAAAAACGTGCCGGCCCGGCCCAGGCACGGCCAAACCGTGCCGTGCCTCGTGCCGGGCTGGCCCGGCCCGGCACGTTTGACACCTCTATATCCATTATAGTACATGTACACCCTAAATGATTAATCTTTAATATAATATCTAAGTATCTTCTCTATGACAATTAATACATCTAATGTCATAACCTATGACATAATAATGTAATATTAAAAATATAAATATAATAATATTTTTAAAAAAATATATAAATGAAATATTCTTATATAATGGACAAATTTGATTAGGGCAATAGGAAATCTATATGTTAGATACTCTTTTTAAAAATACAAAAAAATAAAAATAAAAAAGAAAATACAAAGGTATCCATAAAGATGGCCGCTGGTTTTTTATGCTATATGAATATATATTATAGTAATGATTTTTTAATAAATCTTTTTTCTTAGGTAGAAGTAATTTGTGTTTATATACTTTATCGGTTCATGAAATATTGTATTTAGTTTATATCTCACAGACTTACTGTCATTTTAAATACTGATAGGAGAAGAGAGTACATACTCAATTTATTTGAGCAGATGACACATCTAAAATATTTTTTAAGTAATTATCATTATTGTTCCAAACTCTATCTTTGCAATGGATATCAAAATACTTGTCAGTCAATTACTTTTTTATCAGATGAGATTGACTCCAAAAAAAGTGTAAAACTATGTCATAAATATTCTATAAGTATATATTAGTTCCCAACTTGAATCCGATTACACAATTAATTGGAATTGTTCATGATTTTTAAAAGATACCTCAACTCTTATAAATTTTTTTACATATCTCAGTATGTTAAAAGTTATGTCAAAGTGAATATGTTGAGAAAAATCTAGGAAATGACTAACTATATTAATTGTGTATGTTATATTTGGCATGGTCATAGGTATATATTTAATATTCTGTGTACTTCTCATATAAATAATGGAAGCAATTGGAGGGGTTGCAATTGAGGTGAAGTCAATACTTGCATCATAATGAATATTTGTTAGAGCATATCCCAAAATATCAATCTTTTCAAGAGTATAAAGTATGTATTTTCTTTGTGATAATATGTTTGAATGTATTTCTTGAGTTGGATGATATTCAACATATCTTATGTAATCAAAATACTATCTACTTAGATAATCAGTAAAATTATTCTACTATCATGAATCCTCTAAAAAATTAAAAAAAATAGTAACACACATATAAAATTCATATGAGATGATTATCGGTGAAAATATAACAAACTAGGCTCTATATGATTGCTTCAGACCATATAATATCTTTCGTAATCTGTAAAATGCATCTAACTATATTGCTCAAAACCCAGGTGAAGAAATTTTTATCCCAAGATTATCATGGTGAAATATATTGTTCATGTCTAGATAATTTATTCTCTAATTGTGAAATGTTATGAAAGAAATAAGAATTTTTATTAAAGTCTTTTTGGTTACTAGAGAGTAAATATCCTAGTAGTCCATATCAAATATCTCAATGAATCCTTTTTTTACAAGTCTATTTTGAAGGTGATATATTTTCTCGTTAGGATTTCTCTTCATAGTGAAACCCAATCATGACTAATAATAGATACTCCTTTAGATTCTGATACTAGTTCCAATATTTTATTAGAGTGGAGAGAATGTTCTTTTTTCATCATTATGTGACTTTGATATCATTCTAGAAGAGATAATATTTTTAAAATAGATTTTAGTATCATAAAATCAAGATAAATAAAATTAAAAAATAAAAATATAAATAAGGTGAATGTATGATAAAATATGTGAAATATGGTATTGAGTATATCTCAAATATCTCTTTCGAAGAATGATCAAAATGTTAATATTAGAGGGACTGGTTACAGGATCATCTTGATGTTGATAGGTTCTTATGGTTTGAGTGGACTAAGTATTTTCTCTCTCTAGTATAAATTTTATGTCTTGAGTGTTTAAATCTTCTAGTTATCATAATTTATAGTCATCTCTATTCTTTCTAAAATAGAGATGTCATCTTGGCATGAAAATAATTTTATTATTTAAAAAATTTCATTTTTTTTTAGAATCGATATGATCTGAATTTATTAGTAGATATTACATTTCTATTCTTTCTACTATTTGGTAGTCTAAACAATGATACAAGTAAGAGAAAGAGTAATGGATCTAAGTACAATTGTTAAATTTACTCTTTCGAGACTCATTGAAAAAAGAATAGAGGTATCAAATGGAATGTATCTAGCCACAACTCATTTTTAGTGGCCCAATCGGGACACTGTGCTGTGCCGAGTACGATTCGACATGGAAATCATGTCGTGCCTGACAAGGAACAACTGATAGTCTTTTCAACTTGGCACGACATGATCAGTACTATTGTGTGTAGATTCATGCCTATCATGCTTTGTCATCTTGGGTTTGCCGGATCGTGTTGGTTTTGTGTGCAACACCACCACAAGTACCATTCACTGGACACTGCCACCATAGAAAATTGGTTACCCAATTTTCTGTGACCCATGACTCGTTCCTAGTCCCGGGTTATGGTCATCGTGCCGGTGAACCTTGCTAATGGGTCAGGCATGCAAGTCATGCCTGGTCCAGTATGAGGCATAACAACTTTTGGCCCAGCACGATATGAGTTGTGCCTCATGCCGGCATGATCCAGGTCTAGGCACGATTTTGGACCATGTTGTCCTAGGCCAGGCACGGCTAGAGGTGTCAAACGGGCCGGCCCAGCACGGCACGGCCCGTTTTTCCCGTGCCCCGCCGTGCTACCGTGCCGTGCAGGGCACGGCACGGTCACTGTACCGTGCCGTGCCCGGCACGGCATGGTATTTTAAAGTCGGGCACGGCACGGCCCGTGGGCACGGTTCGGCCGTGCCGTGCCGTGCCCGGCCCGCTCGGGCACGTTTGCTCAACCGGGGTCCGGGTCCCGGGAGCCAAGAGGCAACACGCAACCGGCAACACCAACAGCCAAGCACGGGCACGGGCGCACGGCCCGTGCTTGGCACTTGGCACTTTGACTTGGCAGAATAAAAAAAATTTTTTTTTTTTTAAAATTTTTTTTTAAATTTTTTGTTTATCTTTATTTAAGTTTATGTAATAAATAAAAAATAAAATTTTTTGTAAAAAATATTACATTTAAAATTAAATGTAAGTATGTAAAAAAAAAATTAGAAAATTTATTTTTTTTTTCAATTAAGTTTAGCATTTTTTAATATTATAATGTATTAATTAAATATTAAGATTTAAAGTTAATAAATTTTAAAATAATATTTAAATCTTAAATTAATAATTAAATACATTAAGTTAGTAAAAATTTTAATTAAAAAAAATTTAAACTACGCAAATAAAAATTACCATTCATGCTTTTGAAACCAATACTCCGAAAAAAAAAGTATAAGTTTCAACTTCAACACAACGTATAATACAAAGTACAAACAAAGCGTATAAATAAAAAAAAAATATCGAAAAAAAAGAGCAGATGAGCATCAATCGTCAAGCGGCATATAATGAGAATCATCAGCCGCAACATCAAGATCAGTATCATATGGGTCATCATCATCGGCAATCAGCTCCTCCGCCATCGTAGTGGATGTGGATGCGACTGCAGTGTCTGTCATAGTCCCAGCTTCAGCACGATCACTGATGCTAAATCTCGATTCCTCCCAATCCTTCAAACATGCCAAAGCCTCAACCATATCTGGACGTAATCTCGATCTCCTATCCGAAATCACGTTCACTGCAACAGAAAAAGCAGACTCCGATGCTACGCTCGACACCGGAGGAGTCAGTAGATCCCGTGCCATCCTAGATAGCACGGGATAGGCGGACTCATATGATTTCCACCACTGTAATAAATCAAGATTCTTATTGTCAGAAGGTGATAGGATTGAGCAGTAATCGGTATCTAAGTACCGAGACAGCTCGCTCCTATGTGAAGGTCCACCCCTACGTTTCCCCCTCGCTAGGTTAATGGAATAAGCGTCATCTCCGAACAAGGTATCAGTGTCCGTACTCACAGTCTCAACACCACCACCACCATACCTAGTATCGTAGTATGTATATATGTCTGTCAACTTCTCGTAAATGAACCCTTCAGGTGGCTCTTCCAGGTTCATGCACGAGGAAATGAAAGTCAGGGTGTTTTCAACCCCTTCCACCTTAGCCCTAGGGTCCATGCATGCTGCGAGGCAATAAAGAGATGGAATGGTGGACCAGTACTTCAGGTACTTGGTCTCCATCTCTGCAACCATATGGGTGAGCGTCGGGTCCGCTCGATACATCCTAAACATGCTACTAATGTTGCATATGCAACGGAGTGCAATGCAAGTGGTGGGCGTATAAACCGACGAACACATGTTCGTCGTGTCATAAAATATCTTCAGGAATTTCATTTATGAAATTCCTGAATCCCAGTCAGTGTCGTCAACAATAAGTTCGCCACTCTTACTATTGACGTAGTCGGATATCACGTGTTCGTATCCAACACATGATTCCAACATCAGGTACGTGTAATTCCAACGATGTCTCACATCAGATTGGAATTTCTTCTTCTTAAGATTCGCAGACAAACAGAGATTACCAAACTCTTGTAGTCTGCGAGGAGTGCGAATATACTTGAGTGCATTGCGTATATTTTCCAACGTGGGGGAACACACATTCATACCCGCTTGAACTATCAGGTTAATAACATGACACATGCATCTGACATGAAATATCTCTCCTAAAGGTGCGTCTCTAATATTCCTAACAAACATATTGATCGCTACTCCATTATTCGCAGCATTATCGAAAGTGACACTAAAAATTTTATTTTGAATTTTATATTCCCTAAATATTTTCATCATACACTCAAAAATGGCCGGGCCATCATGAGGATGAAGAATCTCTGTGAATCCTAATATTTTTTTATTTATTGTCCAGTTTGAATCAACATAATGACTAGTAATACATGCATAAGAAGAATCATCGTGACATGTCCATATATCGGACGTCACGGACACCACTCCACTAAATGTCAAAAATTCCTTAATTATTTTTTGTTTTTCTAACTTATATATCTTTAGTATGTCACTCCTAGATGTGGACCTAGGAATCCTACGATAGGATGGCTGAAAATAAGTCTGCATGATGCACACTACCCTCGGATCTTTCGAAAATCTGATCGGAAGACCCATCAATGTGATGAGCCTGGCCATGCCGTCCCTACCCAACTCGCTGGAGTATACGAAGGGAGTAAACTTTGAGACTGAACTCGATCCAGTCTCAAAAAATGTAGTGCCAAGTTGGGTTTGCCTAGGATCTAACGGTCCATGTTTTTTGGAGCATATTTCAGCATGCCTCTTTAGGTGCCCAGTCCCACATGTACTCTTGCATGTTAAAAGTCGCATACAATATTTGCACTGTGCCATTTCATGTTCCTCACCCCTAACATCTAATTGTGTTATTATTTTAAAATGTGTCCAAACTACAGAAAGTCCTCCTAGTTTTTTGTTTTTTAGAACTTTGGGCTGAGATGACAGGAGAAACCAAAGTTTCAGGAGCCACAGACGTTTGTGTAACACTAACATTTTCATTTTCAAAATTTAAATTTGTGTTAGGTGAATTTGTCATTTTTTATTTTTCGTACTTTTTTCTAGAGAGAGAAGCTTTAGAGAGAGAAAATAAAAAAAAAAGCAAATTATATTACCCGGTAAAAGCAATGAGGTCACTCACGTGCAAGATGCATCGCAGCCCGCAGGAAGCTTTGATGTTCAAAACTCAAGTTGAGTTTCACGAAAATCCAAGCCGAAATCAAAAATACGAGGGCCGAGAGAGAGAAGCACGGATTATGTGAGAGAGAGAAAATATAAAGAGGATTAATGTTTTTGAAAAACATAAATTTTATAGGGAGGGGGGTAGAATTTATAGGATGATTAAAGTTTTTTTTTTTTTTTAAATTATTTTTTTATTATTTTTTTGAATTTTTTTATTATTTTTAAGGGGCAGAATCACGAGGACCGTCGGATTCTGCCCCCTAGCCGTTGGAGTCGAATCCAAGGGCTGAAAATCGCTCAAATTTTGAAAATTTTTTTTTTCCCGTTAGATATATCGATTATCTCGGTTTTCGGCAGAAAATACCGCGGGTCGGGTCTGTTTGGACCCGACCCGCGGTCTTTTTACCGGGGGGGCCCTGAGCCTAATGTGTCGAGTGACTCGAGTCACGACTCAGTGAGTCGTGACTCGTGACCGTGAGTCGCGACTCACGCCACGGCACGCGTGGCACTGGCGGCGTGCCACGCGTGCCTGCGGGACCGGCACGGGATGGACCCGTGCCGGCGTGCCGTGCATAGGCACGAGCCGTGCCGGGCCAGGCACGGTACGGCTCGTGCCAGGCACGGCACGAATCGTGCCTTGCTTCGCCCGGGCACGGCATGGGCCCGGGCACGGTTTTTGAACGTGCCGGGCCGGCCCAGGCACGGCCGAACCGTGCCGTGCCTCGTGCTGGGCCGGGCCGGCCCGGCCCGTTTGACACCTCTAGGCACGGCTCAATTCGATTGTGCCTTGTGCCATGCCCAGGCGTCTGATCCACTTGACACCATTAAAAAAGAGGCATGGTCAAAAAAATTAATATTCGCACTCACTAAAATTAAATTAGTCTTTATTTAAAAATTTTTATATTATTGTTTAATATTCAAGTATTTAAGGAATACATATCTCAAGATTGTAGATGTCATCTTATCCAATGATGGAGATCGATCAATGATAAAACAAGTCAATCCAAAAATTTTGGGAGATAAGTTAAATAATTTTTTTAATGATGTATAATCTAAAATAGTATATTCTGAAAAAAATAAAAGAAATCATTTGATTGATGAGATCGAATGTGATTAAAATTAAATTTCGCTAAAATTGTTTTGGAACATTCTTCCTTAGTAGGAGTGTCTGGGGGTGTTAATCGGGTTGGCATGACTCAAATTTTTGTGATCTAATTGGATTACTATGCTATGCTGGATACAACATGGATTGAGTACCTGATTTGTGCCATGCCTAGACTACAACATGAGAGGTAGGCCCAACATGGCTCTATGGCCCGACTTCCTCAACCAAGCATACTAGGTTGATAACAGGGAAAAGCCATGGCACAGGCAGTGGCCCCATGACTCCTACTCATGCAACCTAGCTGGCATTGGCCAATCATGTAATGCCCCTTGGCCTTTACCTGTGCTGGCATTGGTCAGTCTGGCAGTGCCCCATGGCCTGGACCACTATTTCATATCATATGCTAGGCATGTGGGTCATACAATTATGGCATGACATGATTCATGTCACTGGTTGACACTAGGTCAGTCTAGGCATAGTTCCAGGCCATATTGTGTCAAGTCGAGTATGGCTAAATGAGGTTGTGTCGTGGGCCATGCCTGAGTCATCCAACCCATTTAACACTTCTAGGAGTGTTCAAACCGTTTCAACCAGATATTAAATTTTTTCTGAAATATTTATCAGATTATGTATTGTGTGGAGTATATTGAAGTATTTTTGAGGAGATGTTTTAATTACCAACTAACTTATCAATAAAATATTTTATTCTGCCATTTCTTAACATATATTTTTCAATCATATCTCCTAGAGAGATTTCATTTAGTTTGTATCAAGTTTTTGAGATTATTTGTTTTGTCCACGACCTCTCCTCATGATGAGATAAGTTGTTGCTCAAGATTTTTAGTTGTGTATTCTTTAGATACTTCAATACCGAAAGTTGATAAAAATATTTTTTATTAGAAACTGATAAAATTTTATTTTTTAGTGAGTTTAGAAAAAATAAAAATACATAAAATATATTTAGACTCATTATGTTTCCTTACTTTTTAGTAGTCCTACTTGTATATTAAACAAGGATAGAGTCACATGTTTGTTATATCTGAATTTGTTAATTTATATTATGATAATATTTTTCTATAGTCATTATATGTATCAATAAATATACTTTTTATTAATTCTAGAGAGAGCTTGACTCCTCGGGAGAGTAAATCTCTCTCAAGTTTAGATAGAGGTGTCAAATTGGACGTGTTGGGCTGGGCTGGTTCATTTTTAGCTGGCCCGATCGTGCTTTTGTGCTGGGCCAGACATGACATTGTTACTGTACCGTGCCTAGCCCTGCACGGTTCTATGGAGGTCAGCCTGGTATAGGCCCGCGACACGAATCCGCCGGGTTCGGCCAAGTCGGACTAAACCCCTAATATAAAAAAAATTAGGGGTTCGGCTGCGCGTCGCCGCGCGCCGAACCCGTAATTTAAAAAAATTAGGGTTTTGGGCACGCCCCCAAAATCCTAATTTAAAAAAAAAATAGGGTTTCGGTGTCCCCATAACCCAAATTTTTTAAAAAATTTGGTTTCTCGGCTTGTGCTAATATATCATGCCAATGAGCTATGGTACCGTGCCGGGCCAGACACAGCACGAGGCCCGGTTGGCCTCGGCACGGCACGTCACGATTGTTTCTTTGGTTGGGCACGGCACGAGCCCGGGCATGACCGAATCGTGCTGTGCCTCGTGCCAGCCGGGACGGCCCCGCCCGGTTGACACCTCTAAGTTTAGATAATGTAGTAGCTCATGATGAGTCAAAGGTTAAAAAACCAGACTACCTGGGAGTGGAACATAGGACCTATACTAGGAGGGGATATTTACAGATAACTCATACCATATATGAGTTTATCATGAAGGTAAATGATCTTGTAGCCAATTCATTTGGTCTTATCTTTTGATCACTTTTTGAAATAGTCATATGAGTTATACTTAGCACCCAATCTCATAGGCATATGCATGTCTTCTTTCTTTTTATTTTTTTAGCTTTTTTTTATTATTTTTCTCACCTAGAATAATGCTAGGCCAATTTGGAAGAGATAGATGTCTTCCATTCTTGAGGTGTCAAGTGGGCCAGACAGCTTAGCCACGACCTAATTTAGTCATGTCATGCTCAACACGGCATGGTCTAGAATTGGCCATTGCCCACATGCTTGGTACATACGCACGAATAGTGGCATGGGCTACAAGGCATTACTTGACTGGCTAGTGGTGGCTAGGTGCTAGGGGCCATTACGACACTACTCAGTGTTTGATAGTCATTGACAATGCTATGGCCAAGCTGCTAGTGACTTGCCAGTGACGGACCTTGCATGACCAAGCACGCCCAACTGAGGAAGCTATATCATTGGGCCATACAAGTCTTGCTTCCTATGTTGTTGTACTTATACGACACAATCTGGGTGCCAAATTTCTTGTCTTGTCTGACATGTTGTGTTGGCTCACCATGGCTTGGTTGATATTTCTATTCTACTTTAATTAAACTTAGGGACTGGTATCTTGATCTATGGAAAAGTTTATTATTAAATGCGGGCAAATATTCATGGAGGTGTCAAATAGGCCATATTATACCGGCAAAGCCCATTTTTTTTGTGGCCCAATTGGCTAGAGGTGTCAACTGGACTGGGCAGCTAGGGTACGACTCGTGGTACAACCCAGTTCAGCCGTGCCTAGCCCGGCATGACACGATCCAGAGCCATGCCTGGTCTTAGGCTGTGCCTCGCCATGGCATGTTTCGTTTCATCTTGGGCTGGCATGAACCATGCCTCATGTTGGCTAGGCATGACCTGTGTGCCTGGCTTGGAGGCAAGGTCCACTGGCCTGGTCGCCTGGGGACTTGGGATTGGCTAAATTTATTGGTCAAATCCTGTCGGGTAATCGCCCAATGGGATGTGTTATTTTTTTAAAAAAAAAAATTAGTTATGTTAGTCGGGTCTTGTTTACATGGCTGATTGTAATTGATTGTCCATGTAAGCCAATCACCCGCTATTTTTTATGCATTAGGTTCTGTAGGGAAAGTCCGATACGGCCTTGCACTCAGTCGTGCCGCCATGTCGTGCCGCCATGTCGTGCCACCAACAGGTTCAACATATAATTATACTGTGTCAGGCACGATAGTGCCATACCTGAATGGCCTATTTGACATCTCGATAGTTGGCTCACTTTGACAAGACATGAGATGAGTTCTTATGCCATAATGCGTTGGCATGACTTTATAAATGTTCTACCTAACCCGACCTAATTGACTTGATATTTGGTATTTTCTTGTTGGGTTATGCTGGGTTGGTTTTGGGTCATGCCAGTTATGGGTGGCTAAAAGAGTCATAAAAAATTTTGAGATATTAAATTCATCTTTGTTAGAATAATTAAACATTAAAATAATAAAAATTACATTGCACTATAAATTAAAATAAATTAAATTAATAAATTAAAAAATATTTTACATTCGATTTAAGATATCTTAAGAAAAAAAATATAATCACAATCTAAATTCTGAATGATAAATTATAAAAAAACTCAAAAATATAAACAATAAGAAATTAATTATAAACATAAAATCATAAATATAATACATAAATAGAATACAAAATAAAAAAAATATCCATATTTTGTACATGAGTCCTCATAATTGTGAAAGGCGCGCTTAAGGTGCACCTAGGCTCAATGCAAAACCACTCCCTAGTTATAGTGCATCGCCTTACAAGGCATGCGCCTTACTGAAGATGCGCGCCTTATATACTATAGTTTTTTTTAATACATTTATTCTCAAAATTTGTAATTATATATTGAAATTTATATAATTTTATTTATTTTTTTCATCAAAATTTATTTAAATATTAGGAACATTTATTTTTTTATCAATAAAATCGTATTTAATAAAAATTTATGTGCATCTAAAGTCACATTTCACTTCACAAAAGCCCATGCCTTAGGTTTGCCTTGCGCCTCAAGGCTCCAAGAAACTTTTACGCCTTGGTGTGTCTTGTGCTTTTTAAAACTATGTGAGTTCTATAAAATCATGATTAATCCTTGTCTATAGTATTAGTAGGGTAGCATAAATACATATCATGATTGTTATTTATGATTTTGAAGCTAGTGGTAATAATAGGCTCAATATCGTTGATATTCCATGAATTATTATCTACCAATAATTCTTTTATTTTATCCAAAATTTTTAATTTTGAATTTTTTGTCTTTCAGGCATGCATGCATTTCTATGGTATCTAGTCACAAATTATATCTACTATCTTAAAAAATATTTGTAGTCATAGATAAAACAAACATTGATGATATGTTAGATACTAGAGAAGTTAGTAGATTATGTGTCATATTAGATAGCATAAGGTATATGGTTTCGCTCTTATTCGATATGATAGGATAAATATTTTTTATTATCATCATATGATATGATAAATTAGTAATTGGTATCTAAGTATCGAGATAGTTCGCTCTTATTCGATAGACTACCTCATCATTTACTTATAGTTAATTGATTGAAAAAATTATCTCTAAATATTATATCTATATTCGTACTTAGAGCTTTCCATAACTACTATCATGTCTAGTTTCTTAATATATAAATATATTGTTTAATATTTTATAAATTTAATTATCATGTTTTTATTCTTTTATTTGGTTCATGTATATAAATATATATGTTAAAATATTTTTTATTCATTTTATTTTAATCATATAATCTATACAAGTAGTAAAGTAATAAAGAATTCAAATAGAAAATTAATATTTTAAATATTTGATTTTTATTTTAACAGTCATGATACTAAATATATAGTGTTCTCTATATTTTCTAAATATGTTATTACTGTTGCATATACACTTAAATGCAATGCAAATAGTAAGAGTATATATAGGCAAATATATGTTTGTTGTATCACAAAATTTTTAAAAATTTCAAAATAAATTTCTATATTTCAGTCTAAATAATTAAAAATATGTTTATCACTTTTACTATTGATATAATTAGATATCACATGTTGGTAGTCAACACATAACTCTAATATCATGTAGGTGTAATTTCATGATATCTTATATTCATTTAGAATTTTTTTAGGTCTGTTGTCAAATAGAATGTTAAACTTTTGTTATATGTTAAGCGATCTATGGTATTTTTATGAATTTCTTATCTTTTCTAATACGAGAAAATAATTTTTATTTTTACTTGTACTATTAGGTTAATTATATAACATATATATTTAATGTGAAAATTTGTATCTAATGACTCATCTCTAATTATTTTGACAAGCGTATTAATGATAACACTATTATTCGAAGTAATTTTGAAAATAATATGAAAAATTTTATTCTAGATATCATTCACCCTAAAAATCTTTATTATACACTCATTTATGGTAGGAGGATTATTAGAATGGAGGATCCTAAGAAATTCTAAAATTTTTTATTAAGATTTTACTTATAATCAACATAGTTAATGGTGAAATATGCGAATGATATATTATCATAATTAGTTTATATATTGGACATCTTGAATATCATTTTACTATATTTTAAAATTCATTAATTATTAAGTTTTTTTCTAATTTATACTATTTTATTATGTTATTCCTACTAGACTAGTAAATTTAGGAATTCCATGATAAGTAAGTTAAAATAGATTTGCATAATATTGATTATCCAAAGATCTTTCATAATTCTAATTGAAATATTCATGATAATAATCAATTTAATCATATCTTTACTTTTAAAGGTATTATGGTAAAATAAAAGAGGTTAATGAGCTGAGATTTATCTAACTTTTAAGATCTCGTCACTCAGTTGAATTTGCTTGTGATCTGATGCAACATTTTTTTTTTGTGTATTGATTAACATGCATCTTAAAATTGCAAATACTATATAAATTATAATAATATGCATACTATATTGATTCTTCTTTTATATATTTAAAATTTTTATTTTGAATTATATTAAAGTGGACTCAAATTATTGAAATTTATCTAATTTAAAGATTTTGAAACAGATTGGTTGAGATCATTGTAGAGAACCTTGTTTTGATATTAGACTTTTTGGTTGAATTATCATTATTATTTATATATAGGTCAAAATCTTTATTATTAAAATTATTTTTTGTTAATTTTTATTTTATATATGATTTTAACTTTTAAAGATTATAATTTAAAATTTTTATCAATTTTAATATAATCTAATAGATAGAAATTAAATGTGTATCTTAAATTTATGTGTGTAGTAATTCATTTCTTTTTTTGAACCAATGCCTTGCTGCTTTATAGATATATAGTTATATGCTTCAATTAGATCAGACATCAAAGTTAAGACTTAGTTTAGAACTTAAGAGTAATCATTAAGTCATAAACAGAATAGAGTCATACAGTATTAGAGCAAACAAAAGAGAAGAAGGAAAGAAAAATGAGAGGAGATGAAAGGAAAAGAAATGAAATTGAGTGGATATCAATAAATTTCAATTCTAAATTTATAGAATTTTTTTTTATTAAAAAATTATATATTTTTAAATTTTTTATGCTTGGACTGGCATGAGGCATAGTTGGACTTGGCCCAACCTGACATATGTGGACCATGCCAATGTGTCATGCACGTGTGTCACGCCATGCATGCATGTTGTGCTTGGCCTGGTATGAGGCACGATTGGACTTGGCCTATCTCGGCACTAGTCATGCTAGGGACCAGCATTACCATGGTCCAAGCATGATTCTGTACTATGGTGTGCTAGGTTTGGTAAGATTTCAAATCATGCTTCATGTCGTGCTTAGACCATCATTTCACTTAACACCTCTAGGTATTTACCATGAAGACAAATTTAGATAAATAAGTAGATCTTCTCAAGACAAGACTTATAGCAAAGAAATTTATCTAGATATCTGGTGTAAATTACATAAATACTTATTTTTTTCATGATTAAAATGATCATAATATGTATTATTATTTTTCTTGTACCATGTTATAATTAGATAATTTATTTATTAGACGTAAAAAATATATTTTCTCATGATGATTTTGAGAAAGATGTGTATATGAAATAATCACATGATTTCAAGTAGTACAATTAGATGCATCTCTTATAGTTGACTCTAATATTTATATGAGAATCATATGATACATATTTGGGTACATAACCATGGCACGACACATGCTTTGTTGAGATTGCATGAACCATGCATGGTCAGTTTGCCTTGCACATTGGCATGAAATAATGGCATGGGCAATAGGGCATTATTTGACTGGCCAATGCCAGCTAGGTGATAGGGGCTACTACGACACTGCCTAGTGCCCACTAGCCACTACCAGTGCCATGACCAAGTCATGAGCAATTTGGCCCATGATTAACCTTGCACGACTAGTATGTTTGATTGAGGAAGTCAGTTTAGGCACGACTAGTATGGGCAATAGGGCCTTGTCGGGTCTGTCTACCATGTTGCTATGTTGACATAACACAGTTTAGGCACCCAATTCGTGCATTGTCCGGCACGACATGAAGAATGTATTTTACATAGCCTAGGCACTCAAATTGTGCCACCAATATTTGAGTCATGATGTTATAACATGGCCTAATTGATATCTTTACTCCACTTTAATTAAATTTAGGAACTAGTTTCTTGATATATGAAAAGATTTATTGTTAGATACAGGTGAGTGTTTATCGTGAAGACATTTAGATAGAAAAGTATATTGTCTTAAGGTAAGATTTGTAGTAATTAGATTTACTTCGAAATTTGATGTGAACTACTAGAATACTTATTTTTTCATAATCAAAATGATCTTAATATGTATTCTTATTTCTCTTGTCATATCTCATATTTAAAAGATATATATATATTAGAACTGAATAATATATTTTTTTATGATGACATTAAGGAGGAAATGTATATAAGGTAATCACATAGTTTTAAGCAGTACGGCCAAAATTAAATATAATTCTTGTAGTTGACTCAACTACTTATATGAGAATCGTATGACAATTAATTATCTAATTATTATTCGATCAAATATAGCATATGAAGTCAGTATAATTAATTATTTTCTAGATTTTTCTCTGTATGTTCACCTAGGCACATCTCTTCACATATTGAGGTATGTGAAGAAATCTTTATGATATAGAATCTCTTTTGGCAATCATGGACAATTATTGGTATTCAATATTTAAATTCAAATTTAGCATCAGTTCCATTAAGATGAGATTAATGATAAATTTTTATACTATTATTGGTAGCAATCGTGTTTTTTGGGATAGTAAGAGACATGTTATTTTTAGATTCAATGTAGAAAAGAATTTAGAGCAATACTAACCATTATGAGAGATGCTTTAGATCTAGTATATACTTAAAGAGATCAAGTTTTCATTTTTTTTCTCTAATTATTCATTATAAATAGTCAAACAGTGACATATATAATCTTAAATTAGATGTTTGATGAGTGGTACAACATATTGATTAATGTGAATTATTTCATTCTCAATGTGAAAATTTAAGATTAAATCATTACTACAACAAAATAGTTATCATACATCTTCACGAACATCATGAACATATATTTGTTAACTTTCTTTCTTAAGAGTTTGTTGTCTTGAACTTATACAAACTAGGTTTGTGAGAAGTGTTATTGTTTTTATGCTTAGTATTGTATGTTTTTTTATTATGTTGATAGGAGCATCTAACTTGTAGTCTACCCAAATAGAATTTATTTGTTATTTAAGGACATTGTATGAGTTTGATTGTTGATTAATATTAATGAGCTTTATATTTTTACAAGAGTATTTATCTTTTTTATCATATTTAGCATCATTATGGATAATATAATATTTTGAAATAAGACATGAATATCTTAGTATTATAAAAAAATAGTAAAAGATACAAAAAAAAAAAAAAAGAAATGCACAACTATGATAAAACTTATGAGACAAAGTATTGAATACAACTATTTTATTTTTTTCATATAGCAATCAAAAGATAAAAATTGGAAGGATTACATATAATATCTCTTGAATTTTTTAGAGATTTGCACTGTTCTAAATTGACTTAAGAGGTTCTTTACTTCTGGAGTAAACATGGAGTTCTAGGTGATTGTCATAGCTTGTTCATTTGGAGTTAGGATTGTGATAGACTTTGGAGATACTATCGTATTTGGACTAGGAGAAAATTCATTTTCAATTGAAAGATTATTATTTTCATCAAAATTAGTATTGACTTGTTCTCAATTTGTTTATATCTACAATGATTCAAATAAAAAATCTTCATGATATGATCCAATAAGTTTAAAAGTAGTTGACAATTAGCAATATCTTTAGTCAGAGACACAAGGAAGACTCCAAAAGTGTGAGGAAGAATAATTGATTCAAATAAAACTTTTGAATTCTTATCTAATCTAGACTTCTTAAAAAACAAGTTATGCTTAGAAATAAAATATTAACACTTGCTAATATTCTATGTCTCAATAGAATAATATATGAATTTTTTTGAGTACTAGAATAATTAATAAAAATTTATTTCATCACTATGAGTATTATTCTATTATATTATAGAGAGATAATAAATTAAATAAATATTCTCAAATATCTTGTGATGTAAATTAAATAATTTTTTTTCATAATTTAAGATATGAAAAAATACTTGATAGAAAAAATTAAGGAATATATCTAGTTGATTATGTTATTAGTAGTTAAAATTGTATATTCTTAACTCTCAAGGATATCTTAGAATATTTTTATTTTTAAAAATTATTTTGGTCGTCTCATCTAAATACTTATTCTTTATTTTTTAATTCTATTTTCTGAGTATGCTAATACAAAATATCTACAATAGTAGAGTAAGTATAAAGATCATTAGACATATTCCTTAAAATAGCTTAAAATAAGGAATTTTTTTCTATTTTGAAGAGAAAAAAATTAAGTAAAATAGGTATAATTATCAATTAAACTGATAAAATATTTTGAGTAATCTTGAATTTTAATTCTTTTAAGTTTTTAAATATCTGAATAAATCAATTTGGATAAATTTGTAATCATATAGTTCTTGTGTGCAAAATAGAAAATTATGGTATATTTTCTTAATTAATAGTATTACCATCTGATTTAAAAATATTTTTTATCTTAAGATCTTAAATTTTTAGTTTAATTAGAGATTGATAGAAATATAGTATCAAGGTTAATAATGTCATATTTAGATATTTTTAAATATTTAATCATGGGTTATAATAATAGTAAGAGAGCAAGAAGAAAAATTAATAAATAATAAAAAGTTACCCAGGATATGACTATTTACTCGTAATTTGATTTTTTCATGAATGGGAAAACGAGTGGTGTGTTATTGTGCATGAAGGATGTGAAATATCTATTATAATATTACTAGTAAAAGATTCTACAAATTTTTGTCTAATAATAGTCATCATGAGGAAACTTTATAAAAACTCGTGGATATATTTAGTAGTAAGTCTATCTCTCTTAGCAATGTCTAGTGCTCTCAGTTTGTGCTCTGGAAAAAGATATTCATAGTATCATCACTTTTTCTACGACGTGTATATCTATATGAGATATATCTTTACTAGGTTTTTGCCTACCCCATCTCCAGGTAAGCATTAGATTGTCTGATAATAAATCTTTGATATGGAGGGAAAAGTGTGATACCAAGTATTTGGTTATGAAATCTCATAAAGATGTAAGGAAGAAAATATAATGGTATCATATCAAGAAGTTGTTCTCTCTATCTTGCTCTAATAGTTATGTCTTCTTCAATTTGGACCACTTCCAAAAAATGAGGTAGTAATTGTGTGAATCAAATAAAGTGAGTAATATGTTATTTTAGATTTTTTCAGTCTCTCATAGTCTCAATCTTATTAAGTTAGAGATTATATCATATATCTGAGTAGTTTTAGATAAGTAAAAGGATGTGGTAAGTTCTCATAACACTTATGAGGTAGTATAATATCTAAAAATTGATACTCTTGTGTCAATACATTGACACACTGTAATTGTAATTAGAAATCAGTTAATAATCATATCTCATCCTCTCTTAATTAGGAGGGTGCTTTGTCAGATGATGAAGTTTTTATCGACTAAAAAAACAAATGCAAACTCTTAACAGTTTATGTTGTATGGTTTTTCTACCTAACCTCCACTCCACATACTAATAATCAAAAATTGTAATCATTTCATTTAATTTTAATAAGTAATAAAGGGACAACACGAATGAAGCCACCGAACACAACCATGAAACACAATTGCCCAAAACCGATAGCAAACCCAAAAAACACACTGGACCTAAACACAAGTAAAAAGGAAGAATATAGTTATTCCACAATAGAAAAATAGCACCACATATCCCATATTTAGGGTTTGTCAAATAGACACTCAATCGCTACACTGCTATACAATGCACTGTACCGGGCTCACAGCACATTACTATCTTCATCATGTTCATACAGTAATATAACATATACTATACACAATATCACTTCACACATAGCATCATATCATCCACTACCAGGGTTTGCTGAATTTGTAAGTTGTGATACCATTTAGTTTTAATGCACAAGTATAATAAAAAAGTTATTCCTTTATGTGATGCTAAGTATTTTTGTTAAATACTAGTAGGTTTTAGGTTCAATACTTTTCTTAGGCAGTCTCTTTAATTTTAGGAGTAATACTATTGAGATATTAACATATCTCGGGCTATGTGCTAAGTTTAAGTATTGTGTGCTAGGTATGTATGACTTTTACACATGAACAAAAAATGTATACAATAACATTGTATACTAGAGAACAAACCAAATTATATATGTATGTGTATATATATATATATATCATGTCCTAGTAATAAGAAAATTGTGGTGACAAATGATTTTTTTTTTCCATTGGCGTAGGATTGAAAAAATTCATGTGAAGTTTTCTGGTGTCCTTGAAGATATCATGGTTTATCACTTTTGTCTTAGCTATCTATCCTTTAAGATTCTAAATGTCGTGTCCTTTTTTTTAATGATTTACGTATTTTAGAATTTCATTTTGATGTTTGTAAACTTGAAAAACACACTCATAGAGATGACAAATGAGTGGGACAACCCACAAAAACCTGGGTATGGCATGACACGGCCCACCTGTGGTATTCTCCCAGCCACGGCATGGCCTGAATGCACGTGCTATGTCGGACCTAGAGAGACAGCCATGATAGGCTGTCTCAATTTTGAGGAATGCCGGCCTGGCATGGTAGCCCAATTCAACCTGAAAAAAATTGGTCATGACATGGATTATGATTTTTTTTTTTCTAAAATATAAATTTAATATTAGTGGAGTAAGTCCTCTGTGCACAAGACTTCTACTTTAGCATATGATCTGTGAGAAGTTAAATATATTCTACTTACCTACGAGTTCTTGATTTTCCTTGGAATATTCCCTTATTTTCTTCTGCATATATTCTAGCATCTGTCACAGTTATATATAGCCTTTTCATCCAAGTCTATTGATAATTATTCCAACATTTATGTCGGTTCCAAAATCTGGGCCTACTCCTGCCTAATGCACCAAGCTCCTGTGCAAATTAATTGCTCTAGGAGATTTTCCCTGGTATGTGTGGCAAGGATCTTTGTTGTTCCAGACCTGAAACCAAGTCCTTGGTGCCAATATGAGAGTGCTGATGATGAAAATTAGGCGAGCTCTAACTCTCAGTTGCACATACAATTACCACCCGTTCATATCCTCCTAGAAAATGAACCTTCTAAGAAATATCCATCATTGCACAAAGCAAATAAGTCATGCTTTTCTGCGATGACAAATGCCTTTGTCCAAAGGTAATAGGTCAGATCCGACACTCATTAGATGTAATTTTTCTTTTTGATTTTTTGAGTTAAAAACGTCAGTCGTTGTGTACTTTAATGGTACAAAACACTAGGAGTAGGCAAATATATAACTTGCTTAATGATGTTTGAAAAAGAACTAGAGTGCACAAAGCAACTTCTATATTCTTTATCTCGTTATGCATCATTCATATATTTGTCATCGCATTTATCATAACAACTTCATTGTGAGTTTAAACATTCCCCCCGGTCTCAAACATTTGTACGCCATCATTATTAAAAAATAAAATAGAATGATGAATGTTATGAGAGAATATATAGATGCAATGGGTAAAACAAAAATTCAGATTTTTAATAAACCTAGAGGAAAGCAAAATATTTTATCATCATTAAAATCTTGAAGGGGTGTTAGTTTATCTTTATTTTCTTTAAGCTTGATGTTATATATTTGTACACAACAGCTTGGATGGGGGGTGTTGCAGTTTTTGTATGGTTTTTTATATTTTTATCTTTTGTACTTTTGATTGGAAACTATAATATTTGATAGGTTATTCACATTGTGGTGGTGCTCTTGATAGATTATTCAAATTGTAGTGGTGCTTTTGTATATATAACATTCTTGCATATGTCACTTGTTGACATGATTTCTTTTTTGTTATTATATTTTTTTTTATGGAAAGGCAATCAAAAATATTTTCAAGCTGATTTTTATTGAGTAAACATAATATACAAAGATAAAATTTTATTTTATTAGAGAGAAAATATGTAATTGATCAATTATTATGATATACATTCCTATTATAAGTTAACTTATAAATATTTCTTTATTCAAGACACATAAAGCAAAATCAGATAGCTTGTTTATAATATTTAAGTATTAGCTTGAAAAAGAATAAAATCTAGCATTTATATTTTGTTTTATGTTTTTTTTTTAGTTGTGATTACGTAAATATTAACTTATTGGGTATTATAAGAATTTTAAAATTAAATATATTTTGACGAGAATAATATCTGATTGATTGATCATCTGGAAAATTTTTGTGTTCTATATTTATATTGGGTGTCATATTTTGGTTTGATAATTGTTTTCATCAAATAGCCATAGGTTTGAAGTTAGAGATTTATTAGACATTGTATCTCTGATTTTTAAGAGTAAGTTTATCTAGATATTAATCTCTCGGACCTCGTATAAATAGTGGGAGCATTGTGCATTGCATATAACCTCTATTTAGTTTTTTACTTATGCATGATGAGTGTGTGTGGGAAGTGCTTGTGGTATGAAATTTTTAAATGATTTTGTTCCTTATATTATTTCATGATGATATGAATAAATGTGATAATTTACTTAATATTTTACAATAAATGGGCATCTACTTATATCTTAAAGCATCTTGTTTGTCTTCTTTTACTATGTTTTTTGATCAATAATGTATCATTTATAGTGAATTACAGTTGAATAATATATATATATATATATCTATGTTTTTTGATCCATACTGTGTGTCTGTGTGTTCGAGCATTAAAAAGTATGTTTCTATTCCATTTGTCAGAAAGATTTGTTAGAAAATTCCATTGATATGGTGATTGAACGGCTCCTCCACTTTTCAAAAGATAACGTTTCAAAGGTATGCCTTCTTTGAACGAACAGCAAATTTCACAAAGATTTCTTTCATAGCGTTTTTGTGCTCGACTGTGATTAGTACTTTATTTTCAGGTCTTTAATGAAGCTGAGCGTGGCCTCAGCATCATCTTGACTGAATACGATCCGTTTAGATGCCTAAGTGTATATTCTCTGTTTATGCGTGTGTGCTTGTGTGTGATAGAGGCAAATTTGTTATTGCCCCCAGTATTATTCACATATTGGTAGATGAAGGTTATTGCCCCCAGTGTTATTCATGACCTTGATGCAGGTTATTGCCCCCATATTGGTAGATGAAGACGAGAAAACTCTAATCACCTGCATAAATTGCTTGACGAAGGTTTTTATTTTTTTTAGCCATAGACACTGGACACGCATCCAACCAAATTTGCGCTATAAATTGTTTATTTTTCTTTTCCAGCTTGTGAGCCGCTTCTCTCAAGAAGAATTAATCGGCCAACTGCCATCGTTTTTACCTGCTGTGTTCGAAGCTTTTGGGAACCAAAGTGCTGACGTGCGCAAGGTAAAACATACACAACTTACAGCTTTTTGTTGGCCTGCATACCTAATTATCGTGCGGTCTTGTTTTCCTTGTTGCGTGGTGCAGACGGTCGTGTTCTGTTTGGTTGACATTTACATAATGCTTGGAAAAGCATTTCTACCCTATTTGGAAGGCCTCAACAGCACCCAGTTGAAGTTGGTGACCATTTATGCAAACAGGATATCGCAAGCAAGAACTGGTATGACGATCGATGGTGGCACATGTTAGACTTGTTATGTTCTTCCTCATTATTACCTGCATGCACCCCCACCGTATTTATGTTTTTGTATTAAATTTTATGCTGCTAGTTGTATGATAGAGACGGATAGGACAATCTTTGCTGCAGTCTTCTTCGATGAGATTTGTTTTTGTGGCGGCTTTATTTGATATCTTCTTTGGAGTTTGGATCATTGCGACAAACTAAGTTTTCAATTGGATTAACTGTGAAGAAATTTATAAATATTTGAAATTTCAAAAATAATCTTTTTTTTTTTATTTGTGCTTGAAACGTTAATCTATTTTTTTTTTTTACATAAATGTCCTAAGTTTTAAATTAGGGGCATCTGTGAAAATGACCCTTTTTTTATAATCCGGCCATTAAAAAATGGCTTCTTTTTCCATCTAAGTTTTGTTTTTGTGAAAATCATTTTTGTAATGTTATTGGTAAGCAAGCTTTATTTATAAAGAATTTAATTATTATTAAGTTGTATTAAATTTTCTCTATAATCTGTCTAAATATTCTTTTTCTATTATTTACAAATATATGGTAAATGAAAATGGTATTTTTGTTTAAAGAGGATTATTTTTAAGGAAACAAAAGATAAGGTGTCATACGTATGATTTGTTTATTATTTTGTTCTTTTACTATTTTTTTATAAAGAATTATTTAGCAAGTATTTTTAATTTAGCAAATATAAAGAATTGTTCTAATAATGATAATATATATATATATTAGTTTAGCAAATATTATTCTATCACATAATTCTCTCTTATTTTATTTATTACATTCAACTAATTTTTTATCATATAATTTACATTTTTCTAATTTTATCGTGCATTTGAATTATAAATTTTAAATATTAAAAGAATTATATTTTGAGATTATATTCTTTCATTCTCAATAGAATACACTATTATTTTGAATTATACATTTTAAATATTAAAAAGAATTATGTTTAATTAATCTGAAACTAATCACTCTCTATTACATTAGTTTTATTAATATGAGTTACTTGTTTATTCATAGATCTATTACTCTTTTATATGAATTAAATAATATGATATATTGTTTCCATTTTATTCATTGATCAACATATAAAATACATTGATATTATTTTTCATTTCACCAAAAAAAGATCAAAAGGGGCTCAATTGTTATTGTGTATCTTAATATCGAAGATCAATTTACTAACATATTCATAAAGTCACTCATATAATTATATATTATTTATTTATTTTTTATTTTTTTTTTGTATACTTTTTTATTTGTACACATATTATAGTCTTGGATTTCACTTTTAGAAGGGATGCATTTCATAGCCTATATACACTGTCATGCTGTACTATTAGAATAATTAGAAATAATACAATTCTTATTGCTCAAGAGGCACAGTTTCCTCTCCGAGTCTCAGTTGGGCCCATAAGCCAACCTCCTATATCTCAAGAGGCATAGTTTCTTCTCCTAGTCCTAGCAGTATTTGATAGCTAGTGGGCATCAAAGTCATAACCTCGCAAAGAAGTGCATTCAACATCTTGTCAATCAAACTACCAAAAGTATTGGTAGGTTCTTGTTTTTTACACTTAAATGGTATTTCATTTAACAGATTGACATTTATAGATGTATGATATACTTCTTTCTAGATGGGTCCGACCCAACTTTCAAGTATTATCATTCTAATATCATGTGCTCTTTTATTTTTTTTGACTCATGATTGATAGATTGATAATCAAATAGTATTTTTAACTAGTATTTTTTCTAGGGTGGGAGCATGATTATCTCCATTCACGTTCAGAGGTGTAGCTCTTGAGGATCGAACTCTCACCTCCAAGAAAGCACGAACTCAACATCTCCACCAACTGGATTACACATATTGTGGGGCTTTTAGATTCAAATAGTTATTACATACATTTTATTCCTTTTTTTCTACATTTCTTATTGGTACAAATGATGTTATTATAATCAATGATACAATTTTTAAAGTCATTGATATGAGTACATCATCTAGGATCCTCTTTTCTTATCTAAGATTGTATACATGACTAATTTCCTTATAATTTTGTATTTGTGAATTGTATTACAAAATGGTTCAACACTAATATCCTTTTTGCCTCCTTATAATATTTTGCAGAATCAGATAAATTTGCGAATGATTTTCTTGATTACATAGCCTTGACTCTTTTGTGTGTTTGCTTACATCTTGGTTATTTTCAATAGATGAACTATAAGAATATCAATTACTCATAACCACGTTAATTTTCTCAATTATATGCCTCATGCCAGTATGCATACCAAGAAAGGGCATATAAATCAATTCACTAATAAGTTTTCAATAAAACAAAAAGACCTTGTTGATGACTTAATCTTATTCTAATTGTTTTTACAAAAGAAACAACAAAATTGTATCCATAAGTTTCATTTTATATTTATCTCACATAGGATAACATCAAATCATGTTGTAAGTGATAGATATATTTCATTCCAATGAAACATGTGATTTGTACCATAGCTCTCTAGAAAATCTATGATCAGATGCACATGCATAATTACCACACAATTTTGTTGATTACAAAAATATTGTTTCACAAACTTATGAAGTTGATTACTCGGATATTTTTTTTTCTCTAATAACTAAGATGGTCACAGTCAAAATTATACCACCTTAGCAACTTGTTATTAGAAATGATAATCCTGGTCATCAGATCCAACTCAACTCGTCAAATAATTCAATACCAAACAAAATCAACCCATGATGATTTTATAAAATTATTATCTAGGCTAGTTGGATTGCCATCCCAAGCCATTTTTTGCCCAACCTAGACACACATATGGTTGGGCAAGCCAGCAAGATCCAAGTATTTTTAAAAAAAGATAAAAAATTAGCATCATCAAAACATATCCATATTAAATTATGATCATTCATATGAATTTTAGTTGCTACAAATGATGAGAATATTAGAAACAAAATAAAATACACAATGCAAATTGTAGTATGCATTTTTTTAGCTATGCTACAAAACACACATCAAGATAAAATGTCAACATAACCTCAATAAGAATTATGTTTCCTTGGAAAATTATCACCCAACCTAAGTAGACTAGATGACTAGTAAAAATGGCCTCCCAATAGAGTTGATTAGGATCGACCAATATGCTTGAATTCAAAAAAAAAAAAAATTAGTTTGACTAGCTAGATTATTTTGTCTCATAGTATCAAGTTTTTTCCCAACATAATTTTTATTTGGGTAAGACTAAGTTTGGTTGGGCCAAATTATGAAATAGGCAAGATTCAGAATGAGTCATTTGGTCGGCCCAATTTACCACCTATACTTCTTATGAATAATTATTTGATTAGTTAAATGTACATCAAATATTGTTTCCATGGACATATGGAAGAAAGTGTGCCTATAGAGCAAGCACTTAGTTTTCATAGACTGGTAATTATTAACTAATTTGGTCGGCCCAAATTACCATCATTGTTGAATTATTTTCCTATTTGTTTATTTTGATATTATTATGATGATGATGATGATTATTATTATTATTATTATTATTATTATTATTATTATTATTATTATTATTATTATTATTATTATTATTATTATTATTATTACTGTTGATGAATTAACAATTACATAACTAATGAAATTTATTTAGACATAATATCTCACAAGATTTCTTGTTAAACTTCAATATTTTCTTGAGATCGTCATTGTATACTATATAGAGAAATAGTATTTGAAATTATGTCTAAATTATTTCTATCCTAATAGAAATATTTTTGTTTGAAAAGTTTAGGCTTATAGGTTATCTACCAACAAAGATCTTTATTTTTAGATTAAGTCTTGATCATTTAGTTGATACAAATATATGTGTTGAATTTACTAAATATAAAAGAATTATAGAATAACTCAATTATATGATAGTTTTCAGACTAGATATATAATATATAATCTATGTAGTGAATTATTTCTCAGATTTTCTATTACGGATAGAAATAGATATCTTTTTGATATGGATATCTTTTTTTTCGTGTAACTTGATATATACAAAAAAAAAAAATCAAGATTTGATATTTACTTGTTAGTCCATGATAATAGTAGCATAATGGATTAGCTACTCAAATTATAGTTGGGCACATACTTGTGCATGTAGGGGATCTACTATTAATTTTTAAAATTTGTCTTATATTATTTTATCTCCTAAAAAAATACAAGATATTATTTCTAGATTTAGTACATTTGTAAAACATATAAGACTATGATGACAACAACCTGTGAGCTTTTTTGGTCATACTCTTATTTTGAGAGATTAAATTTCTTACTTTTCATTATACTAATTTTAATACATCATTAGACAACTCAGACACAACTTATAATTTAGCATTTCACTAGTGAATTAAACATATAAAGGCATGCTAAATTTTACCAATGAGGAAATGTTGTAGGGATTAATTTTTACTATTTAAGTTGTAATAATTAAATATTATTATGAGATTGGAGTATGTTATGTTAGGTATGCCTGAGATGGGTAGATTAATCTTGTTTGCTTTTTTCTTATTATTTTTTGAAGACATTAATATGGTAGACCAAGTACATGAGATAAAATCTCATGTTTTGTTAAAAAAAAATAAACTATTAAAAACAAGAACATTCCTTTTTTTCACAATATATTGTATATGAAAAATAATGTGCACAATATACATAAAGTGTTTTTTGGCATAAGTCATTTTTCATGCAACGAGTACATTTTTTGTAGGGTATGCAATTTCAGTAGGGTGTGCATTTCTATGTGTGTGTTTCTGTCTTTTTTTTTTTGGTTTTGAGTTCCAGAAGCTAAGACACAATAGTCTCTCTCTCTCTCTCTCTCTATATATATATATATATATCTCCTCCTCACACTAGTTTGAATATTGTAATTTATTTATATGATTATGTTTAAATTACAATGTGTATTCAATATGTGCATTGATATGTGATTTAATTTATGTGCATTATATATGCAAAATTCTTATATAATCACAACTTATATATAATTTTATGTGTGTAGTGTCAATGCTCTTGGTTTTTGTTTGTATTTGCATGCAAGATTGTATGCCATAAGGAATTAAATTTTAAATAACTTTGAAGATCTGAAAGCTATGAGATCTCCTCTTCGATCTAAAAATAGTGATGTCATCATGTTGTTGATTTCTAGCCATAAATTTAATGAACCGACCCTATCACCTAAAGAATAATGCTGATAAATATTCAGAGCATTCATCCCAAAATCTCAAGTTTACGTATTTGTACTAGATTTTTTATTTTTAGGGTTTTATATCTTAAAAAATATATTTTAGTCCAAAATATAATTTATGGGAATAGAGTGCTTTACGGACTTGTACGTTTGAAGAAATCTTTAGCATATATTATTTGATTTGACATTGTTGTTATGTAAACTTTATTATTACTAGATTGTATTTTTTAGAATTTTATATTGAAGTTTTTCTTTGTTTTGAGTAGATTTTATTTGTTTCTATTTAATTAATCAATTAATCATTCCCATTACTTTGTGGTTTTGAATAAACCACGATCCAAATGTTCTACCCAACATGTTATGTCTTCTATTATTATTATTATTATTATTATTATTATTATTATTATTATTATTATTATTACTTTGATTTGTACTTTAGCATAGGTAAAGAAGTATCCATAGTAAAGGTGATGTTCATATCAATTCTCACGTATCTTTATTTCATTGAGTTATGATGGTAATTAATATTGTCATTATTGTCTTTCTATTAACATTGCACCAGTGATAAAATAGTGCCTTATTACAACTGCCTAAACTATTAGACACTATTACCCGCCACTAAATAGTTCATTCGCTATATTTTCAAGAATTATATTGATAGTCGGTGTAGAAACTTTCTCTAAAGAGACATCATAGATTTAAGTTTTGGAGGAGAATTTTTGAATTTTTTGTATCCATGTAATAGATTTCTCAATTTCCAAATGTACTCAAATGGATGCTAGGAATATTTGGTTATAGTTGAGATTATTGTAGATGTGCAAGATATATTTTTTAATTGATGTGCCTTTTCTATTCATTTGGTTCATATCGGGTCAAGTAAGTTCTACTCGAATGCATAGCATTGAATACTTATGATTTGTTACTTTATTCAATCTTCATTAATATTTAATTTACATACCTAGTATTACTCTAGTGCTAGTTTGGGGGCAATTTTTCTGGCATTTTGTTTTAAATATTTTTTTACCAAACAAAATTATACTTTAATTCTTTAAATTTGTTCAACTGTTTGTCAATTTTTTCAAAAAAATTTAGTTGTATTTTTGTTAGGAAGAAATAAAATATAAATAATATTTTATAAACATTATTAAGAAAATGATATCATTATATAATTATATGTAAGAAAAAAATAAACATAAAACTACAATTTTATTAATGATTATCTCACTAAAAACTTTATTAAGAAAAAATCTTTGTGATAAAATCTTAGTAAGGATAAAGAGTATAATTTTAACTTAATGTAGCAGCCTTCTTATAGTTGATTATCATTCACCTAACATCAATACTTTTCTTTTATCTAGAATTGGAATTGGTCACCAGAGCATGAGCTATGGTAGGATGCAGTTTTGACTTTGGAACTAGAAAAAGATAAGAGAAGTTTAGGTGTATTAATTCTAAATATATCAATATATCATGATAAAAATAAAAAAATATAAAAAATACATGCAAAACTATGACGAATAATAATGAATATGAAAAAATAAATTATAAATAACATAATAATTAAAATAATAAAGAAAATATATCACTCATTATCAAATACATATAAATAAAATGCATAAATATTATTCTTTTGATTAATTACAAAATTCATTGAGGTTGTATCTTTCCCAACACTTCATGTATCTAACATATTAAAAATCTATTTTTTTTTATCAATGCCCTATCTGATATTCTATCATACTTTTAGTAATAGTCACCTCCTTCTTGGTATTTCAGACAATGTCGCATGAAGACTAGGATCATTTATTTTCACTTATACCATCTAATTGTCTCTATCATAACACGAAAGCTAAGATAGGACATTGTATTTAAGAAAATCAGGATATATAATGATCTATTGATCAATGTGTATGTTCTATTACGTGCTTATTTTGTTTACATGTATCATCAACACCTTTGGATTAGGTGTTAAAAAAATGATATGCTAGACATTTCTATTTTGTCTCTTTGTGGATGACATCAGGCTGCTATTAATTTGTTATTTATTATTTAATTTGATTTTTAAACAGTACTTTTATTATTTGTTTCATTATCAAATATTTTATCATTGTATCCAAGTTAATTTGCATTTAAATATTTTATCTACTAGTGTATTCTATTTTTTCATCTTTTTGTATTCATATACATAATTGGATATAATCACGTCAACACTGTTATAACAAGTCGCATTAAAATTGTCAAGATGAAAAGTTGGAAAGCAATTAGTAATAGAATCTATGACCAAATGGAAATTTCACATTTTAGGATTTTTGTGAGCTTGTGAGATGTTCACAAGCTTGGAATAATGAACATTGTATGATTGACTTTGGGGCTTGGTAACAATAGGAATAAGGTTCAATCATTAATGCAATCATCTATTTCTCAACATATGTAAACTATTTTAAATATTTTCTAATGTTTCTAAATTATCTAACGAGATGTGTGTGTGCGTGTGTGAGTCCCTTGGTAAGTTTTTCATAAAAAATACATAAAATAAAATTTTATGTATATCCATCCAAAAAAAATAACAATAATATATTTTATAAAAGCATGACTCATTTAATGATGAAAGATCATCTTTCCAAAATTGAGTTTTAAGATGACAATTTTTCCAAATGACCCTAAAATCAATTAACATTATTCATGCTATTCGATAAACTTTCCTTAAACAATATTGAAGTTGTTTATAGAGAAGCATTTTAATTTAATTGATAGTAAATGTGTGTGTATTATTCAAAAGAATATTTGGAATGATAACCTCAAATAATCCAGTATTTATATAAATAACAAAGTCGGTAATTTTTTGATGAATGATATTTTTTGGAAATCTTACTCAACTTAATGGCAATAATCAAGTTCTTTATAATGAAACTTGACTATTATTAAGTTTATAACATCAAAGTTATTTTTGCAAAAAAAAAAACATGGATATTTTTTATAAAAAGTGACACTCATTTCAGGATGAATATTCATTTTTAAACTTAATTATAGTCTCGAAGCAACACCAAAACAATAGATAATGTATATCAAGGCACAAAAAAAGGAGTGCATTGAATATGCATATATTCGATTGTGGTCCAAAAGATAACCCAACTAACAAGCCAACAATTAGATGAATATGCATTATGAATTAGATTAAAATTTGAAAATCATAGTTTTAATATGCTTAAGACACACTATATAATGAGAGCCTAGGGTGAGGCTTGCTCATGGAACATTGTATATGCCATTATATATTTTTTTAATATAAATATATGTAACAATTTCTTATAATCCTTGAACACGTATATAATATAAATGTAAATAGAATGAATCTCATATATTATCATTTCATACATGTCAATAAACAATGATGAAAAAATTACTCTCTATAATTAGCAACTCTCTTGAATATTGTTGTCGCCCTCATATGAAGGATCATTGTCATTGTCAATAACATTCTTCAAGAAAAGAATGCAAGGCACTAGAACTACAAGTGATATCCCTCCACTTTGATAGCTTTGACTGCCACCTTAGGTAAATATATTTTGATATACTACATGTATGATTCAACATGCTTATTGTAAATTTTTACAAATATGAAGCTAAAAGAAATTTCACATTTTAGGAATTTTTCGAGCTTGTGAGATGTTCACAAGCTTGGAATAATGAAACTTGCATGATTGACTTTGGGGCTTGGTAATAATAGGAATAAGCTTCAATCATTAATGCAATCATCTATTTCTCAACATATTCAAACTATTTTAAATATTTCCTAATGTTTCTAGATTATCTAACAAGATGAGTTGTGTGTGTGTGTGTGTGTGCATGTGTGTGTGTGTGCACGCATGTGCGCGCGTGTACCTTGGTGAGTTTTTCAGGAAAAAAAAAACATAAAATAAAATTTTATGTATACCCATCCAAAATCTCTCCTTTTATCTGGCCCACTTTTTATTTTTATTGCTCGACACAAAAAAAACACAAACATCTTTATTATTTTTCTCGACTTTTCTTTCTTCCTTTCACTTTTTTTTTTTGGAATACAATATTGTTTTAAAGAAATAGAGAATGAAAGAATGAGTTGAGATAAGAATGTTATTTTATAGATGTAAAATTGAGTGAAACACACTTTAAAAATGATATATCAAAAGTTTCAAAAGATTTTAAAAACATGTATCTCATATAATATAGCCAATATATTTGATATGTGGTAACTTCTCGTTATTTTTCTAGAATATATTACATTTATGATATCATGAGTATTAAAAGTTTGAAATTTCATAAGGAGCAATAGCTTAATTTTAAAAATAGTAAAGCTGAAAGCTAGATTGTTTTTTAGAAAACAAAGATCCATTCAAGAGAGAAAAAGAAAAAAAAACTAGTGTTTATTGAGAATGAGCAAAAGCTTATCAATTCACTCGCTAAAACTTTGCTTATATAGGTACTCTATAGAATGGCTTAGAAAGATAAAAAAACTTCTACCCTTAGAGATAAATAGAAAATACAAAAAGAAAAATTATTATAAAAAATAATATAAAAGAAGTGATACTGAAGATAAAAGCTAAACTACTTATTACAAAACAAAGAACCATTCAAGAAAGAAGAAAAAATTATGGTCTATTGATAATGAGCAAAATCTTACAAATTCACTCCTTATAATATGATAATCAATTTCAACATATTTAGTTCATTCATGAAAGACTGAGTTGTGAGCAACATAAATCACATTCTTATTATCTTAATAAATAGGAGTGGATGAGAGAGAGAAAGATAAAAAAAGATGGAAAGTTATGTTTGTCAGTAACAAATGTTGCCAGACAATCTCAGTGGTAATAGATCTCATGAAACAACATTAAATCTTAATGGAAGCCCAAAAAAATTATCTATTTCTTGCTCTTCTAGAAATTACATAATAACCTAAAATAATACAAAATCTAATAGTATACTTATGGTTGATATCATCACGACCCCCAACTAGCATTATAATACATACACAATTCTAATAATGGTGTAACCCAAAGTAGGTTCTATCAAAAGTACACCATCAGAACAACACAAACAAACATTAAGCTCAAAAGGAGTATCAACTATTTGAGTATCAGTGAGCCAAGCCCTCTCAAAAATAATTTCTATGTATTTGGACTAAGATAGAAGATATCCTTGTAATGAGAATGTAACTTTAAAACCCAAAGAGTAGCATAGCATACCCAAATCCTTCATAGAAAAAACCTATATTATTCTAACTTCAACAATGAGATTCCATCAACATCATTTACTAGTAATAATCATGTTATCAACATAAAAAAGTAAATGGCTAGACTAGAAGAGCTACATATCAAAGAGAGAGAGAGAGAGAGAGAGAGAGAGAGAGAAATATTGGTTTATTTGACAAAAATAAAGAGAGGTAATAAAAGTAGAAAATTTCTCAAACCAAATCTAACAAGTCATATTTACTTCTATATGAAGATCACTATTCATTAACAAATAAAAGCAATTGTAATGAGAGTATGAATAGTAGTCATTTTAGTAACAAGATCAAAGGTCTCCACATAGTTCATGCCATATTGATGAGCAAATCACTTGGTGACCAACCGAGATTTGTACCATTCAACTAACCTATCATATTTGGTCTTCATTTTATTGACCTCGAAAGAACCAATCATACTTAGAGGTGTCAACCGGGCCGGGCCGTCCCGGATCTGCATGAGGCACAACATGATTCATCCGTGCTTGGGCCAGTACGGCACGGGAATTTGTCGTGCCCGTGCCCGTGCCGTGCCGAGGCCAACCGGGCCTCAGTGTCGTGCCTGGTCCGGCACGGTACCTCAGCACGAGCTGAGTTACCCCAATTTTTTTAATTAGGGTTTCGGCATTGCGGCGGCATGATGGCACGTGTCGAAACCCTAATTTTTTTTTAAATTAGGGGTTCGGCCGCATTGTGGCACGACGGTGCGGGCCGAATCCCTAATTTTTTTTTATTAGGGGTTCGGCCCGACTGGGCCGAACCAGACGGATTCATGCCGTGGGCCCATGTCGGGCTGACCACCACAGAACCATGCCTGGCCATGCACGGCACGGTACAGTAATCGTGTCGTGCCTGGCCCGACACGAAAGCATGGTCAGGCCGGCTAAAAACCACCCGGCCCGACACGTTTCGTTTGACACCTCTAATCATACTCCTAAGGGCAGTGGTAATAAATTTCAAGTCTTTGTCTTGTGCAAAGCATCTGGTTCCTTAGTCATAATATGTTGTCAAAGAGAGTCTACTATAAGATAACAATATTGTCATTAACATAATTGTCATAACTATTAGAGATTAACTTTTAGTTGATATTTTTCATATTAGGTATAATGTATCACATAATTTATCTAATAATGCAAGTAGGAATAAAAATTATTTTCTCATACTTGAAAATATAAAAAATTCACTAAAATACTTTAAGATACCTAGTAGACAACATGAGTTCTAGACTCTGTTTGTTAGTATGCTTAAAAGAAATTAAAAAGATTACAAATATCATTGGAATTATACCTACCTGATATTAGAGTTGAATTGGCTACCAATATGTGATATTCAATTATATCAATAGTAAGAGGGAAAATTTATTATTGATTATTTAGACTAGGAGATTGAATTTTATTTTTGAATTTGCTAAATATTTTTTATGATATGATGAACTTAAATTTATCTATATATACTCTCACTATTTACATTATGCATAGATACATATATAATATTAGTAGTATATTTAGCATGTATAGAGGACACTCTAATTTTAGTATCATGATTATTGAAATAAAAACTAAATATTTAAAATACTGGTGCTCTATTATATCTCTTTATTGTTTTGCAATATGTATGGATCATAGGGTTAATGGGAAAAGGGTAGAAAACATATTAAAATGTATATCCACCTACAACTAATCAAAAGAACATGGACGTCGTATTAAAAAATAAATTTTTTTATTCAATTAGCAAGGGAAAAATGATAGAGTAGTCTATTATTGTAACTTTGTTATGATACCTATTTTTTTTTGGATTAAACAATATCCCAAAAGCTTATTTGGTGAAAGACTCTTATCCAACATAATTTCATAAATATATGAGTCATACAAGTAGTATAATAGACTTTCTTTCAAATATTAATTCTATAAGGGTTATGTAGGTGATTCGATCAAATAATAATTAGTTAACCGCTATTGTAGCTAGAAAAATAAAACTAGGTTTTTGGTATAACTCTTAGATTCTAAAGTTGGTCTATTTTATTAAGTATAATGGTATGTCTTAATTATTTGATTTTTATTATGTTTGGTTATATAACAAATATTAGATTATTATAAGAATGCCCAAGTGTCCAACTAGCAAACAAGGTGGTTATCCTATTGGGCCTTCCCCAATGATAGTCCCCTCGTAGCTTTCTCTTTGATACTTTACTACTAAAATAATAAATCATCTCTACCCAAGGATCATTCATAAGTTTATGCCTTTTAGACAATTTATCAATTATCCTTAATGGTTGATTCATATGTGAATTTTTATTCTTCGCCCTAATATATCATAACAATATGAATTGATATGTTATTAGAAATATTTATACTTTCAACTTCATAAGTAGCATAATCATAATAATTAAAATATATCTTCTCTCAAATCTCATTGGTAGGTGTTATATAATAGAAATTAGCTTACATGGTTGTCACCTACATGTCACATCTTCTCATGCATATCTCATGGCTTACTTATCACCGTCCATCATAATTACATGTGACTCGTACACTAAAGGAAATCATTGTAAAAAATATTATATAAAAGCCTCATATCAATTGAGGGTTATTTCATCAAAGATATAATGTGGATTAGACTATAAAAGCATTTATGCTTTCGACATTGTAAGTATCATACTCACAATGATTAAACTTATTTCAACTTTGAGTTTTTGACGTATAAGTTTATATCATGCATCATGATCGACAAAGTTATTACTTCCTCCCTACCATTACATATGAGTATACCTTATGGCTTACACATCACCATTCACCATAATAATATGAATAAACCTACAAACAGTAAAATCCTAATTTTAGTTCTAAATAATGCAATGTCTATCAATAATCAAACAAAATACAAACCAAACAAAGAATTTATCACTTATATATCTATCTCACATAAGAAAATACAAATACATCAATCCTATACCATGATATAACCTAACACATTAGGGAGGAATTCACATAAAATACTTCAAAATAAATTTCGATTATTTTAGGTTCATAATGATAGTCCTCGAGAGAATCTAGGGTTCAAATCCCTAAACCTACAATTCTTGTTTTAGTGTGTCTCAAATCTACCACTAAATGGGGGTTAGAATTCTTGCCCCCCTTTAGGATTTAAGTTGTGTCTTACCTATTGGGGTTAAAGGCAGAATATCCAATCTAATTGGAACATAAACACAGTGGAATTTATAATTTTTATCTCCTAAACCACCAAAGATCACATCCGTTTCATAAAAACATGAAGGGTAAATGAAACTTACCTTATGTAGATCTATTCATCAAGCCTTCAAAATGTGCATCTTGGTTTATTCAAATTTTCAAAGGTACTGCCTTTATAAAAAAAAGACCACCCTCTACAAGTATCCACACACGAACAAATAATGAACGATCTTGTTGAATGCTAGTTTAGTTTCATCTTCTCAAAATGAAAAAGTTTCTTTCTATTTTATAAAAGATGACTACTTGCATCAAATATGTCTAACATATATATATACAAGTCTGCTAGGGTTAGTTATAAATGAATGTAAATATATATTTAAAACTCTTTTAAATAATAACAACTTAAATTCAAATCCTTAAAACCTCCTTTTAAATGAATTTATTCATTAAAACTCATGTTTAATGTAACAAATTTATTATTTATTTAAATCACGAATTTAAGCTTTCTAAAAATAAAATTTGAATTTAAATAATAACTAATTATTATTCATGATTTAAATATATATCATCAATTTAAATTACTATAAAGAGTGAAAACAATAACCATTATTATTCATTCTTAATGTGCGATCCTATCGGTTCAATTAATATTGGTAGTAGGCCTAAATCACATTTTGATCCTACAAGTCATAAGTGACCTCTAGCAAGATATTATGACTACTCAAGTTAAATGAAAAGCTCATGATCCGAGACAACCTTAATATAGCTATCGACATATAATCCTTTTGTCTCATGATATCTTGATAGAATATAAGGCATGGACAAAGTCATCCTTATATCATTCTATCTTTTATTACTCGAAATCCAATTAGACTGACTAAAAAATTGATATTGATCTCTATCAATTCATTTGAGCACTGTCATGCATTTCTCAGTCTCAATTATTAAGGGGACTCAAAGATATATTTCTTATAATAAGAGGGAAAAATTTCATTTTAATCGTTCATATCTCACTACATAATTCTTATCATGTTCAAGTATAACCTTTATAATCATCTGATTAAAGATAACATTTGGTTATATCAAAACACAATATTCCTTATGTTGAGAACTATAGCGATCTTAGGTCAAATAATTTAATAACATAACTATTAGAGATTTACTTATGACTTTGATTCATGTAATAATCTCAAGACATGTATGTCCAATATTTGTTCTTAATAAATAGATATAAATTTAATTATATCTCATACACATATTCATCTCATGAATATCAATCAAACTTTATACTAATCTTAATTAATTTTTATTCCCATAACAATAACTGATTATGGATATTTAGAATAATTAAAGTATTATTTAAGGATATTATATATAATAAACATGCAAATCATAATAATAAATAATTCTTACAAATAGTCAAAATATCATGTTCATACGATAGGCCTAGAGCACTATTACTAACATTAACCCCTCTCCACCATGCTCATTGCTCATGGATCCCTTCTATTTTTGTTGGCTTCATGATCTCTCTATGGTAGTCTTCTTGATTTTTTTGATTTCTTTCTATATCTCATATTAGGTTAGGTCTCACTTTTATACTCGTAAGTATGAGTGTGTTTTGAAGTGGGAAGTTGTAGTACTGGGAAATGACCATGGATTTAGCCATGCTTCTCTATAACATAAAGTTGCAATGCTATAAATAGCCATATATTTTGTCTCTTTCTTTTATAAGATTGTCATAATTCCATAAATGAATGTGACTTGAATATTTGCTCCTTATAACATTAAGTTATGACACTGAGAATTATTGTAGCTCATGTATTTCTTCTCAGTAACATGAAGTCATGACAATAGAATGCCAATGACTTATGCATTTATCCTTTATAACACAAAGTCATAGTATTGTGAATGATTGAAATTTATGCATTTTTTCTTTGTACCATGAAGTCATGACACTAGACATGGTTGTGACTCATGCATTCCTACTTTATAAGATGAAGTCAAGGTATTTGGAATGATCACACATCATGCAATTTTTCTCGAACCTAAACTCATGACACTAGGAATAACTATGGCTTTCGCCTTTTCTCTATAACACTTTTTAGCCAAAAGTCACAATATAGAAGAATTACCATAGCTTTTGCCCAAGTATTTGTGGCTATAGAAAGAGAAAGTCGTGGTGTTGGAGAATGTAATGGCTTTTAGCACCAATGAGGTATTTAGCTATTTTGATGTAAAATTGAAATAGTCATGAAAGTGTTGTAACATAGTCATTAAAGTGTTACCAAGCTAGTGTAGCTATGAGTTTTAGCTAAGAAAATGTTGCATAGTAAAGAAAATTTTATGGCCAGAAAGAATATGTTGCATAATGAAATATCTATGTTAATGTGGTAGTAGAGCATAACATATGAAGATTATCATGACTAATTGTGTAGGGTTTTAGCTAAGAATAGAAGCTGAAACTACTTTATATGCTTTTGAAGATGTAACTAAGTCATAATATAAGAAATACTATGATTTTACATAACTTTTTGCTCTCCTATTCAATAATTGCACCAAGTATTATATTTCATGTAAAAGCTACTCAAATTCATTATAATTCATCATAATTCATTAAAACTATAATTTCATAAAATTATTTTATTCACAACCTTTTTTCAGGCAAATATATAAATAATAATCTCCAAACCAACTAGTAATATTTAGTATTCGACATACCAAACAAACTACCACACTAAAGCCATTTCTTATCCTTGAGCAATTAATCCCTCCTTTTAAAAACAAAATTAAACCTTCCATCCATATAACATAAGTATTTGCTATGAATATGTTTGATTATAATAGTATATCTAGATAATAAAACTTTTTCATTGATATGTAAAAGAGTCATAAAATGGTTTAAGTTTCATGATTAAATTTGTGAATTTTTAAAATTTACATAATGATCTGTATGAATAAATTTATAATCTTTTATTTCATTATATCATTCATGAAAAAAAAAATTATTAGGCATCCTCACAAACAATGCTAGATTTAACATCTATAGCTAGACTATCAATGAGTTGTTACTTTCATCGGTACTCTTAGCAATCTAGACTAGCTTTTAGTATGATCTTTCACTTCCTCCTTTCTTCTAAAATTATCTTTCAGCATTGAATCATATTCTAGGCTTTTTTCTTTGGGCCTTCCTTCTATGATTCTTTCTTCCCTGAATGTTGTGACTTTTTGGATTGTCATGGCTTTTGATTGGGCAATATCTTGAGCCATTTCTTCCTAGATTACCATAGTCATGACACTATGAGTTCTTGCATCTTCTTTATTTAGCTTTTGTATCTACAAAGTTACGGTACTAGTAAAAACCATGACTTTCATCACCAGCTTTGCTTATTTATTTCCTTCATTCAAATCCTCTAAAATATTTATTTCAACTATATATATATATATATATATATATGTCTTTCTCTATCATTTCATCTATACTAATTGAGATTCTGCCTCTTTTGTCACTATTGGTGTAGTGTAACTCAAAATTCTTCACATCATTTTCTTCATGCAACTATAATGAGAATTTATGTATTTCAATTTTTTCCTACCTCTCCAGATTACACTTCTTTGGAGTCTTCCGAAGTCACAACTTTGATATATGGCATGACTTCATAATAGTCATTATCATTAATATCTAAATCATCACTTCCCTAACTCAAAGTTTTATTTTCTACATCATTTTTCTCATCTTCATTGGGCTAGTAGTAGAGGTGTCAAATGGGTCGTGTTGTACTGGAATGACCCATTTTAAGGCACAATCATGCCATTGTGCCACCATGTCATGTCGTACATGGCATGGTTAAATTTCTATTTCATGCTAGGCACAACCCGGTGGCATGGTCCACCAGCCCAGCACGACACAATGGTAGGGCTAATTGCAATATTGTGCCTAAGCATGCCCTGTTACCCATTGTGTGATGGGTGGCTGGCTTACAGGCTGACCAATTACAGTTGACCATGTGGCCAATTGTTTTAACAAAATTGGACTGCCCCATGTTGTTCGAGTGGTTGTGCTGATGGGCTAGGCACACGGGTCGCGTCTAGCCCGACATGAGGCATGACTCATGCTAGCCCAGCATGACATGACATATTTCATGGGGCAACCCGGTCGAGCCCAAGGTACAATTTTAGACCATGCCATTTCGGGCCATGTACTACTAAACTGGGTTGGGCCGTGGGTAGTGCTCAAGCTGCCTAACCCATTTGATACATCTAACTAGTAGTCTTCTATAAAATCTTTCCATCTAAGTCTACATTTTGTTGCATTGCTATATAGAGGAAGTTATCTTTCCTCCAATAATCTTTTGCATCATCTTCTAGACTTTGTAAGTATTTATAAATGTTGAATTTTACTTCCTCTTCACATACTCGAAAAATGAACTATTCATGTGTGACATCAATAAGGGCATATGCATTAGCTAAAATGACTATCCTAATATCAATGAAGCATGTTGATCTTCTTCATATCCAACATGACAAAGGCCGTAGAAAAAATAAATACACTAACTTTAATGAATATATCTTCAATAATATCATTTGGGTGTTTGGTTGATCGATCGACTATTCGAAATGAGAGAGAAATTGGAATGATCTTATTGAGATTCAATATTTATAATATTGACAAATGCATCAAGTTGAGAGTTGATCTCAAATCACATTTCACCTTCCAAAAACATGGTATCATAAAAAATTTTTTAATCTTTCGACTATTTCATGAGTTTGCATTGAATAATCATGCTACATTTCTTAGTTATATTCACAATTTTATATATCTCTAATTTTCTATTACTACTCATGATATCTTTCATGAATTTTGTATAGTTTGGTATTAGAGATAATATTTCAGCAAATTGGATATTCACTTCCAACTTTTGGACAATTTTGAAAAACTTCTCAAACAATTCATCCAATTTATTCTATTTAAATATAGAAGTAAAAAAGAATTTAGAGGAAAATTATATATAACATCTTCAAACAAATAAATTTCTTTGTTGAGTTTTTTTTCATAATTGACCCAACCCAATGTCACATTAATGGTGCATATCATCATATAGTTTGGCCCATTATAGAATATTTAGGCTTGGGACCATAACTTAAAACCATATTGAGGATATCTTTTTTAAAACTCCTCAAAGTTGCCTTAAACATAATACAAGGTTTCTAGCTTTTCATGACATAATTAGCTCATCTCACTCTGCGACTATGAGGTGATTTGAGGTAGAAAAAATATTATGAGAAAAGATTGTACAAGTTCATTTTGATTCTCTATCAAATCTTGAGATAAACATTGAAACCAACTCACTACCTTGTATTTAAAAAAGGTGAATAGATGTAACCTAATGGCATCTAGGTTAATCTCATTCATTTTAATTGTGTCGCACGACTATAAAAATATTATGATATGCCCATTCAGATCTTTTGATGTCCTCTCATTATTCTGATATTGTTGAACTATCCCTATCAGACTTGGTATCAACTCAAAATAATTAGCTTTAACTAGTTACACCCAAATCATAGAGTAACTTTCATCATAGTTAGTTTTCAATAGTCTTCCAAGGCATGATGATGGTTGGGCTATCCTATTGGACAGACTACCCTTCACCACCATGTTATGTCTTATGTTATTTCTTAGCTTTTTATCTCAAAATTATAATTCTGATTATTTTAATCTTTAGGTCCAAAAATGATAGTTCAGTCCTAGAGTTTATATTCATAGGAGTTTTGGCTAAAAAATAAACAAATTTACCAAACAATACAAAAAAGGAACATAAGACAAAATTATCCAAACTACTAAAAACAAAATTATCATTTTTAATGGATTGTTATGTCAACTAAAGTTGACTAACTAAACTAAATAATCCTCGGTAGTGATATCATTTACTATTTACAACTTTGTTATAATGTCCAGATTTAAAAATTAAATAATGTTCCAAAAGCTCATTGGCCAAGGTCTCTCATCCAATATAGTTATACAATTATACAAGTAGTAAAATAAATAGTCATCTAGATATTTTTTCTATAAGGATTATGTATGTAGTTCAATCAAGTTTCACTAATAGTTAGTCAACTACTATTCTAGTTAGAAAAATAAAATTGTACTAGATGCCAGGATTTGTACATTTTATTATGCATAATGATATGTCTAAATTGCCTAATTTATATTATACCTAGTTACATAATGAATATTGGATTATTTTAAGCATACTTTAGTGTCCTTCTGAAATACAAGGTGGTTATTAGCTATTGGATCCTCCTCAATGATCGTCTCCTCATAACTATCTTATTGATACTTTACTACTAAAACAACATATCATTCTTGCTAAATGATCATTCACAAGTACATACCTTTTTGGCAACTCATCAACTATCTTTAATTGTTACTTCAATGTGTATTCTTATTCTCTAATGTCATTTACCATAAAGAAATGAACTGGTGTAGTAATAAAAAACTTTTTACTTTTAGTTTCATAAGTACTATACTCATAACAATTATCATATACCTTCTCTTCAATTTCACCAGTAGCAATCAATTAATAGAAAGTAGCTTGCAAGGTTGTCATTACCTTATGAGTCACCTCCTCTCATGTCTATCTCATGGCTCACCTATCACTATCTATCATGATAATATGTGACTCTCACATTAAAGATTTAACCTTTAGGAAAATATTCTATAAAACTCTCGTATTAATTGAGGGTCATTTCATCTAAGATACACATATTGGATTGACTTATAAAAGTATTCATGCTTTTTGATTCTTATGTGTCATACTCACAATGATTAAACTTACATCAACTTTAAGTTTTGACTAGAGGTGTCAAATGGGTCATAGCATGCTAGCATGTCCCATTTTTTCTCAGCACGATTATGTCATCATGCCATACCATGCACGACATAGTTAAAATCACATGCCATGTAAGGCTAAGCATGGCGCGTGGTCAACCAGCATAGCACAATATAGTGGGCATGACAAAGTGCACGACCATGCTGACCATGTCGAACATAAAATAAAACTACCATGTGGCCAACCAATTATAATCGGCCATGTGGCTGATTTTTTTTTTAAATGGAGCACCCTGTGATGGGGTGGCCAAATTTAAAAAAAAATAAATAAAACCACCTAAGTGACCGCCTGACAGGGATCCCATCGGGCGATCACCCAAGCTAGTTTATCGTGTCATCAGGCTAGACTCATGGGTTGTGCCTAGCCTGGCATGAAGCACGGCTCTTGCCGGTCTAGCACGGCATGAACCATGCCAAGGGGTGGCCCGACCTGGCTTGAGGCACCATAATAATAATGATTATCACTTCCTTCCTATCATTTAACACCTTTAGATTTTACATATGATTTTATCTTGTGCATCATAATCAAAATAATTATCACTTCCTTCCTACTAGTATGTGTGAGTATACCTTATGACTTATCTGTAACCACTCAATATCAAGCACAATGATACACACAATCTTACTAATAATAAAATTATTATTTTAGTTCTAAATAATATCGTATTTATCAATAACCAAATTATAACCCAAACTAAATATAAATTTATCATTTATATATCCATCACACACCAAAATACACCAACCCTATATCTTAATTTAGCTTAATATTGAAAAAAAAATTTACATAAGAAAATTAAAAATACATCTTGGTGAATTTCATGTTCCTAATGATAGCTTTTAGGAGAATCTACCATTCAAAACCCTAAACTTATAATTATTATTTAGTATACCTCAGATATGTCCCTAAGTGGGGGTCAAAATTCATGAATTGCCCAACCCCCCTCCCAGGGCTTAAACTTGTGCCTTATTTCTCACCTTGCTTATGGATTCTTCCTAATTCATCTCAGCTTCTTGACTTCTCTATTATTTAATCAGGTCTAAGTATCACTTTTATACTCATATGTCTGAGTGCATTTTCAAGTGGGAAGTCATGATGTTTAAAAATAGCCATGAATTTAGCTTTGTCTCTCCATAACACAAAGTTATGACACTGTGGATAATCACAACTTTGGTCTCTTTCTTTTATTAGATTATCACAATACTAGAAATGGTCAATACTCATGTATTTTCTTTCTATAATACAAAGTCAATGTGTTGGGAATGACCTGACTCATGCAATTCTTCTTAGTAATATTAAGTCTTAGTACTTAGAATGGCAGTAGCTCATGTATTTCTTATCTATAACACTAAGTAATTATGTTGGGAATGTCCGCGACTCATTCATTTTGTTTCAATAACATGAAGTCACGGCATTGAGAATCATCACAACTCATACATTTTCTCTATGTGATATGAACTCATATGTAATTCATTTATCTTCTCTATGTAATTCAAGTCATGATATTAGGGATGACTATGGCATCAACTTTTTCTCTAGAACAAAAATTCATGGCTCTAAAAATAGGCATAATTCAAGTAAATACTTTATGTAACTCTCTATAGCCAAAAGTCATTGTGATAGAGAATGACTTAGCTTTTACCACTAATGGAGTTTTTGGCTACTACAACATAAAATTAATATCATAACCAATCATTTAAGTGTTATTGAGGTAGTGCAATTGTGACTCTATGAATGTTTTGTTACCTAAAAGAATATTTTGTATAGTAGAATGAGTGTGTCAACGAATTAGTGGAATCATACCATACAAAGATTTCCATGACTAATTTTGAAAAGTTTTAATTATGAATGGATATCAAAATTACTCTATATACTCTTTAAGGTGTAACTAAGTTATAACATGAGAAATACTACAACTTTACATGGCTTTTTGCTCCCTTCCTACTTAATAATTCCATCAACTATTATATTTTACATAAAAACTATCTAATTTCACAACTATTCATCATAATATATCAAAACCATAATTTCATGAATCATTCTATTTAAAGTCCCTTTTTCATATAAACATAATAAGAATAACAACTAAAATAACTTGTAATATTCAATATTTGGCACATTCAATATCTATTAAATAGGATCAAGCTATCTTAATACTTAGATATAAATTACTGCATCATTTTAGTACATGATAATAATGAAAATTTAGATATATTGGGTTGCTGGAAATCATATGAATCTACTCATTTCATGCTATCTATAATGACATATAATTTACTGACCCTTCTAGTATCTAGTATAACATTAGAATTTAATTTTTTTAGTGGTTGTGAATATTATTTTAGATAGGAGAACTAGACCATGACTAGATATCATAGAAGTACTTTCACACTTAAAGGAATTAGAATTCAAAGATAAATATTCCTAATAGATTGAATGATGACTCATGCGATAATATTGAGGACATTAATGCTAATGCTAGCTTTCGAATTATATGTCATGATCCTTTACTACTAATATAGACTAATTATGGATATTAGACTTAGTTACTATGCAGACTAATATACAATTCAATGTGTGTTTATTTTATTAATGTACTCAATTTGTTCTTTTAAATATTTTTAATTTATTGCTATTTTTCATACAATATTATGAGATTCGAAAATGAAGCACAAGTATATTTTTTATTGAGTTATGGTTTTATGGGTTTTATATATTTTATTTTATATTATAGTGCAATTTAATTTTGATATTGATATTTTTTTAAAAAAATTTGCTTAAAAGTTTAAACTTAAAAATAAAAGCTAGTGCCAATCAAAAATGACTGGTCTTATCACAACATAGTAGCATCGGGTCTGGCACTACTCTGAGCACTCCTTGTCTCTATAGTGCCACTACTAGTGGGATGTTGGTGCCTAGTGCCCATTAAAACACTAGGATAGGGCGGGGTTTGGCCCATGGCTTGTGAGCATTGTGCCCCAACACTCCCCAAATTGAAAGTGGGGTGGGTCCAGAATATAATTAGAAGAAAAAGACTATATAGAGAAGCTTTCTTGGACCATTGAGATCACTGATCAAATTAGGGATCTAATAAAGATATAACTAATGAGAAAGACTAAATGTAGAAGATAATAAGTCGTGGTACTCAAACCCAACCATGACTTTCATATTAAAATAGAAGTTTGGGCAATGTGAATAGTCATAGTATTTTCTCATTAGTTGAAACAAACCTTAATCCTATATAAAGCTCTTAACCCTAATTGTTGTGACACTTCTAATTCTTCTTATTCACTCTGGTAAAAAACTCTTGTAACCATAATTATCAAAGATCTGAGTAAATATGGATGATGAGACATTGATTTTAAAGTTAAGGAAGAAAAGTGAGAGGAGACTAAATTGAGTCATAAAGCCAAAGGTAAGTGAAAGAGGCAATTCACCATCAAGACTATTTCCAAAGTTACATTGACAAAATCAAATTTTCTTATAAAAAATATGGCAGAGATGGATGACTTCTATATTGGAAAAAAAAAGAGCTTTATATAAGAACATAAAGAGAAGTTAGGATCGATTATGTATGCACATGGAATAGAAGAATGGAACTATTGTTAGAGAGTTTTACTCTAATTTAGAAGACAAGCAAGATAAGAGATACTATGTATGATGAATTTGGGCATGCCTCAATAAGGAATTTATTAATAGAATATTTGGCTTTCAAATATCTAAATATGCAAATGAACTACAAAGAAATCACCAAGATATTGATGGGTGGGAGATGAGATTGGAGAATTTCATTAAAAAGTGCATGTGGACACTTAGCACATTGAGAAATGATGAAAGAGGGTAAGGTTTAGTTATATTGTTTTTACTATATTTTGCAACTGACTATCCATGTCTCTACCATGGAAGATAGAGTGATATTACTCTCACCCAATGAAAGGATTCCAAGATCCATATGGAAAAAATTTTTGAGCAATCCATTCTCAATTTTCAAGAGTGTGAATTCTTTGGCTAAATAATTTACCCATCTTTAATTTTTATGTCATGCCGCATCAAAGGAGTCCTGTTAAACAAAGTGAGAGATGAATGGTACCCATAGATGCCTATCATGACAATGATGAGTGTGAGAATGGGCTTGAAAAGACAGAAAAAGAAATTTTATTGAAGAGAAAGAAAGTAACAAGGGCTAGGCAAAAAGTATCACCCTTTTCCAAAGCTGATAGAGAAGAAATAAAAAGAAATAGAGAAAAACATGTTAACAAATTTCCATACATATTCAAGAACTATTTGACTAAGCAAGGAGTTGACTTGGAAGAAGCCCTTGATGTTCTAAAGTTGATAAAATTGAAACTAGGTATAGGGAAGTGCACTTGAAGACAAAGATAAATCAATGCATAGTTCCCTAACAACAAAATTAGAGAGAAGATACAACATGTAATAAGAGTCAATGAAAATAAAAGAAGAGGAAGACAAAACTAATGGAAGAGAAGATATGTATTCTAGGAGATGCATCTCAACAAGAAGGAACTCGTAACCACCTAATAAAAATTTGAAGATCATGTTATAAAGATCTTGGATAAGAAGATGAAATGATTAAAGACCAGAGTGATCCATTCTTCTTCACATTGATGTTGTATTACATTTCTTTTTTGTTATATTGATTCTTGTGATGTTTTGCAAAATAGAGGGAGATTCATTGCTTAAGGATGAGCAATAATTCTAATATATGAGTTTGTTTGACATTCCATGTACTAAACTTTTTGGGTGATTTGACATATATTTATTATAGTGATTATACTTGTTTGAATATTTATTGGAGAGATTTTACTAAATATATATTTTAAATAAATTTGATGAATATTAATAAAATAATAGCTATTTTAAGTGAAAGTGATAGAATTGGTGGAGTAAAAGTTTGTAGGAGGAAGAATCAATGAAAAGTCATGACATTTCTCATGACATGACTTAGACACATCTTCCAAACCTTACTGAGTAGTTATGGTATCTTTTTTTTGGCTCTATCTTTACAAAACTAGTCATTATAATCTTTATATGTCATGACTTTACTACCAAGTTATCACAATAATTTCACTGTTTAATAGAGTCTTTCTGATAATGATATTCTTTTGAGTCATTATTGCACTATCTTTAAAATATATAATGACCATTATATTATTTTTACATCACAATTGACAAGTACCTCATTAGTACAATTAGTCATGATAATTTCTAGTATTATAACTTATTCAACATAAAGCCAAAACATCAATTGTTCTGAGTCATGATATCATTTTCTATCATGATATTTTATTCTAGAGAACATATACTCTAGTCACAACTTTTCCAAAACTATTACTTTCTTCTCTGGAAAAAAATTCTTAATGTCTTGGCCATTCCCAGAGTTGTGTAGCTTTGTATGATCATAGAGTAAATACATTAGTCATGATCATACTCAATGACATGATAATTTACTTTAGAGAGAAAATATTAGTCATAGTCATTCCCAATGCTGTAACATTGTGTTCCAAAGAAAAAAGATCAAATCATTGTCATTATTAGTACCATGACTTTGAGTTCTAAGAAGAATTTATCTTGATTATAGCATTTCCAATGCCGTGAGATCATTCTTTTGAGGGGAGTTACATGGAGTCATAGTATTCGTTGCTGCCATGAATTTGGTACTCCAAAGAAGATCCAATAAGATAAGAAAGTTACAACATCAAGCTAGCATCAATACTTTCGGCTTAAAGTATTCTATGGACCCTCAAAATATATTAGCAACACTTAGAAGATTTTCTGAAAAGAGAAGGAGAATTAGATCTCAAGCTAAGATCAACAATAAACCCTAGGCAGCATGATTATAACTCCCAATTAGGAGAAGAACCAAGGTGAATGCGAGCAATGTTTTATTGAGTTTAAGTTTTAAAACTTAAATCATCACCTCGACTTTTATTGGGAACCCTCAATTTTATGAGATGTCTCTCAAAATATTTTCTGTAGAATCTTCCCCTATATTAAACTAATTATAGATCTATGGTTAGTGTAATATACTTTTGTGCGATAAATACATAATTTTATAATGTTTACGTTTGTGTTAATATTGTTATTTGGATGTTGATGGATATGGGTGTTAATTAAAAATGAAATTTAGGGTTTTCAAAATATCATAGGTTTATATATGTCAGTCAAGGAAGATGATAATAGGTATCTCATGGAATACTCATGTAGTTTTATAAGAATTAAGTGATAGTCATTATAATCTTAACACATGAGATAAATCTATGTGTCAAGATATTAAGATAGGTTTAATCATTATAAGTATGATGCTTATGAAGATGAAAATATGAATGAACTTATGACTAATCCATTGTATATATTCTAGAAGAACTAACCTTGAATGATGTGTGAGTTAAGTAGAATGTAAGTTTCACCATAGTGTGAGAATAGTATGTTACATGTGATAGATGATTATAGGTAAGTCACATGACACATGCAAGGAGAAGTACTTCATATGATGGTGATAACCTTACGAGTCAATTCCTCTTGTATAATTTCTATATGTGTGTGATTCAATGAAGATATATGTTAATTATCATGAGTATAATACTAGGATACCAAAATGGCATACATTTATTACATCATCTTGCATATATAAAATATTATGGCTTGGTGAATAGAAGTGTATAGTCATTAAATCATCAAGAATAATTGATAAATTACCTAAAAGTAGATGCGTGAATGACCTATAAATGAAACAACATGTGGCTTCTGTGATAAAATACTAATGAGATAACTATGAGATGATCATCTTTGGTAGTGACAGTCCAAGGATGACAATCACCTTGTATGTAAGGAGGGCACTAAGGAATTTTTATATTAATTATCTTTCATTTGACAATCAAACATAATATTGACTAAAAACTAAAGAAGTAGCATTATGTACAAGACAATGAGCCAATACTAGATTCTAAGTATCCTTTTAATAAATCAAGTTTATCTACTCAACTTGAGTAGCTATGAGTTCATTATTAGTTGATCAAATTGTTGACACAATTTTTGTGAGATTGATATCTAGAAATATATCTATTTTACTACTTATACAATCTATATACATGAGGATTATGTTGGAAGAGAGACAATTATCCAATGGAATTTTGAGATCATGTCACTTAACAATAAGTTTTGACACTCTCACAAAGTCATAATAGTTGCTCAACAAATTACCTTATCTAGTTAAAGCCAACTCATTAATCAAAAAATCATATTTGTATAGTTTGAACATATTTGAACAAAATAGGCTTGGGGTTGCCCAATAATCATAATTTGATAAAACTTTTGTTCTTTCCATATTAATGGAAGACTCGGCTTTAAAAAATTTACATTTAATTAGTCTCATCATTTTCAAGCATGATTATATATATATATAATCATCATTTGAACATATGAAGGAATAATTTTCTAACTATATGATATGATTATTGACTTCGTACAATTAATTCCCTAAGCCATGAAGGAATTGACTAGGTTAAATCTTGGATATATATATTATTACAAACCTTTTGAAATGAAATAAATAATTATATTTAATGAATTTTGATATTCATGGTGCCTCCATCTTGTAATCAACTCATTTATATCTTTAACATATCCTAATCCTCTGTAATCTAATTTTATTATAAGATTATTGACTTTGTACAATTAATTCCATGAGCCTTGAAGGAATTGACTAGGTCAAATCCTAGACATGTATATTATTACAAACCTTTTGAAATGAAATACATTATTATATTTAATGAATTTTGATCTTAATGATACCTCCACCTTGAAATCAATTCCTTTATATCTTTAATATATCCTAATCCTATGTAATCTAATTATATTTCAAAAAACATACCTCAAGTTATATTTTGAGGAAAATTGAGATGAGAAGAGAATATAGATAGAGATTAATAGAGAGGCAAGGATGTGCATATTTTATAGACCTGTAGATATGCATCTTATGCAATAAGTAAATAATAAAAAACAGCATTCTGGATTCCAACTTCAAATAAAATTTCTTAGTTTCAATAGGTTGGTCAAATTAGAACAAAGCAAAATTGAATCGTGCGTTTCTAAATTTTAGAAATTATCTATTTGGAAAAATAAATTTTATGATTTGACTCCCATCCAAACATATTTTCTCACCTTTTATGATTTATATGATAAAAACCCATTATGATTAATTTTAAACCAAGACAATAAATTTTCAATCTCTAAAATCTGATTTCCAGCATTCCTTTTACCAGTATTGATTTTGGATGAATCCAAAGGTGGCTTTGATACCACTATTGGGATCTTATCTCAAACACTATAATCCCAAGGGCAATAGAAAGAATTTAAAAAATTTTGATCACACTAATCAATCAATTAATTAATCTCTCAATGAGATCATAAATGAACATTATATAAAAAGAAAACATTTATCTTTTATAGTGATGTCTCAATTGATATAGCTGCCCATAATATCTCAATCTAAGTACTCATCCAATAAGATCCACATGAAACCAAAGATTGAAACCTCCAAGGAATTGATCTCGGATACCAATTTTGCTAGTCATACTTGAATGTGAGAAAGAGAGATAGAATGGAGAAAAAAATGTATTCTCCTTCACACAAACTTGAGAAACCCTACTTACATACGACAAAATCATTGAGAAAAAGGAATAAGAAGAATACATTTTTCTTTTTTAAACCTTTCAAGTTCATGGGTAGAATCTTCTTCAAACTTTTTATCATATATAAGAAGTAAGAGACTAATCCTCCACATTCCATTTTAATTATCTAGATTCAATGAATCTTGACATAATTGTATGATTGAAAAAAAAATTGTCAACTTCAATTATTCTTTGTAAGGAGAGTGGGCTCCACATGTTTCTCACATTCTTTCTCCATATGAGAAGTAATCAAATCAAGTATAGGTTCAATGAACTATGACCCTGTTTGATTCTTACTTATCATATCACTCTTCTACACTTGATATCTTACCATATTAGAATATGGTGAGAATATACTAAAATGCCCCTATATTACTTATCATATCACTCTTCAATAGTTAGTCCATCCACTTCATTGGGTGGACTAACTATTGTGACTTTATTACTTTGCTAAAACTTGTTATTTGTTGCCCTATACTTAAAGCTCATTGGGTGATTAATTTTGTCCAATGAAAATCAACAAGTATATGAGCCATATACATAATAAAGTTGATACAAATCCATATATCAATTCCACATAGGTTATATGAGCAATTTGACTAATCAATAGTGGACCAACATCTACTTGAGTTGAGAAGATAAACTTTATTCTCAGATAGATATTTAGACTTTATGATTGATTTATTTCCTTGTGTATGATGAGTTTGTCTTTAATATTGAAAAAATATTATGCTTGATTATCAAATGAATGGTAGGATAATGTGGATTTTTCTATTTTCCATCTAGGCATATAAAATGATTATCAATTTTGGACTATCATTACCAAGGGTGATTCCCTTATAGTTGTACCTTAGGTATTTTGCCACTAAAATCATACGCACTATATTCTTGGGATATCTAAACTTTTATTCTTTTTAGGCAATATACAACTACCTTAGATAACTACTTCAAGTAGATATTTCTATTCTTCGACATTATTAGTCATAATAAATATATAATACTATGATAATAATTGTAATTAGCATTTAGCTTAGTATGTATCATACTTATATCAACCAACATACATCTTCCTAATGATTTCTCTTATGTAAATCATTTAATAAGAAATAATCATAGAGCTATCAGTATCTTATTAAGCACCTCTTTTTGTGTGTATCATGACTTTCTTATTATCATTCATCTTAGCCAACACATAGCTCTCATACTATGTTGAAACCCCCATGTTAGATATTTTGTTTAACTTTCACATCATCTAAAAGTCAATTTTTCTAGAATATGCATAATGAAAATAAATTTATTTGTGATTTTGGCTTTGTAAATATCATATTCTTATCAGTTAAACTTACATTATTTAGGGTGTCCATACATAAGTTCATCTCTTAATATAAGAATAGAAGGTTTGTCACTTCCTTCGTCTTCAATCTTATAAGTATATCCCAATATTTACCTATCATCATCCACCATAACTAAGATATATAAATCTATATAATGTGGAACCTTAAATCTTTATTCTAATTAACATCTATATCAATCAACATTCAAAATATATCAACTCCACAATTAAACATTATACATCCATAATCATCATACATTTATATATAAATTAACTCTAGATCCCTAAAGGCTTGATATTTGGAATGATTTCAAGTGAGGGTATTAAAGTATTATATTGTTAAATTGGGAGTTCCTAATGATAGTTTACATGAGGATCTATGTCTCAAATCTAATTTAAAATCTATCCTTGCTTGTGATAAACTTTAATTTATCCTTAATGGGGATTGGAATTCACACTCATTTAGGTTTGACATGTTTTGACCATGAAATCCATATTCTTAGCTTTCATATGAAAATATTTAAGCCCCCCTACTATATTATCGAACTCTCATCATGTTGTTGTGTGTATATTCAATTTGAGAGTTATGACTTTAAGTTAAGATCATGACTCTAGGTACTCTTTGAATATCTCCTAGAGCACAAAGTAATGATAGCAAAGAAATATTATGATTAAGATAATTCTTCTTTAGAACACAAAGTCATGGCATCAAGAATGAGTATGATTGTGAAAATTTTTCTTTGAATAAATAGTCACGGTAGAAAGGTTTATTATAACTAAAAATTATTTGGTATTGGATGATTTTGGCTCTATTATGAATATGTCAAGATAATGAAAAATGCTGCATCTTTTGCACCAATTTGACACTTAGTTGTTGTGACATAAAAATAATATAATGTCGAATTTATATTTTAGAACTAATGCAACAATGACTCCAAAATAATATCTTATCCATAAAGATTATATTACATAGTAAAATATTGTGACAATTAGGTAGTAGAGTTATAACATGTAAAGATTTTTGTTACTTGTTTATAAAGTTGTGGCCAAGAATGAATGTTGTGACTTATCAACATACATGTACTAGTATAAACAAGTTGTGACATTTGAAATGTTATTAATTTTCCTTGCTATTCTATCATTCATTTCAACTTTCTCCCAAATTTACCATTTATACCTAATTTAGATCCAATTTTACTATTATTTATCCAATTCCATAAAATCATAAATTAATGAAATTCTTATATTTAATATTCATATCTAGTACAACCACATTAAAATAATTACAAAAAATTGATACTTTGAATGTCAAACATTTTCCATGTCATCTCACACACATGTGGCTTACTTTTCATGGGCCTCAAAATCATTAGCAATCCTATGTTTTATAAAATCATGTTTTCATTATATTCAAAGCAAGTCCCTCAATTTAGATCAAATCCAAATTACTTTATTCCAACTTCAACTTTTTAAGTGTGTGACCCATTAGGGTTTTAGTTATATTGGCCATTTGGTTCACATTTAAATCAAGCAAGTCATGATCGATATCCATCAATACATCATGACCCTCAATTGCTTAGAGTGTCAATAGTCTAATTATACCCAACTCAGTTGAGAGCATGGATAAAGTATATCTCCTACCAAACTAACTTTTTCATATCTAGCCCAAGTGTTAATCATTCTTATCATGAACCCATTAGTCATCAATTATGCCATCAAAGATATTCTTCATAATATATTCATTTTTAGTTAGAGATTTCGGAGTAATGATCTCGATAAAAAGTCATGGGTATACCCTCCCTCTATTAGAAGTAAATCTTTTGTTGATTACTCAACTATCTTCAAATATTTCAAGCTATATTTAATCATCTTATGAGTAACTATTAAAGGGGAACAAGGAAAAAAATCAATGTAAATGATTGACATCCAAGATAACCATAAGTACCTTAAGTTTAAGATACTTGCATTATTGCTATGATGAGACTATCATCTATACTAGATAAATAATTTATATGATTTCCTCATATCAAGTCTCTGACATATTTGACAACTCTTAGAAAGTATCCAGTCATCTATTTTAATCATCATGATGATCGCAGTTCATGAAATCAACTATTTGATCAATTCAAAGAGTATAATATATTTTAGTCTATCCAGATCAATGATATCTAATCTAATTGATCCTATGACTAGGAGTAATTCAGATAACCATAATTATACATGATAGAAATCTCATTGCATGATAACATGATTTTCTTCATGCAATGTAATATATCATGGAATCATTAATTGATTTAAGGTCAATGATAAGTTATAGAAATAATAAATATCAAATAAATAAATAAGCATGCTTATTAATTAAAATAAGTTATACAATAAATACTAAAGGTGATGGCCTTTAGAATGCTACTCTAATAGATAGATCATACTTCTTGTATCAACATTTCTATATAAGCATTTGATTAATATGATTTAGATTATTAAGGAGAGAAAACAACATTTCTATAAGAGAATGAATTTAGCTTATTCACTTTGATTAATATGATTGAGATTATTAATATGATTGAGATTATAAGAGATTATTAAGGAGCATTTGATTAATTTGATTAATATGATTGAAAACAACGTTTCTATATACTCAATACTCCACTCTAAAACAATGTTTCTTTAAGAGAATGAATGAGCATTTGATTGAGATTGCTATACACTTTCAAAGGGATTTTGAAGAGAACATTTTTAACTATATATTTGATTAATATGATGTCTTCTTAGTTCTTATATTCAACTAAAGCATCATTTCAAATCATATATTATTAAGGAGAGAAAATTTTTAGTTTACCTCTTTAAGTATTTAAGTGTACATATTTTGTGCATGATCACTCTCTTGGATGTAAAGGGATAACACATTTAGCTCATTCACTTTGTTAGAAACTTGGTTCACAAAGACTCCTCCTTTTAAGACAAATTCATAATTAGTGATGACACAAAAGGTTAATAATCTAGTGTGATATTTATACTCACCAAGAAAGAACATTCCATTTTCATGAGGCAAATCTAGATTGAGATGACTTTACCTTTCATATCAAGTATTCGCCACTGCTAATTGAGATATTAATTGAACTATAGACAAAGTTACATAGTAATATTAGTGGTTAACATAGGGAGAAGTGGAAAGAGTAGAAATAGAGGGAGAGGCAAGAGAGCTCCCTCCAAGTTAAAAATAATATAATTTAACCATAATGTTAAAATATTAGCATAATACTTTTGAATAGTACATTATTTGAAAATACAATTCAACACAAGCTCACTTGATAATGTAATAATATATTAGACCCTTTATATACGTACCATACACCAAAATAAGATTGCTAACTGAAAGAATAGAAATTTGATTGAAATATTACATTAATTTCTATGCATAGAAGTGTTTCCAAGAGATTTTAGAGAGTTGTGATGTTAACTTGGATGCTTTCTTTTGTTCTCTCATGCAAAGTATCATTTTTGATCTTATTTCCAATAGTGAATATTTGTATATGAACTCTCTCTTAGTCATGAAAGAATAACTTTCAGAAGAACTCTTTCTTTAAGAATTCATCTTAGGTTGATGAGTCTGAGGATTCATTAGAACTATGCATGTTTTGAGTTTGATTGGAGCTCTCATGGGTACTCTAGTGGAATTGCTATATCATTTTTTAACATATTTTGAGATTGTTGTATCATATAATCAAAAGATTTCATCTCTTAGATATTGAGAATACATTTCATCTTTGGGACAATGAATAATAATAGAAGCGCCAATACAAGCTCCAATGAACATTTATTCCATATCACCCAACATAGGATGATGCTTATAATTCTGCTTTTCAGTGTTGTGGAGAAAGTGACCACATATTTCAAAAACATCATATCTACTTTTTTTGTTTTCTTTGTTTTTCTATTTACTTTAAGACAATCCTCAGTCAAAAAAGACAAAAAAAAAGTCTTGTTTGAAAATTGACACAAATCCTTAATCACCAACTTACTATTACTAATTATTCAAATTAGAATATGAAATGGCTTCAGAATTCAAACTGACACCTAACTTTTAGTATGGAGTGCAAATATGAAACTAAGGAAAATAGATATTTAAAATATGAATTGCATTGCTTGGAAGAATCATGTATCTAGTTGGATACTTTCCCAATACGAAAAATAGTTTTGCAAGCTCAATGTGTTACCTTAATCATTAGGAATGCAGTAATGGAACATTTTATCCTATAAAAAATGGTAGATCATATATTGGTTAAAAATTAAATAAATATTTTGGATTCTAAAAAAAATTCCAATAAATAATGGTGTCATCTATTATATCTTATCTCACAAGTTCATTAATTTTATATAATTTATATCAAATAATTTCACATTTGAACTTATTTAATAATGATTTAGAGTTACAATAAATAATAAAATACAACCACAAAGAAACTAAAATATTAGGTTGTAATATTTATTGATTGTCACATGATTAAAATATGAATGTAAACATAATATAATGATTATTATAAATTTTTAATAATGTTAAATATTGTTAACATCATCTTTAAATTCAAACTTAATAATATATTTTATAAAAAAATTGTTTCAAGTTGCTTCCTATTTATGATATGCGAGTCGCACTAAGCTAAATAGCCCAAATTGCTATTTCTAACACCAACCATCAATCATGAGATTGAATAGTAATCTTTTTTTTTAACGTAAATGGAGAGGACATATCAAAACACTTTTTTTTTTCAAAGTTGAAAAAAAAAAGAAAAAGAAAATTAGTTTGGCTAAAATTAATGGGGGAATTGTGTTTTGGTGCATTTACCACAAAATATTTATAAAATGTAAACTCATCTTTTAATATTTGAAAAAAAAAATACATCAAACTCAAAACAAATTGAATTATGATGCATTCAAATACATTAATCTTAAATCATCCTTCAGTAATACTCTCACTTGCCCTTCCCCTCGCCCCTTGTCCTTGCCCTCGCCCTTCCTCACCCTCGCCCCTCTCCCCTCATCCCATACCCCCAATTCCCCTGCTCCACGGAAGAGCTCGATGGAGCTCCATGGGCTTCTTGTAGGTCCTTGACGGAATTCCTTGTGCTCCATTGTGGAGCTCGATGGAGCTTCTTTGTGAAAAATACATTCGAATTATTAACAAAGTAAAATTTGATGTGCATAAATACATTAATCTTAAATTATCCTTTCGTAATACTCTCACTTGCCCCTCCCCTCTCATATCACATCTGCTCCACGGAAGAACTTGATGGAGCTCCACGAGTTTCTTGTAGGTCCTCGAAGAAACTCCATGAGTTCCATCGCGGAGCTCGCTAGAGCTCCATCATGGAGCTCCTCCAGCTCTATCATGGTGCTTGCTAGAGCTCCGTCTAGCTCTTCCTTGGAGTAGTGAAGGGATGATGGGGGAGGGGGAGTGGCAAGTGAAAGCGTTACTAAAAAGTAATTTAAGATTAATATATTTGTGTGCCAAATTTAAAATTTATTAAAAGTTTGGTGAAATTTTTTTTTCAATTATTAAAAGATAGGTTTACTTTTTTTTTAATATTTTGGGGTGAGTACACCAAAACACAATTCTCCTAAAATTAATCTTGACCCCATTTTTTGAGTAAAATACTAAAATCAAAAAATGTTAAAACATATGACCCCAAATACTCCGGAATTTATTAAAAAATCATAAAACCCCATTTTATTGAGTTTCCTGAGTCATTTTATATGAAGAATGAATTTTATTTTGATATTTTTCCCAAATTAATGATAGTTTAGTTTTCTAAAATGAAATTTTACTATAATCAAGTTTTTAGCAAAAAAGTTATTTTTGCAAAAAAAAAAAAAAACAATGATTTATTTTACAAAAGCAAGAGATTAATGATGAAAGATCATCTTTCCAAAATTTAAAATGACAAATTTTCCAAACGACCCTAAAATCAATTAAATGTATTCATGCTATTCTATAAACTTTCCTTAAGCAATATTGAAGTTGTTTATAGAGAAACATTTATATTTAAATTGATAGTAAATGTGTGTGTATTATTCAAAAGAATATTTGGAATAATAATCTCAAATAATCCATTATTTATATAAATAACCAAGTTGGTACTTTTTTGATGAATAATATTTTTGGAAATCTTACTCAGCTTGATGGCAATAATCAAGTTCTTTATAATGAAACTTGACTATTATTAAGTTTATAACATCAAAGTTATTTTTGCAAAAAAAAAAACATGGATATTTTTTTATAAAAAGTGACACTCATTTCATGATGAATATTCATTTTTAAAAAATTGAATTTTAAAAGTCATTTTTCTAGATGTCCCTTAAATTATAGTCTCGAAGCAACACCAAAACAATAGATAATGTATATCAAGGCAAAAAAAAAAAAAGGAGAGCATTGAATATGCATATATTCGATTGTGATCCAAAAGAAACCCAACAAACAAGCCAACAACTGGAGGACTATGCATTATGAATAAGCTTAGAATTTGAAAATCATATTTTTAATATGCTTAAGACACTTATATTCCATAATGGGAGCCTAGGGTGAGGCATGCTCATGGAACATTGTATATGCCATATTATATTTTTTTAATATAAACATATGTACCAATTCCTTATTTGCCTAGAACACATATAATATAAATTTAAATAAAATGAATCTCATATATTATCATTTCATGCATATCAATAAACAATGATGAAAAAACCATTCTCTATCATTAGCAATTCTCTTGAATATTGTTGTCACCCTCATATGAAGGACGATTGTCATTGTCATTTACATTCATCAAGAAAAGAATGCAAGGCACTAGAACTACAAGTGATATCCCTTCACTTTGAGAGCTTTGACTGCCACCTCAGGTAAATATATTTTAGATATTCTACATGTAAGATTTAACATGCCTATTGTAAATTTTTACAAATATGAAGCTAAAGGATTGAATACAACCATATAACTTGAATGATTATCTATGATTTATGAATAAAGCATTATCAAGTTGATTCAAAACCAACATCTAGTAAAGGCCAAGAAGAAAGCAAGCTTGAATAAATTATAATAGAATAAGAGATTAGATGGATCTCGTATATTAATTATAATAGAATATATTATATACTTTCCAAATCTCACAAAACTTGCAACTTCTGCTGTTTCACCATTTGCAATTTAATGATCCAAGGCCAACAGAATCTGAGAAAAAAATTAAATGGAAAAAGAAAATTTGCTTAATAAATTGATTCAAAACCATTATTAACACGCAAACTTTAATGGAAAACCTGGAGCAGAAACCTTGTTGGTAAAGATTTGAAATGCTTCCACTCTCAAAGCATTATCAAGTTCCTAGCCAGAGATGGAAAAGAAAAGAAACATATTTTAGAAAGGAATTATCCTCTTTTTTAAAAAAGGTGGTGGTATACAAGAACACTAACACTTTCAGGATCTAAAGAACAACCAATTCTATAAATAAGCTTTTGAATGCCTTCATCCTTCAAATCTTCACGAATTTCATTTGAAGTAGCTACATTGGTAATATGGGACATCATAATTTTCTCTTGGAGATTCAAGTCTGCCTAATTATACACTAAACGATACCTAGATACTTTAGCTGCGTCTTAGTAAGCACCTCAACAGGTTGATCGACGCCCAGTGGCCTTTTAATGATCAGTTCTGGACGTGAAACAAATAAACCTGAAACAACGAAACCGCAAGCCCATATAATATAACAGTTGTATTACAACCTAACCTTGGAAAATTAAAATTACTCCGTGAACATGAAACATAAAGTCAACCATACTTGGAGGCTAAGTTCTTACTTGATATTTTCTCATCTGGCTGTGGCAATGGCATGCTACAAGGAGTTTCTGCAATCATTCATATACGCCCACATCAAACCATTATGTGTGGTACTAATTACTAGTCTATCATAATTCAGTCCATTTTTTCAATTAGAAAAAAATAACAAAACGATATCCGGAAAAAATATTCTATATTCTACAAAGAAATAGCATAAAAAACCTTTGTGGGTCTTGAAACAGGGAAGGGAGCAACTGGAAACAGAGAGAGATAGAGAGTAATAACGTCACCACGAACACACAAATATAACTCTTTTAGAATTGGAGAATTACCAAAACTCTGAACTTTGCAACTTACTAGGGAGCACAACAAGAGGGGCACTTGTATTTGGATTGTGATATGGTGCAAATTTGACACTGTTTAGAACCCATTTAAGCCTGCAACAGACAGAAAGAATATATGGTAGAATTCAACCCACAATCTAATTCAGCTGCCACACAATTTAGTTCAGTTCAAATTCCGAATTATGAAGCCATTTATTAAACAGGGAAGCGAGGAAATGGAACCAATATAACAAAACAACGCATTCAACCTACAATCAAGTGCCACGCAGTCTAAGTCAAACGATAGCATTATGGATAACCGTTACGACTGTGAATTATTGGAAGATATGAATTCCGTAATTCGCACTGAAAGAAATTGAAAGCTTACCACCAAGCAGCAATTCCAATTTCCAATTCAGTAGAATTATCAATTTCATATTCAATAGAGACCAAAGAAAGAGTCTCAAACTGGACGGGCCGACCATTTTTTTCGAGCCCTACCAAGCTGGCGAGCCGTGCCGGCATGGTTCCTTGAGGGCAAACCCAACATGGCTCATGGACCAAAATCTGTCTGGGTTCAGGCTGGCTTGGGTTGAACCTTTTTTTTTAGAGAAATAAAGTTTAGTACGCCATGCCGATGTTGCTCATCAAGCATGCCGAGCCGTTGCCCATCGGGCGTTGCCATGTGGTCCCTTTGTCGGGACATCGCTTGATGATTGGTCACTCGTGTCATGCCCACGTGCTAGGTACTCGTGTCGTGCCTGTCACGACACGTTAGTTAATTACTTTTGGCACAACATAACATAATTCATGCTGAGAGTCTACCCGGCATGGGCTTGAGTACTGTATTATAGCATACTATACCGGGATTTGGATCGGGCTCGGGCCAACCAGCCCGTTTGACACCTCTAACGAGACTTAAGAGGAGGTCCGACTGAAAGAAAACAAGTGAGATCCTTTTAGTCAAATTGATTTTATTTTATTTTTTTGTTACCAAAATAGTTCAAGAATTTTAAAAACAATTTTTTTTTCCAGAAATATCCATCTATATTTTGAACTATTAGACAACTTCATTATTTCCATTCCCAATAATCATTTTGGAAAACCTCATCAATTTCATGTTCCATATATTGAGAATGGAATATAGTATGTTTATCAGTAGTTAGTGCATATGTTATAATAAATTGATCATGTCTTTGAATAAATACATTAAGTCTTCAAATAGGTAGAAAATATGATGGAATGCATGCAAAAAAATAAAAAAATAAAAAAATAAAAAAAAATAAAGAAAATATGCATTCCAATATTTTAAATAGGCCTTTCAACAAATAGAGTATGCATTAAATATACATTCTAATAAATCTGACACTAGTTTAAACAATTGGAACATTCATCCTAATAGGTAATTGATGGATTGGACAAGAGTGTGAAATATTCAAAAACATATTTAACTTAATCAAATATGTGTTCTTAAATTAGAGACGTGTTTATATAGATGTTTCAATAAGGTGAACATGTATTCAAAGATATCATATACATTTTCAAGTGGTTGGACAAGTAGTCGATGTGTTTAGATTTTTAAAATTTTACATTCGAATTGATATTTCTATGAATCAGGAATATCTTTGAATAATTTGATATTATTTTTGATGGGGTTGAATAAGCCTTCAACAAGTAAAACAAATGCTAGAATTATTGAAAATGATAATTAGATTGAAAAAATAGTGCAATAATCACTATGATATGCTTCAACAACATCAAAAGTAGTACATCTACATCATTGACTAACTCAAAATTAAGACTCTAGTTAAATACCATGACTTAATTTTCCAACTAATTAGAATTTGGTTAATAAGCTCAAATTGAAACAAAACCATGATATATATATATATATATATATATATATATATATATATATATATATATTGTTGGTTATAAATAAAGTATAAGAAGAGTTGAACTTTTGGCTAATAAGCTAAAAGTGAAAAGAACTAAAATAAAGTGAAAGAAAAGTTAAATTTTTAATATGTAAATTATATGCATGATTAAATTTTAGAATGCTACAAAATTTGAGAGGTTAAGAAAGACAAAGAGTCTTCTCATCTTTGTAACTTAATAAAGCTCAAGAGATAAGTATATAAATAAGTTACACTTTTGATAACATTTGAGATTAAATCATGTTTAATATGCGAACTAAACATACTATCAAATTTTTTGAATGTTACAAAAAAGAAGAGAATTGAGGAAGACAACGAGTCTTCTCGCCTTTGCTAACCATATTTTTAACCATAAGAGTGTTATATATGATTTTTTCCCCCTTAATTCTCTAAAGATTTTCAAAGTGAGAGTGTGAATAGAGTCTTTTGACAAAGTTCCAAGAAATTGTTACATCATTCTTATGATGTTATTATTATTTTTCTTCTTAATTTTGTATCTTTGAGAATTTTATTGTATTGAGTGAGTGTCTAAGTGTGTGTCTCTTCTTCAATGTATCTATATTTTTCTAACAATCAAAGACTCTCTTTCCCAATGGAAAGAGAGATTATCAAAGTTGTTATAATCTTTATTAGAGGTTGGTGATATCAATGATTAAATCCGATGTTCATGGCAAGATGTTTCATCTTGTGCATAATCCATGGTGATTCCAGTAAAAGCAAGTATAATATGTTGTATTTTCTTAGTGCAAAAATAACTTTATCTTCTTACCGCGTAATCATCACAAGAAACGAGGGAGCTGGTTAACTCTAAAACTAGAATTGCTATAACAACATTCTATATGATTTTTAAGAATCCAAGGTGGCATTCCCTTATATTCTATTCACTCTTTGTTTTTTCTCAAAATAGTGGCAGATATTTCACAAAATAAGTTGACATTGCTAGATTTATCCAAAGCTCTACCTCACTAGCATCAGTTTAACTGGAGAAAGTTGTCTATAGTAGCAATGAAGCTAAGAATAATTTGTTTAGGATGTAATTATATGTTTGATTTGGAGGAAATGCTAAGGGCTTCTATTGAACATTTGGGGAAGGGTATGTTTGAGATTTCATTTAAGGAAATCCTTGAAGATACAATGATGGTTGTGGCCAAGGGGTAGAAATAAACAAATATTAGGAAATGAAATTTTTAATAGTCATTGGAATCATTTAATATCATTGCTAATAATTAGGCATGCAAATGTGGTTGAGTTGAAGGCTTATTTCAATTCAAAAGATGATAATGTAGTTGAGTTGATTGTCTATTATTATGATGGACAAGGAAGTAGGAAGCCCTTTTGCCATATTACATAGATTCCTTTGAAGAAAAATGAGATATCACCATATGAGTTATGGAAAGAAATGGAGCCTAATATAGGTTACCTCAGAGCACGAGGGTGTATTTCTTATAGCAAAAAAAAAAAAGATTTGAATAAAATAAAATTGTCTAAGAGTCATTAAGTTTGTATTTGTAGGACATACCTCAAATAGCAAAACATATAAACTTTTAGATTAGAGGTCTAATATGATAATTGAATCAAGAGTTGTAGAATTATTTGATAATTTCTTGAGTGATAATAATCTATTACGCCTCATAAAAGCCAAAGAGCTAGAAAATCAAAGTAGTTGGGTCAATTGAGATTGACTATCAAAGAATTTCTTTGTACTTAGTATAAGAAAATAGAAAAAGATAATATAAGAAAAATTTCTATAGTATTTAAAATAGAGAAGGATATCAAAAAATACAAATATGCTATACCTTCTAGAGATGTTACTTTTTGGAAAGAAGCTATTAATGATGTAATATAGTGAATTATGCCAAACCAAATGTGGAAATTAGTAGATCTTCCATTGGGGTCTAAACCAATTAGGTTCAAGTGATTATTTTGAAGAAAATATTATATTGATGGTACAATTCAAACCTATAAGGCTAGCTTAGTAGCTAAAGGGTTTAAATAATGAAAAGATATTCATTATTTTGATACTTATGTACTAGTGTCTAGAGATGAGAAAACTATTGATTAGAATATTATTTGATTTGTCATAAGATTTATAATCTATTTGTTTATTAAATGGAAGTCAAATCATCATTCTGATACATGGATCTCAATTAGGAGATCTACAAGGAACAACTAGAAGGTTTTGTTATACTAGTAAATGAAAAAAAAATTGTGAGCTTGTTAAATCATTAATGATTTAAAACAAGCTCACAAACAATGACATAAAAAAAATAATCACAACAATGATGTGATTAAACAACAATGTTGAAAAGTGCTTATATTCTAAGACTTATGATCTTATGTGGTCATAGTGTATTTATATATTGATGATATGAAAGAATTAATAGAAACGAAGAGGTTTCTATCTTTAACTTTCAATATAAAAGATATTAAAGAAAATAATATTATCTTGGGTATCAAATTAAAGAAAAATAATGGGGATAATACTTCGAACCAAGCCCACTAAATTCAGAAAGTACTTATCTCAAGATTAACGATGCTGCTACTAACTTTATTCAAGTATAAAGCTTGAAAAGAATGATCATAGACCAGTGCTTCAACTTGAGTATACAAGTATAATTGAAAGTCTTATGTCTATTGCTCAATGTACTAGGGTTTACATTTCATTTGTAGTTAGTAAACTAAATAAGTTTACTAGTAATTCAAGTATAGAACATTGGATGGCTATTGGTTATAGTTCTTTGTAATCTAAAGAATAATAACAAACTAAGCCTTCAATACTAACAGTTTCATGGTATAATTGAAGGATATTCAAATGGAAGAAGGATATCAAGTGTGAGAGATAATTTATCTACCACATGTTTGGTTTTTACCCTTGCTGGCATTGTTGCTTTTTGTGGATCCAAGAAATAGACTTCTATATCACACTCAACTATAGAGACAAATTTTATAGCTTTAGTTGCAATGAAAAAAAACTAAGTGGCTTAAGGGTCTAATGATTGACATCTCTTTTATTGCAAATACCATATCAATTGTTTTGATACATTGTGATGATCAATCACTCTAGCTTGTGTATGTAGTGGAGTGTACAATTTGATTTGTGAGGCCAAGAGAAAACTTGATAGATTTTACTATTAAACCACATATAAGAGATTTAGTAAAGACAACATATAGAGGAATGAGACTAAAACTTAAATAAAATTCACCAATAATGGTAACCTAATTTAATACTATGAAACAAATGGTCTTAAGTTCATTGAGACAAAACAAATCTCTGATAAGTAGATTATGACATCATTAGAATATGTGAGTTCCATCGATGAATGATTTATATTGATTTTTTTTCCTTATAGGGTTTAGCTTAAAACTTTTCATAAAATTCAATCTATATGTGACAATCATATTAAAAGTAATAAGGATACTAAAATAATTTATTCTATGTAAAATTAGGGGCGGTGCTATCTTTCATGAGAATCGTAGTTTCTCTCAAGAAAATGTATGAATAGATTGAGGATGTGGTCAGAAAAGTGCTAAGAAAGGAAATAACAGGCATTCATGTGGTTAGTGAAAGTATATATTATTACCAGTTTCATTACAAGGAATAATAAGTTCAATGCTACAAACAAACTGAGATTTCTACTAATCTTTGTAGCAATTATACCAATATAAAATTCAAATCAAATGATATTTTATTATATACATTTTCACTGTTGTTATAATTATAAGGCTTGACGTTTATTTTTAACTAAGTGGGGGATTATATATACATATACATATACATATATATATATATTGGTTAAAATAAGGATAAGAAAAGTAATGCTTTAGAACATAACTTTTGAAAATAAAGTATAAGAATGGTTAAACTTGATGGGTTAAGGAATGTTACAAAGAGTATGTTTAGAAAACATGATTAAGTTTTAGAATATTACAAAGCTTGATGGGTTAAGGAAGACAAAGAGCCTTTATATCTATGTAACTTTACCAAACTTAAAAGGTTAAGTATAAGAATGAACTACACTTTTAATACCATTGTACATTAATCATATGATTTAGTTATAATAGAATTATGTTTTAGTGCACCATTAATAAATTAATTGAAAAAAAAGGAACCCAAGTTTTAATATATAAAATATTTGCACCAAATTTTTATCAAATTACTTTTTGGTGCACTCAAATATAATAATATCAAAATACCCTTAGCTTAATCTCTAAACACTTAACTTAATCATTAATCAATTTTTACTCATCCCTCTCCCCTCACCTCTCACCCCTTATCCTTCCCTCTCGCCTCTCGCCCCTCACCCTTCCCTCTCGCCTCTCATCTTTCACCCCTCCCTCTCGCCCGTAACTCCATCAAGCTTATCAAGCTTCACTGAGGAGCTCGATGGATCTCATTGGATCTCCACCGAGGAACTCTATGGATATCGTCGAGCTCCACCAAGGATGTTGATGGAGCTCGTTGGAGTTTGACGAGCTCCTGAAGTTCGATGAGCTCCAACGAGTTCTTGTGTGAAGTTTTTTTATAATGAGTTCTGATAGTACTTAGGTAGGTAGTTTTTTTTTTAATAAGGTCAATTTGGTATTAACATAAAATAATACACCAAAATCACTTAGTTAAGAGTTTGGTGCACCATTTTTTAAATATTAAAACTTGATTTCATTATTTTTTTAATTATTTTTTGAAGAGTATACTAAAACATAATTTTTTTAATTATTTTTTGAGTGTTAAAAAAGGTAAAGAGGTTGAGGACTACAATCGATCTTCTCTTATTTTAAATCATATTTTCAACCCTAAAAGTGTTATATATGAATTTTCTTCTTTTTGAAGTCTTAAACATAAAATTAAAAATACTTTATTAAACCCAAGACTATTTTCATTAATCTTCTAAAGACCTCCAGGGTGAGGGCGAAAATAGAGTTTTTGGACAACATTTTAAGAACTTGTTTAAGCTCTCTTGTATTTTTCTTTATTCCTGTTCTAAAATTTATAGCTTTGAGAGTTTTATTATATCAAGTAAATGTTTGAGTATGTTTCTCTTATTGATTATATCGATATCTTTTTAAACAAACCAAGCAATTAAAGATATGCTTGAATTGATTGAAAAGATGATATATAGTTTAGTCACTAGGATAAAGGATTTCAATTCTAGGGATTCAATGATTCACTTCATAATTCAATAGCTACTCAACTCACTATCTCTCTCAAAAATTTGTGTTATTCTTAACTCAATATTGATTTTCTCTTGATTGCCTCACCCAATTGAGTTGACTGTCTCACCCACTAAGATTAACATCTTGTGTGAGCATGATGATTCATAACTCTAGACTTATTAATGACTAGGTAATGAGTTAATCTTAATAAATGAAGCAAATAGTTTATGCTTTTTCCATAAATACTAATTTATACAAAAATTAATTAGGAAGTAAACATACATATTAATAAATGCAAGTTAATTTCAAAGACCACTAGGAATTTATTTGGAGCAATCCAAGGCATATTTTGTTGAATTGATAATAGAGATCCTTGCTTTAATAAGGATTACAGTGAAGATTTTTGAAAAAGAAGAAGAAATAATCCCAGATGAAGATGAAGAGAATCCCGATAGATGAAGAGAATTCCGATAGAAGAAGAGAGAGAGCAAGAAAAAAAATCATAATAAAAATAAAAATGATATCCAATCAATCACAAAAATAATAAAAGATGGTTTATATAGTCATAAAAAATAGTAATCAAAACCCATGACCCAAAAATTTGCAATCCGATATGTGTAGTAGTTAGCCCGATAACATCAAACCCATTGGGTCAAGGCCCAATATCAATATTTTTCCCCATTTGATGTAATTGATTTGAGTCCTAGCTTTTCTCTTAGATATACCAACTTCTCTTTAGGTAGTGACTTGGTGAAGATGTCTGCTAATTGTTCTTCTGTTCTACAGAAGATCAATTTTATTTCATTAGACTCAATTGCTTCTTTAATAAAATAGTATATAAGTCATATGTGCTTTGTTCTACTATGCATTACATCATCACTAGCTATGGATATAGTGATTTGATTATCATATAGTATATTAGTTGAGTTTTTTAAAGGTTCATCTAAATCAGTCAATAGTTTTATTATCCATAAGGCATGTGCTGTTGCTACTGAAGTTGAAACATAGTCAACTTCAGTAGTAGACAGTGTAACTGAAGATTGTTTCTTGGATGACCAAGAAACAACTATAGTTCCTAGAGTGAAGATGTATCCAGAAGTACTTAGATAATCTACTGAACATCCTCCCCAATCACTATCAAAATATCCAAATAATTTTGTATGAGTGATTTTGGAGTACTTAAGACCTAAGTCTAAAGTTCCTTTAAGATACCTTAAGACTCGTTTGGCAGCACTAAGATGTATATAATTACGTGCATGCATAAACCAAGACAAAAGGTGTACAATATACACTATGTCAAGTCGTGTGGCAAATGCATACACTAGACGTCCAATTAGGCTTCTGTATGTCTTGCCATTAACTATTCTACCCTGATCAGAAATTATTTTCTGGTTTACAACTAGAGGTGTAAAGACTGGTTTACATTCACTAATGCCATAGTTTCTTAGTATAGACTGTATGTATCTTGTTTGGCATACTGATACACCATATGAGTCTTGAAAGATTTCAAGTCCCAAGAAGTACTTTAAGTTTCCTAGGTCTGACATTTCATACTTAGTTCCCAAATCTCATATATTGGCTTCTATTAGTTCAGATTTATTACTTATAAAGATTATATCATCTACATAGATTAACACAATTAATATTCTAGAATCTTTAGCCTTATTTATATAGAGTGCTGGCTCACTCATACTACGTTTAAATCCTTGATTCAATAGGAGTTTATTTTTTGATACCAAGCACAAGGAGTTTGTTTCAACCCATAAAAAACCTTATTTAATTTATAAACACGGTGCGCAGCCCCTTGTTTTACAAACTCAATGGGTTATTCTATATAAATCTCCTCCTTGAGTTTACCATTCAAGAAGGCTGATTTAATGTCTAGTTAGAACAAAGCCCAAACTTTCTGTCTAACCAAGTCTATTAGAAATCTCACAATTTCTAACCTTGCCACAAGAGCAACAATTTTGAAATAGTTTATGCCAGCCTTTGAGAGTAACCCTTGGCTACTAGCCGAGCCTTATATAAAGGCTGATTAGAATTTGGTTGGGTTTTGATCTTAAGTAACCATTTGACACTAATATTATGTTTATTTTGAGGTAAGTCTACTTAAGTCCAAGTGTAGTTGTTTTCAATGATAGACATTTCTATCTTCATTGTATCAACTCATACTTGATGTTTTACTGCCTCTTCATAGTTAAGTGACTTAGCAGAGGAGTAATTGCATCATTGGTATATCTCTATTAAGAACCTATAACTGGTGTAACTATGCCATGTATTTCTTCTATGTCTAACTCTGACTCAGAAGAGAAGTAAGAAACATACCTTGGATTGATTTCTTTTCTATCACTTACAGGTGCATCTACATTGCAGCCATGTATGCTAGTAGGTTGCACATTAGAATTTTGTAAGTTTTCTTCCTATTTTGTATTTTCATCTACAATGACATCTCAGCTCACTAGAAATATTCTTGTTTCTAGTGAATATAGTATGTAACCCTTGGATTGCAGACTATATCCAACTAGAATACATTTTTAGACTCTTGGAGTCTAACTTGGTTCTAGTAGGCTTCGACATGTGTTTTTCATTCAAGAGAGTTCTGTCCATTTTCATTACACTCCTATTTCTCCTCTCCACAATACTGTTTTGGTGTGTTGTGTAGGAGGTAGTTAGGTTTCTGTGAATTCTTCTTTGTTCACAGAAATTATTGAACTTCTGTGAGAGAAATGTACCACACCTATCTGTTCTAAGTTTTTTTCACACTTAGACCATATTATCTCTTTATTAGGGATAGAAATATCATGAAACAGTCAATGACTTCAGCATTGTGCTTCAAGAAAAACACCTACATGTGTTGAGTACAATCATCAATAAACAACAAAAAATAATTGTTGTTTTCCAAGGACTAGACTGACATAGGTCCACAGATGTCTGCATGAATCATTTCTAGTGGCTGGGATACTTTCCAGGAAGAGTCCTTGGTAAAGCTCTATCTAGACTGCTTCTTTAAGGCACATTCCTCACAAACAGAGGTGAGAATGCTAAGGTTAGTGGATACACCTTTCACAAGTTGATTTTGAAAGAGATTTTTTAACATGTATAGTTAAGGTGCCCAAACCTTCTATGCCACAAGGATTCTTCTGACTCTGCATTCATGATTAATGCCTTATCCAATGTTTGATTAAGGGTTAGTGTAAAACTCCTACCACTAGATATCTTTACTATCTAGAGAGGTTCCACTGACTCTTGATCAAATATGTGACAAATATTGTTTTTGAATACCAAACCAAAATCTCTTTCCATTAACTGCCCAATGAAAAGATTGTAGCCCAGTATTGGAACAAGAAGGACATCTCTTATAATTTTATCTCTGGTGTGTGTGGGAATAGTGACTCTACCATATGCTTTTGCCTGGACAAGGTCATCATTTACTAATTTTACTTGTGAATTTACTACCGTTAGTAAATCTACAAATATACTTCGAATACCAGACATGTGGTTTGAATAACCATTGTCCAGAAACCATACATTAGGAGAGGGTTTATTTTTGGTTTATGTTACATAGAACATGTGTTCTATAGAGATTATTTTCTCTACACAACTAGCAAACTGAGTATCCTTCAACCTATAGTCCTTAGAAAGGTGCCCAAACTTTTTATATTTCAGACATTAGTTTTGTTTTTTTAACTAGTACTTTTTCTTGGTGTGGTTGGTTCATTTGAATATATTGTAAGAAATTAATGAGCCCTTAAGAGTGACATTAGAGGTTACATAAGAGGTATGAATTTATTTTTATTTCTAATTTTATTTTTTGAAACATACCTGGATGACACCTTTTCTTTAGCTTCTATTACTTGGTTTTCTTCCTTATGTGTTTGATTTTCACATCTTGACTACATTTCTGATTCATTAGATGATTCTATCCTCTTGAGTAGTCTGCTCTCATAAGATTTTAAGGAGCTTAGAACTTGTTGAATGGTCAGGTCAGACAGATCTTTAATTTCCTCTATTACAGTCATAATTGAATCAAATTTATTAGGTATACAAATGAACAATTTCTCTACTAATAGGGTTTCTTTAATAATTTCTCCATGCATTTTTAGTTGATTTACTATATCCAGAAATTGAGTAGAGAACTCAGTAAGAGAATCTGAGTTGTGATCCTCAAATTCTTAAAATCCTTCCTCAATGAATGAAGAAGAGCTCCTTGGGATTTTTTTTCCCTGGAACTCTTCCTTAAGGATATTTCAAGCCTCTTTGGCTTGAGTACACCCTAGTAACTCTCATTCTTTATTGACACTCTATCGATTCCCTATTGGATGAATAGTAATGTTCTTACATTTAATTTTCTTAATTCTCATTCTTTTATTACTTCCTTTTTTAACAGGAAAAGAGAAATTTGAAGGTTCCTATGTAACCCAATTTAACAAGATCCCATATATCTTGTGATATAAATAGCATTTTCATTTTGACATACCAATAATTGAAGTTTTCACCATCAAATAAGGGTATGGGGATAGACCTCAAGCATGATGAACTTAGATTCTTGGATACAATTCTATTCAAAAATTTTTGAAAAATTTCGAGCAGAAAAATTAGGGATCTTGTAGAATTTAGTGTTTAATTGACACAAATCCTTTGGATCTAAACATATCTCCACTGGATCTAAAAGATCCATGAAAAAATGTTTTGGTCAGAATGATATTTTCAGAATCATTTATTCTAGAGAAGTTTTTTGAATAATCAATTCATAAAACTTCAATCATAGATAAACATTCTACTCTGATACCATTTGTTGAATTAATAACATAGATCCTTACTTCAACAAGGATTATAGTGAAGATTTTTGAAGAAGAAGAATAATTAATCACAGATGAAGATGAAGAGAATCCCAATAGAAAAAAAGAGAGAGCAAGAACATAAACCACAATAAAAATAAAAATGATATTCAATCAATTGCAAAAATAGTAAAAGATGGTTTATAAAGTCACAATAAAAAAACATTAATAGATGAATGGCTTAAAAAAACTAGACCCCATGCGCTTTCTTTAATCAAAATTCATGACCTGATAATTTGTAGCCCGATATGTGCAGTAGTTAGCCCGATATCATCAAACCCATTGGGTCGAGGCCCAATATCAACATATCTTACTTAACAATAATTATCTCTTAATTGTGTCATCCAATTTAACTAGACTTATTAAGAATAAAAGCAACCTGCATAGGTAACACGTATGATATAATATCCCAACCCCCACCAACTACATGTTGGACTTTGAAAGCCATCCCATGCGGATGAGGTAACATTTTATTATTTAATAATTAATTGTTTTTTGTAGGGTAGCGCATATTAATTTTTTTTGGTGGATCAAATATTTAAAACAATGTAGAGTTTGTCTCTCAAAGTTGAATGTTGGTTTTAGTTTTGAATGAAAAACTATCATGAAAAAAAATATGTGATTAATCATTCTAGATTTAGTGAAGACTCGGAATAAATTTAGGATTATGATCAAGAGAAAATAGTTATTGCCTTCTTGAAGAAAAGAACTACTTTTCAGTTAGTGGTTTCAATTTTAATGATGTTGGCTTTCAATGCAATATACCATTCTAGATTTTTTTTTATTATCTCTTTTATTTTTGGTTTAAATCTACTTGGATTTATTATTTTTTTTAATTGATATAAACATTGAAGAAGATATTTTATTGTTTGCATTTTGGATGTGGTTTGATGATGCAGTACATGCAAGTCAAAATCTCTGATTTGATCATAAGATGAAATCTATCAAAAACCTCACTATTGGTTATTAATATTTGTTCCTTATGTGAATATGATCATTGTTTTGAAGATGCTAAGTTTCAGATACGTGAGACAACTTTCTTAGTTATGAAATAAGTTATTAGATTTGTAGTTTTATTGTGATGTATGGCCATATCACTTATGTTGGTCATGAACTATTAGTTGTCTAATTTATATGAAGCCTTTACATTATTATATTTTGGATCTATGATTTTGATTGATGATTATAAAATATATTACGAGATCAATATTATTTTGCTATGCTCATTTATTATAGATAAGTCATCATTGGCCTATTTTGATACTAGATAAGTCTAGAGCTTTTGATATGAAAATATCTTCCATGTGACCACAATGAATAATATTTTTTGATATATTCATAAGTTGATGAATAAATGTTGTATGATTAAATTTTTTTGGTATACTTTAGAACACATGTATTGATGCTTCTTGTTATATTTCACTAAATGCAAAAATGGATAAGTATGATATTCCCATAAAGTACATGTTTTGAAGAACTTAAAAAGTGAGCTATCTGTTATACACTTAGATGACCATTAACACAATTAAATACTAATATTCTAGATATTAATTCCCTTCAATATATCTATCATCCATTTGATTTCTTATGTTGTTTTGTGTCTTTTGATGTTCAAGTCACTTTTATTTTTCTAGATCAATATATGTGATTTTTCTCATTTATCCCTCATATTTTAGTAGTTCACCTACTCGATCATTATTTATTAGTACAATTCAATTTATCTTTCTCGCCAAATTTCTTCAAGTTGTTCTTATCAATCACTATCAAAGAGGTTCCTAATTTATAGAAGAATATGGAAGTGAATATTAATACAATGGTTAGACTTAACGACTCTGATTATATTCTCAAGAGAGATAAATTAGAAGATTTATTGTATGTGAAAGAACACCATCTTTCACTCATTGCTGATGTCAAATTTCTAATAAGACAGATGAGGAGTACATCTTACTTCATAGACAAGTTGATGGTTATATTATACAAAGGCCAGATGATATTATTCTAAGGCATGTGAGTGGAGAATAAAATACTTACCTTTTATGAATAAAACTAGAGAACGTGTATGTTAGGAAAACTTGTTGGAATAAATAGGATGCAGCCTGAATATCAAAACATATTTTGAATTGTTTCACATACTCACAAACAGGTTAATTAATTTTCTCCATGATTGAATCTTTTAACTTTTCCTTTTTAACCAATATTGAGCACCATGAAATACACAATATTTTGATTTTCATCAATATATTTTTATCTTTTCAAAATTAAAATAGTATTTAATTATAATTTACAAAGTAAAAAAAATTAATTATAACTCATTAAAATCTGATTTAAATTTTAATGTTTTCATAACCCCAAAATATAACAAACTAACTTTTTCTCTTTAATTTCTTCAAAATTTTAAATTCTATTTTAACATCTACATAAATATATATTTTCAATCAGAATATATATATATATATATATATATATAATTTTCCAAGTTATTTTGAGAATTAACCAAAATAAGTCTTAATATAATTCTGCAAAAATTGATAAAATAATATAAAAAACACAATTAAAATCACACCCAAATTAAAATAATAGTCTGATTACAAATACAATTCATCAAATATAAAATCAATACATTATAAAATAACACCTCATAAATTGGAAGATTTCAATTTTATTTCAGGCATATTCCAAACACTCGAGCACAACACATTCATAGTACATCTATCTCATATCCCTTAGATGAATCTCTACATGAACCATGCACAAACCACCGTACAAATCACCACACGAATCACCACATAAACCATCATTATAAGAGAAACAAATAGAAAAAATAAAACATACAAAAAAGTATTATTTCTAAAAACCTAAATTTACAAAATTAAACCTTTCCTATTTTATCCTTTAGTAAATTACATTTCTCACAAAGGTCCTGTCAATCATGAAGACTTCCTATTTTTCTTTAAGTCTCATGCTCACACCACCTTTTCTCTCTCCGTCTCTCTCCCTCCCTCTCCCTCCTTCCTCCTCCCTCTCGCACGCACCCAACATTTCTAAACTAGACAATGACAATCCCATCTTTTTTTGAAAAATTGGGTTGTCATTGTCGTTGTCCCCTTTATCTTTTCATGCGCACTTCACAACCCTTCAACAAATTGGGGTTGCAACTTCAAAAATTTAAGAGTTAATTATGTTTTGGTGCACTGCCCAATAAATATTTGAAAAAAGGACACTTCTTTTATATTTATAAAAAGTGCATCAAACACTAATAAATTAAAATATGGTGTACTCAATTACATTTATCCTTCTTTCTTTGCATATTAAATTAGAAAATTGAATATGTTAGTTCAAAATTCAAATCATAAAATTGTTTGAAGTTTTTATTTTTTTAATATGTTGTAGCATATTTTAAATAAGTTGATTTTTGTAGATGTTAGTCCCAAGGCCCAAGCAGAATCTATATCTCCCTATTCTTTCTCCTTGTAATATGTTTTTCATTTTTATTTTTTAAATATGCTGTAGTATATTTTAAATATGTTGAAACAATGAAAAGAAAGTTCAGATTCTAATGAATTTTTTATGACTAGCAGAATGAAAGAAAAAATTGATAAGTATTTGAGAGATGCTAGGAAAATGAACAAATTGATTTATTCTGCCACAATACTTTTGATCCTAGGACATAAAATTGTTTTGTTTTATTTTCATTCATATAATTATATGGTAACTCTGACAATAAATTGTTGGCAAACATTGTAAGAGAATCTATATATGCAATGTATAATTCATATTGTAAATTGGAAAAACCTCAAGGTAAATTTAGTCAAAGTAGTGGAGTGGGAGTGAGAGAATAGAAGTGTCAACTGCAAATGATGAAAGGATCTGGGAGGGAGCAAAGGGAAAGTAAATTGAGGCGAAGTTGCTCTTTAAAAAATTTAGGAATGATATTGAAAGTTTAGAAAATAAATCAGAGTTGGATAGGTATCTAATGAAGATGTTGAAAAATGATGATGATTTAATATTTTTGCATAGTGAAAAAATAATTCTTCTCGATTTCCTATATTGTCACAAATGGCTCGTGATGTGTTGGTGGTTCCAATATCTAACATAGCTTCAAAATATGCATTTAGCACTAGAGGAAGAAATCTTAATGTTTTTGGGATATTAAGAAAATTGAAGTAGATAATTTTATTTACTCATCTTTTTATTTAGTCATTTTTTTATTTATGATGTTTGATAATGTTAAAGTTGTTTTTATCTCAAATTTTTTATCTTTATCAACACTTTCTTTATTATAATAAATGATGATAGATATATGATGGATTAATGGTATTTTGCACTTTTGATTTTGGATGAAATGAGTAAGTTTTTAAATTTTATTATATTCATGTATTAATTTTTCAAATTTGAATATTTTGATATATTGTTTTAGTTAAAATAATATATATTTTTTAATAGGAAATAACAAGACTTAGAAGTTGAAAGTTGAAGCTAGAAGTTGAAAGTTAATGAAATAATGTTTGTATTTTAATTATGAATACTAAAGAAATTTTCTTTGTTATTTTATTATGCTACATGGATTATGTTTTAATTATGTAAAATTGATTGTAATTGAAGTTTTATGTCATTTTCGATAGTCCTTTTTTTTCATTTCAGCACTTAAAATTTATTGTTGGGTAATTGCGCTTCCATGTAGTGAGATTAAGAAACATAAATAACAAAAACACAGAAAACAAGCAATATATATTCCAATCCAGCAAGCATCCACGACAGAATAAGAAAATGAGAAATCAACACCGAAAATAATGTGGTTCGCTAGTCGCTCAGTACGACTAGCTACATCCACCAGAAAACACTTATGCGTTACAGATTAAAACCAAAACAGAAATGTCTTATAGTATGCAGTACACAGAGCAGTTGCGAAAAATCACGCAGAGAGAAGAGAGAGAAGATGAACAGTTCCACGGGTCAAAAACAACCACCCAAAAATAAAATTACAAATCATTTTATATTAAAAAACATCTCGGTTCATTTAACCACAGCGGGTAGGATCATGGAACGGGTCAGGCTCTGCTCCAAAAATTTCGGCCTGCTGACCGGACAGTGGGACCTCCGTTATTGTGCTACTGCTGCATCCCCAACCTTTTAATATTTCCTTTCATGCACTTACATGAAAATATTAAAACAGAAAAAACATTTTGTTATACAAATAGATTATTAAATAAAAACAAATCACATATACAACATTTATGATGAATTTCATTTTTTTTCTTCATTCTTTAGCATTACATTTCATTTCTTCAGATTAGTGCATTTCATATATGATTTACCTAATTACCTTCATATTACTTGGGCCATCCATTTAGATATATACATTATTATGATATTGATATGGGCGATAGCCAATATCATTTGACCCATATATTTTAAATTAGTGGATTGGATTGTAATTGGACCTATATTATTTTTTATTTAAATTTATTTTGGGGTGTGGATGTGGTTTATAGAAATTAGCATATTTGGTTGGTCGGCTGGGCTTTGTTTTGACCCATATCCATATGTCCAATTTAAAAAATGGTTTCAACCAATAAATCAAAATACCGATTCATAAAATTTCAGTTTTTAAATCGAAAAACTAAAAAAAATCATTTTGTTTTGGTTGCATTTATCATCTATTTGGTTGAACCAAAATCCAAACAAAAAAAAATTAAAACCAAACCATTCAACTGAATGTTCACCCCTGCTTCCATATTGGGCAATGTATGACACCGCACGGTGGTCTAACTAGGCCACCCAAAAATGGGTTATGCTAGCATGACACGACTTGTTTGACACATCTAATTATGAAGCTATTTCAATCACTTTAGAGATAGAAAGTGAAAGCTCACTAGAGAATCTATGGTTATATCTAGAGATGTATGAAATTCCAACATGCACTTCTCACATACTAAAATCTCAAAAGATTCAATCCATATAGCTAAAAGTAAGATTTTAATTAAATTATGACACAAACTAGCTCGCATGAGTGAGAATGTCTCATCATACTTATTTACCTAAATGAATTGAACATATTTAAAATTTCTCTAATGGGATGGTTGGGAAACTAGATAGAGTGGTCGTTTAGTATTCTTACTCTACTTTGAGAAATGCACATCCTCTTGCTTTGATTCACTTGGACTTGTGTGCTCCCTTAAAGGCGAAGCCCTTAGATAGTTCTCAATATTTTATCATTTTCAAAAATGATTAATATAGATAGATATAGATATACTAACTTAAACTCAATGATAATGAATTATATGTTTCCAAACAACTTATAGCCTTAGTGGAAAAGAAATTTGGAAGATAATTAAAATACATTTGAACAAACAATAGGGAGAAACATTCATATACTTTTGATAAGTTTTGTATATACTAAGACATCAACTGAGTAACTAAACTTTGTTGAAAGATTGGATAGAACTTTATTAGAGTTTTTACTTGAAAAACTGTTCTGAGTTGCCAACTGATTGACATATAGAGTTTAATATTTATGTGACTTTTTAAACAAATCATTTAATGTACTTTACTAAAGGACATCAATATAATTGAAAAAATTTAAAAGAACAATTTCAAAACTTATTATAACTATGTTTTTTTTAATAGGTGGAGGCCCTACAACATATTAGGCCTAGTAAACCACATGGTCCCCAAGGAAGACATGTTTCCTCAATTATAGTAGTAGGGGGTAGCTGGTAGGGATTGTACCAACAACCATGAAGTTGTATGTTCAGTATCTTGCCATCTAGATTATCATATAATTGGTTAGTTATAATTAAGTTTTATTTGATATAATGCATCTCTTAGGGTGTTTCTATTTCCTTGGAAAGAAAGAAAACAATGCTTAAAAAATATTGAATTGACATCATGTGTATGAATAAGGATATAATAAAGAATAAATATCCAATATTTAATGCTAGTTATTTTTTTTTTGTTTAGTTAGAATGAACCAAATATCATAAAAAATTATTTATGATCAAATTGTCATTAATTTAAAATTACAAAAATTATTTATAGTTAGGATTTAGATTGATAAATAGTCACTACATAATTTTTGCAATGTTTTTTGGATTTTATATTGATCACATATTTTGTATGTATTTAATGAATTGACTAAACAAGAATAACATTTAAAATGATATTTAGAATTCCAAGACATTACATATTTTACAAGAAATGAAATATAAATTTGCATGGATGGCGTGGCGGCTATGAGTCAGTTTATGCTTGAAGGTGATATTGAAGTTGATCTCAAAACAATAGAGCTAGATACATGTAACATTTCTTTCATTTATTTTTGTTTGATAACATGTTACATCTTGCTTTGATTGGATAATGTCACATTTTGTATATGGTCTTTCTTGAATCATAATTTTATAAACTAAATTAACCTAGGAGATTATGAAGAGTGAATGAACAAATGCATGTAAAAAAAGTTTATGATAACTTAAAATATTCTCTCATTGTAAATTCCAAATTAGCTCCACCAAAATGTACTAAAACTTTAATAATGTTTTGTGATGCATTGAGAATTAGCCCAGGATGTGTTCTTATTCATAATAGAAAACTTGTTGCTTATGTATCATACCCATTGAAAATGTGAGTAGAACTATCATATTCATGACTTCTAGATGATATAAGTATTGTGTTCCCTAACTGTTTAGCAATATTATTTATATGGTGAAACTTGTGGAATTTAAACTAGAATCAAAAACATTAAATGTACTTTTTATAAAAAAAACCTAAATTCAAGATGAAGGTACAATAAATAAAATGTTAAAGATTGATTTTAATATTCTATTTTATTCCAAGAAAGCACATTTAGAAACCAATGCATTGAAAAAAATTTTATTTTGAAATTTTGGCCCTCATTGCTATGGCGAGAAGATTTCAAGTTTGTAATTGAATTGACTACAAATATGAAACTTAGAATATAAATTTTATAAACTAATATATTGTTGTCTCATTTTCAAGTAGTGTCAATAATACAATTTGATATAATTAAAGAGACTCAACTTGAAACTTTTTAAGTGAGAAAAATATCAAAATGAAGTTCAACATTATAAAAAAATATAATCCAATTTGATAATATGAAGTTTTTAGATTTGGTACAAAATTGTGTGTATGTACTACAAACAAATTATTAGATATTAACTCTATTACCACTAGAATGTGTCATAACTGAAAAGATAATAATTAGTGGCATGATACAAAACATGATGTGAAAAATATTATATCTAAGTATTTCATTTCTCAAATATTAAATCATTACTCAAGATATACACAAGACTGTTACTATGGCTTCTTTTGTAATAATACAAGTAAAAAATTGGAACCAATGAATTCATTATGGGTTTGCCTACTTCCTAATATAGATACAAATGCATCTAATCTATAATTTATACATTGACTAAATAAACTCGTTTTATTCTAGTTATAAAAAATTACAGTACATTGCTTATTTTGTTTTATATATTTCAATGAAGTTATATGACTTCATGCAAGACCTCAATTTACTTAAAGCATTCAAAAATTATCACAAACTTAATAGTTTGAGAGAATAGGTCAAACTATTGAATAGAAATTGAAAATGTGCATTGCAAAATCCAAATGTGACATGACAACAATACTTATAGTACATAAAATTTGTAAAAGAGAATAATTATCAAGAAAATATCAGAATGACTCTTTATGTATAATTAAATAATTAAATAAATAAATAAATAAATATATATATATATATATATGTGTGTGTGTGTGTGTGTGTGCACATGTGTATTTATATTTTTATGCATGTATGTATATATGTATTATAAAATGGATGTAACATGCTTTAAAGAAATTTTAAAATATCTTTTCTAAGCAAAGTGAATAATATTATGAATGATTTTAGTCTACACATAATATATTTTATACAATGTTTGTAACTATGCAATATTTATTATAGTCATATAATAAATATAAAATATAAATATCATTGTTTATTCCAAGATATTATCTAATTGCTATGAACTTTTCTTATCCAAAATTTAACTTAGAAAATAACAAATTGAAAGACGTATGAATCTAATGTTAAATTTCATTAATTAAACATTGGTTTTACCTTCTAAAATTACTATAAATACCATTTACTTAAAAAAGTAATCATGATTATATGTAATAAAAATATGTAACATATACATATTTTTATATATTTTAAATAATGTTTGAAAATTACAAATTTAAACAAAATTATCAACTTTGAAATGGTCAAATTTATAAATTTTAAAAATTATTAAATATGTATGAATATGTATGTGTATATGTGTGTGTGTGTGTGTGTGTGTGTGTGTGTGTATTGATAATAGTGGGTGTTCATACCATCTTGCATGGTAATTTCTTTGGGGAGATGGACCTTCTCCTTGATTTCACCCCTAAATAAATTTTGATGAAAAATAATTCTAATTCAATTTACTCAAATTTTGAACGTAAGATAGTTTTGTTCTTAATCATATCTTCTCACTCGTACTAACTCATGGGTGTTGATATAAAGCATATTAAAATTATAAAATATGTTCATATCTTTATATAAATTACCAAATAAATCCAAAATAAATTATAAAAAATGAAAATTTTATAAGTTTTTGAATTTGTAAAATTTAAAATATGTGCATATTTTTATAGATTTCATATGAAATTAAAAAAATATAAAATTTAAAATTTATATGAATTTGATTGCATGTCTAAAATCAAAATGCTATGTATATGCCAAAACAAAAAAAAAATTATATATTCAAAATATAAAATTTTGTATGTATATGTATAAATTATTTGTACAAATTATTTGTATGTATATGTATATGTATATAATATTTGTATATAATATTCATACATCAATTTTATATAAAATTTTATATAAGAGTATATATAACACACACACATGCACACACACACACCCACAAATTTCAGAAAATCATGATGGATCCTTTATGGTTTAGGGATCCTTCACATCTTTAGGAGACAACGCGGGTGCATCCATGGAAGTCTCTTGGACCTCATGAAAAGGAAAAATCATTCATAGAAGAAGTGGATTTTTCAAATAAATCAATGGTGCTCAAAGAAGTAGGATCCTTCAAAAAAAATTTATTATATTTTTTTTTAAATTGAAATCTCAAAATGGTCAGGATCATTGGAGTTTACACTTACCATTCTTTTTAATAGGAGGCCACCTATTGAAGTAATTAGAAAGGAAATCCTAGCCATTTCCCTAAAGGTAAATACATTTGAAGGCATAATAGACCACAATGGCATACTGATTATATTATGCCTTGAAGAAGATTTACATCGAATATAGCTTCAAGAAATCTAGTATATTAAATATTTTCCAATGCATATTTTTTAAATAGACTAATAAACTTTAAGCCAAAAGAGGAATCACTAATTGTGCTAACCTATATTAAACTTCCAAAATTTTTATTCACTATTCCAACAAGATGCTTTATTTAAAATTGTAGTTACTATTAGAAACCCTCCAAAACCAGATGCAACTATAAAAAATAAAACTAAACCTAGTTTTGCTCATGATTGCATGGAACTTAATCTCAAGAAATATCTTCCAAAATAAGTATACATTGAGGATGGAAATAAGGGTTTAGTAGAGATTGAGATGCCAAATATCTTCCAAAATAACTAAACCTATATGCGATGTAAGAGATTGAAGCATTCAAAAGAGCTATGCAAAACATTGACAAAAAATTTAAAATAAAGAAATTCAAGAGGACAACATAGGGAAAGATAATGCAAGAAAAAAATGGGTAAAATGTACAAAAGTTAAAGAAGTTAAATCACCTAGATTAATAGGTGGAAGAGTTAGAACTAATATGGAAATAGTAAGTAATGAGAAAGAAAGAAAAATAAATGAAGTTTTGGTAAAAAAACAAAAATATAGATGAAATCATGAATACTTGATGTTTAGAAGAAAATGATGACATAAATGCAACCCAAATGAAAAAACTTAATCTTAAATGATGGGAAATAGGCCAATGAGGCATGAGGGAAAAAAGGAAATATACATCTAAGGAAGTAAAACAAATCTTATATTCATATGGAGGACCAAAGAACAAATTGGTCCACTTTGGTAATAAAAATTAAACAATAGTAGCATGTATTTGAATGTGAAGATGGATTAGAAGAGAGTGATAGCTCGAAAATTTTCAAATAACTCAATGCCCATTGAAGTTAAAGAGGATTTACACTAAAAAGAAAAGAAACAAGGAAGAAAACCTAATAGTGAAAGAAATCTTCCAAGAATTGTTAATCCAAGAATAGTTACAACAAAATATTTTTTAAATGCCACAGTTGCGTATCTAGCCCTTGAAAATTATTAATGAGATATTTGTAGTTCTATGTATATTTGATAGTGAATCAAAAAAAAAAATCCAGCTTGTTTTTCTAAAAATCTAAAACATAAACTAAATTTTAAAATTAGTGATAATGAACTCATAGTAAAATTTCATTTTTGGAAAAAAAATAAGTTAATAGTATAACATCATTACAAAATAAAAACAATATTTTATCGATTGGGGTTAAGTTTGTTGTAACTATTCACTTGGTATAATGAGAATTTTATCCAATTTTGGAGTTAATTATGGTTTAGTACATTTAGGTTACTTGGGAAGTAAGTTCACTTGATGTAATGAGAAAGATGGATGTTATGAGAAGTAGTGTCATCTAGATAGAATTTTATCTGATTGGGGATCACTGGATAAATAGAATATATCTTCAATTACCCATCTTAATAGGATTAACTCAAATCATGCACCTTTATGCCTTGAAGTTAAGGATCAAAAGTGTAATAATTCAAGACCTTTTAGATTCCAAAAAATTTGAATAATTTTATATTCCTTTAAAAAAATAGTCAAACATTCATGGAGTGAACCAATAGCTGGAAATCTCATGCTAGTTTTTTCTATGAAGCTAAAATTACTTAGTGTATAGATTAACAAGTGAATTAAAGAGGTGGTGAGAGATATTTTTCAAAATATTAAGCAATTTGAAGATGTAGTATTAGAGAAATAAAATATTTTTGAATTGGATTTGTTAGATATTGTCTATAAAGCCTACTAGGGTACAAAAGTTAGGCTTAATACAAGTCTAAATATTGAAGAAGCATTTTTTTAGCAATGGGCTTGGATTAAATGGCTAGAAGAAAGGGTCACCAAACATAAAATTATTTTATCATTCCATCAAGCTTAATAGAAAAAAATTAGTCCTTTATAAATTGAGAGATAATTAGGATAACAAGTTTACATATAATTAATTAAAACAATATATGATTAGCTCTATTGATGATAATCTACTAGGAGAATAACTAATAATAGATGATCAATTTCTCCAAAGTCTTTATCAATTTCATATATTGATAATAACATGATTTTTTAGTTGCCTGATTTTGAAAAAATTATTGAAATTATCTGACATGTGAAGGGTGATATTATTGCAAGACTATATAACTTAAATGGTAAATTCTATCATGAATATTAGGAGATCATTAAAAAAGATCTTGTTAGTATTATTGTGGACTTCCTTGTTGGCTCTACTTTACCTATAGAACATGAAAAAAAAATAATAAACATAGGAAAATAAGTAGGAGTACAAATTTGAATTCTTGAAATTTTCTTCTGATTATTTTTAACTGATATTCGACTAAGTCATTACATACTCTGAATTTGTATTCTTCAAAACTTCTTCCTTGATTTTCTTTATTGATATTTTCTAGAGTCATTGCTTGTTCTAATACCCCCTATGCAAATTGATGGGATGTTTGCATTTACCTATTCTCTAATAAAATAATATTGGAAATCAAATCGTTGTTTTTCATTTGCTAAATATATATGCCAAATGGTCTTTTATTGAGAGATATTTGACTATGATATTTTTATTAATTACCTTTTCTCTAATAAAATGATAATCAATTTTTATATAATTGGTTCTAGCATGAATCACAAGATTTGAGGCCAATGCCAACGCTCCAATGTTGTCACACCAAATAATTTGAGGTGAGGAAAAATAAAGTTGGAACTCCTATAGCAACATTCTTATCCATTAAGCTTTGGATGTAGCTAAAGTATTGCTTTGGAATTCAATTTCCATCCTTGAACATTAAACATCTCCTTGTTTTCCAAGAAAAATACCAAATTTATTTGTGCTTATTTTATCATCTAGTTTTCCAACTCAATCCCAATCATAATAAACATGAATATCAACCATAGGTGGTGCATAAAATTTTCATAATCCACCATACCTTTTAAATATTGAAGTATATTTTTTACTATCATCCAATGGAAATTTCATGGATTATGCATAAATTGTCATAACTAATTTACTACATATAAAATATCAAGATGTGGAAATAATACAATATTTATATGCTTTCATAACTCGCATGTATTTAATAGGGTACGATAGATTTTTCTAACATGTGAATTTAACTTCATTCCCGATGTTGTTGGACTTGCGAGTGGCTTTGCTCCTTGCATTTTGGTGACGTCGAGTAGATTAGAAAATATATTTTTCTTGCCAAAGATGAAGGCCTTCATTATTACTTTGGGTTCAACTATAAGAAAATAATATAACTAGCTAAGAACTCTATTATGGAAATTAATACAATGATGATAATACCTTCTACATATACAAACAAAAAAAATTTTAATATGTTGGCAATAAGTATTAATAATGAATATCAACTTTTGATTCCTCAAAGCTGAGTTTTAATAAATATTAAGATAATCTTTGATACCAAACTTATGGAGCTTATTTGAGGCCATAGAAAGACTTGTGACGTTGACACACGAGATCATGTTCACTCTTACCAATGAATTTTTTAGGTCACTCCATATGCACCTATTCATCAAGTATTCCATGAAAGAATACTTTAAAGATATACAATTATTTTACATGCCAATGAAATTGAATTGTAATAAATAAAACCAACCTAACTATAGTCAATTTAACTACTGAAGAGAAAGTATCAAAGTAATCAATTCTAAAATTTTTGTTCTAAGCCCTTTATCACAAGCCTTGCTTTGTAACATTCAATGCTAACATTTGGGTGTCTTTTAATCCATTTATTTTGGACCACTTGTTTGTAAATTGGTCTTGTAAAAAGATATCATGTCTCATTTTTTATCAAAGCATCAAATTCAAGTCCCATAGCTTGTGGCTACTCAAGTTTTAATTATAATTGTGTATATAAAGTTGGTTTAGATTCTATTATAAACTAATCAAACAATAGGATGGATAAGTGAAGCTAAACATTTTGAATCCATAAAATTATTTTGGTTTCGAATCCCATATTTTGGTGTGAGTGATAATTATTCTTTTGCTTGCTCGAGATGAGTTGTGTGTGAAGATGAAAATGGATTGGTATTCCTTGAGAAAAATTGGTATTTTAAAGGGACTCAAAAGGGCAATTCAAAGGAAAAGTTATAGAATTATTATGATGGTAATGTAAGGTAGTGTGTGGTTCAGATGGGGTATTGTTGTCATAAGAAGGATTAAGTGAATCTAAACTGGGAAAGAAATTTAATCGAATGACATGTGAGATATGAATCAAACTAGTCAACATCATGCTTTCATGATCTGGTGAAGTACATAATTTATCTTTTGTGAGAAATGAGTTCTCATCAAACATCAAACATCAAACATGCTTGAACTGATTGTTATTTATTTATTGCTTGAAGATACTTATATAGTATATATTATATCTAACAAACAATAGATAATTAAGTACAGATTTAAATTCTTAGACTTCTCCTTTGATCTTCTCAACTGATATTCAATTGAGTTATTGTATGCTATAAATTTGAATTCTTCAACTTCTCTTCTGATTTTCTTAACTAATATTTGACAGAGCCTCATGCTTTAATAGAATAATCATCTATCATAAATGTTTATATTCTTAAGATAGAACACCCTCAAGAATGATCTAAATTTCAACACATAAGCCTTTGCACATTAATAGATAAAATCTTCTCAAAAATTATGTTGAAAAGGTTGGCTAAATTACTTTCCCAAATAATTTCTCACCATTTCCGAACCAAGTCAAGATGATACGGATCAACCCCTTCTTCTTGCACCAAAGATCTTACCATTTCCGAAGGAACTAGAGTTATGTCTTTTTTCCATTTCCATTCAAGAGTTCTTATGTGTTTCCTCGCCCCCGAAAAATGGAAAAATTCCTTTTCTTAGCAACACGTACAAGATTCGTCACTACAAAAAGGATAATGGTAACCCCACCATTAACTACTTCATTACATCTTTTTTATCTGGAGCAGATAGACCTAGAGCCCTTCTTTCACTCACATCTGGTACCGTTAGCTTTTTCATTCTCATACTTCTTATAAGTAATATATAAGGATTGGAGATAAATCAAACAGATGCTATAAAGACCTTCCTTAGATTATGAGAATGAAAAGACCCACTAGAAAAAGGAGATATTAGACGTCTATCTCATCCTCATCTTTCTCTAAAAAGTGAATTGATATATTTAAATATTTAATTGAAAGATAGAATCAAGAGATTGGCTTACTATATTATAATTAGAAGGACTGCTTCCTTTAAAACCTCACTTCGAACCTTGCCTTGCTAACGATAACGAGCTTTTGGTAGCCCTTCTTCCAACAACGATGATTCTGCACGTTCTAGTATGGTATCCATTCATCATTTCAGAACATTCCTTAAGTATAGTATAGTATAGTTATTCCACAAATAGGCTCACGCCAAATAGGACTCCTAGGGTTTCCAATACAGGCGTGGAGCTTCTTAATAAATATGTCACAACCGCTATTGATTAGAGGTGAGGGCCAGGTGTAGGTGTTCACTTAATCTGTGATATGCTTAACTATATCGATGCTTGTTGAATAATCCATCCGAGCGAGCAGCAAGCTGCTGAAAAATGACCTATGCAGATGAAAGTGATCCAAAGTAAGTAGCCGTTACTTCTGATCCTAGTGGCTGAAGAGCAAAGTGATTTTATTATAGGTAGAATACTAGTAGATAATGTTTTGATTGCTCAAGAAATAATAAGAAAAGTTAATACAAAAGTCCAACGTAAGTAATATAGCATTGAAACTAGAATTGTCAAAAGCATATGATAAAGTGTCTTGGTTTTTCCTATTCAATACATTGAAGATGTTTATATTTCATGTAATCTATATTGACATGATCTAAAGATTGGTATCAAATCATGTATTTTTAGTCATGATAAATGGAAAATATTGTAGCTTCTGCAAATTTTCAAAATAATTATGACAGGGTGACCATATATCTTCTAGCATATTCCTAATTGTTTCTAAAATATGTAGTAGAAATCTAAACAATAGTATAAATATAAATCATGTGTATCGATTCTAGGTTTCAAGAAACTATAAGAAAAAATCATTCTTAACCTTTGTTGATGTTATTATTATTTTCTGCAATAGATATCACATATCCATCTATGCTATAATGAAAAGCATAGAGTGCTATTAAAAAAAGATCAAATTAGGCGGGTAATAAAGGCAAGAGTTATATTCTAATGAGTAAGAATATTTTTCAGATCATAGTCCAAAGAATTGAAAATATCATTTGTTATAAAATGTAACAATGGTTAGACACCCAATTGAGAGTTTATTTTCTTAGGTTTGTAGAAAAAGAATTATTTTCATCATATTATTAATAAAATAGCTTCATCTATCAAAGGATCAATGGGGAATTGACTATTTAAAGATAAATTCCTTACCCTAATTAAGCATGTATTGTTGCCTTAAAATTTCAAATATCATTTTCATTGGAAATTATTAAAAATTTGAAAGTAATTATCAATCGAATTCAAACAATTTTCTCTGACCACTTTTGGAAAAAAAATCAAAGTTTGGTAATTAATATAACTAAAAGAAAAAGGCATTTCACTTATCAATGAGGGGGGATTAGGGATGAAAAGCTTAGATGAGTTGATCAGGATATACAATTAAATGATGGTAGTGTTTCATATTAACAAACTCATTACTTTTAGTCTTTCTTCTCCAAAGATAAATTACCAATGAACTTTCATGCCAAATTTTACCAAAAATAATAGATTCTAAATTTGAAAATGGATATTGGAATTGCAAGACCTTACTAAAACTGACAATGACTAGATCATCAAAAAGGGATAATATAATGTTTATTTATATGACTGACTTCCTAACTTAATGAATCCTAAAATTCTTTATAAGATTCATTAATAAGGAACTACAAAGATACGGAAAATGGAATGACAAGACATTAGCCCAATGTTTCGAAGTTTTAGATGAGAAATGGGTCTAAACCCTATTTAATTGTTACCTTAATACTCATGATCTAGCATAATGGAAACAAACAGCATCATGTAAATTCTTTTTAGGAATAGATTGGAATATTGTGAGAGTGCATTACAAAGTCACTAATTGGAATGTCTTTATTTGGTTGAAGGTGAATCCTAAGAAAATTTTCATATTCTTATGGAGGCTTGGAAAGTGAGTATTGGTTAACAAATGTTGAATTTGCCTCATGATGCAGTTATTGTGTATTCTCTCATTCAGAATCAATAAATAATGTTGTTGTACAAATGAATGAATTGTAAAAGATTGGAAACATGCTTTATGAACATCCTGCTTATGGAGGATTAAGGGTCAATTTCAGATATATGTTCATCATTCATTAAGTTTCAATATTCATATTAATGCATATGCATAAAACTTATAGACCAGATCATCTCATCATTTTTATTCTATAATATATGGACTAATAAAAACAATGAAAAATTTAAAAGTCAAAAAAATAAAATTTTAAAAATTGTAAAAGAAACTTATTCCTCAACTTTGACATGCTCAACTAACCCAAGTTAAAGAAATTGACAGAAGATATATGTTAATTTTTAAGAGGATGCCTTTATCAAGAAATAATCAATACATAGAAGAATTCAAATAATCAAATAAAAGAAGCCTAAGTGCTTGAAATCAAATACAAATTGATGCTCAAGAGGAAACCATTGGCCAAAAGATATTTAGAGACCTAGAAGGGAACATAATGGTTGGTTTTGATATTTCATACATTATCACTAACACGGAAGTAAACTTTAGATTAATTAAAAAATGAATAAATATAAAAATAAAGAATAATATCCATCAAATTGTGATTGAGATGGATTTTAAATTAATATATCAAATTCTAATAAAAAAACCCTAGATGCCCTTGGAATCTAATATATAGGCTTAATAAAGTTTGAAATAGTGTAAGAAACATGGACGCAACTTATTATCATTGTCTCATGAAGGTAAATTAGGTATTTATGTGGTGCAAGTAATATTGACATATTGACAAAATTATCCCTACATTAGGAGAATTAAAAAAAATAAAAATAAGTCATCTTTGTTTTTGGGCTTTGTGGCAAGTATTTATGTGGTGCAAGTAATTTGCTGGAAAGAAAATAAAGTACAAAGACTATGAATCTATCATGGACAAGTCTATAAAAGGACACATTTTCATGGGAGTAAGGAGTAATGGTGAAGCGTACGTCTTCAAAAAGTTAAATTTCTTGAGCACAAATGTTGGAGCTAGTGGAATATATTTTGTTTAAATAAATAAACACACACATACACACACACACACATAAATTTAATATTAAATAATTTTTGATACAAATAATATATAATTAGAACAATTTTTTATGATTTACTTTGTATGAAAATTTATATATAAAATATAGAAAGGTTTGTAATATATTATTAAATAAAATATATTCAAAATATTATATAAAAATTTCTTCTTATGTGTGTATGTGTGGATCATATACAAAATACATATGATGAATATAAATATAAAATAAATATATACAAAATAAATACAGAATAATTCATGCATCTAATTTCAATCAATTATTTTTTTTGTGAATATTTAAAATTTATAAATCAAATATACAAATTTATTCAAACACCAACTCTAAACCAAAAAAAAATGAAATATTAAACATAATTAAAATCACATAAACATCATTTCTATATTAAAATTAAATATAATAATTATTCTAAATCAAATACTAAACCAAAAAAAAATATGCATTTGTCTTTAGCTGTAGGGATTTATGAGTTAACTTTGCCTAGTGGACTTATTTTAAATTTAGAAAATTGTTAATATTTCCCTACTATGTATAGAAATATTATTTATGTTTCTTGTTTTGAAAAAAAAGATTTTGTATTTAATATTAAGAATGGTAAATGCAATATTTATCATCATAACATTTTCTATGGATATGCTCTATGCACTAGTAGTCTTTATGTTTTAGATGACGAAGACACTAATGAAAAGTCAATCTATAACATTGAAACAAAGAAGTCTAAATTTTATGACTTAAAACACTAACTATCTCTAGCATTGTCATTTAGGCCACATTAATGAGAAACCCATTTCAAAATTCCATTAACTTGGGCTTTTGAATTCATTAGATTATGAATCATTTGAAACATGTGAATCTTGTTTACTAGGGAAAATGACTAAAATCCCTTTTACTAGAAAAGGTGAGAAATCTAAAGACTTATTGGGCCTTGTACATTCTGATGTATGTGGACCATTAAGCTCAAATGCTAGAAAAGGTTTCTAGTACTTCAACACCTTCACAGATGATTTCACTAGATATGACTATGTCAATCTAATAAAATATAAATCTGAATCTTTTTGAAAAGTTCAAAATTTTCAAGAATGAATTTCAAAACCAACTTGGTAAAAATATTAAATCACTAAGATCTGATCGAGGTGGTAAATATTTAAGCCAAGAGTTTATAAATCATTTAAGAGATTGTGGTATCACTTCACAACAAACTCCACCAGGAATACCATAATGGAATGGCGTGTCTGAACAGAGAAATCAACATTTATTAGATATGGTTAGATCAATGATGAGTCAATCTAATCTGCCAAACTCTTTGTGGGGATATGCTTTAGAAACTATTGCATTCATTTTGAATAGAGTGCTATCAAAGGCAGTAAAAAAACACCATATAAGATGTGGACTGAAAAAACTCCTAGTTTAACTTTTATTAAGATTTGGGAATGTGAAGCTTATGTGAAGCATCATATCTAAGGCAAAATAGCACCCAAATCTAATAAATACCTCTTTGTTGGATATCCTAAAGAAACTAAAGGATATTAATTTTATAATGCTTTTTAGAACACAGTGTTTGATACTCAGAATGATATATTTTTTGAAAAAAAAATTTCTAAAGGAACTAGCAGGAGCATAGTACAACTTGAAGAAATTAAAGGCCCACAAACTAGCATTGTACCAAGTATGGAAACTCAGTTGGATCAACAAGTAACTGTTGAACCTACACAAGTACCACAAGGCCCAAAAAGGTCTAATAGGACACATCAAATTTATATAAAATATGGATTTCTCTTAACTCATGATGATGATGTGTTGATTGTGGATAAAAATGAGCTTACATCCTATCAAGAGGACATAAATAGTCCTGACTTTGAGAAATGGTTTGAAGACATGAAATCAAAAACGTAATCTCATGTATGATAATTAAGTTTGGACCTTGATTGATCAACTTATGGTTTAACAACCATTGGCTACAAATGGGCATTCAAAAGGAAAATTAATATGGATGACAATGTGCATACTTTTAAGGCAAGACTAATTACAAAAGGTTTCAGACAAACTCATGGTATAGACTATAATGAAACTTTTTCACCAATTACTATGCTAAAATCTATTCAAATTCTCATTGCTTTAGTAGCATACTATGATTATAAGATATGACAAATGGATTATAAAACAATATTTATTAATGGAAACTTACTTGAGGATGTGTATATGACACAACTAGAAGGTTTTGTTAGTCCTGAGAATTTTGGAAAGGTATGCAAGCTTCAAAGGTCCATTTATTAATTGAAGCAAGCATCTTAGATTTGAAATCTTCATTTTGATTAAGCAGTCAAAGAGTTTGACTTCATTAAGAATGAAGATAATCTTGTATATACAAAAAAGTTAGTGGGAGCACAATTGTGTTTCTAATGGTGTATTTGATGACATACTAGTCATTGGAAATGATATCCCTATTTTACAAAAATATAAAATCATGGTTAGGGAATTGTTTTTCAATTAAAGACTTGAGTGAAGCTGCTTATATATTAGGCATTAGGATCTATAGAGATAGATCTAAAAAGTTTATTGGTCTAAGTCAGTGTACTTATATTGAAAAGGTAATAAATAGGTTTATCATATGAGATTAAGAAAGGATTCTTGCCAATGCCACATGACATTAGTCTCAGCAAGACTCTATTTCCTATGACATAGGATGAGCGAGATCGCACTAGTAAGATTCCATATGTTTTTCCTATTTGTTCTATCATGTATGCAATGTTATGTACTAGACTTGATGTCTCATATGCCTTAAGCACAATGAGCAGATATCAGTCAGACCTAGGTGAAAGTCACTAGACAAAAATTAAAAAATATTCTTAATTACTTGAGAAAAACTAAGGATGCATATTTAATGTATGATGGTAAAAAAGTTGAGCTAGTTGTAAATAGTTAAATAGATGCTAGCTTCTAAACTAACAAATATGATTTTCGATCACAGTCAGGTTATGTGTTTTGTTTGAATGGAGGTGTCATGAGCTGGAGGAGTTCCAAGCAAGACACCATTGTTGATTCTACAATAGAAGCTGAGTATATAGCTGACTCAGAAGTGGCTAAAAAAGTTTGGATCAAAAAGTTCATAAAAAAAACTAGGTGTTGTTCCTAGTATATCAAATCCAATGAACTTGTATTGTGACAATAATGGGGCTATAGCTCAAGCTAAGGAGCTCAAATCACATCATAGATCCAAACATATACTCATGCATTATCATTGAGATAGGAGACGTGAAGATATGTATAGTATCTATAAATAATAATGTTGCAGATCTATTGACTAAGCCTCTTCCACATCCCAAGCATGAGAGTCATGTTAAGTCAATGGGTATTAGTTTTAATATTGATTGGGCCTAGTGCAAGTGGGAGATTATTAGTAATATGCACTAGGTCAATCACGTATGACCATGTTTTGACTTTATTATTTTATTCATAAAAAGTTATTTTCATTATCATTTTATATTATGATAATCACTTGAATAATTAATTTATTCTAAGGTCATCAAGTAGGTGACTTAATAGTAGAACCCTTAAATTAAACATGAGTTCTATTCATATTATCTCGAGTCAATTATTATTATTTTGAACTAATAATGAATTAAGGCTAATATGGTATTGACCAATGATTATGTTTTACTAATCATGAATATGAGATATTAAGTCAACTCATAGGTACATATTTAAGAAATGATGTACTTGATTGACCCACTTTGAGAATACTACATAGATTATTGTCATACTTAATTCTCATCAAGGTAATATTGATTTAATCCTTTGACTTTCAAAATCACCATGGATTTCTATATAACAATTTTATATTTTACAAAATCTAACATCATCTTTAACCAGGTGATTAAATAGATTGTTGTTAGATATAAAATGAGTTATGTGAGGAATGTGAGAAATTGAGAAGAAATTTGTCTCTCATTTAATCTGAGTAAGATATTAATCGGCCCCTTTATAAGATAGACCGAGGAAAAAGCATGACCATGAGAGAGTGATTTGATAAAAAGTTATTATTCTCAACTACTTGGAATCAAAAAATAATATGATTGAATCATATATAAGGATGACAAAAACTACGCCTTATATTCAATCAAGATATTATGTGACAAAGGGATTACAATATTCACTATAAATTAGGTTATGTCGGAATATTAGCCTTCACATGACTTGGATAGTCATAATATCTTGCTAGATGCCACTTATGACTTGTAGACCTAAATAGAGATTTCAGACCCACTGCCAATGTCATGTGAACCTACAGGGTTACACACTTAGAATATATCCAAAATAGAAATGGGTTTACCAATCCCATTTAAACTCTTGATATATATATATATAAGGTAATTGTTTTCTTAATAAATAAGTAACAATTATTTAATGTAATTATTATCTTTATTTAAGGTAATTGTTATCTTAATCAAATCAAAATTTAAAATGGAATATATACCAAAAGGGTTTTAGTAAGTAAACCCTAATTTGGAATTCTATATATACCTTATGTTCTCTAGGGTTTCACACAATATTACAAATTATTCCAACCACTAAATTCATTTTTTTCAAGATGAAGAGAACGAAACAGAGTTTATCCATTCTTGATTGTAAGATAATCAAGAACATTGCAATCACATACATGTCCATTTTGATTGAATATTTTTTCGTGTGGATACTAGTAGATGATGCATCCATTTTGAGATGTCTAAATCTGATCAAACGAAGTAAGATTTTGGAAACCCTAAACAATCAATTAATCAAATTATATGGATCATTATTCTAGGTACATGATAAAATCTTATATTTCCACTACTTTTGTTATCACAAAACCATAACACTTTTATTTAGTATCCATTTAGAATTTACATAGTAGGTGATGTGACATGTATAAGATACATCATCATGACTAGTCTAGATATTGAATGTCATAGACACTATGCTACTATATCCTGTAAATTCATTAATTATTATTTGTTTTTCCAACTTATAATATTTTAATATGTCATTCCTAGATGCGAACCTAGTAATCCTATGATATGCAGGCTACAAATAGGTTTGTATGATACTGACTACCCATGGATCCTTCGAAAATCTAATTGGAAGACTCATCGTGATAATCAATTTGGTCGTATTTTTTCTTCCCAATTCATTATAGTATATGAAGAGGATCAACATATAAGTTGAACTAGATCCAACCTCAAAGATCTCACCGCTCAATTGAGTTTTATTAGGATCTAATGTACCATATTTTCTGGTATATTATTCGGTATGCCTCTTTAGATATCCAGTTTCACATGCATTCCTACAAGTTAATATTCTTATAATATTTGCATTGTACCGATTCTTTATCAACATAGATTTTCTTCTAGTTTGCCTAATATTTTTATTTTGTATAATGTTGAAGTGAGTTTAAACTATAGGATTTCTTCTAATTTTTTTATATCTTTGAGTTGAGACCAAGGGAGAAAACAATGTTTCGGTGGCCTCAAATCTTTTCGTAGGTTTATTTATCAATATTAAAATTATTTATGTTTACTTTAATATTAATCTTTTTATCATTATTAAATTTACTATTTGTCATTTTAAATTTATATTAGTTTATTAATTATATTCTAAATTTAATTTTTAGAATTAAATAGTATTTATTATTAAATTATTAATAAATTAAAATTTTAAAACTAATACCTTTGTGGCCATTTATAGAATGCTGACTACCGATGTCCAATATCTGATGTCCACATCCCACATGAGTCTTGAGACTATACGTGATAGGAAAGCTGGAAGCTTAGCACCCAAACCAAACTCTAAGAGGAGAGAGATACGAGTTGAGAGAGAGAGAGAATGAGAAAGAGAGAGAAAGAGAAATGAGAGAGAGAGTGAGATAAAATGGGGTCTGTAATAGGAATTAAAAGGACGTAGATTAGAGAAAGAGAAGAGAGTGTGTGTGAGGTGAAACGTGAGGGTGAAAATTTATAGATATTAAAAATATTTAAAAGAAATCCTTTTTTTTTATTTTTTTTTTGTTTTTTTTTTATTTTTTAAAAATTTTATGGGTAGAAACTTGAAAGATGTCGAATTATCTACCCTAGCCATTGGAAGTGCATCAAATGACTGGATGCATTTCAATTTAATTTTTTTTGGGCAATTGGGTCAGTTTGACCTCGATGATTCTAGACGGTTTGGGAATCAGGCGAGGGACAAGGAGGTTAGGCGATGATAAGGCATGAGCTCGACGGGTCATGGGAGCTTGGGCAGTCGAGCTACACCTGAAACCTGACTCAAGTTCTGAAGTCGTGTCGTGCTAGTCTAGGCCTAGCTCAATCGGAACATGCCTCGTGCCAGGCCCAAGCTTTCCAACACATTTGACACCTTAACATAATACTAAGAGACATAAACTAACTATCAAAACCATCCAAGAGTCCTCATAGTGTCTACCTGTTATGATACTTATACTTACTATAAGGGAGTATAGAAAATACTTATCTAAAGTAGTAATAGATCTTCCCATTTTTTAAGTATAACTATTTTTTTAATTGTACATTCATTCAAGACTCCTAATTTACTGACAATGAGCTAATACTCAATACTTTTGATAATCATATCATTTCCACAATAATCTCTTCCTATTGTAAAAATTTTATTATTACTAATAGCAAATTTCAAAAGTCATTGGATATGATAATATCTAACTTGGCTCTTTGTTACTTCTTCATACTTGCTTAATCTCATTGTCCCATTAGCTTATTCTATGTTAGTTAACTTTCTAGATAATTCAACTCAAACTTTATCTTTACTTCTGCTATCATTTATTTGTAGGATTGAGAGACTTTAAAGAAAACTTCGTTTGAGATTAATCATGGTGTATTATATATTCTCTCTTTAATAGTTAAATATACTTCTAGATGTTTGACTGTATTAGTCTATTTACTTGTAGAGTCTCAGCTCAATCATCCATTATTCGATATACAAACAATTGAACTTCTTATATATTTTAATGATTTATGATAATATGTAGGTATGAAAATAAAGTAATTATGGATTGATTTAACAAATTTAGAGTTTTGGCAAGTTTTGTTAAATAGTCATTGATTGGTTTTTAGAGGTATTTGTATAAGATGTAGTCTAAGGAGTCTTTCATAGTTTCATCATCCATTCTTAGTAGAAATTCTACCTAATTGGTCGTGATAATCTTTATACACCATGATCCTATCAACTCGTTAGCACAATCTTTCTACTATGTGACGTATTTTTTATGATTGCAATATTATCAAAGAGTCATAACCATACTTATCTCATAAAATTTAAATGACTACAATATTAATTTTATGTCAAAACAACCAAATATTTAACTAATGCTAAAAGTCATGATCATGTCTTAATACCATGACTTTATCTTTAATATGGCTTAGTTGTCTCAAATTAGAGTCATGATATTTTTACAAAGCTATGACTTTTGAGCTATAGAAAATTATGGAGCCAAAACTACTCATGCCAAAGCCATGACAATTATTCAACATAGTGACTTTTTGGATATGAAATATTATAGAGGAAATTACTCAAGTATGATCATTCCCCATGGCCACGACACTTGTCCTCAAAGGAAGGCAAATTCATGAATTTTATGCATGGGCTAATTGCTAATGCTATTATGTCTTTATAGTAGCATGACAACATGATATATGAGAGAAGTAAATGCTAGTACTATGGTCACTCACAATGTTGTAGGCACCTGAGACATATGAATGGCAATTTTTATGGTGTGACCATTTCTTAGCATAAAAGCTATAAGATATATATGAGAGGCATTCTTAATGCAACTACAATTTCTTAATATTGAGACCATATAATGATCAAGAAAAACAAATGCCAATAATGCAACAATTTCATAGTGTTGTGGTAATATAACAATATGAGAGGCCATTCATGATATCATAGCCTTTCTTTATACCATAGCCTTTTATTAAGAACAAGAAGACAAACACACAAAGTCATGGCCACTTTATAGTGTCACAACTTTTTATTATAGAGATATTAGGCCTAAGTCATGGTCTTTTCCCAATACTATGACTTTATGTTATAGAAAGATTGAGATGTATTCTAGAGTCATGACTATTTTCTAGTGTTTCATCCTCAAGCTTAGGAGATGAAGGCCAAAATTATGATTGTCTTCTAATAACCAAAACTTCCTACTTAGAGTAATGTAAAATTTCCTAGGAAAAATCAAAAGAAAAAGAAATTCCATATATTTCTCATCCCTTCTCCCTCCACACAAAAAGCAAAGTCATGATGTAGTTATTAAACCCTAGATGTGATTTTTTTTCACTCCCTAAGGGCTCCCAAAGCAAGTAAGAGACACGAGACTTAATAACAACCTCTATAGTTGGAGGCACAACTCTCAGACCTACTCTCTCTATGGTAGATCCATAAATTTTTATTAAAATAGTAGATGATCTAGGGGTTTTTGTAATATATTTCATGTGGTGTGACAATAGTTTTACATTAATGAATGTATTTTATTCATGTTTTATTTTGGATATTAATAGATGAATGATTAAAAAAAACTTGAAATAAGATTTTGAATATTGGTAGGTTTGTGTGAGATTGTTGTGGAGGGTGACAAGTAAACTACAAGGCTGATTCACACGTATGGTAGGAAGGACGTGATATCCCTTGTGAATATGATGTACAAGATAAGCTGATATATTAAACCATGAAATGTGTATATATTAATAATTATGAGCAAGACACTTACAAAGCCAAAAATATGAATATTTTTACATGTCATTCAATTGTACATATTTTAGAAAAATTAGTTCTCAATTGGGATAAATATTTTATAGAATATTCTTTTAAGGGTTTCACCTTTAGTGTAAGAGTAGCATCATCACCTAGGAGGATAATGAGAGGCCATCCTTGGGACTTGCATTAGTTTTTATTGCTCACAAGGTGATGATATCCTTTGTGAGTTGTTTTTACTCATATGGTTCCTACTTGTGAAATATGAGTGAAACACATGTTAATTATATGAGTATATTACTTATAAAGCCAAAAGTAGAAATACTTATAATTCTTGTCAATTCTTGGTTTTTATGATATTTGAGGTCATAGAATAAAAGTGTGCATACAAAGCAACCATGAAAGATATTTGATAAAGTTGCCTAAAAGATATGTGATTGTGACTAACTCAAGAGCAGAGATGATTTATTATCTTAGTGGTGATATACCGAGGAGATAATAATGAAGGACCACCATTAGGATGAGCCCAATGGTGATAACTACATTGTATACCATTAGGTTAAAGAGTCATTGCACAATACATCAATCTTCATTATATATCCAAACATAATATAATTCAAGCTAATTTGAATAATGATTATCTAACAATCCAAATATACATTTCACTAGAATTGAATTATCTCACTAATAAAAAACCAAATTATAGATACAATCCATGTGGGATTGATATCTGAAAAAAAATCCTTTTGAATACTTGTATGAACCATGTAGTTGTTGATCTCTATTGATGAGATATTATCATGAGTTTTTGAGATATTGTCTAACCAAAAAATTAGGTAACATAATAAAAGTGTAAAAAGTTATTTAACACATTGTTGTTAGGGATTTTTTAGTTTGATTAGTCAATGTGAGTTGATGTGATTATCCTTGTAAAATGATAATTTCTTTTTTGTAGTCTATATAGTATTGAGTATGATAAATCTTTTTGAATCTAAATGCTAAGTCTTGTTAACTTGTCTGGAAAGTGGATAGTTATATTTTGGATTTTATGTGTATAACTTTTTTTAGTCATTAATCTACAAAATCAAAATGTGTAGCCAATATCAATGAAGAGCTAATGAATTTTTTTAAGGAGCTATGGGCAAAGAATGAAGCAAACGAAATTCATTTTCAGAATATGAGATAAAAGTGAATGAGAATATCTCAAACTCTTAGTACAAAGAGACTTATTATACTCAAAGTAATAACTTTCATTACGAACCTTATGGAAACTAATATCAACACTATTATTTGCTGGAACATAGTTATAAAGATTGAGGATATGAAAACCATGAAGAGATGACATTTCATGATTATCACCCATCTTCATTATTTTCATTCATAGCCAAACTTGAAGAAATGTTAAATAAATTGAGAAGATCCAACATAGGCAAAAGAGATTGTGAGACAACTGAAAGAGTAATATAAAGTTATGGATTTGGTAAAGCATGAAAAAAACACATCAGAAAACCCCGGTAGTTAATATGGAGATAGTTATGGTTGAGAATTTAGAAGAGGAAATTGGGGATACAACCTCAATTACTGTAGAATGAGAAGATAAAGTGAGCAATGAAATTTTCATGGCTAATATAGAGACATGTGGTAGAAAATATATAAAAGAAAATTCAAGATATGACCTAAATTATTCAAGAAAAAAAAGATGAAATGAAGGACAAAATTTCTATGGCTAATACAAACACATTTGTGGTAGAGAATCTAAAATATAAAATTGAAGATATAAAAAATTACTCAAGAAGAATAAAACAAAGGTAGAAAATTTCTATGGACAGTACAAAATTTCTATGGCTAATACAAAATTTTTATGGCTAACATCAATTACTCAAGAAGAAGATGATGAAGCGAACAATAAAGTTTTGGTGCTTGATGTGGAGAAAGTTGTGGAGGAGAAAAAAAAGGCATGACATTTTACAATGTCGAGGCTAAAGAGTAAACAAAGAAGAGGACCCCCACTCAAACTAACCTTTTGGATGAGGATATCGAGATGATAATTCATCCAAAATCCATGACTAATATTAAAAGTATAAAGAATAAATAGGTAAAACAATATAATGAGAAGCTAGCATGGACAACAAAGATATCCGATAGAGGAAAAATAGTTTTGATGATCTAGCTATGAATGTTAAACATAGTGTTGCTTATGAGGTAACCCAAGAGTTTTTTTGTTTTGCTACTTGTTTGATAAAGTATATGTGTTGTGAGTATAAATATTACATGTACATATGCAGAATTAAACCCCCTCATACTAAAAGAATCATAGATTCAAACCAATTTGTGGTCTGAATTTTTTGTAGCTCAAAGCCATTATCATTTTTCTTTTACCACGACTTTAGTGTTACATAAAGAAAATGCCCACCAGAAGGTTAATGAAAAAGTCACGACAATTTTTTTGTGGTGAGACCTTGAAGTTATATAAGGAAAAACATCATAAAATCTATATGGAAAAGTTATGGCTTTTACCTAGTACCATAACTTTGAAGGAATTGCTTGACATTATGTTATGACTTTTCATTTATAGTAGAAAAACAAACCTATATAAGTGTAACCTTCATTTACCAAGTCATGACTATAAATATCTAGCCATCAAATCTCCTCCACAAAAATCTTTTTTCTTTTATTGATGATATGATAATCAAACCCAAATTTATGGTACTAGGTAAAAGCTATAAAAAGGAAATAGATAGAATTCTAACACCATAAAAAATACCACCCAAAGTCATGGTGCTCACAATGACTTTTATTATAGAGTTAGACATAGATGGATGAATTATGCGATGTCCAACAAAATTTAATAAGATAGAAGGGATTCAACAAATTCATTCCTTTTTTTGGAGATATTGTCAGTATGAGAAATTATATATTATTTTATACACATAGAGAATGAGGAAATACTAAAGCTGTGAAATAATTCTATGCAATTTTGGAGGATAGGTAGATTATGAAATACATTTGGGTTCACTTCGATAAGAGAATCATTAATGAGCTACTTGAATTCCTAAGCACAAAAGATAACATGGATTTTTACTCCCTCCATAGCCAGTCCAATTTTATAGGCATCACTAATTTGTTAACAAATAGAAAGGGTACATGGATGACAACATTGAACAACTCATATGAATATTTGATGAGAGAAATTATCAAAGTGAGTAAATTTTGGTTGTATTTCATTTTCTCATTTATATTATTAACTTTCTGTCTCAACAATCATCCAAAAAAGAGCGATTTTACTATATGTCATCCTTATTGGCCGTTGGGTACCATTTTGATATGGGAAATAATTCTAGAGAAATTGATTCTTTGATTCATCGAGGGTGAAATTTCTATCCAACTAATTAACCCTTCGCTCATCACTTTGTTATGTCTAGCTAAGGGAGTCCATATGGATGAACATGTCGATGCAATCTATTTGATGATGTCCTCCCTGACATTGTTGGGCATTAAAAAAATATAATGAGAAAAAAGAAAGAAAGCCAATGCATGAAGGAGAAGGATCAGTATAAATTTGGGAAGAATACTCATCTTTCACCATAGAAAATATATGAGAGATGAAAAAAAGGGAAGGAATGTGAGAATATGATCTAGCCCGTATTAGGCATTCTTTAGTTGTACATGGAGATATGTTTGTGGATATTTGGCATATGTGGAGAATGTGGAGTAGAAATACTGAAAGAAATAATGAAGAATAAATATGGAGATCCATTACCTATGCATAATAATAGAGGAAAGAAGTTGAGAAATATGATATGATGTGGAAAAAAAATATCTTCATCAAAAATTTTACATCCCTATTTAAATATTAAATGGTTGCGACATTAATTTTACATCGCAGCAACCAAGTACATCCCTAGTGCTAAAAGTTGTGCCCATGTCCTAGTGCCATGACTTTTTTTATATTTAATACGCCATGATAGTCTTAACTCAGAGCCATTGTTTTTTACAAAGCCTTAATTTTTACGCGATAGAAAATTATATAGCCAAAACTTCTCAGGCCAAAATCATGACATTTATTCAGCATTGTGACTTTTGATACATGAAATATTATAGAAAAAGATATTCAGGTATGACCATTCTCCAAGGCCATGACTCTTATTCTCAAAGGTAAGCAAAGTCGTGATATTTATATATTAGCTAATTGCCAATACCATGACATCAATTTTGTGTTGCGATAAGATATATGAGAAAAGTGAAAGCTAGTGCCACAACTACTCACAATGCTTCAAACATTTAAGACATGATATTTTTTTTTTGTGCCACAACCATTTTTTAGTGCCATGGCCACATGATATACACACTAGACACTTTCTAAGTGTCATGGCTATTTCCCAGTTCCGTATCCATATACTGATTGAGAAAGATCATTGCGAACTACATGACTATTTCATAATGCAACATCCATATAACAATATGAAAGGCCATTGACAATGTCATAGCCTTTTCTAGTACCATGACCCTTTATAAGGAACATGAAAACAAACACACAATGTCACAACCACTTCACAATACCACAATATCATGTTATAGACATCACGCCTAAGTCAAGGTTTTTGCCTTGTGCCACAACTTTGTGTTACAAAAACATTGATATATATTCCATAGTCATAACTATTATCTAGAGTCATGACTTCAAGCTTAATATATGAAGGCTAAAGTTTTGAGTGTCTATTGAAAGACATGACTTCTCACTTATAGAAATGTAGAATTCACTAGAGTATAAAAGTGAAAGAAAGAGAGATTCTAAATTTTTCATATTTTCTTCTTCTTTTTCCACACAAGCAAAGTCATGATGTAGTTACCAAACCTAAAGAATGAATTTCACACTCTCAAGGGTCTCCACATGTAAGAAAGAGAAGCAATGCTTAATGTTAACACCTATAGCTGGTGCACAACTCTCAAACCCCCTCTTTATTGTAGATTCTAGATATTTTATCAAAATAGCACGTTGTCTAGGATTTATGTAATTTATTTTATGTGATGTGACATTGGTTTTATATTAATGATGTATTTGATTTATGTTGTATTATGAATATTAATAAATGGGTGATTAAATAAAATATAAACTAGGGTTTTGACATTTTGTAGTTTTGTATGAGATTGTCATGGTGGATGATGTCAGGTCAACTATGAGGCTTACTTGTACATATGACAGTAAAGAAGTGATAACCCATTTTACTATGACACATAAGATAAACCTATATATTAAAACCTAAAATTTGAGTATGTTAATCATTGTTATTATGATGCTTAAAGTGTAAATACTTTTATATCTCAATCTATTATACACATCTTAGAAAAACTAGTTCATGATTAGGATGAATATTATATGCAATATTCTCCATAGGGTTTCACCTTTAGTGTAAAAGTCATTAATCACTAAGGATGATATTGACAAGCAATCCTCGGATGTGCATGAGTTTGTTGACTCACAAGATAGTGATAATCCTTGTGAGTTTCTTTCACTCATATAGTTCCTACTAATAAACCTTGAGGGAAGCATATCTTGATTATGTGATTATGGTGCTTATGAAGCTAAAAGTAAATTTAATTATAAACAATGTCAATTTTTAGCTTTTATGACACATTAAGTTGGAGAATAATAATGTACATATGAAGCAACCATCAAGGGCTTTTGATGAAGTTACTTATAATGTATAAAAATGTGAATAGCTCTCAAGTAGAAATAATTTGTTGTCTTAGTGATGACATACTAAGAGGTTAACTATGAGTAGACCACGTTTGAAATGGGTTCAATGGTGATAACTACCTTATATTTATATGCTATTAGGGTAAAAAATAATTGCACATATCTTAACTCTCATTCTATATCTAAATATAAAATAATTTGAACTAATTTGAACTAACTTCAAATAAATTAAATTAATAAGATCATAAATCTAAGATTTATCTCATAATATGAATATTCATTTTACTAGAATTGAGTTGTCTCATTTTTGAAAAACTAAACTATTGATATAATTTATGTGGGATCAATATCAAGATGAAAATTCTTTTTATTACTTGTATGACTAGTGAACTTACAAATCTTTATTGATGAGATACTCTAGTTAATAAGATTTTGTGATATTACCTAACCAACAAATTAGACAGCATAACAAAATCACAATACCCATTATTGTCCAAGTTAGAATATTTTATTCTAATCTTAAGGGTATTTTATGTACACTAGATTGAAATAAATTTGATACTTTTACTTAGAAAGAGTGTTAAAATATATATTTAGAAAGATATAGTTTTATTCATAATATACCCCATCAATTAGATGTTCTCTTCCTCCTTTCTTAGCATACACCCTTTCAGATCATGAATTCTGAAGAAAGATTATTTAACTTACCTCCTAGAGTTTTTAGACATAATTATTTTGTCCTCTTTCAAATTCTAGGATGAGACATGCTAGCATATGGGGCCTTTGTATATGTATTTATTGGATACTCTATCACTCAATTAGGTATAATTAATTTTCATCAGAGATTCATAGGATTTTTTTTGAGTATAGATGTTATATTTTTTACCAAGACACATTAATCATAATCCTAGGAAAAAGATGTGCCTTATAGTTACATATGGATCTATTAATTTTCCTTCGATGCTAGTAGTCCTGCCTTGACCACTAGTTAGTTTAGATAGTCTCTAGTTAGCTACAATTGAGCATATTGATACCTAATATGATATTACTTCCATAAAATCATTATATCTACCAAAAATTTAGATCATTTTAAGTAAAAAGATAGCAAGGTTTTATAGTATATAATTTGTTTTGTTATCTATTTAATCATTTATTTTCTTATTTCTTTATTTAATTTTTGTTAGTATAACATTGTAAGCATAATTTTTTCAGCATGTTCTATTCTCTGTCTATCTTTCTTTCTATATGTGATTTTGTACTATAACATTTGATTATTAATTTGTAAGTGCTAAGTACTTTTCTGGTGTACGTAGTTAGTTGTGCTGAACAGCTAGAGAACCATGTTAAAACTGGTGTTTTATTATTGTGGTGTGGATTATTTATATTTCTACACAATCCAATAGTATCAAAATTATTATCGAGAGATATGAAATTTTAACAGGTTTCTTGAGTATGGAAATCTCATTTAGACCTAGATTTTTAAATACTACACAAGACTTCACTAATATAAGCTCATATCAAGACAATACCTATTACACTTGACCACCAAAGACTATGAATCTACACTAGAAGAAAGGGACATACTAAGTATGCTCATACCAAAAAAAAAACTAGCGGGGAGTCAGATGATTATCCAAAGAACCTATATTAACTTTACCTCTTGATGACTCTTTAGAAGGGACATGGAGTTGTCCTCAGTATTTGATTTCTTTATTTTTGTCTTACTCTCACATTGTTACTTCTTTTATCACTTTCATTACATTCCTTAATGGTACTAGAATATCTAAGTTTCTTTTTGAGACATATTTTATTCCAAGATGATGCTAGGTCATGATGGAAGAGATGTATGCTTGTCACTCTAATAAGACTTGGGAACTGTTACCAAAACCTACAAGAAAGTTTATTGTTGGTGGCAAGTTAGTGTTCAAAATCAAGACAAGTCCAAATGAGAAGATGGATCATCTTAAGGTGAGTTTCGTAGCGATGAGTTTTTTTAGATATTTTATATAGATTACTAGGATACTTACTCTCTAATAGCCAATATGACCTCAATATATATCTTGTTATCTTTTGTAGTATCTCACAAATATACATAAATAATATATTTTTGTAGTGAGCTTTAGGAGGAGGTATACATAGAGTTTTCATATGGGGTTTGAGCACCATGAATATATGTAATTCATAAATTCGAGAAAGAATTTTATGGCTTGAAGCATTTACTAGGGGATTGATTTATAAGATTTTTACATGCAGTTATCTCTTTTGGGTTACATAGGTGCATTGCCAACTTTTTTAATAGGGTACTTATGATAGGTCAATTTTGTTAATTTTCTACTATTTAGTGTTCAAACTACCAATATTCATAGGTATTTGGGTACTTTATGATGATGTATATGCATGGAATAGAAAAATTTATGGATTGATTTCATGATTTTAGAGCTTTGGTAAGTTTTGATGAATAGTCATGAAACGAATATATTTTTAGATGTTTAGTAGATGAGGTATAATAGTGAGTCTTACATAGTTTTAGTATTCATTCTTGGTCAAAATTCTATCTAATTAGTCATATAAATCTTTATATGTCATGACCATACAAACTCATTAGCAAAATTCTTTCTCTGTGCAATACATTCTTAGTGGCTGTGATTTTTTCATTGAGTCACAGTTATATCTATCTCATGAAATTTAAACAACCACAATATTAATTCTATGTCATAGTAACCAAATAGTCCACTGATGCTTAAGGTCATGTCAAAGTCCAAGTGTTACAACTTTATATTTAATATGGATCTAAAGTCTCAAGTCAGAGTCATAACTTTTTTACAAAGCAATGAATTTTAAGCTATAAAATGTTATAGAGATAAAATTAATCAGACCAAAGCCATGAAAATTATTTAGAGTCTCAATTTCGAGACAGTAAAAGTTATAGAGGACATTACTTAATTATGAGTATTTTCCAAGAGCATGACTCTTATCCTAAAAGAAAAACAACCATGACTTTTATGTTTGAGCTAATTTAAAGTATCATGATAATATAATATATGAGAGAAGAAAAGGCTTATACCTTGGCGATCCACAATGCCATGAACACTTGAAGATATATGTAAGATAAATTTTGTATCATGGCTATTTCATAGAACTATGACCAAAGAATATATAAAACCTTCTTAGTGTTGTGGTTATATCACAATGTCACGACCATATAAAAATCAAGAAAGACTAATGGCAATGACATGAATTTATCATAGTGACTTGTCCATATATCAATACAAGAATTCTTTGACCATGCCATTATCATTTCCTAGCGCCAAGACTATTTAATAAAGACAAGAAGGCAAATGAACAAAGTCATAGTTACTTCAAAATGCTACAATTTCATGTTAGAAAGACATTAGGCAAAAGTCATGTATTCAGTCTCTAATTTACAGAACATTCTTGTATATTTTGGTCATTTATAATAATATGTAGATATGAAAATAGAGATAATGTGAGTTGATTTAGTGACTTTGACTTTTTAGAGAATTTTGAGGAATAGTAATGAAATCAATAGGTTTTTGGAGATGTTAAGCATAGGAGGTAGATCATTGAGTCTCACATAGTTTTGACATCTATTCTTGGCTAAAGCTTTATCTAATTGATTTAGAAAATTCTTATATGTCATGAGCATATCAACTCATTAAAAAAACTTTACATTATATAATACATTCTTAGTAGCTGTAATATTATCATGGAGTCACAATTATACTTAGCTTACAAAATTTAAATGGATTCGACATCAATATTACATCATAGTAACCAAGTACTTCACAAATGCTCAAGGTTTTGGCTAATTCTAAGCACCATGACTTTATCTTTAATATTGATCAGTAGTCTCAAGTCAGAGCGATGACATTTTTATAAAACTGGGACTTTTGAGCTATAGAAAATTATAAAGCCACAACTACCCATGCCAAAGCCATAACAATTATTCAAAGCTATGAATTTCTAATACTCAAGTACACCCATTTAGAAAATTATTCAAAAAGATGTGACTTTTTGAGAGACTATATATTATGGAGAATATTACTCAAGTAAACCCATTTCCAAGGTTTCGACTATTGTCCTCAAAGGAAGGTATTGTCATGACTTGTATGATCAAGATAATTTCTAATACCATGACATCCTCATAGTGCTGCATCAACATCATATATGAGAAAAGAGAAGGTTGGTGTCATGGCCCATATAATGCCATGGACACTTGAAAGATATTAATGGTAAATTGAGTATCACCATCATTTTATAATGTAGTGGACACAACTAACACACGAGAGATCTTCTTAGCACCATTGCTATTTCTTAGTACCATAATCATATAAAACTCAAGAAATATCATTGTCAATATCACAACTTCAACACAATATCAGAACTATATAATAAAATTAGAATCCATCACTACTTGTGGCTACTTCCAACTGTTGTGCCCTTTATGGAAGATAAAAGGACAAATACATGAAGCCACACAAGCATTTCACATCACCATGACTTTTTGTTACAAAGATATTAGACCTAATTCATTGTCATTACTAGCATCATGACTATTTGTTATAGAAAGATCAAGATGTAGACCAAAGTCTTAGTCATTTTTCTAGAGGCATGACCTCAAACAAAAGAGATGAATATCAATATTGTGATATTCTTTTAAAAGTTATGACTTCCTACTTAGAGTAATGCAAGACCACTTAGGTATACAAGTAGAAGATAGAAAAAGTTAATGAAAATCTCTTATTTTATTCTACTTCTCCCTCATGCAACAAGCAAATCTACAATAATTATCAAACCCAAGAGGCAAAATTCATTCTTCATAAGGGTTCAAAAAGCAAGTAAGGGGTGTAAGATTAATACTAATTTATAAAGTTAAGAGACACATCTCAAACTCCTCCTTTCTAGGGTTGGATTAATGAATTTGTACCAATATAGATTGGATATATGGCTTGTGCACATTAAGATATATTATATCAATCATATTTTTTTAATTAAAAGAAGGAATATTTGATTTATTTTATGTTATGAATATTGATAGATTGTGATTAAATAGAACTTGAACTAAGGTTTTAGCTATTGGTAGGTTTATATAAGATTGTTGTGGTGAACAATGATAGGTAAATTATGAGACTCACTCACACATATGGTTAAAAGGAAGTGATAGACTTTTAGACTATGATGAACAAAATAAACATATATGTTGAAATCCAAAATTTGGGTGTGTTAATCATCACAAGTATGTTACGTACAAAATCAAAAGTACGAAAACTTTTACATGCAAATCTATTGTATATATATTAAAAGAATTAGCTCTTGATTGGGATGAATATTATATATAATATTCTTTCAAGGGATTCATCTTTAGCATGAGAGTTGTATCATCACTGAGAAGGATGGTGATATGTAATTTTTAGGACATACAAATGTATGTTGCGACATGTAAGATAGTGATATCCATTGTAAGTTACTTGTACTCATATAGTTCTTATAAGTGAAAATTGAGGGAAGTATATGTTAATTATGCGAGTATGAAACTTACAACCCCAGATGTATAAATTTCTATAAATCATATTAATTTTTTCTATTTATCATATTTTGAGGCTAGAAAATAAAATATGAATCAAATGTCAAGGATAGTTGAGGAAGTTGCCTAAGGGTGATATGAGATTGTGAATGACTCTCGAATAGAGATAAATTTTTATCTTGGTGGTGATGTATCAAGGAGATATCTATGAGATGACCATCATTTAGAAAATCTTAATAGTGCAGCCACCTCCTTTCTTGGAAAGGCAAAGTCATTGATAATATCCCAATTCATTTTATCCAACATAATATAAGTCAAACAACTTAAATATCATCACATATATTAAATGAATAAATTATGGGTGTATGATTATCTAAAAATAGAAGTATATATTTTACTAAAAATTAGATATCTTAATATTGAATAAACAAACTATCAATATAATTTTTATGAGATTGATATCTAAATGAAACTATATTTTACTACTTGTGTAACTCATGCATTACTAAGTTTTAGTTGATGAGATATTCTCATTAATGAACTTTTGAGATACCACCTAACCGATAAAATTAGATGCCATAATAAAGTCATAATAAGTTTTAGGTAACAATTTCTAATTATTATTTAGTTAGGTTGGTTAAAATGTACAACCTATCTTTCCAAGACTTCCTAACAAATTGCCTTAAAGAGCTATAAGAGGTGAATGAAGCATATGAAATTAATTTTGAGAAATGTGCAACATAAATGATAGAGAACATACCAAACTATTATTACAATGAGACTTATCATGCTCAACGAAGTAACTTCTATTATAAACCTTATGAAAACTAGTTATTGTCAACCAAAAGAGAGTTATGAAGACTAGAGATAAGGAAGCAATGAGGAGAGGACATATTATGAATCTCAACCATCTTAAAGATCTTATTAGTTAGTTAAACTTGATGAATTTATAAAAGAATTGAGAAGAGACAATACTATTGAGAAAAAAAGGATTAGAAAATGAAGAGAGAGAGAGAGAGAGAGAGAGAAGAAGAAGAAGAAGAAGTCATGAATTGGGTTTAAGTCTTAAGAAATGTTGTATCATAAATTTTTCAAGCTAAGGCATAAATGGTTACGATTAAAAATTTAGTAGAAGAAATTGAAGACACAACCTTAATTTTTCAAGAAGAAGAAGTTGGAGTGAATAAAAAAAATTTAATGGTTAGTACAAAGATTATTAAGTTAGAAAATATTAAATAAGAAATCAAAGATACGGCCTCAACTTTTCAATAAGAATGAGATGAAATAAATTATTAAAATATCCATAGTTAGTACAAAAAAAAATTATGGTAGAAAATCTTGAAGAGGGACTCCAAGATATGATTTCAACTATTCAAGATGAAGAAGCTGAAGTGAACCATAAAATTCTTTGGCCTAAATTATAGAAAGTTGATGAGCTTTGCGAGCATAAAATTGAAAACCCGAGAACTTTCACATGATCAAGGAAAGGAAGAAAATGAAGGAGAAGAGTCATATACAAATAAATTTCATAGATGAGTGAATCAAGACAATCATTAATCAATCATCCATGATTGATACCAAAAGTATAAGAAAAGAAAGAAGTAGAATAACATATTGAGAAGCTAACATGGATAGCAGAAATCTCTTATGGAGAGAAAGAATTTTGAATGTCTAGCTATGATTGTTAAACATAGATTGGGAGGGAACCCAAGAATTTTTATTGCTACTTGTGTGATGAAATGAAATTATTGAAAGAATAAAAGTTACATGTATATATTTAGGCCTAAAACCCCCCACCCCCTACATACAAAAGAATAATAGATTAAACTAACTACTATTCAAATTTTTTTGTCCAAAGCCTCAACAATTTTTTAGAGTTGTGACTTTGGTGTTGTATAAACAAATATCTCATTAAAATCTACATGACAAGCCACAATAGTTTTTCAGAGTTGTGATGTTGGTGTTATACAAGAAAAAGTACCATAGAAGCTACGTGATAAGATTACTAAAGTTTTCAGAGCTATGACTTTTATGTTATAATATGAAGAACATTATGGAAACTATATGTAAAAGTTATGACTTTGATGCAATATAATAACTTAGAAGGTACTTCTTGCTATAATTACATGAATTTTGATTTATAGAAGAAATATAAACTGATAGAGTCATGACCTTCAATTACTAGGTCATGATTATAAATACCTAACCCTCAAATCTCCTCAACAAAAATCTCTAATTTTATATCAGTGCCATGACAATCCATCCTAAATTTTCTCAGTTTATTAATTTGCAAAGGAAGGAAAAAAATGATCAAAGAAAATGGTCACAGAGATGAAGCCATATGAAGAAAGGGAAGAGATAGAAATCAAGAATGAAGTTATGGCACTCGTGGCAACTTTTGTTAGAGAGATTTGGTAGATATGAATAAATTATATGATAGAAAAGAAGTTATTTATTAAATAGAGGGGTTCAACAAATTCATTCTTCCCTTTAGAGATATTATTAGAAAGTAAAATTGGATGTTATTTTGTATGCATAGAAAATAAGGGAATGCCTTGGTTGTGAGAAGTTATATATGAATTTAAAGGATATGCATGAGAAGACATGTTGTGTGAGAAGGACTTGGGTTTCTTTATGATAAAAGAATTATTAATGAGTTGCTTGGATTCCCATAGGATAACATAGATTTCAAATCTTTCCATAGGCAAATAGATTTTCTAGATATTGCTAAGTTATCTATGAATGATAAGAGCACATGAAGGGTGACATCGAAGAATATGTATGAATATTTATTAAGGGGAGAACCTATTGTGGTGAATAAAGTTTAGTTGTATTTCGTATGCTTATTTATATGTCCCACTCTCCATGTTTCTATGACTATTCCACATAGAGTGATATTGTTATATGTCAACCTTATTGGTAATATTTTAATGTGAAATAGCTTTTGAATAAATTTATTCTTGGATTCCTAGAGGGTGAATTTTCTAGCCAACTGATTGAATATTCTATTTTATTGTGTTTAGTTGAGAAAGTTCTTATGGATGAACAAGTCAATATAATGTATTTGATGGTGTCTCTCCTATTAATGTCTAGCATAAAGAGGGAAATAGAAGGTGATAGAAACAAGAAGAAGCCCATACATGAAAAATAAGTACTGACTTAAATTTAAGAAGAAGACCCGTCCTTCACCATGGTTGACACACAAAAGATATAAAGAAGGTGATGAATGTGAGAAGATGAGCTAATATATATTCAACACTCCTTAGCTACGTATGATAGTATATTTATAGATATTTTATGGATTATGAAAATATGTAGTGGAGCGTAGAGTAAAGCAAGGAAGAACTAAAAAGTGAGCTCAATTCCCTATGCACAAGAGTGGCGGAAGAGAATGGAAAGAATGAAAAGATATGGGAAAAGTATCTCGATCAAAAAGAGATGGCTCTTGTCACAATTCAAGAAAGGCTTGAAGACTAGATTTACAAACTCTTAGAAGAAGGAATGAGATGCATGGATGTTGGATTGACATGGAGACCCAAATTATTTAGAATTTAATGCAAAATTTTTGTAGCAAATTAAAGAAAGACCATCAGAGGAAAGAGACAAAGTGAATGAAAATGAAACTATATATAGGGAGCACCAATGGATGGTTGGAATGAGAAAGTATAGTGCCAACTAAAATGATTTGTCTTTTATAGTGGAAAGTTTTGAAGGTGCTCTAAAAATTCTATTGGGCAAAGACAAGATGCTCTTTATAACATTTTGACAAAGATATTGGATGAGTTTTCTACATAAAGGGGAGATTCAGAAAGGCCATCCATTTCTCTACCACCTTTTGAGCACTAAATGTTGGATTTTACTTTTAAAAAATTTGATCCTAGAGGACAATTCTATTGGTCACCTTCATCACTACCGTGATTTATATTTTTTTTGTTTATTCTCATATTGTAATGATGTAACCATTGTGGGGAATTGATTGATATTATTATTTTTTTCTTTTTTAGAGAAGAAAGTTATTGCTTAGTGATGAACAATTATTTTAGTGTGTGAGTTTGTTCGTTATACAAACTATCGGATGTTCTTATATATTTTGGTGGTTTATAATAATATATAGATATAAAAATAGAGATAATATCGGTTGATTTCATAACTTTGGTTTTTTGGAGAGTTATGATGAATAGTTGTGAAATCAATAAGTTTTGTATGTATTTTGTTGAGGGGGTAGATCATTGAGCCTTACATAATTTTATCATCCATTATTGGATGAAGCTCGACCTAATTGGTTAGAACAATTTTTGTATGTCATATTCCTACCAACCCATTAGTATATTTTTCCACTATGCAACATATTCTTAGAAGCTATAATATTATTTTGGAGCCATAAACACACTTAGTTTTGAATATATAAATGACTATGATATTAATTCTTCATCATAGCAACAAATTACCTTACTTATTCAATGTCACAACCAAGTCCAAGCAAAGTAATTTTATCTATAATATAGTTCACTAGTCTCAAGTTAGAGCTATGATCTTTTATAAAGCAATTAATTTTGAGCTATAAAAAATTATAGAGCTACAGCTACTAATGCCAAAGCTATGAAAAATTATCTAAAGCCATGGTTTTTGAGATCGTAAATATTATAAAAAATATTTATTTCAAGGTCATTACTCTTTTCCTCAAAGAAAGGCATAGCCCTGACTTATATGCTCAAACTAATTACCAATATCATGACATCCTCAGAGGATAGTAGTAAAATAATATATGAGAAAATAGAAGGCTAGTGCCGAGACCACTCATAGTGGCATAGACAGTTGAGAGATATGGCAAGAAAATTGAATGCCATGGCTATTTTCCAATGTTGCAACCACAATCAACATATGATAGATATTCTCAGTACCATGACTATTTTTTAGTGTCGCATCCATATAAAACTCAAGAATATAATTTGCTAATGTCATCACTTCTACATAGTGTCGTAGTGCTTCTACACAGTGTCATAGTTATATAACAAAAGGAGAAATCATCACCACTCCATGGCTACTTTTTAATACTATGACCCTTTATTGACAATAAAAAGTCAAAAGCATGTAACCATGGTTGTTTAATAGTCACACAACTTTATGTTATATAAATATTAGGTCCAAGTCATGGTTGTTGCTAGTACCATGACTCTGTATTATAGAAAGATCAAATGCAGACTAGAGTATTTTCCATTTTATAGAGTCATGACCTCAAGCTGAAAAGAAGAAGACCAAATTTTCAACCATCATTTGAAAGCCATGACTTTCTACTTATAGTAATGCAAGGTTACATGAGTATAAAAGTAGAAGATAAAGAAATTTCATGAAATCTCTCATCATCTTCTTCTTCTCCCTCACATAATAAGCAAAGTCATGGTGATTGCCAAACTCTAGGAGTGAATTTAACACTCCTTTTAAGTTCCAAAAGCAAGCAAGGGAAACAAGATTAATACTAATATTTAGAGTTGTGAAGTGTAACTCTCAAAGCACTCTTTTCTAGAAATAGATTCAAGAATTTGTATTAAACTATCATGAGACTATATATTGAGTAAATTGAGATATATGATGTAAATTAGTTTTTATATTATGAATGAATGTCTTTGATTTAATTTATATAATTGATTTTGATAGTTGGTGCTTAAATAGACCTTTAACTAGGGTTTCAACTATTGGTAGGTTTGTATGAAATTATCATGGTGGATAGTGATACATAATCCATGAGGCTTACTCACAAAAATGGTAGAAAGGAAATAACAATCCTTCCGAATATGAGGTATGAGATAGATATATAATTTGAAACTCAAAATTTACGTATGTTAATTATCATGAGTATGGTATCTAGGAAGCTGAAAGTGTGAAATTTTTTATAGGCCAATCCATTGTATATATCTTATAAGAACTAATTCTCAATTTGAAAAGATATTATAAAGAATATTTTTTCAAGAAATTCACCTTTAGTATGAAAATCAGATCATCACCAAGGAGGATGGTGACAGATAATTCTTGGGATATGGACAAGTTTGTTATGACTTACATGGAGGAGAAAACTCTTGCAAATTACTTTTACTTGTATCGTTGTTTAATGTTTGATTTTCCCAACTTTCTAGCATATTTGATGGTTTTGAATAGTGTGCATATGTAAAAATGAGGCAAATTCGTGTTGATTTCATAATTTTTGATATTTTGAAGAAATTTAATAAATAGTTGTGAAATTGAGAGTTTTTAGGAGGTATTTAACAAAAGAGGTAGGTCTATTACTCCTTTGTAGTTTTAGCATGTATTCTTTGCTGAAACTCTATATAAATGGTCATTGGAAAATTCTTATATGCCACAACTCTATCCTTTCTTAGCATAATCTTTTTATTGTATGACACATTCTCAATAGCTAAGATATTATCATAGGAACATAGTCATACCTAACTCATAAAATATTAATAGCTATGATATTAATTTTATATCATTGCAACTAAATATCCCACTAGTGCTCAATGACACATCTAATTTCAAAGAATTATTACTTTATCTTTGTGTGGCTTGATGGTCTCAAGTCAGAGACATGACTTTTTCATAAAACTTTGACTTTTGAGCTATAGAAAACTAAACATCCACAAGTACTTAGGCTAGTAATTTTTCAAAGCCTTGACGTATACTTTACAAAATATTACAAAAGTTATTACTCAAGTATGACTGTTTCTTAGACCATAACTTTTAACCTCAAAAATAGACATAACCATGACTTATATGTACAAGCTAAGTGCAAGTTCCTTGGCCAATTTCCAATGCCATGCCCATATACTTATCAAGAAGGATGAATGGCTAATACTGTAGCCTCCACACAATTTCACTACCATATAAAAATATTGGAAGCCTTTTCCATCCCGTGGCCACTTCAAAGTATTGTGACCATCTATGGACTACAAATAATAAAGACACAAAGCTACTACTATATCATAGTGCCCAACTTTATGTTATAGAGAGATTAAGCCTAAGTCATGTTTATTTCCAGTGTAGTGACTTTAGGTTACAAAAAGATCTAGATGTTAGATTGAGTCATAGTCAATTTCTATATTCATGACCTCAAGATAAAAAAATGAAGGCTAAAGTCATGACTTCCTATGGAAAGATATGACTTTTTACTTAGAGTAATGAAAAGTTGCTGGGTATAAAAAATAAAGTTATAGAGAATTTTCAAAAATATCTTTTCTCCTTCTCCCTCACAAAACAAGAAAAAGTCATGGTAACTACATATCTTAGGAGAAAATTTTACACTTACTAGGAGCTCCATAAGCAATCAAGGGATATATAACTAATGCAAATCCATAAAGTCGAGGGTATGATACTCAAACTCTCATCCTCTAGAGATTTATTTAAAAATTTGTATTAAATTTGCATGGTTTAGGATTTGTGTTATTTGGATTATGTGATATAATGGTTTGAATGAATAATATAATATTAGTTTGATTATATTTTATGTTCTTTGATATTGATGGATGATGATTAAACAGAACTCAAATTAGGGTTTTAAGTAATGGTGAGTTTGTACAAGGTTGCCATGGTGGAAGGTGATAAGTAGGCCATGAGGCTTACTCGTACATATGATAGGAATGTGGTGATAGCTCTTCTAATTGATATATACGAGATGAACCTATACATCAAATCCCAAGGTTTGGATATATTATTCATCATGAGTATGGATCTTATGAAGCTGAAAGTACGAATATTTCTATGTACCTATCCATTGTAAACATCGTTAAAGGGACTAATTCATGAATGAGATGGACATTATCTAGAACATTCTTCTATGGGGTTCACCTTTAGTGTGGAAGTCCCATTATCACCAAGGAGGATGGTGCCATGCAATCATTGGGACAAGTCCAAGTATGTGGTGATTCATAGAGTAGTGAAAATCATTGTGAGTTTCTTTTACTTGTATGGTTCATACTAAATAAACTTAAATGAGACATATATTAATTATGTGAGTATGATACTTATTAAGCTAAAAATATAAATACTTAATTATGCTAATCATTAGTCTTTAAGACAATGAAGGCTGATAAATGAGAGTGTGCATATTAAAACAACCATCAAGGATAATTGAAAAAGTTACCTAAAAGTTAAGAGATTGTGAATGACCCTCACATAAAGATGAATAATTTGGTATATGGTGAATTACTGAGTGGATAACTATGAAGGAACCATTATTGTAAAGGACTCAATGTTGATAACTATCTTGTATGACAATAAGACAAAAGGTCATTCACACAACATCATAACCTTTATTCTATGTCCAACATAATATATATCAAACAAATTAATGACATCACATATATTAGGTAATTTTACCTTTGACATAAGATGGTTTAGTAATTTGACTATCTCTTTCACTCAAAATGGGTTGCCTACTTTCATCTCAATGGATGAATAAACTATCAATACAATTCTTATGGGATTAATATCATGATTTAAGTCAATTATATTACTAATATAATCTATGCACTTGTCGATCTTAGTTGATATGATAATATCATTAATGAACATTTGGGATATCAACTAACCAATTAAATTAAGTATAGTTACAAAGTCACAATAAAGTTCTTACTGGTAAAACTTGAAGGATGTATATGTTAATTGTTCGAGTATGATACTTATGAAGCTGAAAGTGCAAATGCTTACAAACTATAGTAATCTTTGGTCTTTATTATATTTGAAATTATAGAATAAGAGTGTGCATACAAAATAGCCATTGAGGGTAGTTGAAAAAGTTTCCTAAAATATATGGGATTGTGAATGACTCATGAGAAAAAATGAATTATTTTCTTAGTAATGATATATCGAGAGGACAACAATGAGGGGACCACCATTGGAATGGGGCTTAATGATGACAACTACTTTGTATGATATTAAGAGAAAGGAGTCACTACACAACATCTCATCCTCATTTTGTTTCCAATATAATATAAGTCAAGCAAGTGAAGCATCATCATATAGATTCAATGAATAAATCATAGATCTAAGATTGTATAATAATCTGAGTATTTATTTTACTAAAAATAGGTTGCCTCATTGTTAAAAAACTAAACAACTAGTACAATCCTTTTAAGATCGATATCTAGGTGAAAGTTCATTTTTTACATGTATGATATGTGCTCTTGTAGATTTTACATAACATGATTAATAAGCTTTTGAAATATTACATAACTAATAAAATTAGGGAGCATAACAAAGATACAACATCTTAGTCATTTCTAGTATCACGACTTTGTGTTATTCTAGATTAAGGTGTGATTCAAAGTCATGCCACTTCTTACAGTTTCACCTTAAACTTTAAAGATGAAGGTTGAAAGTAGTAATTTTCTTCTGAAAATAATGAATTCCTACTTGGAATATAAAATTACCCGAGTATAAAATTGGAAGATAAAAAAATTCAGAAGATCACTCTCTCATTCATATTCCTCTCCTTCAATGCAACATGAAAAGTCACTACAACTATCAAGTTATAAGGGTGAATTTCACTCTTTCTAGGGGATCCACAAAACTAACAAGGGACATGAGACTTAATGCAATCTCTAGAATTGGGGGGGGGGGGGGGGGGGGGGGGGGAGGGCGGTATCTCTAGGATAGATTTGAAATTTTTTTACCAAAATAGTATGAGTTTAGGATTTGTGTAATTGATGGATGGTAATCAAATAAAGTTAAACTAGGGTTTAATTATTGGTTGGTTTGTGCAAAATTGTCATAGTGGATAGTTACTAGGGGTGAGCATTAGGTTGAACGGTTTGGTTTAGGTTTTTTTCTTCAGATTTCAATTCAATTGAATAGATGATGAATGCAACCGAATCAAACCAATTTTTTTTTTCAGTTTTTGGTTTTAAAACTAAAATTTAATGGTTCAGTTTTTGGTATTTCGGTTGAAACCATTTTTTTTAATTGGACATATGGATATTGATCAAACCAAAGCCCAGTCGGCCAGCCCAATATGCTAATTTCTATAGGCCACATTCATAACTCGAAAATTATTTAAATAAATTATGATATAGGTCCAATTACAATCCAATCCACTAATCTAAAATATATGGGTCAAATGATATTGGCTATGACCCATATCATTATCTTACTACTGTAGATATCTAAATGGATGGTCAAGTAATATGAAAGTAATTAGGTAAATCATAAATGCAATACACTAATCTAAAGAAATGAAATTTAGTTCTGAAGACTAAAGTAAAACACTGAGCTTCAACATAAATATTAAGTGTTGAAATGAAATGGACTTTCAAAAAAGACATAAAACTTAAATTACAATCCATTTAACAAAATTAAAATATAATTCATTTAGCATAAATAAATAACAAGAACAATTCATTTAGAATCCATAATTAAAATACAAATATTATTAAATTAACGTTCAACTTCTAGTTTTCAAGTTCCAACTTCCAAGTCTTGTCATTTCCTATTAAAAAAATATTACATTAACTGAAACAATATATCAAAATATTCAAATTTGAAAAATTAATACATGATTAAAATAAAAATCTAAAACTTGCTCATATCATCCAAAACCAAAAATGCATAACATCTTCAATCCTTCATACATCTATAATTATTAATTGTAATGAAAAAAGTGTTGATAAATTTGAAAATTTTGAGATAAAAAAAATTAGCACTTTAACATTATCAAATATCATAAATAAAAAATGACTAAATAAAAAGAAAGAGTAAATAAAATAACCTTCTCCAATTTTCTCAATATTGCAAATATTCTTCAATATTAATTGGTATCAATGAATTTTGAAGTGAATCTTGAAAACATAAAAGTGATTATACTATGTTGGGACTTAAAGAACTCCTAAAAGCATCAAGATATCTTTCTCTAGTGTTAAATGTAGATTTTGAAGAAATGGTAGATATTAGAACCGCCAACACATCACGGGCCATTTGAGATAATATAGGAAAACAAGAAAAATTATTTTTCAACCACACCAAAATATTAAAATTATCATAATCATTTTTGACATCTTCATTGAGATACTTATCCAATTCCGATCAATTTTATTCACTTCCAATATCACTCCTTAATTTTTTTAAAGACAAATTCACCTATAGTTTCTTACTCTTTGCATCTTTCCGAATCCTTTCATCATTTACATTTGACACTTTCATTCTCTCACTCCCAATCCCACTACTTTGACAAAATTTATATTGAGGTTTTGCCAATTTTTAATATGAATCATGCATTGCATATATAGGTTTTCTCACAATGTTTGTCATCAATTCATAATTAGAGTTACCATACAATTGAATGAATAAAAATAGAACAAATGCTATTTTGCCTAGGATCAAGTATTATAGCAAATTAATTCAATTTGTTTATTTTCCTAATATCTTCCCAATACTTATTAAACTTTTCTTTTATTCTGCTAGCCATTAAAATTTCTTTAGAATCTAAACTTTTTTCTAGTCTTTCAACATATTTAAAACATACTACAACATATTTAAAAAATAAAAACATCAAACATATTACAAAAAGAAAGAAGATGAATATGGAGATTCTGCTTGGGCCTTGGGACTAACATCGTCAACAATCAACATATTTAAAATATACTACAACATATTTAAAAATAAAAACTTGTAACAATTTTATGATTTGAATTTTGAACTAACATCTTCATTTCTTGATTTACTATGCAAAGAAATGAGAGGCAGCAGGCAGGTGGCTTTCAATTAGGAGATGGAGAGACTAAGGCAGCCATGCATGGATACATGATGCATGGGAATGTGCACTATTAAAAAAAAAGTTGCTAGATTACATAGATGCACGAATTAGATGCATGACATAACACAGACTCATAAAAAAAGATAGACACATGGTTTCTAATTAAAAAAAAAATAATTTCATTTTCAGTTGAAACCAATTCAAATTTTTTTACAACTAGACCAAAAACTAAAAATTAGTCTAATTTTAGTTCGGTTTTTTTTTTCCAAAAAAATATCCAAAAACTAAACCAAACCATTAATTTCTATTTTGTTTAGTTATATTTTTCAGTCTAAACCAAAATATTCTCAGCCTTAATAGTGATAGGTAAACAATGAGGCTCATTTGTACATATAGTTAGAAAAAAGTGATAACTTTTTAGAGTATGATGTATGAGATAAAATTATATGTTGAAACATAAAATTTTAGTATACCTTGAAACTTATATGCCAAAGTGTGAATGCTTTTAAATGCTAATCCATTATATATGTATTAAAAAACTAGTTCTTGATTAGGATGAATATTATATAGAACATTTTTTTATGAGATTTCCATTTAGTATGAGAGTTGTATCATCACTAAAAAAAATATGACAAATAATTTTTGAGACATGCATGAATTTTTGGTGGCTCACAAAGTGGTGAAAGCCCTTGTGAGTTACTTTTTCTCATGTCATTTCCCCTTGTGAAACTTGAGGGGCGTATATGTTAATTGTACAAGTATGATGATTATAAAGCCAAAAGTATAAATGTTTATAAACTATATCAATCTTTGGTTTTTATGACAATGAGGATGAAGAATAAAAAAATATATGAAGTAACCATCAAGGATAGTTGATGAAGTTACTTAAAAGGTAGAGGATTATGAATGACTTACAAGCAGAAATAAATTGTTATCTTGATAGTGACATACCAAGGGGAAAACTATGAAAATACTACCATTGGGATGAGCTTAATAGTGACAACCATCTTCTATACCATATAGTAATGAGTCATTATACAACACTCTAACCTTCATTATGTGTCTAACACAATATAAGTCTAGCAACTTAAATATCAAGATATAGATTAAATGGATAAACTCATGGATCTAAGATTGTTTAATAATTTGAATATATAGTTTACTAAAAGTGAGTTGTCTATATTGAATAACCAAATTACTAATATAATTCATGTGGGATTGATATCTAGATAATAGTCTTCTTTACTATTTGTATGAACTATTCATTTATTTATCTTTATTGATGAGATATTCTCATTAATGAGCTTTTAGGATATTACCCAACTAATAAAATTAAGAGGCATAACAAATTTGTAACAAGTTTTTGATACCATTGCTAGAGATTATTTAGTTGGTTGGTCAATATAAGTTAATATAATTACTCTTATATAAGGATAATTTGTTTTTAATAGTTTATATATTATTAAGTTTGATAAATCTATTTTCATTTTATTGTTAAGTCTTGTTGATTTGTTTGAAAGTGGATAATTGTATTTTAGATTTTTGTGTGTATCTTTTTTTAGCCACCAATTTACAAAGTAAATGTGTTTATACAATTTTTCTCTGAATACCTAAGGAACTACCTTAAGAAGCTATGGATAGAATAAATCAGACAAAATACATTTTTGGAAACTTATGATAAAAGTGAGTAAGAACACCCCAAATCATCATTACAATGAGGTTTATCATGCATAAATAAGTGACTTTTATTATGAACCTTATGGAAACTTGTATAGTGTGAAATCTATTATTAAATGGAAGAGAGTTATCAAAACTAGGGGTACAAAAGCCATGAAAAGAGGATATTTTATGAATCTCAATAATCTTCAAAATTTTATTTATCATCTAATCTTGAAGAAATACAGAGAAATTTGAGAAAATGCAATCTTGTTTAGGAAAAAAGGTTGAGACAATTGAAATATAAAGTCATGGATTGAGTTAAGTCCAAAGAAAGTGCTATATCAGAAATCTATATTTTCTAATGTAAAATTAGTTATATTTAAAAAATTTACAAAAAAAATTAAAGATACTACCTTAATTATTCAAGGAGAAAAGGATGGAGCAAGTGATTAAATTTTCATGGCTAATACTAAGATACTTGTGGTAGAAAATCTTGAAGTATAAATCAAAGAAATGACATTAATTGTTAAAAAAGAAGATGCTTAAGCTATTAATAAAATTTATATGATAAATACTGAGAGACTTGTGGTAGACAATATTGAAGATGAAATCAAAAATATAACATCATTTGTTCTAGGAAAAGTGGATAAAGTGAGTAATGAAATCTTCATGGCTAATACAAAGATATTTATGGTAGAAAATCTTTAAGAAGACATTAAAGTTATGACCTCAATTGTTTAAGAAGAATAAGATGAAGTAAATAATGATGTTTTGGTCACTAAAATGGAGAAAGTTGTGGAGTAAAGTGAGCAAGAGCTGAAAAGCTAAGACACTTAGGAATATCAAAATAAAGGAAAAAACAGAGAAGACAAACTCTATCCAAACTATTTTCTTTGATGATGGTATCAAGATAATCATTTATCCAGCATTCAATAATGATAAAAAAAGTAGAAGAAAGAAAAAAATATAATAGTATACTAAGAAGCTAGTATGGATAATAAAGATTTCTATTAGAGAGAAAAAAGTTTTGATGGTATAGCTATGTATATTAAATAAAGTGTTGTTTAGGAGGCAACCCAAGAATTTTTTTTATTGCTTGTGTGATGAAGTGTGATTTTTGTGAGAATAAATGATACATGTACAATTTTACACTTAAACTTCCCCACACTAAAAATAATAACATGTTAAAACTAATTGATATTTTAAATCTTTTGCTCAAAGCCATGACTTTGGTATTACATAAAGAAATATCCTTTCAAAAGCAATATGAAAAAACCATAATAGTTTTTTAGAACCATAATTTTGGTATTATAAAAAGAAATGCAACATAGAAGCCAAATGACAAGGCCATGATAGTTTTTTAGAGCCTTGACTTTGGTGTTACATAAGCAAAAGTACCATAGAAAGTCATGATAGTTTTTCAGAGTCGTGACTTTTGTATTATAGAATGAAAAGTATTATATAAGCTATATAAAAAATTATAACTTTGATACAACTCTACTTTTTAAGGCATTTGAATTCATAATGCCATAACTTTTTATTTATAGAAGAAACACAAACCCATAGAGTCACAACTTTCAATTCTAGGTTGCGACTATAAATATCTAATCATTGAATCTCCTCCACAAAAAGTTTTTGAATTTCAAGTGATGCCATGATAATACACCCTAAATCCTTTTGATTTTTTGACTCAATATTGAAAGGGAGAATATCATCAAAAAATTATCAAGGAAATAAGCTATAAGGAGAAAGGTAAGACACAAAAACCTAGTTCCATAAATTTGCCACCCAAAATTATGGTATCCATGATGACTTTTATTATAGACATTGGGCGAAGATGGATAGACTCTATGCTATGAAAAAAATAAGTTTATTGGAGATAGGGTTTTTAATTAATTACTTTATACACATAAAGAATGGGGGGATTCTTTAGTTGTGATGAAATTATATTCAAATTTGCAAGATATATAGAAGAAGATGTGCTATGTGAAGAAGTTTTGATTTATTCTAATAAGGAAATCATTAACAAGCTGATTGGATTTTTATGTGCTAAATATAACATAGATTTTAAATACCTCTATAGGCAACTAGATTTTCTAGCAATCACTCAATTATTGATGAATGGAATCAACACATGGAAAGTAATTCCAAAGATTTGCATATAGATATTCGATGAGCGGAGAACTCATGGAGGTGAGTAAAATTTAGTTTTATTTCATATGCTCATTTATATTGCCGACTTGCCATGTTTTCGTGATTCTTCAGAATAGTTTAGTTTTTCTATATACCATTCTCATTTGGTACCATTTTGATGTGGAAATAATTTTGAAGAAATTGATTCTTGGGTTCTTCGAGTGTGAATTTTCAAGTCAACTAATTCATCATTCCTTTAATACATTGATGTATCGAGCTGAGAGAGTCCCAATATATATATTGGTCAATAAAATATATCTGATTGTGTCACCCCTTATATTGTCAGACATAAAAAAGATATATAGAGAGAGAAAAGGGAATAAGTAGATGTTTGAAGGGAAAGAATTGACCAAAATTTAGGAAGAAGGCTCATCCTTCACCATAGCTGATATACTATAGATGGAAAGAAGCAAAAAATATGAGAAGATGAGCTAGCCAATATTGATCTTTCCTTAGCTTCGTATGGTGGTATTTTATAGATATTTTGTATATTGTGCAAAATGTATAGTAGTGCATTGAATGAATCAAAGAAAAGGTGAAAGAAGAGATTTATTCTCTACTAGGTAGAGGTGTCAAGTTGGCCAATTAACCTGACCCAACATGAGGCATGACTTGAAATAGTCGTGCCAAGCCTGGCATGGCATGGTTTATAATCATGCCTAGACCATGGTCATGCCAGCCCATGGCATGACTCATGTGGTGTTGTGCCTCATGATGGGCTAGGCATTACATGTATGATTGCCCCATTGGCATAGTCCACAAGCACGAGAATGAGGCATAGGTCATGTGTCACATGTCATGGCCTCACTAGTTTTGTTGTGGGGGAAACCATGAGCCTCCAGCCATTTTCCATTATGTTACATAATGGAAATTTTAACAATGAAAGCAAAAAGTTGTGCTTGTCATAGTCATTGTCTGAAAAAAATTTAAAAAAAGTATTCATATTTCTATTATTTGTAACCATCAGATTTGATTCCAATGACGACTAGAAACTGACCATCGGATTTTTGTCCATTTTAAATATTAAAAAAAATTAAATACTATAAAAAATATTATTTTAATATACAAAAATTCTATAAATATAGAATAATTTTTTTTGATATTCATTAAATGTATTTCTTCTCTTCTCCTCTCTCTCTCTCTCTCTCTCTCTCTCATTTTCTATTTTTCTAGTTTTCATTTCCTATCTCTCCTCCTACTTCGCTCCATTGTGCTATCTATTCTTAACTAGGGGCTTTTTAGTTTATAAAAAAAGGTGGACTATATTTGTTGCTCACATAAAGTTATGCTATTTTATACATATTTTTTTTTGTTAATTTATATTATTATTAATAATTTATAAAAATGTAAAAGTATAAAATTTTTTAAATTTAGGAATATAAATAATAACCTAACCGAAAGGTCCAAGACCAAAACTAGGTTCTCTATAATGACATAGATCCATTTGTCTAAAAACCTAAAATTAGGTGAACTTCAGTAGTATGAACTCATTTTAATATAATTAAAAATAAAAATTCTAGCAATATCAAATAAGACTTGGCATATTATATATATTATAAAAAATATATACAGGTATGAGTATTGGTGGAACTGATCACCTTAAAAGACATACCAATAAATGTAACAAAAAATATAGTATATTGGATCTCAGACAAACCCAATTAAGTAGTGAGACTTTTGATGTTGGATAAACCTTAGTTTCATTGATCCAATTCATTTACCATACTGATTTTGGGAGAAAATGCATAACCAAAGTTATTACTATCATGAATCTTATGATTAGATTTGTGGAGGATCCTATAATAGTCAATATTACATAGGCATACTAGCAACTTACTTATCATAGAATTTTTAGGTCAACTAGTAGGAATGACATATAATAAATTATTATAAGTTATAAAAAAAATAAATAATTAATAAATTTAGGAAATATAGTAGAGTTGTTTTCATGATGTCCAACATCTAGACTAGTTATAAGTTAGAAAAAAGATCATTCACATGCCTTACCACCTACTATGTTGATTCTAAATGGAAACTTAATATAAAAATTTTATGATTTCGTGAGATCCTTCATTCTCATGATGACTCTTTTATATATGAGTGTATAACTAGGATCTTTATGGAATATGAAATTTATAATAAATTTTTTAATATTACATTCGATAATGCTTCAAATAATAATGTCAAATTTACTATGTTTGTCAAAACTTTTATAGTTGGGCCATTATGTAAACATTTTTATATTATGTGCATGTGTCATGTAAGTAACCTATTAGTGCAAGCAAGAATGAAATTTGTTTCCTTGCATTAAAAAAAATAAGAAATTCACTAAAATACCATAGGATACCTAGCAAATAATAAGAGTTTAATAGTCTATAATTGATAGAGCCGAAAAATAAAAATAATTTTAAATAGATGCGAGACACTATTGGAATTATTATTTAAAATCATGTGTTGGCTACCAATGTGTGATATTCGACTACGTCAGTAGTAATAGTGACAAACTTATTATTGAGGATTCATACTAGGATACATGAATTTTTGTTAGCAATTCCTAAAAATTATTTATGAAACCATGAATATGCATTTGTCTATGTACAGTCTCACCACTTATATTACACTTAGGTGTATATTCAATATTAGTTGTATGTTTAGTAAGTATAAAGGGCACCCTTTATTAAGTATCATAACTATTAAGATAGAAACTAAATATTTTAATCGATTATAACATTGTATTGCTTGGCTGTCTATGCGGATCCTAGTGTTAATGTGGAAGGGATAGATAATATATTAAGATATATATTTACCTGTATGAACTAAGCAGTCGAACTTGAATGTTTCATTCACAAAATATTAACTTAAAATGTTTATATTTTATGATGCTAGGTATGATAGTTATAGTATGGCTTTGAGTATAAACATAGACACCATATTCAAAGATAATGACTTTTCCAATCAAATAGCTAGGGAAAAATGATGAGGTGGTCCATTGAATAGGAGTGAGATATCTCATTACTTAGATACCAATTACTACTTCATCCTATCATATGATGATAATAATAATTTGAATATTTTGCATTAGTAAAAATCATACGAATTCACCTATCCCATACTATCTAAGATGATACATGATCTACAAACCCCTACATTATCTAGCATAATATTAGAGTCATTTTTTTTGTGGCTACCAATATTAATTTAGATTGGGGATCTAGATTACAACCAAATATTATAGATTGAAGATTTAAGGTTAGATATTCAAGATAAAGTGTAGAGTTAATGATGTATGATGACTCGTGGGACATCTAGGATATTGAGGCTAACACTAGTGCTACCTTCAAAATCATTTATAATGATGATGTTCTACATCCACACAACCATACTATAGACATGAAGTAATAATTCATGTGATGGTAATAGATATTGTTTAATTCTTGCTTCTACTTAAATTATAGATCATATTTATGATTTTATGCTCGTGGGTTATTTGTTATTATTTATATTTTTAAGTTTGTTGCATTTTTCATTCAAGTTTCAACATTTTGGGTTGTATTTTTTCATACGATATCTTGAGTTGAGCTAAATATGAAATATTTTTTTTATTATTGATTTAATTCATTTAAATTTATAATACATTGAAGTTTTAAATTTTATTATTTTGATATTTAATATCTCTAATAAAGATAAATTTTTTTTTTCAGAAAGTTTTAATTAGGCATTTTGGCTACTAATAACTGTCACAACCAACATGACCGAGAATAAATAATCTAGCATCGAAGTGCCTAGCTCCAGACAAATCGAGCCATGCTAGGTTGACTCATAATGAATTTGTGTCAACATGACATTGCATAAGAACCCATCTCATGCCATGTCAGGAATGACATGAGAACCCATCTCATGTAGTGTCGTGCATGAAATGATAACCCATTTCATGTAGTGTTTGGCATGACACAACATAATGGCCTAACCTAGCCACCAAAAATTGGGTCATATTGGCATGACATAGACCTTTTGGAACCTCTATATCTCTAGGAACGAGAGTAAAGGAAGAGGTTGGAAAATATGGTATAATGTAGGAAAGTATCTCTATCAAAAAGAAATGATTTTTATCGCAATGTAAGTAAAGTTTGAAAATCAGATCTACAAACTCTTGGAGGAAGGAATGAGACATATAGATATTTGCTTGATGAAGAGCACTAAATCATTTGGAATGATATACAAGGCTTTTAGATTGGATTAGAAAAGACCAATAAAAAAAAGAGGCAAAGTGAATGGCAATGAAACAACATATCATCAGGAGTGCCGGTGGATAGAAGGAATAGAAAAGTATAGTGCAAGTCAAAAAAAATTATTTTTAATGATGAGAAATTTTGAAGGTTCACTTGATTCAATTGGGTGAATACAAGATGCTCTTTATGACATTTTGATGAAGATATTGGTTAAGATATCTACATAGAAAAAGATTTAGAAAGGTCATCCACTTCTTTACTGTCATTTGAGCACTTGATATTTGATTTTACCTTTTAGAAAGTATAATCTTAAAGAGAAATCATACCAGACACCCCCCATCACTACCTTGATTTGTATTTTTATTATATATTTTTATATTATGACGATATACTCACTGTGTAGAACTAGTTTTACATGCATGATTATTGGTGTTTTTTTGGAGGGGAAAGGTATTTATTTCTATATTATATTCACAATGTCATGGATACTTGAAAAAAATGAAGTGTAATTTTGTGCCATAGCCATTCCCTTGCCTCATAGCCATTCCCTTGCCTCATAGCCACATGATGCACAAAACCTTCTCAATGTCATGACTATATTATAACACCACAATCATATAATAATCAAGAATGACCAATGGCAATGCTATGGTTTTATCACATTGCCATGGTCATATATCGATATAAGAAGCCCTTCACAATTCCATGAATATTTCTCAATGACATGATTAATTATTAAAGACAAGAAGATAAATGCACAAAGGTGAGGCTATTTCATAGTCTCACAATTTTGTGTTATAGAGATATTAAGTTCAAGTCATGGTTGTTACCAGAGTCATAAATTTGCATTGTAGAGAGATCAGGATGTAGTCTTGAGTCTTGGCCACTTCCTAAAATTGTGATCTTAAGCTTAAGAGATGAAAATCGAAATGGTGATTTTTTTTGAAAGTCATGATTTTCTACTTGAAGTAATATAACATCACTCGAGTATATAAGTGGAAGATATAAAAATTCAAAAGATCTCTCTCTTTCTCTCTCTCATACTTTTTTCTCTTCTTACACATATCAAGTAAAGTCATGACAATTACCAAATCATAGGGGCGAATTTCACTCTCTCTAGAAGTTTCACAAGTAAGTGAGGGATGTGAGACTTAATACAATTTCTATTGTTTGGAATCAAGACCCTCAGACCCTCTATTTCTAGGGTAGATTTAAGAATTTTTACTAAAATAGTGTGAGTTTAGGGTTTGTGTAATTGATTAAATGTAATGTGCCATTATTTTTTCTATATGAATGAATATATTTAGTTATTTTGTGTTATGGATATTGATTGATGGTAATTAAATATAACTTGAAGTAGGATTTTGACTTTTGTTAAATTTGTGTGGGATTATCTTAGTGGATGGTGATATGTAAATCAAGAGGCTCACTCATAGATATGGTAGGAAGAAAGTGATAGCCCTTCTAACTATGATGTTTAAATTTATGCATTAAAATCCAAAATTTAGGTATGTTAATCATTGTGAGTTTGACAGTTACAAAGGCAAGAGTATGAATACTTTTACACCCCAATCCATTGTACACATCTTCAAAAAAAAGTTATCAGTTGGAATAGACATTTTATAGAATGTTCTTCAAAAGGGGTTAACCTTTAGTGTGAGAGTTGCATTTTTTACCAAAGATAATGATGACTATATAATTCTTAATAGATGTATGAATGTGTGATAACGCATAAGGTGGTGATAACTCTTGCAAGTTACTTTAACTCATATGGTTCCTAAAAGTAAAACTTGAGGGAAGTATTTGTTAATTGTGCAAGTATGATACTTACGAAGCTGAAAGTATAAATATATACAAACTATATCAATCTCTAGTCTTTATGATACCTGAGGCCAAAGAATAAGAATATGCATATGAAAAAAATATCAAGGATAGTTGGTGTAGTTACCTAAAAGATATAAGATTATGAATAACTCTCAAAAAAAGATGAATTATTATCTCGATGATGATGTTGTGAGGGGAAACTATGAGGGGACCACCATTGGAATGTGTTTAAGGGTACAATACCATGTATGCCATTAGGCAATGCGTCATTACATAATATCCCAATATTTGTTATGTGTCCAAAACAAAATAAGTTAAACAACTTAAATATCATCATATAGTTATTAAATGAATAATTAAATGGACTAAAAATTATTTAATAATTTGAATATTAATTTTACTAAAAATGAGTTATCTTGCTATTGAATAACAAAACTACCGATACAATCTCTATGTGATCGATTTTTAGGTGAAAGTCCATTTTACTATTTGTATGATTAACATACTCGTGGATCTCTATTAATAAAATTTTAATGTAAATAAGCTTAAGGGATATCACCTAACTGATTAAATTAGGCATCATAAAAAAGGCACAAGGTTTATATGAATGAAATTTTGATTATGTGAGCTGATGAGTTAGTGATCATCTAACTGAAAGTGTTTTTTTGGCATAGTTTCTGGTGAATGATCCTGGAAGACTCAAGAACTTTTATACTATATAATTTACATATTCTATGAGGGATATCATCTTATTATAGATGTGATATATTATTGAAACTCTTATAGATATTAGTCTTTTGGGTTGTACTCCAACAAATACTCCTATTGATCCATGTATTGATTTCATTTGATGTGATCCTTTTAGTTGACTCAACAAATTATAGAAAACTTATAGGAAAAATTAACTATATGACCATGATCAAATTTGATATAGCATATGTAGCTAGGATAGTTAGTCATTTCCTAGATTCTCATTGGGAAGTTCACATTGAGATAACTATTTGCATAATGAGACATGTGAAACATGACTTGGCATCTCTTTCATAAATCTTGAGCACTTATAGATGGATAAGAATTCAGAAAATATATGTACATATATAATATTTTTTGAAAAAAATATTTCATATATGTTTTTGAAAAATGTATGCAGTGTATGTTTTCTAAATATGAATATAAGATATGTTTTTTGAAAAACAAATATACAATATATGTTTTTCTAAAACATATATACATTGTTTTTTTTAAATGTATACATAGTATATACGTTTTTGAAGAACATATATGTTGTATACATTTATAAATAACATATTGTATATGTTTTTCAAAACATATTGTATATATATTTTTTGAAAATGTATATATTATATATGTTTTTAAAAAAACATATTGTATGTACATTTTCAAAGAATGTATATTGTATATATATTTTTTAAAATACATATACATAGTATACATGTTTTTACTTTATTTTTTAACATTTTGAATGTTTGTAGAAGTATTTTTAGGCTTCTATAACACTTACTAACTTTATGGAACAACCAGATTACTATGTATACTTTTTTTATAACATTTTTTGAAAAATACTTTTATATACATTAAAAAAATGTTAAATGATAAAGTAAAAATTATAGAGTTGAGTGGAACAACTGGATTAATATGTTATATATGATATTTGAATTGATCATAATTATGACAAGCCTCTAATAAGCAACCACAAGATGGAGCTCAAGGAAGAAGTCCAGTCTTAAATTTGAGATGAAGAAAGTGGACACTTGATGATGCTTAGTGAGTGCATCAACAAGATGGCATGTAGAAGGAACATGAGCAGCACGAAGGATACCATTTTAGACTTGATCCAAAATAATATTAATATCAATTGTGGTTTATTCTTGAGTGAAATACATGATTGGAGTAGAGTTAAGTGGCACCTACATTATCATAGTGTATAACTTGCAACAAGGGAGGTGGATACTGATATTAGTATGGAGATAACATAGCCATTTGCTTCTATTATATTACTCACCAACCTGTATTCAATTTCAATGGATGATCTAGCAACTATTTTCTATTTCAAAGAGCTCCAAGAAATAGAAATGTGAACTAAATAGATGACATAGCCACTAGTAAAACAAAAATCATTCTTGTTGTTTACGCAATCAGCATCAACAAGTGCTTGTATGTGCAATGAGTGATCACTATGAGTATGATCTAAAAGGGAATGAAGTTGTAATTATTAATCTTGCTACAATTGTATGCCTCAATTAACATTATCATAGAGATACCTTAAAGATGTGTTTAACAAAAATCAAGTGGTCAATTGTGAAAGTGTGCATATACTGAGAGTGTTTGTTTACTACAAATGCAAGATCAAGCAATGTAATCAACAAATATTAGATGCTACCAACAATGGTTTGATACTATGTAAGATCAATTTGTTAAGATTGAGTTATACATCATTTAGAATCTTGTAACATAGTTTTCCTAAAGAATGAAGTTGCAAGCTAAAGAATAGGTCTAACAACATGTTGTGGTCATGACATTATTCTTCTACTCCATGACTGAGTCAACCTTCTGCCTAACTTATGAAAAATACGACCTTCTTCTTTATGTCAAGACTCAAGTTGTTATTACAACATTAAAATATGTCATTATAATAAAAGTGGTATTATGATATGGAAATATATTTTCATGGCTGGTTTAATACCATGATTGGGGATATGTTGTCACTACATTTGCTAGTGATATCCTACATAGTTGTCTTCAGTATTACTATGACACTAAATATGTTGTCATGATACCATTTACTTGTAATCATAGGTTTTATTTAAGTGATTAGTAAATTATTACTATAAAATGATGACAACTTGAGAAAGTGTTGTAATGTAACATACACAATATGAATAAAATCTGGATTAATTTCAAGTGTTATTTACTATGTGCTCTCTCTTCCCCCATTTATCTCTTATGTGTGAATCTATTTGTGTTTGGATGTTTTGTTCGTTCACTCTTTTATAGCTCATACTTAAATCATGATATCATCAATTATGTGGAAGTATAATGCAAGCTTGTTGGTCTTAATAGGTTGAGCATAAAAAGTTAATTCCCAAATAGGATCATAAGTGACTCAAGGTGTCATCTGGGTGGTCCTTCTAGTGTGGACGGTGAGCAAGCATCTCATGTTTCATCGATATATGAGCAAAGTCAAGCTGCAGAAGGTACTATGGAAATTCTTTAATAGATAGTCCAAGCATAGCAATGAGCAACACAACCAGTTTTAATTGTCCTAAACATATATCCATAGAAAGAACGGTAAGATACCAACCCATATACTTTTTGAAAAGAAAGTTGACCAGCCTTCCATGTTAGAAAACTAGGTAGAAAGAATTGAAAGATTGCTTTGACAAATGTATTGCACACTAAAGAAATGTTTAAAGAGTTTGAACACACTGCTACTTGATGATGCTTATTATTAGTGGTTGTTTGTGACCATAATTGTACCACCGGAAAATGTAACATGGCATTTTTTCATAGTAGAACCCAAAAAGTGTTGCATGGGAGTTTTTTCATAGTTGAAATCAAAAAGTAATATGCGGATCGTATTTACCTTTGCAATATGAGAAGAGAATTTCATAATTCAAAGGAGAGTCATATGGGTGTGAGAAAGCATCAAAGAGGATTTACTTGATTGAGCAAGTATGCTCCATAGATGCTCGTTACTTAGAAGAAATGCCATGGGCTTGAAGATGATCTCAATAACTACATTCGGGCCATTGTCATACATTTCAGCCATGATTACTTTCTTTAAGATTGTGACATGTGCATAGAATGCTTAAAGGATAAAGAAAGAAGAGTGTGATAGAAAAGAAAGAAGATGAGGTAATAAAAATTTTGGCTAGTCAAGTTCTCATCATCACCAAAATAATAAATTTAGAGGACCACATGGTTCTAGTTAGCCTACAACACACGACCAGCTTAGACTACTTATGGTAAGACTATTCTTTTAGCACCATCAATAACTTTTATACCATCAAGTTATTCGAGAGGGACAAATTCTTTTTATTGCACACATTGTAGGAAGTGACATAAAAGAGAGTGTTGGAGATTGACAAGTGCTTGTTTGATTTGTGGATCTAATGAGCACAAAGTGAAAGATTGTCCTAGAGCTTGTTCATTTACAACACCATGGACTGAAATTATGGTTTTAATAGTACATAAGAGCAACAAGACAACAAGAATATTGCTTCAGCAATAATGGCAAGACAAGAGACCTAGACCATAGGAGGAAAAGATGACCATGCTCTAGCTAGGGTATATGCAATGAAGGCAATGGGTGAAAAGATATCTCAAGATGGGATAGTTGGTAATTTCAATATCTTTGAAAATATTGTACATGCATTGATTGATCTTGGATCAACTTATTCATATGTTTTTTTTTCCATTTTGAATTTGGATAGTTTACTAAAGAGTGAATCGTAGTATCAAATCTTGGTGACATATCCACTAGGGCATAGCATCATTGTTAATAGTGTTTATATAAATTGCCCCTTCAGAATACAAGAGTTTCTAAAATGCTTTATCAAGTTATCTTTCAAAGGATTTGATGTGATATTAGGGATAGATTAGTTGTTCCATCACCAGGTGGTGGTTGGTTGTAGAATGAAGGGGGTGACCTTGAGGACACCGAGTGATAAGGAATTATTTTTCATCAATGAGAGTCGAACAACCTATCTAAAGTGATAATTTCCACCACTACTACAATAATGGGTTGAAAGGGATGTGAAGTCTACTGGGCATATTTAATTGATATGAAAGAGGCAAAACCTAACTTATTAGACACTCCTACAATTTATGATTTTCTAGATGTGTTTTTGGAAGAATTGCCAAGATTGCCTCCACAGAGAGAAATTGTGTTTGTAATTGAAGTTGTTCCAAGTGTTACTTAGGCATCCATTACACCTTATAGAATGACTCTAGTAGAGTTTAAAGAATTAAAGTTTTGGTTGCAAGAGTTGTTAGAGAAACTATATATTCTTCCAAGTGTATCACCATGAGGAGCACCAATGCTCTTTGTTAAGAAGAAAGATAGTTGTTTAATGTTCAAATTATTAATTATTTTTATATATTTTTATAGTTTATGATGATGAGTAGACATAGAAACATAAAAAATATATGTTAATTTTATGATTTTGGTATTTTGGAAAGTTTTGATGAATAATTATGAAATCAATATATTTTTGGGGGTGCTTAGCAGATGGGGTAGATCATTGAGTCTTTCACAGTTTCCACTATGTGACATATAGTGGCTATCAATATATTTTTGATAGAAACTTTACCTAATTAGTCAGGGTAATTTTTTATGCCATGAACCTATTAACTTATTAGCCAAATCTTTCCACTATGTGACATATTATTTATGGCTATGATATTATTATGGAGTCACAATCATACTTAGCTCAGAAAATTTAAATGACTATGACATTATTTTTTTATCACAATAACTAAGTACCCTTTTGTTTCTCAAGGTAGCAACCAAGTCTAAATGTCATGACTTTTCTAAAGTTATGACTTTTGAGCTACAAATAATTATAGAGAAAGAAATACTCATGCCAAAACAATGATAATTGTTCAAAGCCACAATTTTTGGGATAGTAAATATTATAGAGGATGCTACTTAAGTATGACTATTTACAAAGACATGACTCTTGTCCTCAAATGAATCCATAATTATGACTTGTATACTATAGCTAATTACCAATGTTGCATCATCTTCATGGTGCCACAACAACATGGTATATGAGAGAAGAAAAGATGTGTGTCATAGCCACTCACAATGCCATGAAAATTTGAAAGATATGAAGGGAAGATTTTGTGTCGTAGCTATTTCCCAATATCGTGGCATGACCAACAAACGAAAGTTATTCTTAGTGTCATTACTTTTTTTTAACACCATGACCATATGAAACTTAATAAGGACTATTTCCAATTTCATAACTTCTACATAGTATCATGACTATATAACAAAATGATAAGTTGTTCACCACTCTATGGCCTTTTCCTAGTGCTCTAGCCCTTTATGGATGACAAAAGGACAATGACATGAAACTGCATCCATTTCACAATACCACAACTTTGAGTTATAGAGATATTAGGCACAAGTCATTGTCATTCCTAGTGTCATGACTTTATGTTATAGAAAAAACAAAAAATAACCATTTACTAGAGTTGTGACTTTAAGACAAAGTTATGACATTCTTCTAAAAGTTGCAACTTCAATCTTAGAATAATGCAAAGTTGCCTAAGTATTTGTACCAACTTAGGAAAAAGTAGAAGAAAGTGAAATTTTTATATATCTCTCATTTTTTTTTATTTTATTCTCCCTCACACAACAAGAAAATCAACTATATTTACCAAACCCTAAAGGCAAATTTCACACTCTCTATTGGTTCCATATGTAAGCAATGATATGGGGTTTATGCTAATCTTTATAATTGGGGGGCATAGGTCTCAAACCCCTCTTTTCTAGAGATGGAATTGGGTTTTTGTACCAAACTAACATGAGTCTAGGCTTTGTATAAATTGAGATATGTGATATAAATTAATTTGAAAATAATTAATGAATGTGTTTGATTTATTTTGTGTTATGGATATTAATGAATTGTGATTAAAGAAAACTTGAATTAGAGTTTTTATTATCGGAAGGCCCATGTGAGTTTTTTATGGTGGACAATAATAGGTAAATTATTAAGCTCACTAATGCATCTAGTAGAAAATAAGTGACAATCTTTCCGATTGTGATGCATGAGATAAACATATACTTTGAAACACAAAATTTAGGAATATTAATCATCATGAGTATGATTATTATGAAGTAGAAAATACAAATAATTTTATCTATCAATATATTTTATATATCTTAAAATATTTTGTTCTTGATTGGGATAAACATTATATCGAATGTTTTCATAAGGATTTTACCTTTAGAGTAAAAGTTACATCATCACCAAGAAAGATCCTAAGAAGTAATCCTTAAGACATGTGCTAGTATATTATAAATTTTAAGATGGTTATAACCATTGTGAGTTACTTTTACTTGTATGTTTCTCACAGGTAAAACCTGAAAGAGACATATGTTAATTTTGTGAATATGGTACCTACAATGTTGAAAGTATAAATACTTATAAATCATGTCAATCTTTGGTATTTATGACATTTGAGGTTAGATAATAAGTGTGCATATGAAGTAACCATTAAGGGTAGTTGATAAAGTTTCTTATAAGGTATGATATTATGAATAAGTATTAAGTAGAGATGAATTGTTATCTTGGTGAAGACATACCGAGGGGACAATTATGAGGGGACCACCATTTGGATAAGTTTAAATGGTGATAACCTTCTTGTATGCCATTAGGGCAAGGAATCATTTCATAATATCCCAACTATTGTTCTATGTCCAACATAATATAATCCAAACAACTTAAACATCATCACATAGATAAAAGGAATAAACCATAGACCTAAGATTGTCTAATAATCTGAATAATTTTACTAAAAATAGGTTGTCTTATTATTGAATAACTAAACTATTGGTACAATCTATGTGAGATCAATAACTATATGAAAGTCTATAATATTAATTGTATGACCCATATATTTATAGATCTCAATTGATGAGATGGTCTCATTAATGGGGTTTTGGGATATTGCCTAACTAATAAAATTAGGTCAAATAACAAAGTCATAATATATTTTGATGCCATTGCAAAAAATTATTAAATTGGTTAGTTAATACGAGTCGATGTAATTATTCTTGTAATAACATAATTTTTTAGTAGTTTAGATTTTATTGAGTTTGATAAAATTTTTCTGAATCTAAAAGTTAAATCTTGTTATCTTATTTGAATATAGATGGTTATATTTTGGTTTTGTTTTTTTTTTCTTACATTATGTTTCCTTTTTTTAGCACCTTTTATTAGTCAAATCTCTAGGATTGAGTTAACCCCTTTGCACCTAGAAATTAAAAGAACTCGAAGAACCCTTGCTAGACAAAGTACTGATAAATTATTTATGGAGGGCGCCAATAATAATAGAAATACCCAAGGTAGTAATGGGAAAGTTTTCCAACACCCCATCCACTAGCATACCTTGAAAATTATTAGAAATCCATAGAGATGGACATTATTTTGGAATTCATTTACAACCAATTGAAACTAATTAAGTTGAGTTGAAGTTGAGTCTAATAGTTATGGTTTAATAATAATAGTATAATAAAAGGGTATCAGGGTACCCTAATAGACAAGTCATCATGCCTTTGGAGCTATGCGACACTATGAATATAAACGAAGTTAGCCATGATATAGAAGGTTATGCTTATTTTCAATTTATTTAAGTGGTAAAGCACAAAGTTGGTTCCAATGAAGATCTCATAAGGAAGCTAGATACCCATGAAGAAAAGAGAAGAATAGCTCAATAGATTTCCATTTTACAATGACATGAATTGGTGGATATAGATCATGCTTATCAAATGGAAGAAACCAACCAAATGTAGAGAAAAGGGTGTGTGGTTCAACCCAACAATAATGGCCTAATTCATTACCATCCAAACTGGAGAAATCATGAGAATTTTTTATATGAAGGCTATGAGACTGGGTTGTAGTATGTCAGAAAATTTTCTAGAAATATTATGAACATTATGTTATACCAGTATAATAGAAGGGTATCATATGACCCTAATAGATAAGTCATAATGTCTTTAGAGCTATGCGACACTTAGAATATAAATGAAGTTAGCCCTAATGTAATATGGTTATTTTCATTTCCATGAAGTGGTAAGGCATAGAGTTGGTTCTAGTGTTTACCATGGGGATCCATTGAGAGTTAGAATAAATTAGTGATGGTATTTCTAATTATATTCTTCTTACATAAAATTACTTCCAACTATAAAGTAGGATAAGCCAATTCCACCAAGAGAAGCTTGAGAATTTAAATGACAAAAGAGATCATTATAAGGAGCTATTGATAATATGTCCTCGACATGGATATGAGTTGTGGTTCCAAAACAAAACTTTCTATACTAGGATGAATTATATGACAAGGTTCATAGTTGATGTGGCCGTCATAGATTCAATTATGAATAAATTACAAGAAGCATATCACTTGTTTGAGAAGCAAGCAAAAAGTAACTAATGAATTCCAATTAATCATTCATTGTGAGAAGACAAGTCAAAATATTAGAGTTGAATCAGTTCACCTCCATTGAAGCAAATATGGAAGATCTCTTAAGGAAGCTTGATATCTAGAAAGAAAATCAGAAGAATGGTGGGGAAGATCACCATTTTACAATGACACAAATTGGAGGACTCAAATAATGCTTATCAAATAGTGGAAGTTCACCTCACTTGTTCTTCTTCTTCTTCTTCCTCTTCTTCTTCCTCTTTTTCTTCTTTTTCTTCTTCTTCTTCTTCCTCTTCTTCTTCTTCTTCCTCCTCCTCCTCCTCCTCCTCCTCCTCCTCCTCCTCTTCTTCTTCCTCTTCTTCATATTCCTCTTCTTCCTCTTCATCATCATCTTCTTCTTCCTCATATTCTTCTTCTTCTTCTTCCTCATATTCTTCTTCTTTTTCTTCCTCATATTCTTCTTCTTCTTCTTCCTCTTCTTCTTCTTCCTCTTCTTCTTTTTCTTCCTCTTCTTCTTCCTTTTCTTCTTCTTCTTCTTCTTATTCTTCCTCCTCTTCTTCTTCCTTTTCTTCTTCTTCTTCTTCTTCTTCCTCTTCTTCTTCCTTTTCTTCTTCTTCTTCCTTTTCTTCTTCTTCTTCTTCTTCTTCTTCTTCTTCTTGTTTTTACTCTTCTTATTCTTCTTCTTCTTCTTCTTACTCTACTTATTCTTCTTCTTCTTCTTTTTCTTCTCCTCCTCCTCCTCCTCCTCTTCATCCTCCTCCTCCTCTTCATCATCCTCCTCCTCCTCCTCCTTCTTCTTTTTCTCCTTATCCTTCACCTCCTCCTCTTTCTTCTTCTTTTTCTTCTTCTCCTCCTCCTCCTCATTCTCCGTCTCCTTCTTCTTCATATTCTTATTCTTCTTCTCCTTCTTCTTCTTATTCATCTTTTCCTTCTTCTTCTTCTTCTTCTTATTCTTCTCTTTCTTATTCTTCTTATTCTTCTTCTTCTCCTCCTCCTCCTCCTCCTCCTCCTCCTCCTCCTTCTTCTTCTCCTCCTCCTCATCCTCCTTCTTCTTCTCCTCCTCCTCATCCTCCTCCTCCTCCTTCTTCTTCCACTTGTCCTCAACATTTTTTTCTTCTTCTCATGTTTCTTCTTATTCTCCTCCTCCTCCTCCTCCTCCTCCTCCTCCTTCTTCCTCTCGTCCTCGACTTCTTTTTCTACTTCTCCTTCCTTTTTTACTTCTAATTCTTTTAGTTCTACTTGTCCTTCTTGTTATTTTTCATCTTCTTCTCCTTCTTCTAATTTTTAAAATTAATCTTCTTCTTCTATTTCTTATTCTTCTTTAATTTCATCTCCTACTTCTTCTTTATTTTCATTTCTTTTTTCTACTTCTTTTATTTCTTATTATGCTTTTTATTTTCCTTGTCCTTTTTCTACTTCTTCTTTTTTTTTCTTCTTCTTCTTCTTCTTTTTTCCTCTTCTTATACTTCATATTTTTCTTTTCCTTTTACTACTACTACTTCTTCTTCTTCTACTAGTCCTTCACCTTTTTCTTTTTCTATTTCTTCTTCTTTTTCTCCTTCTCATTTTCTTTTTTATTCTACATTATCATCAAATTCTTCTTCTTCATCTAGTCCTCCTCCTCTTCCACCTCCTCCTTATTCTACTTATTATTATTATTATTCATCTTCTACATCTCTACCTCCTTCTCTAGGTTCTCTTCCTCATTCTTGTCCTAGTTCTTCCCTTATTTTTTTCTTCTCCTTCTTTTGTTTATTTTTCTTCTATTTCTTATCCATCTAGTCCTTCTAATTATACTTTTAATTCATCATCATTTCTTTTTTTATTCTTCATCATCTTCTTTGTCATCTTTTTATATATATTCTCAATCTTTTCTTCTTTTTTTGCTTCTACTACTTTTTCTTTTTTTTCTTTTTCTGCTTCTACTACTTTTTCTTTTTATTTTTTTTTTCTCCTTCGTCTTCTCCTTCTCCTTCTCCGTCTCAATGTGTTTAACTTCGTATTCTTCTTCGTATCCATCATAGTCTTCTTCTACATATCTTATTTTTCTCCTTCTTCTTCTTCTTTTTCCCTATCTTCATCATCATCATTCTTCTTCCCAATCTTCATCTTCTTCTTTATCTTTTTCTTCTCCTTTTCTTCTTCTTTTTTTTCTTCTCATTCATCTTCTTTTTCTTCTTCTCCTTCTTCTCCTCCTTCTTTTTCTTCACCTTTTCTTTTTCTTCTTTTTCTAAATCTACCTCTTCTTCTTTTTCTTCTCATTCTTCATCATCTTCTTTTTTTCACTTTCTTCTTCTTCTTTTTCTTCTCCTTCTTCTTCTTTGTTGTAAATTTTGCTTGCAAATTTTGTGATTTTATAGATTTAGAAGAAGAAGAAGAAGAAGAAGAATTAGCAAATGATATACACACACACACACACACAACCATGATAGTATACAAAACAACACCACAAACACAAACCACAACAGTAAACACAAAATAACATGCTTCACTAGTAATTCAACATGACTAGCTACATCCACCTGAAAAATGCTTATGCATTTACAGATTATAAGCAAAATCAGAATGTTCTTACAGTATGTGCATATTGTGAAGAAAATCACAGAGAGAGTGAGAGAGAGAGTAAAGAAAAATAGTCCGACGAAAGAGAATTCATAGAGCAAAAAAAAGTAAATAGAAAACATATTTATATATAATAGTTTCTCAATTTAATTAATCGGAGTGGGTCGAATCACATGGATGGGTCATGCTCTCCTCCAAAATTTTCTTTGGCCTACTGACTGGGCAGCGGGACCATCATTATTATGCTTTGCTGCATTCCTAGCCTTTAAATATTTTATTTCCTACACTTATATAAAAATATTAAAACATAAACATATTTGGTTATACAAAACAGATAATCAAAACAAACTATATATATAAATAATCTCTACCTTGATTTTTTTTGCATACAGATAGAGAGACACTCTCTATAAACAGTTAGTCCCAATAGGACTACATCTAATTTGATATGTTCAGTAAGTCAAGATAGTATCTTAACTTATTCAGAGTAACAAGTTTGGTAAACATGTCAGCTAGATTATTAGAAGTTTCAATCTTCTTTACTTGTACTCTCTTCTTAGATCGAAAGAAATGATATCGCACATCAATGTGCTTTGTCCTCTCATGGTACACTTAGTCTTTTGCTAAACAAATAACATTGAGGTTGTCACAGAAAACTGTTGCAACCTTTTCATAAAGACCAAGGTCCTGAGAAAACCTTTCAACCATATTCCTTCCTTCGCATCTTCAGTCAGAGCCATATACTCTATTTCAGTAGAAGATAAAGTAACCGAAGATTACATAGTAGATTTCCAGAAAACTACAAAACCACATATAGTAAATACATAACCAGTCATAGATCGTCTACTATCAACATCTCATACATAGTCAGAATCAGAATATCCTACCAGCATGAGTTTAGATTCATTACCAAATATTAGAATAATATCAGAAGTCCTCTTGAGGTACCTAAGTATCCTTTTAACAGCTTTCTAGTGCTCTTGACAATAGTTTTTTAAAAACCTACTCAATGCACTTCCTACATGAGCAATATCAGGTTGGGTGCACACCATAAGATACATGAGGTTTTCAATAGCACTAGAATAAGGAACCTTGAAGATTTGTTCCTTTTCAGATTCAGAGTTAGAGAAAAATTCTAATATTAAATGGATGTTAGAAGCAAATGGTGTGGACATAGATTTACAAGAAGTCATTCCAAATCTAGATAAAATTTTCTAAATATATTGTTTCAGTGAAAGAAAAAATATTTTTTTATTTATATCTCTAAATATTTTCAACTCAAATTTTGTTTTGCTCCTCAAAGATCTTTCATATCAAATTCTGAACTGATGAGATCTTTCATTTCCTGAATGTCAGATTTATTTCTAATAGCAATAAGCATATCACCTACATACAATAGCAAGTAGATATATGACTTATCCTTGAGTCTTTTTAAATAGACACAACAGTCATGGTCACACCTAATTTATCCATGACTAGTCATGAAATAGTCAAATCTCTTGTACCACTGACAGAGAAATTGCTTAAGTCTATAAAGGGACTTTAAAAGCTTGCACACAAGGATTTCCATACCTGATACCTCAAAACCCTCATACTAGCTCATGTAAATTTCTTCATCTAGATCTCCATGAAGAAATACAGTCTTAACATCTAGTCGCTCAAGTTCAAGGTCTTGATGTGCCACTAATGCTAGAAGCACCCTGATTGGGGTATTCTAACTACAAGAGATAATATCTCATTATAATCGACATGCTCCTTCTAACTAAACCTTCTTGCAACTAGATATGCCTTAAACTTTACATTATCAGCTATATAGGCATCATTTTTATTCTTGAAAATCCATTTGTAAGAAATTATTTTTCTCTCTTTAGGTTTAGGTACAATAAGCCAAGTATCATTCTTATGAAGAGATTCAATCTCTTCATTCATGAAAACTAACGATGACTCAAATTTAGGACATCTAACATAATTCCTGAAGGATGATAGTTTTGGAATGTCAATCTCTTCATCAACTTGTAGGGAAAACCCTAGAAATTCACCAAAGCTAAATCTCAAAGGACATACATTCACCCTCCTTGGTCTATCCTTTGCAATGTAGTAGGGAATAGACTCTTCAGGTGCAGGTTCAATATCATGTTCAGTAATAGACTTAGCATTATTTTCATGATTAGCTATTGTTTTTCTAAAGATAACAAGTATCCTTCCTAGAGCTACAAATTTAAATTTTAGCTCTACCTTAAATTCAGCTTAAGGAACATCAGGTAACTAGATTGGATAATGTACTTGTCTTAAGATGACACATTTATCAAAGGTGGCACTCCTATATAGAATCACTCTTTTTTTAAGATGGTGACCAGATACGAAATCCCTAGACTTCATCACCATATCGTATAAATATTATTTTTCTTGCTCATGGTTCAAGCTTACCATCATTTATATGAAAATAAGCAACATATCCAAACACTTTCAGATTGGAATAATCTATAAGTTTACTAGTCCACACCTCAAATGGAATTTTAAATTAATTCTACTATGTGGTGATCTATTTTTTAGATGACATGCTGCATTAATAGCTTCAGCCCAAAACTCTTTGCCTAAGCCTGATTGAGAAATCATACATCTACTTCTCTCTAGAAAAGTTTGGGTTATTCTTTCAGCAATGTCATTCTGATGAGGAGTGTCCCTAACAATTTTGTGTTTGGCTATACCTTTGTCCTAACAAAATTCCTTAAATTCAAATGAACAAAATTCTAGACCATTATCTGTGCATATAGTTTAACCATCATTTGTGTTTGGGTTTTCACTAAGCTAACCCACTATTTAAACATTATCAAAGTTTTAGATTTTTGTTTCATCATGAATATTCACGACATTTTGGAGTAATCATCAACTAAATATAAATAAAATCGAGCACCCCCAAGAGATGTGAATCTAGAAGGGCCCCAACAGTCAGCATGGATATAATCCAAAATACTATTTGTACAATGTATAGCCTTACCAAACTTAGTTCTGTGTTTCTTACCAAAAACACAATGATTACAAAATTAAATTTACTAATTTATGACCAACTAGAAGGTTACAAACAGAGAGAATTATCATACCTTTATCTCCCATATGTGTGAGATGCATATGTCATAATCTGGTAAGATCAACTTCATCTTGAGATACTGGCTCTTCAGATGTGACAACAATAACCCATATCACTATGGAACCTTTAGTATTACATCATCTTAGTGAACATTCAATGTTCCCTCACCACCACTGAATATACATTACTGATCATCCAGAACACCAAAATAAATGGGATTCATTGTCATTTTAGGAACCCCTTACATTGGAAAGTGAGACTATTCGGCCATCATATGTTCTTAGTCTCACTATGCCAATTCCAACCATCTTACATGGTTGGTTGTTCCACACCACAGCATGGCCAGCTTCTTTCATGTCAAATTTGATGAACCACTCCAAGTGAGTGCTTATATAAAAGGAAGCCATATTATCCAAGATCCAAGAATCTGATCTTACAATCATTGTGGAGATTACCAGCACAAGGTCTTCTTCATCATCCAAGTCATCAAAGGCCACGGCAACAGCAGGTGGAGGATTAGGTTGGCTCTACTATTCCAGCCTTGCTTTCTTCATCGGGCATTTAGTTTTCCAATGCCCTTTCTGTTTGCAGTAGTGACAAGTTTTTGACCTCTTCTAGAGCTTGTTTCCCTTATTCTTGAATGGAACAAAGTGTGGCATTCTCTTTGTCACCACTAATCTAGTATAGTGTTGCTTTATTCTTTCAATAGTGGCCTTCTATCTCATCTCTCTAGAGTGTAGGGTATGTCGAACATCTTCTAGGGTGATCTTTTCATTTCCCACAATGAGAGATTTGACAAAATTCTTATAGGAAGCAGGAAGAGAGACTAAGAGCACAAGTGCAGCATCCTCATCTTCCACCTTAGCATCCACATGTTTATGGTCCAAAAAAATACTGTTTAAATCATCCAAATGCTTCTTCAAAGAAGTTCCCTCTTGCATCCTTAGTGTAAACAGCTTCTTCTTCAATAGAAGCTTGTTCATTAGTGTTTTAGTCATATACAGTGACTCAAGCTTGAGCCACAGTCCTACCGCAGATTCTTCATCTACTACATCATCAATGAGTTCATTAGACAAGCTAAATAGAATGGTGGAGTGAGCTTTTTCTTCACATCTCCATGCCTCTACCTCTGTTATGCCAAGAGCAGTAGTAGTGTTAGGACCAAAACCTTAAACAAGAGGAGTCCAAATATTGAAATTCTTCAAATGTGCCTATATTAAAATTTGTCACATACTAAACCTGTTTCTGTCATTAAACTTCTCAATCGTGGTGTTTAGGGTTCCAGCCATTTTAACAAAATATCATTTTACTGAAAAATCACAAAATTTCCAATGGCAAAATTTCTAGAAAAAAAAATCTTCCGTGACCTGCCCTAATACCAATTATTGAATATTTCACTTGTAAATTTTGTGATTTTATAGATTTGAAAGAAGAAGAAGAAGAAACGAAAAATGATATATATCCACAACCATGATAGTATACAAAACCACAACACAAACACAACCCACAACAGAAAAACACAAAATAATGTGGTTCACTAATCATTCAACATGACCAACTACATCCACTAGAAAAATACTTATGTATTTATAGATTATAACCAAAATATTTTTATAGTATATGCAGTAATCGAACAAAAAATCATAGAGAAAGAGAGAGAGAGTAGAGAAAAATAGTCCAATTGAAGAGAATTGTACAGCAAAAAAAGTAAACAAAAAACATATTTATATATAATAATTTCTCAGTTTAATTAACCATAGCAGGTCAGATCACTCAGACGAGCAAGGCACTGCTCCAAAATTTTTTTGGGCCTACAGACCGGGTAGCAGGACCCCCCATTATCGTGCTATTACTGCATTCCCAACCTTTTAATATTTTTTTTACTACACTTAAATGAAAAATTTAACATAGAAACATATTTGGTTATACAAAACAGATAATAAAAACAAACTATATATACAACATTCTTCTTCTTTTTCATCTTCTCCTTCTTCTTTTCTTCTTTTAATTTTTTTTTCTTATTTTTCTTGTCCTCCTCCTTCTATTACTTCTTATTTTTCTTCTACTTCTTCTTTTTCTTTTCATTCTCCTCCTCCTCCTCCTCCATCTTCTTCATATTTTTTTTTCATCATCATCATCATCTTTTTTTTTCTTCTTCTTCTACCTATTCTACTTATTAGTATTCTTCTTCTATTTCTTCTTTCCTTTTCTTTATCCTTCTTCTTTAGCTTTATCATCATCATCTTCTTCTTCTTATTTTTGATCTTCACTTTCTTCTTCTTCTTTTTCTTTTTGTTCTTCTCCTCCTCCTACTTTTTCTTCTCCTTCTTATTCTTCTTCATTTTCCTTTTCTTCTTTTTTTCTCCTCATCCTCCTCCATCTCCTCCAACTCCTTCTACTTCTTCTGCTACTTCTTCTTTTTATTTATTCTTTTTCCTCCTTCTCCTCTTCCTTCCTATTCTTCCTCTCCTCCTTCTTCTTCTTATTCTTATTCTTATTTTTTTATGCTTCATATTCTTCTTCTTCTTCAACTTCATCTTCTTTCTATTCCTTTTTTTATTCTTCTTTCTCTCCCCATTTTATTCTTCTTCTTCTTCTTATTTTTCTTTTTATCATCATTCTTCTTCTTCTCCTTCTACTTTTTCTAGTTCTTATTCATCTTGTTCTACTTGAACTTCTTTTTTTTCTTCTTCTTCTTCTCATTCTTCATTTCATTCTCCTTTTTATTGTTCTTCTTCTTCTTCTTCATATTATTATCCATCAGAATTTTTTCTTCTACAATTTATTTTTATTCTCCTTTTTCTTTTTTTCTTTTTATTCTTATTCTTCTTTTTCTTATTCTTCTTCTTTTTCTTTTACTACTACTTTTTTTCTATTTGTTATTACTTTCCTTCTTCCTTCTACTTCTTCTTCTTCTCCTTAATCTCCTTGTTAATTTTTATCTTCTTTTATTTATTTTCTTCATATTATTTTTTATGCTTCTCCTTTTATATTAATTATCTTCTTCTTTTTTTTCATCATCTTCTTCTTATTCTTCTTCTCATTTTTCTTTGACTTCTTAAACTTATTCTTCATAACAATCATCTTCTTCTTCTTTTTCTTTTTCTTTTTCTTTTTCTTTTCTTTTTTTTCCTTCATTTACTAATACTTATTTTTCTCCTTCTACTTCTTTTTTTGTTCTTCTCATTCTTCTACATCTTCTACTACTACTTCTTCTTCTTTTTCTTCTACTCCCTTTCCTTCTTTTTTTCTTTCCCCTATACTTATTCTTCTTATCTTCTTTTTCTTCTCATGCTTCCTCTTCTATTTTCTTCTTCTTCTTCTTCTTTTCATTCTCTTCCTCCTTCTTCTCCTACTCCTCCTCCTCCTTCTACTTCTCCTCCTCCTCCTCTTCATTCTTCTTCTTTTCTTTTTCTTCTTCTTCTACTTCTCCTTGTCGTTCTTCTACTTCTCCTTCTCTTTATTTTCTTTCATCTTTTTTTCCTTATTTTTTTTCTTCGTCATCATTATCTTTTTTCTTCTTCTTTTTCTTCTTCTTTGTCTATTTCTTCTTCCTTCTCTTGTTCTTTTCGGCATCTTCTTCCTTCTTCCCATTTTCTTATTTTTTTTTTCTTCATCTTCTTCTTGTCCTTCATCATGTCATTATTCTTCTCCATCTTCTTAATCTTATTGTTCTTCAACCTTATCTTCTTTTTCTTCTTCTTCTATTAATTCTTATTCTACTTATTCTTCTTATTCTTCATCTTATCCTTCTTCTTCTCCTTCTTCTAAATCTTTTTATTCTTATTCTTCATCTTTATCTTCTTTTTATCATTGCTTTTACTCCTTTATCTATTACTTCTTCGTGTACTACTTCTAATTCTATTTCTCCATTTCTAATTTTTCTTCTCTATTTTTTTCTTTCTTCTTCTATTACATTTTCTTCTCCTTCTCCTTCTTTTTGTTCTTCTCCTCTTCATCCTCCTTCTTCTGCTACTCCTTCTTCTTCTCATTCTTTCCTATTCTCCTCCAACTTATTCTTCTCCATCTTTTTATTTTTCTTATTATTTTCTTTCATTATCCTCCTTTTTATTCTTCTTCTTCTTATTCATCATCTTCTTTTTATTATTTTTCTTCTTCATCTTATTCTTCTATTTTTAGTTCATATTTTTTTTCTTCTTTTCCTTTTTATTTTTTATCTTTTACTCTTTTTTCATCTTCTCCTTCTTTTTATTCTGCCTCTTCTCCTCCTTCTCCACCTCCTCCTCCACCACTACCTCCTCCTCCTTTTTTAACTTTTTATCATCTTATTCTTCTTTATCTTTTTTTCTTTTTCTTTTTTTACATTTAGTTTCTTATACTACTTCTTCTTCTAATTATTCTTCTTTCTACTTCTACTTCATTTTATTCATTTTTATTGTCCTACTTCATCATCTTCTTGTTCTTATCCATCTTTTCTTTTTATTATTCTTCTTCTTGTTCTACTTTTTTTCTTGTTCTTCTCTTTCTTATTCTTCTTCATGATCATAATCTTATTCATATTCATTTTATTATTTTTCTTCATATTCTTCTTGATTTTCTTTTTCTTCTTCTCCTTTTTCTCCTCCTCCTTTTTCGTATTCATATTCTTCTTTTCTTTTTCTCAATCTTTTTCGCCTTCTTTATTTCTTCTTTTTTTATTATTTTTCTTCTTCTTCATATTCTTTTTTTTTCTAATTTCATCACCAACTTGTTCTTCTTGTATTTGTTCTTCTATTTTGTTGTCTACTTATTATCTTATTCTTCTTCACAATCAACATCATCATCATTTACTTCTTCTTCTCTTCTCTTTTTCTTCTTATTTTCTTCTTATTTTCTTCTTATTCATCTTCTTGTTATCTTCTTATTCTCTTCTCTTTCTTATATTACTAATTCTTCTTCTTCTTCTTGTTCTTATTCTTCTTCTTCTTCTTCTTCTTTTTCTTCTTCTTCTTTTTCTTCTTCTTCTTCTTGTTCTTTTTCTTCTTCTTCATCTCCTTCTTAGTTTTTAATCTCTTCTTCACCTTCTTCTACTTCTACTACAACTTTTTCTTCTTTTTATATTTCTTCTTCTTTTTACCTCCCTTCTTTTTTATCTTGTCCTTATTTTTCTTATTTTTCTTCT